>CAWUFW010006825.1:0-600000 GCA_963921515.1 Calotriton arnoldi
CCTGTCACGTGTCATGTGCGTTCGGGTGGGGCTGGTGTGTGCTGCTTGGTTGTGTCCCTGTGTCTGTGTGCGACGCATGCATGGCGCTGCGGTTGGCCTCTGCGTTGTGCGCATGTGTGGCGGCGTCATCGGCGCTTTGGGGCCGTGACGGGGTGGTTGGTTCCTAGTCCCAGGTGGTGTGTACACATGTGTTCCGCGATGTTAGGATTTGGCCTGTGTGTCATATGTGGATGCAATGGTGGATGTGTAGTGTGCACGCGCTGGTGGGGGTTGTCCGCTTTTCCGCCCTTGCACTGTGTGCGCTGTTTGCGTGCACTTGTTGTGTGTGTGCCTACCTGCGTCTCCGCGGTACGTTGCGTCCTTGGTGGTGCATCAGCAGAAGCATGGGAAGGGCCTGCAGTGCTGGATTCATGCCCGGGGTGCCGCTTCTTCGTTGTCCGTGCTCTGCGTCCGTGTTTCCGCCTCTCTTTCACGTGCGGTGTCTCTTTGCCGTGGGAGCCGTTTGTTTGCGGCATCGTAATTTATACGCCCGGGCGGGACGTGTTTCGTCGGACGGTGTGTGTCAGTTGAGCTGCGCCGCTACGTGTACGGGCGCACTTTGATGGCGGACGGTGTTGCTGGCTTGCCGGCGGTGTTTGGCCTGCTTTTCGCATCGTAATTGGGCGGGCGTGTGGACTGCTGCGTGCCGGCGGTAACTGGTGGTTTTTGCATCCGCCAGCACGGCGGTAGTGCTTCCGCCCGCCATCGTAATGGGCCCCTATATGTATTATTTACTTTATTTTACATTATTTTTTAAACAAAAAAAACCCGATATTTTTAACAACGATATTTTTAACAACGATATTTTTTTTTCGATAATTTTGTACTTACCATTATGTAGATAGGACTTCGATATTCTGGACATCGATATTTCGGGTCCGATATTTTTGTCGTCGATATTCTGGTCGTCAATATTCTGTCAGTGATTCAAACATATCATAGAAGGCTTGTTCACCTGTCCCTGTCAGCAAAAATACAGCATTGTTTACTGCTGAAAGAGGAAGCAGGAAGACAGAGCACTCAACTAAGGAACCTTCTGCCAATATGTAAAACATTTTGGAATTCAATTTTGATTTTCCTTTGGTTAGGTCTTTTGTAACTGCCTCAACACTCATGTGTTTCTGTTAAACAGATCAGCGCCTAATTCATATACAAACTACAGTGACACATGAGGTGTAACTAGTAAATGTTTCCTGTGTTTATCAGTCAAATGTATGCACAAAACGTTGCTACCTTTAATGTGGGCTGGGGAGAAGTGTCCCTTCCATTATAGGTAGAGTATGCCATATCACAGCATGTTTCAGCAGTGAATGTTTAACTCACTGAGCTGGCAATGTTTATACCTTCATAAAAAGTTATAAAATGTTATTTATTTATTATACAAGAAAAGGTAGCCATAGAATCACTAATAAAGAATGATTTTAACCTAAGCACTGCCAGTAGAGCAGGTATCAGATTTACTGCAAGAGGCAATGCATGTGCATAGAAAGTTGGTTGGAAAAGGTCTGCATGGTTTTGCACTGTTACCCTGGCCCGGGAAGTACCATCAGCATGTTAAATGACCCCAAAGCCAGATGTACTAACCTATTGTGTGTTTGCAAACACTGTGAATCTCAAAATAGCATGCTTGCACCCACAAGGTAGGTTCTCTATTTGTACTAATCCCATTTTAGAAGTCAGAAAACATTTGCACATGGATACAGATTCAAAATTTGGAAGGGCAGTGTTAAAGGCATCACTTCAGAACTGCAAATCGATATGAGATGTATCAATGTTTTTCATGGGTAATCTGATCAGAAAACATTGAACAATTACCGACTCCCGAGAAGGATGGTAACCCATTCACAAAAGGGACGCCTTCCCTTTTGTGAACATATAAAAACAAAATGTTGGGGAGTCCGCAGTGGTCCAGAGGACCAGTGACAACTCTCAAACAAACTTTTCAAAAAGGTTAACATATTATAAATGCAGCCTTGTTTCCTTTAACCCCTTCTATGCTGAGGACGTAACGGTTACGTCCTCGGCTGTGGCGCTGGTGTGCGAGGCTGTAACCATTACTTCCTCAGCGCACCACTCAGAAATCCCTCTGCTGTAAACAGTAGAGGGATTTCCTTTTCAGTTTTTTAGCCCCAGGAGCTGGGGAAGAGCTTCCCCAGCCTTCCAAGGCATTTTCTTCAATGTAATGACGATCGCGCACACAGCGCACTGACGTCATTATATTGAAAGTGAAACTGAAATGAGGCAATGGGCTCATTTCAGTTTCACTTCTTCAGTGCTCATAGGACTATCTCAGCCCTCCGAGCACCGAAACACATGGTAGAAGTATTATTGGAAAGGTGAGAATCTTCCCTTTCCAATGGTACCCTTCCCTAGTGGATCCCTGCTTGGGGATGGCCGCAGGAGGGTGATCCACCACTAGACACCAGGGAGGGGGAAGAGGCCCCTTGGACAAGGGCTTTTGCTCTCCCCCAACGTTTTTAGTAAAATATAGTCTTTCTGCTCTGCCCAGGGTGCAGGTGGGGGCAATAGCTGGGGCAGAAAGCCCACTGGGAAGCCCAGGACTATTTTTGTTAGCAGTGCAGGGTTGGGGGCTGCCCAGAATGGGCATGCCAATGCCCCCACCCCCACCCGCAAAGAAAATATCCACAGTCTTTCTGCCTCCCCCTGGGGGGGGCAGATGGGGGCAAAAGCACTTGGCCTACCCACACAAGCGAGGTACCATTTTTATCGAGAGACTTGTGGGGATGCTGGGTGGAAGGAAGTTTGTGGCTCCCCTCAGATTCCAGAGCTTTCCATCACATAAATGTGAGGAAAATGTGTATTTTAAACATATAATGAGGTTTGCAAGGGATTCCAGGTAACAACCTGGTGAGAGCTACACAAGCCACCCCATCCTAGATTTCCCTGGGTGTCTAATTTAGAAAAATGTATAGGTTTGCTAGGTTTCCCTAGGTGCCAGCTGAGCTACGGCCCAAAATCCACAGATAGGCACATTGCAAAAAAGGGTCAGTTTTTAGTGGAAAAATTTGATTTGTCTATGTTTCATTTTGGGCCGTTTCCTGTCGCGGGCACTAGGCTTACCCAAACAAGTGAGGTACCATTTTTATCAGGGGACTTAGGGGAACACAGAATGGTAGAACAAGGGTTATTACCAATTGTTTTTCTGTGCATTTCTGCCTTCCAAACGTAAGACAGTGCGTAAAAAAGAAGTCACTTTGAAAAATGCCCTCTAATTCACATGCTAGTATGGGTACCCACAAATTCAGAGATGTGTAAATAACCACTGCTTCTAAAATCCATATCTTGTTCCCATTTCGGAAATGCATAGGTTTCCTTGATACCTATTTTTCACTCTTTATATTTTACCAATTGAACTGCTGTATACACAGTACACAATGAAAAACCATTACAAGGTGCAGCTCTGTTATTGGCTTTGGGTACCTTAGCTTCTTGCTGAACCTACTAGCTTTACATATCCCTGCAACCAAAAGGGTCCAATGGATATAACGGTATATTGATTTGAAAAATCTGCCATAGTTAGAAGACGTTACAGCTGAAAACGTAGGCACAAATTGCTGTTTTTTTAACTCAATTTCAATTTTTGTTTATTTCAACTGTTACTTTCTGTAGGAAAACCTTGAATGATCTACACAAATGGCCCCTTGCTGAATTCAGAAGTTTGCCTAATTTCCAGAAATGTATAGCTTTCCAGGATCCATTATTGGTTTGACACCCATTTCTACCACCAACTGGAAGGAGGTTGAAACCATAAAAATAGCAAAAATAGGCTATGTCCCAGTAAAATGCCAAAACTGTTTAGAAAATGTTGGTCTTTTCCGACAAAAGTCTGCCTGTTCCTGAAAGCTGGGAAGATGGTGACTTTAGTACCAAAAACTCTTCATTGATACAATTTACAGGTAAAAAAACAGACACTTTCTTCTGCAGCACTTTTTCTTAACCAAAAAAACAAAATGTAGCTGTATTTTGGCAAATTTCTCGGTCCCCTCCAGAGGAATCCACATACCCTGGGTACCTTTAGAATCCTCAGGATGTTGGAAAAAAAGGATGCAAATTTAGGGGTCCATTGCGATGACTGGCGGATGCACTTCCGCGATGCTGGCGGTGAGAGAAAACGCTGTTTTCCGTCCATGAGCAGCGGTGCCCCCGTCCGCCATATTACAATGGCCAAACACAGCCCATTGTCCGACCGCTGCGGTGCAACTCGCACCGCAATCAAAACGCACCCGCGGCAGAGACAACCAATCCAGAGCCACCGCCGTATGCAATGACGTCCCTCCCGCCGTACAAATTAGGATGCGCAAAACAGCCAGGCCCACCGCAGCGGAGAAACCGGCCATTCAGAGCATACGGAAGCACCACAGCGGAGCGCGAAACCGAGAACCGGAGCCGAACGCCATGGACCCGGCACTACACGTCTTCCCGGCGCTGTACATGATCCACCTACAGCAAGCCATGGACCGTCGCGGACGCCGACGCAGGTACGCCATCACACAACTCCGCTAACAAACACAATCCACAAATCCATGTCCGATGTAAGGTGCCTGCCCCCACCAGACACCCTTGTGTGGACAGGAACACAACCACAGGTGTAGCCACACATGTCCCACCTGCCACTAGTCCACCCTTCCACACCCAGGCCACCATGTCCGCGATCCTGAAGTAATGCCGAGTTCACGTGACCGCAGCGTTGAATCCGCGAGTAAAATGCACACAATGTAGTAGCCTGGGCCAGCGCAAGGCAGGGGCAGTGCCCAAAGTACACAGGGCAACACCTCCCCACTCCACACACTAGGCCCACCCACACCATGAAGGGACATGCCATGTGACCTCCCTGTGCCCCCACATGGCCAAAAAGCAGCCAGGTGAACACACACACTGCACCACACAACAAACAACTAGGGAGACAGCCTCATCAGGTGTGGCTGCAGAGCAACACACAGCGTACAAGCACTGGGCCAGGGGAACACACACACCACAACAACACCACACTTGTGGCAAGTAAACTGAGTCCAAGCACCAATTAAACACACACAGATAATGAACAAACACTCCAATGGACACACAGCCTGTCAAGTCACACAGACATACCCCACACTGACACACAGCAACAAACACAGACCACATGCCAACAGCAATGGAGGACAACAAATAGGAAACCCAAAGTGAGGTGCACACAAATGGAATGGCAAGGAGCTGAGCACCAAGAATGTGTATATCACATGCAAGGGAAGGAACACATTACATCCACCCCAGCCAAACAATCCACACATGGCAGTCACAGTGAGTGAAGTCAGACCACAGTCACCTCACTGCAACAACTCAGGGAGACAGCAAGGCAACCCATGAATAGGCACAGGGATGAAAGGAAGGGTATAAAGTCTAACCCTGATCAGCCACACATCTGAATCAAAATACATCACAGGAGTATGTCAGCAGCACAACACACAGGGCCCATTGCAACACTCCATGACAGTCAAACACAAGTATGAACCTTCACACAACCCCCACACCCATCACACCTGCAGCACACAACACCAGTGACAAACACACAGAAGCTTGCCAATAACATCCAGTCAAGACACTGACAATCAAACACACCCCCTGGGTGGTATCCACAAACATAACACACACACACAGGTATGGTAGTACCACTGTACGTACAAAAACAACAGTCAAACACTGAACACAATCAAAACACACACACAGAACTACTACAACAACAGACAAGACCTGTGCAGCTAAACAGTGCAAATTCAATGGGAGCACAGACACAACAGGAGTACACAACCACATCAGTCATGAAAAACGCACAGACAACATACCACAACACATATAAGAAGTGCATCCACTAAAAACAATAATGGAGAACAAAAGGCAGAAATGGGCCTACAATGACACATAGACAGACATACCACAACACCCATCCACTCAAAATGGTGTCACAGTGTACCACATGTCTGCACATGCACAACCATGACCATAGACTCATCAAATGTGAGAGGAGAAAACACCAAGGACGCACATAAAACAAGCACGGCAACCACAATAGACCTCAGTCCATGTGACATACACACAAGTAAGGCACACCACAATCAATCAATCAGAGAATTGTAAGCGCGCTACTCACCCGTGAGGGTCTCAAGGCGCTGAGGGGGGTCCGCAGATCTGTTTAGCCGAAGAGCCAGGTCTTGAGGGTCTTCCTGAAGGTGTTCAGGAGGGGGCGCGTCTGATGTCTGCCGGTAGCCTCGCTCCAGGTCTTGGCTGCAATGTGAGAGAGGATCTTCCGCCTGCTCTGGCTCTGTGGATGCGCGGGGTTTCGACCAGTGCGAGGTTGGAAGATCGGAGGTTTCTTTTGGGTACGTGGAAGTTGATTCTGTCGTTGAGGTATTTGGGTCTGTTGTTGTGTAGGCATTTGTAGGCGTGAGTGAGGATTTTGAAAGTGACTCTTTTCTCCACGGGGAGCCAGTGGAGACTTCGTTGGTGTTGGCTGATGTGTTCAGTGTCGGGGATGCCGAGGACGAGTCTGGCGGCGGTGTTCTGTACTGTCTGGAGTTTGCGGAGTAGGGACTTGTTGATGCCGGCGTAGAGTGCGTTTCCATAGTCCAGTCTGCTGGTGATGAGTGCATGGGTGACTGTCTTCCTTGACTCAGGGGTGATCCACTTGAAGGTCTTGCGGAGGATGCTGAGGGTGTTGAAGCAGCTGGAGGTGACGGCGTTGACCTGTCGGTTCATGGAGAGTGATGAGTCGAGTACGATGCCGAGGTTCTTGGCGTGGTCTGAGGGGGTAGGTGGGCTTCCTAGGGCGGTCGGCCACCAGGTGCTGTCCCATGCAGAAGGAGTGGTACCGAGGACGAGGACTTCTGTCTTCTTGGCATTGAGCTTCAGGCAGCTGTTGGTCATCCAGACTGCGACGTCTTGCATTCCTTTCTGGAAGTTGAGTTTGGCAGTGGTGGGGTCTTTGGTGAGGGAGAGGATGAGCTGGGTGTCTTCGGCGTACGATACGATGTTTAGGCCGTGTTGTCGGACGATGGCTGCGAGGGGGGCCATGTAAATGTTGGAGAGGGTGGGGCTCAGTGATGAACCCTGTGGGACTCCGCAGGTGATTTTCGTGGGGTCAGAGAGGAAGGGTGGGAGTCTGATCCTTTGGCTTCTTCCGGTGAGGAATGATCGGATCCAGTCCAGGGCTGTTCCTTGTATGCCTGTGTCGGGTAGTCTGACGACTAGTGTGCGATGGGAGACGGTGTCGAAGGCCGCTGATAGGTTGAGTAGGATGAGGGCTGCGGAGTGGCCTTGGTCCAGGAGGGTGTGGATGTCGTCTGTGGCGGCGAGTAGGGCGGTCTCTGTGCTGTGGTTGCTCGAATCCGGATTGGGACGGGTCGAGGACGGTGTTCTCTTCAATGAATCGTGTCAGTTTCCTGTTGACTGTTTTCTCTGCAACTTTGGCTGCGAAGGGGAGGAGCGAGATGGGCCGATAGTTCTTGAGGTCGGTGGGGTCAGCTGTGGGCTTCTTGAGCAGGGGTCTGACTTCTGCGCGCTTCCAGTCATCTGGGAAGGTGCCTGTTTTGAAGGTGGTGTTGATGGTGCGTTGTAGTTTGGGTGCGATGGCGGCCACGGCTCTGTGGTAGATGTGAGGGGGGCAGGGGTCGGTGGGGGCCCCCGAGTGGATGCTTTTCATGGTCGAGGCGGTATCTTCGGCCGTGATCGGTGTCCAGTTGGACATGGTGGGCTGGCTGGTGTTTCTTGGAGGCGGGGGGCCATCTGTGGCGCCTGGTGGATGGTCGATGAAGTTGTCGTCGAGGTTTTTGATCTTGAGGTGGAAATAGGTTCCAAGCTTGTCGCAGAGGTCTTGGGATGGGGTGATGTCTGTGGCTTTGCTGCGTGGGTTGGTGAATTCTTGAATGACACTGAAAAGTTCCTTGGAGTTGGTGGAGTTGGCCAGGATTTTGTTGTGGATGAAGTTCCTTTTGGTGGCTCTGATCTGGTTGTGGTAGTCCGTCATGGCGTCCTTGTAGGTGGTGTGGTTTTCGGTTGGATTGGTGTTTCTCCAGTTCTTCTCCAGGCGTCTGCAGGTGCGTCTGGCTTCTTGGAGAGCGGTTGTGAACCAGGCGGCTTTCCTGGGGCGTTGTCTGTCGGGGTTGCGTAGAGGGGCGAGCTCATCTGCGCAGTTGGAGATCCAGGTGTGGAGTTCTCTGGCTGCGTCGTTTGCGCTGTTTGCGTCGGGTGCCCAGGTGTGGTTGTCTCGGCTGAGGGTGGAGTTAAGTTGCTCGTCGGTAACCTTGCTCCAGTTCCTTCGTGGTGGGCGTGGGGCTGGTTTGGGTGCCTTGGGTTTGTTGATGGCGAAGTGTACGCAGTGGTGGTCGGTCCATGGCGGCTGCGTTGTGTGGCTGAAATGGACGCTGTTTCCTGCCGCGAAGATGGGGTCAAGGGTGTGTCCTGCTCTGTGGGTCGGTGTGTTGACGAGTTGTTTAAGTCCGATGCTGGCGAGGTTGTCACGAAGGATAGTGGAGTTGGGGTCACTGGGGTTGTCGAGGTGGAAGTTCAGGTCTCCAATGAGTATGTAGTTTGTTGAGGCGATCGCGTGGGGTGCGATGAAGTCGGTGATGGTGGTGGCAAAGGGTGTTCAGGGGCCGGGGGGTCTGTAGACGAGGGTTCCTTGGAGTGTGGCTTTGGAGGTGGTCTGGATCTTGAAGTGCAGGTGTTCGGCGGAGGGGAAGGTTTCGCGGGAGGTGGTGAGGCGGAGGGTGCTCTTGTGGGCGATGGCGAGGCCCCCTCCTGGGTGGTTGGGGCGGTCTTTCCTCTGGATCTTGTATCCGTCTGGGATGGCGGTGCTGATGTCGGGGGCGGAGGATGCATTGGTCCAGGTCTCTGTGAAGAAGGCGATGTCGGGCGAAAGAGAGTCGAGTAGGTTCAAGATTTCCATGGCGTGTTTGTGTACGGAGCGTACGTTGAGGAGGATGCATTTTAGGGTGTCGCCGGTGCTGGCGTCGTCGGTGTTGGAGGCCGGGGTGGCGGTGAGGGTCTGGCGGCAGTGGAGGCAGGAGAACTGGCCGTGGGTCGTGTTCGGCGAGGCCTGTTGGCATTCTCTAAGTCTTCCAGGGTTAAGTGCGAGGAGGGTGGTGGTGTCGTAGCGATGGGTAGTGGGAGGTCCAGGGTTCCTGGCGCTGGCCGCGGTCGGGTCACGAACGGGCGCAGACGGGTTTGCCTTTGGTGCGCCCTCGGCGTGCCAGCGGCGCGCCCGCTGCGCGACCACGCAGCGGCTGCCATTAAGTAGGGGAGGTGGGAGGAAGGAGAGGCTGGGAGGCGGGAGCAGGGGAATTCCGGGAGGGAATTCCGGGGGGAAATTCCGGAGGGAAATTCGGGGGAATTCCGGGGAAATTCGGAGGGAAATTCCGGGGGAATTCGGGGGAGGGGCCGCAGGGCAGCAGCGGCGAAAGGCAAAAGGAACAGGCAGGCACGAGAAAATAAAAACAGTGGTGGAATTAGATGGCAATGGCAACACACCTGAATCAAACACAACAACAACACACACACACTGACAGGAAAATAGAACACCACACACAGAGCAACTGTCAACTGCATGACACAACACAACACAAACACTGCACACAGCCACAACAGTCACAACACATGCACAGGCAAAGATATCAACATGCTACAACAGCCAAACATCAGGGGGTGCACAACAGGCAAGGACAAGGCAACATCAACTCACAGCACTGCATGCACACCAAGCAGTGTGTGCACAACAGACATACCAGTTACAAACAGAGATGAGTGACACACCATGAACACACACAACAACAATCTAAACATCACACACGCAACAACACACCCAGGAAGTCAATCAGTCCACAGCAAACACACATACTACCAAGCCAACACACACAGATGCAGAAGTCTGGGACACAAAAGTTGAAACAACATGATCAGAGGAAACAAGACATTGGCAATGTTGAAGTGGAAAATAGAGCATGTGTCACAGTAAACAATACCCACACAGTAACCCTTTCATTTAGCAAGGACACTGACAAGGCAGACAACAGGAGTAAATATCTTATTTTTATTTACATTTCACACTGTCATGCAGCAAAAGTCAGACAAGAGCAAGGCCAGTGGCCAATTCAAAGTTCAGGTGAGGTACATGAGAAGCTGCACAGGCCAGGGGCAAACAGCAGTGAACAGCAAGGCCAGTGGCCAGGACACAGTGCAGGTGAGGTACATGAGAGCCTGCACGGGCCAGGGGTAAACAGCAAACAGCAGTGAACAGCAAGGCCAGTGGCCAGTCCAAAGTGCAGGTGAGGTACATGAGATCCTGCACAGGCAAGGGGCAAACAGCAGTGAACATCAAGGCCAGTGGCCAGTCCAAAGTGCAGGTGAGGTACATGAGATCCTGCACAGGCAAGGGGCAAACAGCAGTGAACAACAAGGCCAGTGGCCAGTCCAAAGTGCAGGTGAGGTACATGAGATCCTGCACAGGCAAGGGGCAAACAGCAGTGAACAACAAGGCCAGTGGCCAGGACACAGTGCAGGTGAGGTACATGAGATCCTGCACAGGCAAGGGGCAAACAGCAGTGAACAACAAGCCCAGTGGCCAGTCCAAAGTGCAGGTGAGGTACATGAGATCCTGCAAAGGCAAGGGGAAAACAGCAGTGAACAACAAGGCCAGTGGCCAGGACACAGTGAAGGTGAGGTACATGAGATCCTGCACAGGCAAGGGGCAAACAGCAGTGAACAGCAAGGTCAGTGGCCAGTCCAAAGTGCAGGTGAGGTACATGAGAAGCTGCACAGGCAAGGGGCAAACAGCAGTGAACAACAAGGCCAGTGGCCAGTCCAAAGTGCAGGTGAGGTACATGAGAAGCTGCACAGGCCAGGGGCAAACAGCAGTGAACAACAAGGCCAGTGGCCAGTCCGAAGTGCAGGTGAGGTACATGAGAAGCTGCACAGGCCAGGGGCAAACAGCAGTGAACAGCAAGGCCAGTGGCCAGTCCGAAGTGCAGGTGAGGTACATGAGAAGCTGCACAGGCCAGGGGCAAACAGCAGTGAACAACAAGGCCAGTGGCCAGTCCAAAGTGCAGGTGAGGTACATGAGATCCTGCACAGGCAAGGGGCAAACAGCAGTGAACAGCAAGGCCAGTGGCCAGTCCAAAGTGCAGGTGAGGTACATGAGATCCTGCACAGGCAAGGGGCAAACAGCAGTGAACAACAAGGCCAGTGGCCACGACACAGTGCAGGTGAGGTACATGAGAAGCTGCACAGGCAAGGGGCAAACAGCAGTGAACAGCAAGGCCAGTGGCCAGATCACAGTGCAGGTGAGGTACATGAGAAGCTGACAGGCAAGTCTAGGACATCAGTCGACAACAAGGCCAGTGGCCAGTCCAAAATGCAGGTGAGGTACATGAGAAGCTGCACAGGCAAGGGGCAAACAGCAGTGAACAGCAAGGCCAGTGGCCAGATCACAGTGCAGGTGAGGTACATGAGAAGCTGCACAGGCAAGTCTAGGACATCAGTCGACAACAAGGCCAGTGGCCAGTCCAAAGTGCAGGTGAGGTACATGAGAAGCTGCACAGGCAAGTCTAGGACATCAGTCGACAACAAGGCCAGTGGCCAGTCCAAAGTGCAGGTGAGGTACATGAGAAGCTGCACAGGCAAGGGGCAAAAAGCAGTGAACAGCAAGGCCAGTGGTCACTCCAAAGTGCAGAGTGAGTACATGACATCCAGCACTGGGAATGTGTGGTACAGTACCCTGCCATGGTCAGAAACACACTCAGGGCGTCATAAATGGGCAGTCCATGGTACCACTGTGGGAGAGACATGTGTGTGAGGGTGACCAACACTCAGACTTGGCTGGCAGTATGACTGGGAGGTGGCTGTCTGTCGGGGCCAGTTGGGGTACTGGCTCTGGGAGAGAGAGGCCCAGCTGGGGTAGAGCCATCAGTGTTCTGGGAAGCCTGAGGGCTGCTAGGTCCAGGTGTGGTAGAGCCAGCAATGGTATGGGAAGCCGGAGGGCTGCTAGGGCCAGGTGGGGTGGTGGCACGTGGAGGTGGACTCATGCTTGCACGAGACCCAGTGTGTGTGGGAGAAGTTGGAGGGGTTCCCTTCCGCTTCTTGGGGATTTGATATGGCTTCCCTGTCCTGGGATTAATGCCAAGTGGGGTGTACACAACAGGCACACTCGTCACAAAAGCTGGCTCATGTGCAGATGCTGGTCCCCCCCTCTGGGGACGTGCTGGATTCTTTGGGACGCTTGGCCCTGGATTGCCTCTGCCCCTGCATCACCTGTTTACCCGGTGTCCCCCCTACAGTGGCCTCCTTTCCCTGCTTCACAGGGCTCTGGATGGGAGTAGATGTTGTGGGTGAACTTGCCTTGGAGCTCTTCTTACGTGTACCCTTAGCAGGCACCTGTTTGTCACTGGGCACGGAAACTGTGTGCTTGTCTCTGCGAGACACTTTTGGGACAGGTGAGTCCTTGGCTGGGGATGCCTCTGAGGCATGTGAGCCTGAGGCCTGCTCCTTGCCATCCTTGCCCTGGGTGTGGCCTGAAGTGCTTTTGCCTCTGCGCTCTGGTGTGGGTTTACCTTTCTGTGGGGATGGTGTCTGCGGCCTGGACTGCTTGGGCTGCTGCTGCCGTGTGCTGCGTGTGCTGTATCTGTCCCTTGATGTCTGAGGTGTGTGGTCACTATCATCAGATGCGGACACTGGCAGGGTGGTGGGCCTAGGGACTGGAGCTGGACTATGGGATTGGGCAAGTTGAATGGCTGCTGTCACTGCAGAGGCCAGAGACTGTACAGTCCGGTGTAGCCCACTCACGTCGGAATGCACGCCCTCCATGAAAGCCACAACCCGTGCCAATTTTTTGTCATGGTCCAGGAAGGCATTGAGGAAAGCTGTCTGACCCACACACAGCTGGCGCAAAAGCTCCACAGACTCCGCACTGATGGCAGCAGGGGGGACAGGGGCAGGGGCAGCGGTGCCTGGATTGAAGGACACTCTTCCCTTCCTCGTGGTGCAAACACGGGCAGCAAAAGTGGGAGTAGCAGGGAGGGTGGGCACTGAACACTGTGTGGTGGACGAGGAGGCAGACTCCCGTTTCCTTCGGACAAAACCATAGATGCATCACCGCCGTCGTCAGATGACGTAGAGGTCTGCGTTTCTGGCAGGGACTCCTCTAGATGACTACGGTCCCCCTCTGATGCGCTGGTGACATCCGTGTCACTATGCAGGTGAGCATCACCTGTGCCTGATGCCTCACCACTGGTGTCCGTCCTGTGTCCTTCCGTTCCCATGTGAGATGCTGCATGAGAGATAGAGAGAGGATAAGTACATCTGCATCAAGTCAACAAATATCTGCAAGTGAAGCATCACTAATGATGGACAATGATCCATGTTGGACAACACCATGGGCAGTAACATTGTGCAACCTCAATACAAGCATATAAATTACTGTGGAATGATGCAAAATTGTACAGAATCCACCCATGTGATGGACACACAGCCATTTAGCCTGTTGGTGGCTACGTCTAACAACACACACATATCCCTCTGTGCACACCTAGGGCCCTGAAGGGTTCAAAGATCCTACTCACAACATGTTGCCAACGTCACAACATGATCCAGCAGAAGGCACCAACACAGACACAGACCCCAACATAACCACACACAATGTCCATGGGCACATGCCATCCACCATGTCTTATCTTGGGGCACAACTTCAGTTGCACATCAGTGTCAGATGTTTAGCCAGCACTAATCTGACGTCAGGCAATGCACACATTGATAATGGCACACTCAGATCATGCACTCTGCTGGACCCAGACATGTGATGTCCGTGACGACACCAATGAAGATGGTACCAGAAGCCAAAAACTACAAATGTGAAGTCAAGGCCCATTACACCAATGACATGGGAAGGTACATGTAGGGGGAATGCATGAAAACTGCACCCCACACCGCGGCCACTTACACACCATTGCATCACACTAGCAACATCACAGCCCTGCACTGGCCCAGGCCTGGAGCACATGCTGGCAAACAACAACCAGAGTCACACTCACAGAATACTCACCACCAGCTTGCTGCTGATGCACCTTCAGACGTGCATCCAGGTCAGGCTGCGTCACTGCTAAAATGCGTCCCATTAGTGGTGTCATGCTGCGCCGCGCCAACCTGCCGGATCGAGGGATCAGCCCCAGTGTCATCTCTGCCACGTTCCTGCTTAGCCATGCGATGTCATCCTACCTCTTGTGACAGTGGGAGCGCCGTCGTTTGGATTCACCCAGTGCACGCACCTTTGATGCAATGGCCCTCCACACGGCTTTGCGCTGGTTGACTTTTAGCTGTAGACATGGGAGACAAGAGGGGGCAACATTCAGTGTAACCAACCACCATTCCCCAGTGCAGGACCATGACACTGACTCATCCCAAATTCTGCCATTACGTCAACGGCGACAATACATCTGCTAATTGCAAACATCATCATGTGTGAAACACACATTAAGGCATGCAGGTATGAGGGTGGACACAGTACTTGCCCATCTCCTGGCCATGCATGACACCAGCAGAGAGCTAAATGTGTATGCTGACCACATCTAATGCAATATTCTGGGAATAACAAGTCATGCATGACATCACTACATATGTGACTGGGAATACTCACTGTGCCCAACATTGCGCAGCCCACAAAGCACTTGCCCTGCAACTGCCACACTGTGTCATTGATGTCACATTGAGGGATATGACCTCACGAACGCAGACCCTCATCACAAGCCCTGTTGTGTGCAATCTACATCTCTGTAATGGCACATTGATGGAGACTCAAGAGGAAAAGCACATATGTGACACTCTGTACATTCAGTGTTGTGTCACTGTCAGATTGGGCAGTGAATGTGCAGGCCATTTGGGGTCACACAGAGGTCCAACGTGGGGCAGCTCATCCCTTACATGGAGTGACGATTTGGAAACACAAACAGTGCCAACACATGCTAGTATGTGCACATGCTGGTGGGGACGGAAGAGTCCGGGCACAATAATGTTTGAATGTACCGTGTCATAGGTGAATGACCAACAAGAGTGTCACCCTGGGGGATTCAGGTCCTGAGTATGACGCAGAACTTGAGATGAGGCACATATAGAGGTCTAAACAATGGCCTCACTATCCTCTGGACAGCAACACTAGCTAAGGCCACAGATGGGCCTGTGAAGGACATCAGGGACACATACAGACATGCAGACTGGCAATCACTATCCTGACTCGTGAAATGAAAAGGTGCAGCCTCACTGTATGTCTGACAAGACATCATACTTCCCTCTGATCTGGATGTGCAGGCAGGGAAACCTGTTGAATAGGCCAAACACACCTTCCCCCTGGAAACAGCATGCTAGGCAGTGCCTGACCCACCCTCACACTCCCACGCACATACTGCAGCAGATCAACTTCATGTGTCCCCCACCCTGCACTCTCACTCACACTCTGAGTTACTCACCACGACATTAGGCGCACCAAAGAGCCTTGGATACTGGTTGAGCACCTCGTCCACCAGGAGCTCCAGTTCCTCGGTGGTGAAGGGAGTGGCACGGATCTTCTCAGTCCTCGCCATCACTGTGGGCAGGAGAGAGCAGCAGTGGCTGTTGGTGGTGAGGGGTCTCAGTCAGCAGTCCCTGGAGGCAGCAGCAGGTGAGGGGTCTCAGGCAGCAGTCCCTGGAGGCAGCAGCAGGTGAGGGGTCTCAGGCAGCAGTCCCTGGAGACAGCAGCAGGTGAGGGGTCTCAGGCAGCAGTCCCTGGAGGCAGCAGCAGGTGAGGGGTCTCAGTCAGCAGTCCCTGGAGGCAGCAGCAGGTGAGGGGTCTCAGGCAGCAGGCTCAGTGAGCTGTGGCAATGTGTGGCTCCCTCACACACATATATAGCCCCCAGGGCTCGTTTCTGTGGTTCTAAGCTGCTGCAATTGGTGTTCCAGGTCTGCCTCATTCAAATACATCCAATGATTTTCAAACTTGCATTAGGCAACCGCGATTGCGCTTCCCATTGGCTGGAAGGGCATGGTCCATGGCGGTGACACACCGCAGGGGACAGGCGTGCGGTACAGCGGTGGTGCATCTTACGAGTGCAGCCAATGACCGGCCCGCGGTGGCGGAGCACGCCTACCGCGATTTTCAAAGTTGCATCAGGCAACCGCGATTGCGCTTCCCATTGGCTGGATGGGCATGCTCCATGGCGGTGACACACCGCTGGTGCCAGGCGGTAGTTCCCGCTATTCCTGAGCCATGCATTGCCATGAGTGACCGGGATCTGGGTGGCAGAGCATGCCATCCGCCATTAGCCATGTGTATTTGCCTAGCAATCCTGCCATGCTGTCTCGGGCCATGGCGGTGACACACCTCTGGTGCCAGGCGGTAGTTCCCACTATTCCTGAGCCATGAATTGCCATGAGTGACCGGGATCTGGGTGGCGGAGCATGCCATCCACCATTAGCCATGTGTATTTGCCTAGCAATCCTGCCATGCTGTCTCGGGCCATGGCGGTGACACACCGCTGGTGCAAGGCGGTGGCTACGGCGAGGGTGCAGCATGACATTGTTGACTATGGGCGTGATGGTGTTCTTAGAGCACGTTCAATGCAGCAATGGACACATCGTGTAGTGTCAATGTCATGGGTCATATCTGTACTTTGAACAGTGGTCACTTTCAATTAAACATGGAACTTGATTCAATTGAAATGAGCTATAGTTCGTAATGAGAGCCTATACTTCATATCTAACACCAAATGCAACACTGAAAGGACTAATGGGGCACATTACTCCTACACAATTTCATATCTGACCCAAACATTTTGCCCAACGTTCATGTCTCTCACCCCATTGCCAGCCAAATTTCGTATCTGAGCCAAATTTTCACACACATATTCATATTTCACACAATATGTTGATACACAGTACATGATTGTAAATAGATTTCAGCATTGTCTCCATTACTCACCACATATGTCACACTGTAGTCTGTTTGTTATCACCTATTTCAGCATTCATGTAAGGTTATTGTTCGCTGTAGCAAAACCAAGAGTATATGTCCACATGGACATGTGTGTGCTATACACACTGAAGCTTGTAACATACATCACCGGCACACTTTGAAATATGTGCCTCCTTAATCATTTGGCCTGTCTGTATGTATTTGGGTATGTTTTGTCACCATATATGCAAAATGTCATCAGCATTACTTGTGTCATTGTGTAGGATATGTGCTCATGTTGGTCTGCCTGTCATATGCGAATTTGTCACATGTATATTCCACAGCTGTGAGTATGTTGATATAGGATTTTATGTGTGTGGTGTGTTACGTTGGTACTCACCAAGGACAGGTGCATTGACCTTGTCCACATGAAGATCGTTGGCTTGCTGAGGGACTGTAGCCAAATGTGGTGCTGGTGCTCACTGACTGGTAAGTTTGACATGGCATCTGTGACCAGTAGAAGGTGACCCACAATTGGCCAGGACAGTTCAGCATTACGTGTGCTTTCATGTGCAGTAAGTGTGTGCAGTTTTTGCAGGGTGCACAATTAGGACACGTGTGCAGTGATATTAAACTGACGCGTGTGGATAAGCCTGCTATGGTGTGGTAGCCTTTCGGGGGCACAAGCTGGTCCTGCGCTGTGTGGTTGAACTGATGGTGCTGTTGACTCAAGCTAATGATGGCATCCAAGACAGGTGAGATATACCTTGAAAGGGCTGGCTGTGGCACCCATCTAACTCAGACTTTTGTTGTTCTAATGGTACCAGAGGCCAACAAGTGATGCACAGCCAGCATCTTCGTCTGCAGAGGAATGTTGAGAGTCCGCTTTGTTGTTCCTAACAGGCTGTGTGGTATGTGGCTCAGGATGCTTTAGATAGTCATCCTTTTGTACCTGTGTCGTGCGATGACATCACCTGTTGTTATGTGCATGAGGCTGTTGGGTCTTCGGTATTTACTCAGTATATTCATGCGTTGACTTTTAGGTGTAGTGGTGTGGCTTTGTCCGGGTGGTGGTGTTGGTTGTTTCTGTGTCACTGTTGTGTGTCCAAGCAGCTGGAGTATTAGCTCCATGGCAAATGTATTACTTTAGTTGTGTGTCTGGGCAGTGCTAGCTTCATACTGCATGTCATAGTGCAACTTTAGTGCAGATTGACGTTTGTCTACAGTCCTTTTGGATCACGTACCTTATCCACTTTATGTGTGCCACATTGACAATCTGTGTGCTTGCTGATGATATTGTGCAGTTGTGTTGTTGTGTCTTTATTCACGTCAAGACTGCATATGCATATGCTGGTCATTATTAGTCATTGAGTGACTTTGAATTGTGTGTAACAGCATGTATGGCATGTCTACTGATGACAGTGGATATTGGCACAGGCTTGTGAATATGTCTGTGAGTGTCTCTAGACTTGTGTGGATTAGCATTGGCTCACATTCCATGCTGAGTCCTTCAGAAGTGGACAAATTGTGTAGTTCATGTGTCCCATGTCATGATTGCACAAGAATGTGTGGCACGTACAGCAGACATTTGGAAGCCAGCAGTGTTTCTGTTTCACACATGTCCTGTATCATTTACTGTCCCGGCTGTTTGCACCAGATTCCTAAATGTGACTATTACCATTCACAGACACAGTTTCCATGTTTGTTGTTCTCACTGTGGTAATACTGAAGAAGTGTAGTACAATGTATTCTCTATGTGTCACGACTGTTGACTTGCACTGTATGGTGCATTGTGATGCCAGTCAATGTTTGCGCTGTGTGAATCAGAAGCTACGGAGTTGTGCACATCTCATGGTCTGTTGCAATGACGTGTCCCCTTTCATCTCACCTAGGAGGCGACCCAATGTGTATCGTCCAGTCACCCTGCTGGCTAACATTGAGGATGATGACGTGATACGCAGATTACGTCTGGACCGCACGAACATCCAAGACCTGTGTGCCATGTTGGATCCTCACCTGCGGGCTGACAGGACATACCCAACAGCATTGACAACCGAAACAAAGGTGATGGCGGCACTGCATTTCCTGGCCAGTGGGTCATTCCAGGAGACAGTGGGCATTGCAGGGGGGATGTCTCAGCCCACCTTCAGCATGGTGCTAAGGGATTTCCTGTTGGCCATGATGCGATACAAGGACCAATACATCAGTTTTCCAAGGCGTGCGGCTTTGGCGGTGTAAAGGCGGATTTCTATGCCCTTGGCCACATCCCGAATGTTGTAGGTGCTATTGACTGCACACATGTTGGCCTGGTTCCACCACAGGCACGGGAACACATCTATCGGAATCGTAAACATTCCAATTCCATCAATGTGCAGGTGGTGTGCCAGGCCGATATGATCATATCGCATGTATGTGCCAGGTTTCCGGGCTCCGCACATGATTCATACATCCTGCACAACAGCATTGTGCCCCAGCTGATGGCCAATCTACTTCCGGAGCGGGCATGGATTGTGGGTGAGTAGGCAGAGTCAAGTTGTGTGCTGTGTGTGCCATGCTGTCCTCTGCCACAGTTGTATTACTGAATTGTTATGTTTATTTCACACCTAGGTGACTCTGCATATCCCAACAGACCGTAGTTGCTGAGCCCACTACGCAATCCTAGGACACCGTCTGACGTCCGCTACAACAATGTCCATGGTAGAACACGTCGGGTGGTGGAGCGAACCTTTGGTCTCCTAAAATCGAGATTTCGCTGCCTGGACCGGACCGGAGGGGCACTCATGTACTCACCCAAGAAGGTGTGTCAGATAGTGGTAGCATGCTGCATGCTGCACAACTTGGCCTTACGGAAAGGAATACCCATGATCCTGGACGATGATGACCAGCCAGGGCCCCCCCCCTGCGATCCCACAAATGTCCAGTGACGAGGATAGTGGTGAGGAGGAAGGTGTCGACCAGCGTCAGCAGCTCATCAACCGCTACTTCACTTGAAGGTGGGTGACGATGTACAACTGGTCCATTGTCTGTTGATGTAGTTGTTTGGGTGGAGGATTATGTGATCTTTGTGAGTGCATCCTGTTGTTGACTCAGTGCTGGCTGCCTATGTGTTGGATACAGGGTATGTAGGAACTGCTACAGGATGTCTCTGTTGGTACTGTTGCACATTGTTATGTGTGCATATTGTTGTACAGTGAGGACATGTGTTGTGTGATGGCTGTGATGCCACCACCTGACTAGTGACTTTTGTTCTGTTGTCTTTTGCTAGGTCCCTTCTGCCTCCCCTTGCCTACAGAGGATCCATGCTCCTGTGACATTGTAACCATGGTAAACATTGCACATACTGTGATAAACATGGAGCAGACTCAAATACATTGGTGCTTTATTGTTGTTTATTGTCAATGGGTATATGTGAGAGGGAAGTGGATATTTACATAAGTGTGAATGGTGAATCTATGAGTTGGCAGTGATGGTAGATGAGACAATCAAGTAGGCACCACATTGATGTGGTGACACAGTCCAACAGACAGATGCCATTTCCATGGCAGTGTGGGTAAGGACAGTGTTCCAAGTCAATGGCAGGGTGAAGAGTGTTTACCATCATGGCTGGCTCCTTGACTGGCGTTTGGCAGGTGCTTTGCCACGGGTGAGTCCCAAGTTTTTCTTTAGACGGCCCCTCCTTCTTTTGGCAGGGGGGGGGCATCGTCTGCTAGGCCACTGGGGTCTGAGGAGTCACCCCTCTCCGTGCCCGCAGGGGTGGATGATGAACTGTCATCCTGCGGGACAACGGGGGAGGTGGAGGTGTGTGATGTGGCACTGGCCTATCCCTCAGTACCGCCACTAACTGGCCCATGAGGTCCACAATTTGTCCCATACGGTTGTCCATGGACCTCAGCAGACGTTGGAGCTCCAGGGCATCTTCGTGGGCCTGGCCCATTTGTGCCTGTGTTCGTTCATAGGCACCCACAACTCTGGTGATGTTAGCCAGGGCTTCGGTCACAGTGTCCGGTGTTGTTGGAGTCCCACTTGTCCTCCCACCTGCCCTGCTATCACTGGCCTGTTGCCTCACCACTCTAGCCACACGCCTGCCCTCCACAGTTGTTGGTGTTGGCTGGGCATCCTCTGTGGCTGGGCGAATGTTGCAGGCAAAGGTGGTAGTGGTGGTGGTGGTGGTGGCGGTGGCGGCACAGGTCGTTCCAGCAGGGGTCAGCGTTGTTGCTGATGGTGGGGGGGCAGTGGGGTCATGTGACCGGTTGCGCCCTGGCGCACCAGATGGGCCGGCTTGGAGCTCCTCATCCAAAGAATCCAGGGACTCCGCATCCGAGTGTCCATGTTCCGGGGTGGAGACTGGCTCTGCAAGTTGAGGTTGTTGTCCTCTGCAGTCAGTTGTTGGTCACCTGTGGAACAGAGGGTACATGGTCATTGACTTACAGCCATATGGCTTGCTGTGTTTGATGTCTCTTATTTACATGTTATGCAACACACAGTTATGCATTTCATGAGTTGAATGTCTGCACAGTGTTGTTCGTCATGACATGATGTGGAGGTACATACATCTTGTTCCATGGTGTGACAAGTCATTGGATGCCATGCCCAACTTGACACTCTTTGTATGGAACTGATGAGTTGTTATCTGACAACTGGCTGCCATGCAACTTGATGTGATGCATCGAGGATGATTACTCTTCCCGACAGATGTTACATATGCACATGTACTACACATTGTCACATTGTTATCTCATGCATACCTTTGTAATTTTCTGTGCTTGTATTTATTTGCTGGACAGACCATGCCTTTTTAGGTCGAGCCTATGGCAGCGCGCATGCGCTGCATAGGAAATCGACCTCTTGGAATCACTTCAGCTTCAGTAGAAGCTCGTGCCTGTGGTCCTCACAAGCGATTGGCCTTTGCGTCTGGCTTCAGTACGCAATTGGCCAAAGGCGTGTGGAGGTCCCAGCTTCTTGTGAAATGTTTACTCCCAGAGCGTTTTGCTCTCGGGACCAGCAGCGCGCGCAGGGGCCATCTGGTTTTAATTAGCGTGCCTGCGCTTGTCTCCCGAGAGCAAAACCCTCTGGGAGTAAACATTTCACAAGAAGCTGGGTGGTGATATTTCACTGCCTCTGCTGCAGGTATACTGTGAGACAGCACGTGAAGCTACACTGTCCTTTGACACATTTACATACATTTTTTGAACGTCCTTTGACACATTTACATACATTTTCTGAACGTGCGTGTGATATTTCACTGTCCTTTAGTGCTGTTGCCTGGGAGGCAGCTTGTGATACTACACTGTGCTTTGGTGCGTGAATTGTGAGGCCCCGTCTGAAATGATACTCTCCTCTGGAGCGTGTACACTGTGACGTCGCAAGTAGTATTCCCCCGTCCCTAGTGCACGTGCTCTGCGAGGCTGCTTGTGATACTACACCCCCCCATGCACATTCAATGCGATGGTTCAAGTACCATTGCAGTGACCTTTAGTGCGTCTACATCTTAACGCTGCATGAGATAGGATACGACACTACCACCAACATGCATACACAGCAGTCTACGACTGACCAGTAAGGATGTACCCCTTTGCTGAAGCCATTCTACGAAGTAGCTCGTGTTCTACATCGACTATCACATCTCCTTCAATCACAGATTGCCAATATACCACAGACAGCCTAGTACAAACTGCCCTTCATCATGCATTGTATTGACCAGAGCTAGGGCAAAAGCTGGGGCACCCCTGACTGCAGGTCCTACTCTGTCCTGTGCTCTGCCCTGTGCTACCTCCAGGCGCTTTAAGCTGGGCACCCCTGACTACAGGGCCTACTCTGTCCTGTGCTCCTGCCAGGCGCTCTAAGCTGGGCACCCCTCGACTGCAGGGCCGCCCCCTGACTGCAGGGCCTGCTCTCTGCCTTTCGAAGGCGGTCTGTGCTGAGGCCCCCTCTTGAAGATGATGTCTCCCTTCAGGGCCTGATCTGTCATGTGCTTCTTGTCATGGGTTCCTGCGTAGCGTACTACTCGCCGAAAAGCGCTTCAATGACTCGTCAGGTTTTGTGAGCGCTATATAAATACATTTACAAATACAACCATGCAACATGTACTGGGGCACCCTTTGCCTGAGGAAGCCTGCCAAGGACACGTGCCACTGTAGGTCCAGCTTTGCCCTTTGTTACTGTCAGCCGTCCTCTACTGGGGCACTCCTCCTCGGAGACGCCTCATGCCTGCTCTGTGCCACTGCCCGTCACGCGCTCTCTGCCGGGGCACGCGCTCCAAGGACGTACCTCGCATCAGAGCTCGCGCTCTCCTCTGCTAAATGCCCTGCGGTGGGTGGGGCAACCCGACTGCATGGCTTATTCTCCCTTGTGCAGCGCCTGCTCGGTGCCACTGTCAAATGCTCTGTGCTGGGGATCAGAACACGTGTCACTGCAGGGCCTGCGCTGGCTTTTATCACTGCTAGGCGTGCTGCGGTGGGACATTCTCCAAGGATAGGTGCCACTGCAAGGCCTGCCCTGACTTTCATCACTGCCAGGCGTCCTGAAGTGGGACATCCATCCAAGGGCACGTATCACTGCAGGGCCTGCTCTGACCATTATCACTGCCAGGCGCCCTTTACTGGGATATCCCTCTACGGGCACGTGCCACTGCAGGGCCTGCTCTTACCTTTATTACTGCCAGGCGTCCTATACTGGGACACACCTCTAAGGACCCGTCTCACTTCAGGGCCTGCTGCGCCTCTTGGCACAGCCATGCGGTCTGTGCTGGACACCCCTGGCTGTACGGGCCTGCTCTGCCTATCATCACTGCCAGGCGTCCTGGGCTGCAGCATCTCCCCCAAGGACACGCCTCACTGCTGAGCCTGCTCTGCTTCATACTACAGCCATCCACCCTATGCTGAGGTACCCCTCGGATGCCCACATATGCTTTGTTGTGTGTTATTGGCACACTCTTAGAGCGGGCTCGCTCTTCTGAGAGCAGGTATCGCTGCAGGGCCTGCACCCCTCGGATGCCCATGAATGCCCCGTTATGTGTTACTGGTGCAGGCTTTGAGCTGGGACACTCCACCAAGTAGGGCCCACCCCGCACCTCCTCGTGTGCCCAAGAATGCCCCGTTCTGTGTTACTGGTGCAGGCTTTGAGCTGACACTCCTCCAAGTAGGGCCCACCCCGCACCCCCTCGTGTGCCCAAGAATGCCTCGTTCTGTGTTACTGGTGCAGGCGTTGAGCTGGTACACTCCACCATGTAGGGCTCACCCCGCACCCCCTCGGATGCCCAAGAATGCCCCATTCTGCGTTATTGGCACGGGCTTTGAGCTGGTACACTCCTCCGTGTAGGGCCCGCTGCACCCCCTCGGATGCCCAAGAAAGCTCTGTTATTGGCACGTGCTCAGAGCGGGGTCACTCCTCCAAGGACACACCTGCCACTGCCTCTCAGCTGTGCACAAATACTGCACCTCTCACTGCCGAGCACTGCTTGCTCGTGGGGTGCTCCACCAGCAGCAGGCGTCTCTTATGCGATTCCTCCTGTGTCGCGAGGAGCTGCGAGGTGCCCTGTGCATCCTTCCGCTATCCAGGGTCCCAACTCAATGCACAGCTCTTCTATCTTCCGATACTGCCCTGACCCTCCTTTGTACCGGCACATAGCTCCCTGAACAGCCTGCTCCACAACCTAGCAGTGCCAGGAGCGGAGGGGCACTACATGCCCTGCACAAGGACGCATCTTACTGCACAACCTGTTCGGTGTCTGGCACAGCCTGTGCATTAATCCTATTTTTACCTGTGAAAAGACCTATGTCCCTGTAGAGCCACAGACTCGGGGGGCTGGCCTTATTGTCGTAAGCACCGAAAATGACATTTTCTTACACATTGTTTACACATATTTCTTCATAAACCTCTATTGCCCTAAATGTATTTCTCGAGTTGGAGCGTATGCGAGTCGATTGTGACTAGTCTGATTATCTGATTTTGGCAGCTGTGCTTAGGATAAGTGATTTTGGGATGAGGAAATTGCACATTTATAGCGACTGCCAGTAGCACCGTGGAAACAAGGACAAGTATTGTTTGAATTTGGGGACTTGGCACATTCTACATAACATTTATTATTCACTCTGTGTGACATTTAGTTTGGCCCTGAAATTCAACAATCTATAGGGTGAGAGGAATATTGGTTGGCACATATATAAGGCATAGACCCTCTCCTCGTTCCTTTTTCTGGTGGTAGTGGGGCAGCCCCCTGACCGAGAATTACAAGCTACGCATAACTATCGCCTTCCCAGTGCTTCCTTCATTCGGAGACATTTTACCAGCTAAAATCTGGTGATACTTCTGAGTTGGAACGGCCATAAAAAGCAGGGAGTTAAATTGGAGATAAGGTGCGGTTATGTGCGATTTCCGCTGTAGTTTCTATTTCCAAGGACACACTCAAAGTCGGAAGAGGATGTGGCTTAACGGATAGAGCGGTCCACTTTGAAGCTGGGGAACCAGGTTCGATTCTGGGCAAATTCCCCGTGCCTAAAAGGAATGTGTCCGTCTGTAATGCAAGTGGTGCTCATGTAAAGCGTTCTGATACCCTCGGGTCAGTTCGTGCTATACAAAACTGGAAAGAAAATAATTATATAAACGCTTGCCAAAATTACGGATACCCGTATGAGGAATATTTTACTCGGTATTCCTAAAATTCTTGGAAGGGAAAAAGGTCTGCTGTGGAGACAGCTCAGTGGTTTAAGCTAGGATTGCAGCATCTGCGTCAAGTGCCCGAGTTTGCGCCATGAATTATTATTTTAGTTATTTGTAGCGTTGTGGGCATCTGTTTGGACTTCGGCACACATTGCTTCCTATTAAAGATGGCAGTGAATGCACTGATTTTTAGCTATCTGTGAATAGGACACCGAAGGCTGCAAAAACCTGCACTTATTGCTGAGTGCTACGTTCGCGTGCGTTTCCTGGGTTTTCATATTTTCGAAGTGGTTTATGTTCACTGAAACCATATCCGGTCCAGGAGGGATTGCTAATTTGCGAGTTTTTACAGGGCACCTTCCTGTCCCTGGGAGAGCTGATGTCAGAACGCACAACCATCCAAACACCGCACAGCTTTATCCCTGCCGACTCTTCTCTGTAAAACAAGAAACTGAAAAGAAAGTGTTTCCTGCCTGACACGATCTTTACTGGCCCAGCGGGAGTGTTTCGCTTCTCTTCCTAAGACCCAGTCCCCTTTTTTAGGTTGAGTCTAATCAGCGCAGATAGAAGTTGCCAGCATTGAAAGGACAAGAAAAACTCAAGACATAATTTATTGTTAATACTTTTTTAATATGGTCGTTCAGTTGTATATAATGCTTTCTTGGTCATATATAAGGTAACAAAAATGCTTCCGGCACTTCTTTATTATAACTTTTCAGCATGCTGCAGACTTCTGTACAGCACAGCTTAAAGACATAGGCAAAGTCAATATCTCTGGCTAAACACTTATAAGGTCCCAAAGGCGAGACCTATTGGCTATGCCAATGCTTGTTATTGTTACTATGGTCCTTCATGCTCAGCACCCATGGAATTTGCAAACAGCATTCTGTGCAGGGCATATTTGGTCCCTGATTTGCTTACACATGGGTTTAGTTGAGTCACAGTTCTGTTTCTGTCACAGTTACATACACATCGCTGTCTGCATTCTATCAACTGGGATGTAATTGGGGTGTATTTTGTTGTGATGTGTGGCATTGTGTTGGCATTAGCTCAATGCTTTCGTTGAGGAATGGTGGGGTGCATACACTGGCTGCTTACCTGTACAGTTGGCATCTTTTGGGTGGACTTTCTACCACATGCTTCTGGGTGGGAGGGAGTGCTCCTTCCTGCTGAGGGATGTGGCAGGGTGTGCCTGGTGGGAGTTGTAGTGCTGGCCTCCCTATTCCAAACACTCCTCCCTGTAAAGAGGGCTACCTACCTGTTAGGTGAGGGTGTAGCACACAATGACTGCCACATGGTTGTGGGTGTGGGGAGTAGTCCATCCTGCTCAGCTGTGGGACAAGGGGGCCTGGTGGGAGTTGTAGTGCAGGCCTCCCTATTCCCAACACTCCTCCCTGTAAAGATGGCTACCTACCTGTTAGGTGAGGGTGTAGCACACAATGACTGCCACATGGTTGTGGGTGGGGGGAGTAGTCCATCCTGCTCAGCTGTGGTACAAGGGGGCCTGGTGGGAGTTGTAGTGCAGGCCTCCCTATTCCAAACACTCCTCCCTGTAAAGAGGGCTACCTACCTGTTAGGTGAGGGTGTAGCACACAATGACTGCCACATGGGTGTGGGGAGTAGTCCATCCTGCACAGCTGTGGGACAGGGGGCCTGGTGGGAGTTGTAGTGCAGGCCTCCCTATTCCCAACACTCCTCCCTGGAAAGATGGCTACCTACCTGTTAGGTGAGGGTGTAGCACACAATGACTGCCACATGGTTGTGGGTGGGGGAGTAGTCCATCCTGCTCAGCTGTGGGACAAGGGGGCCTGGTGGGAGTTGTAGTGCAGGCCTCCCTATTCCCAACACTCTTCCCTGGAAAGATGGCTACCTACCTGTTAGGTGAGGTTGTAGCACACAATGACTGCCACATGGTTGTGGGTGGGGGGAGTAGTCCATCCTACTCAGCTGTGGGACAAGGGGGCCTGGTGGGAGTTGTGGTGCAGGCCTCCCTATTCCAAACACTCCTCCCTGTAAAGAGGGCTACCTACCTGTTAGGTGAGGGTGTAGCACACAATGACTGCCACATGGTTGAGGGTGGGGGGAGTAGTCCATCCTGCTCAGCTGTGGTACAAGGGGGCCTGGTGGGAGTTGTAGTGCAGGCCTCCCTATTCCAAACACTCCTCCCTGTAAAGAGGGCTACCTACCTGTTAGGTGAGGGTGTAGCACACAATGGCATCCACATGGGTGTGGGGAGTAGTCCATCCTGCTCAGCTGTGGGACAGGGGGCCTGGTGGGAGTTGTAGTGCTGTTTGCCTGGACACATACAACACAGTAGATGTGGTCTACCTTTGTGATGTTTGAGGTGGGGTGGATGTAAAATCAGTGTGACCTGTGTATGTTTTTGGGGTGCAGATGTGTGTACTTGTGCCTCAGGGATGTATCTTTGTAGTTGTGCAAGACAGTACATGGCAGTTTCATGGTATACATTAGTTGGTACTTACCAGCCTCCAATCCCCCGGGTATTCCTTCAAGACTCTCTGGATGCAGTATGGCAAGCACCTTCTCCTCCCACGCAGTGAACGGTTTTGGTGGGATGGGAGGGCCTCCACCAGTCGCATCAGCCAGCTCATGATTCTTGGCCCTCCTCTTCTTGACAACACTCTTCAGGTCATGCCACCGCCTCATGATTTCATTCTTGTTGCGGGGCACATTCCCTACTGCATTGACCCTGCCCACTATCCTTACCCACATGTTTGTTCTTGTGGCTAATGGTGTCTGTTGGACCATGCTGCCAAAGAATTGTGGTTCTACTCTGATTATCTCATCTACCATTACTGTCAACTCAGTGTCAGTGAATTTTGGCATTTTGTGATGTGCCATGGTGTGTGCTGTGCTAATGTTTTGGGGTGCAGTTGTGAGGGTGGTGTAGGTGGTGTGTGTGTGTGTTGTTGTGCTGGTGAGAAGTGTGGTGTTTTGCCTATCCAATGTGCTGCAGGCTTTGGTTCCTTCAGGGCTGGAGTAGTGCAAAGGATTGTGGACAGGGAAGGGGCTGGTTTTATGCTCAGCTATGTGGGTGTGTCAAGATGGTGTAATGCAGTCAGGTGCGCTGTGTGGGTTGTCCTGTGATTTGTATAATTGAATTTGCCATGGGGGGGTGTCATTGGGAGGTTTCTGCTTATTTTGGGGGCAGGGCTAGTTGCCTGTGTGCATTTGCTGGCCTTTTTTTTATTTTTTTTTACTTGCCCGCCATTTTTTTTGCGGATCATCCGCAGCGATGGCTGTGCTGCAGGGCTTCCGCCGGATCTCACATTGGTTACTGTTGGCGACCGCGGTGGACGGAAACAGCAGAACGTACCGCTGTGACATCGGGGATATCATAATATCATTGGCGGTCACTCCGCGTGTCTGGCGGCGTGTTGATGTGTTTCCACTATGTTACCGACCGTCGTGGTTGAATTTTCACTTTCTCTGCCCTCAACGGGTGGTTTTTCGATGGCTCCTACCGCCGCGGACAGAATGTTTTGGCGGTTGATCATAATAGGGTCAGCGGGGTTTCCGTGGTACCTGCGGACGGTGATTTTCCGCAACCATGGCGGTCGGATTTTTTTCCGCCAGTCATCGTAATGACCCTCTTAGTGTGGATACCTTATGTTGACAAAAAGTTATGGGGGCCTCAGTAGGAACTACCCCAAATAGGGGGGGGGAGGCCTGACTGCGAAGGGGTTAATAAAAACAGGCTGCATTTTAAAAAAAGTTCAGTTTATTAAAAGGCGTTCACAGACATGTTAGTCTGCTGACCCTAGCACACCACTTGCCCTGTGCTGACCGCCAATTGTAGTGAGTTGTAATTTGCAACCTATCTCATTATTATTTAAGATAGGTTGGACTGCAACCCACTCCGAATGGGCATTTTGCGAACAAACCTAGTATCAGTACATAGGGTGATTCGCAAAATTAGATTGGATTCATAAAAACTTCGTGTGCCATGTGCGTCTGCTTTTTGAAAATCCAGTATTAGTACATTTGATCCCCAACCCCTTTGCTCTGAAAGCGAGCAGAGTAGAATATTGACTTCAAGACAGGCAGATGGGGACCGACCTATTTTACTCAACAGTGTACTCCCATTCTAAATACAAAGTGAAAGGGACAAACAAAGGAGATGTCTTCTGACAACCACATGTCCTGTAATGTAGGTTATGGAAGAAATAAAATATTTGACTGCGGCATCCTTTAAGAAAATCTCTCGAGAATTGTGTATGTCACACTGTAGTAAAAGGGGGAGTAGGCTGGCTTAGGAAAAGATTAGGGGCCTTATTACGAGTTTGTCGGTACATTAACCACCACATCAGCAGTGGTGGTATGAACGCGGGGAGCTCGGTGACACGAACGCCGTATTACGATTTAGGCGGATTGCGTTTCTGAAGACTGCAGCTGAACCGCCGACACAGCCAGCCCACCGTCAGGCACGAGGCTCGCGATCGGGGAAAGGCAGCTGTCATAGGGCGGTACTGAGGAGCTCCACTGACATCTGTGTTATGAGTTGGCTTTCTGACGAGCCGACAGCCAGCTTCAAGTCGGCTGTAACAAAGGATTTGGGGTACATACTCACCCCTTTCTTGTTCTTTCAGCCAGATTTCGAGGTGGATCCCTTTCATCAGATCCCCCCTTCACAGCAGCATCTTCACCCCGAGGATTACGACCCTGTTTGAGGCGATCTACAGGTGAGTCCTTTTTGTACCATATACCCATTGCCTGGACTGCCGACATATGGGCCTTACTCCATCAATGGGTAGATGATATTATTCCACATGTATCATGCATATGTGTCCATTCGACACATGTGCAGTCGAAATTCTCACACAGGCATCAATGCATATGGGAAAATAATCACCACCGCAGCAAGATCTCTGAGGTCACACTGACAGCACCGTAGTCAACTTAGAAAACGGCGGTCTAAAGCCCGCCAGCACTGTGGGCTACTGGCGGCTGCAAATGTGGTTTTTGGGCAGTTGGACCGCCAAACTCATAATAAGTCCCTAGGTTTGCTACACTTTCATCAATAGGATTATTTTTTGCTTTATATGGTGCCAAGCTGTAATCTACTGATTTTGTACCAATTTTGCATCTCCAATGTATCTATCTATCTATCTATCTATCTATCTATCTATCTATCTATCTATCTATCTATCTATCTATCTAACTATCTATCTATCTATCTATCTATCCATCCATCCATCCATCTATCTATATTGTGTGGAAATTGGCACTTATATATTATGAATGTAGGAGGGAGGTAATAGTGCACTGTGTTTATTAGTGAAGGTCAATGATTTTGGAGTTATAGTGCAACAATACATGGATCACAAGGGGCCATGAGAATCATTGAAGGGATGCTTTTTTTAGCCCCTTTCTTATGTAGAAGAAAGAATGAGCATTCCTGATCTGTAGTAGGATGTTATTATCAGATCCTAAGTACAATGCTTTAGAAGGTTTGTCTTTTCATTATTTACAGTCTGGCAGTGTCAAGTAATTGTACAGCCCTCCTTAGATGGTTATATTTTAGGCAGGTATGGTATAATGTTGATAGTTAATGCCATGCATATTGCACAAATGATTAAAATTATGCAGCCTGTAGGTTTTTGCACTGAGAAAAGGGCACGTTTACCCTTTTACACAGGATAGTAATACTTTTATTGATGTGTGTCATTTTGGATCACCTTGTGCCAACGCAAAGCCTCAGTAAAACTCTTTTTTCACTATCACTAGTTCTTGAACTTTTGGAACTGGGGTGTAACTTGCCAAACATGTGTATCTCTCTTACAACAGGTGTGAGTCAATACTAAGTCAGAAAATGTCCTATGTGATTCCGGCTCAACATCCTTTAGTATATTTAGAGTTGAAATATAGGAAAGATCACCCTTGTCAGAAAGTTTTTAACCATTAGTGTGATATGCAAGGCATTAACTATCAACATGCTACCATGCCTGCCTAAAATATAACCATCTAAGGAGGGCTAAACAATGAATTGACACTCCCACACTGTAAATAAAGAAAAGACAAACCTTCTTAAGCCTTGTACCTAGGATCTGCCAATGCACTTCTGTCTGTGTTTGCGATGTGGTCATACTTCCATTGTCCTTTAATGATTCAGACAAGACATCCTTCAGTGGTGCCAGTTTAGAATGAGGGATTCCAGTGAACTGGGTAGTACCACAATGCAGAGGTAAAGGACTACGATGAGGACTAAGGTTTGAATGGTGGCTCCAAAGTTCATATCAAGATGAAAATGTTTCTTTTGAAAGGAAGGATAACTGGCATTATGCTTTCTTGTTTTGGTGATGTTGTGTCTGAAGAAGTGGCTGCTGTCAATAAGTAATCCAAATGTTTTTGTGGTTTTAGGCACGTTATGGAGTGAACCTGCCCAGTTTCATGTTATTAGCCAGTCCTAGGACTAGCCCTATTTAGAGCTTATAGTGATGAGGATGAAATCAATCTTGGTGGGTGTAGGAAAGTAGGATCTGCTTTCATGGTTACCCCCACTTTTTGTTGGTGTCATTCTATTTTCTGACTAGTCTGATTGGGATCCTGCTAATCAGGACCCCAGTCTCTGTGCTTCCTCCCCAAATTGAACCATGGTGAGTACTTAGGTACCCCCCAGATTGGCTATAGCAGTACCCTTGTAAGTCCCTAGTATATGATACAAAGGTACCCAGAGCTTAGGTACACCAGGGGTCCCCCATGGGCTGAAGCATGTATTATGCCACCCATGGGAGACCACTCAAATTGTGACTACAGGCCTGCCACTGCAGTCTGTGTAAGCTGGTGCTAGCACCACTTATGACAGATATACGTTTTCTTATATCTGAGGTCACTACACTTAAAATCTATAAGTCACCCCTAAAACAGGCCTTTCAACCTTGAAGGCAGGATGCTTTGTTATAAGTGTGAGGGTGCCCCTGCATGAGCAGGACACCCCTACAAATGTCAAAGTCCATTCTTTAGGCGTTGTAAATGCATCAGCCATTACGATACATAAAGTAGCCATGCATCATTACACAATGGCTAACTCTAAACTGACTGTAACAAAACCTGGCATTTTTGGAAAAAAACATGTTAGAATCATACCTCCAACACTATACCCCAACACCGTAACCTGTGTTGAAAGTATGACTCCATGCACTGTGGGGCTCCTCCAGGAAGCGCTCCGTGCTCCCGGTACCAGTCTTCCAGAGTCTGACAGCAAGCTATGGCTGCTGCCGACAACAGACACGATTCTGCCCTTCTGCTGCTGAGCCAAGCTCAAGCAGGGGAAGGTAGGACAATAGGTTTCCTGTCACAGGGAGGTGTGACTACCTCCCAGACAGGACTTAGTGTATTGTGCCAGGGTGGGGGCGCTTGCCAGCGCCACTAGACTGTTTTGAAAGGCACATTTGGTGCCCTCCTTGCATACTCAAGTTGGAACCAGTTCTGGGAGCCATTGGCTCCCACTCTGGTGCGAAACTGGACAAAGGACATGGGAGTATCCTCCCCACTGTCCAGCCCCTCCTCTGGGAAGGAACCCTGAATTGTCCCAACCCTTTATAGGGTACTTAAGGGCTTACCTGTGGGTGGTTCTTTAGATTCATTGTGGGACAAGATACAGATCCGAAACCACTTCATCTTCAACCATCTGGGCACTTTGGACTTCGCTTTGGGAACCGAGACTGAACCGGGAAGACTCCTGCTGCTCCTGGTCTTGTCATCCTGCCAGTCTTCTGCATCATCTGTGCCTGTGCTCCATACAGGTTCTTCTCCAGGCCTGTGGACATCCAGGACACCCGAAGGAATCTCCCTTGGAGTGAAGGAGTCACTCCCCTGCATCTACAGGCACCTCAACAAAGCTGACCAATCTGCTGTTCCTGAGCTCCCACAGACTCTGAAAAGGTTCAGACACAACAGGTGGTACTGCAACTCCCTCAAGGCCTGTACTGTCTTCACAGCAAGTTTGAAGCCAGAATCCCTTGTCGGAACCGCTGGAGCAGTACCCCTGTGCACCGCGTCAACTTGCCATTGCCAAAGTTTGTTGACTGATCTTTGGGCTCCAAAAAGCTCCTGCCTCCAGCATCTATTGCTGCCAAGATCTACATCCTCACAACATCTTCGGCACCATGGGCCTGCATCATTGGTGAGCTGCTTGCGGTCCTCTTACGACTCCTGTGCCTCCGGCCTGTGGGTCCTCTTGAGGGTCTTCTTTGGATCTTGTGGGCTCCCCTGCTTGCTCGGGTCCTACTCTGACTCACCTGCACTTGGTGAGTCCCTTGGACCTTGCTGGTCCCGTCACTGCACCTTTTTCTTCTGCCAAGTTTGTTGCTGCTGCTAAGGCTTGCTGATGCTCCAGCCGGACACCAATCCACTGGCTCTTGACATCCAACATTGGACAGCTTGTGAATGGCTCGTGGTCTTCTACAGTGTCGCTGGTCCGCACAGCTACAGCGCCAAGGGGACAGTCAACTCTCCTGCATCTTCCGACATCGGTGGGCATTCACCTTCCGTGACTCCTGGTCACTACTGAGTGGCATATACTCTGCCCCCTCTGCTTGCAGGTACCTCTCTTCCTGAATCCACCCTTGGATTCCACCTGACCCTTTCACCTTCTTCGCCAGTGGCATCTTTACTGAAGTCCTCCATTGTGGTCTACGGCGGTTTCTGATGTCACTTTGCACATATGCAACCGGCTTCCCCGGTGTAGGTATCCTGGGGTATCCACGGGTGGGGTGACTCTCCAACCCTCCATCTTTCATGGGGTTTCTTCAGGGTCCTCTGGGAAGGGTCCTTCTTCTTGAAAACTGCAACCGCGACTTACCCATTGACTTGTATTGAGCACGTGGTCTTGTTTCCACTCTGCACACGGCCTCCGTGGGGTTCCTGGGTACTTACCTCAGGTGGTTCCTTGGGTGCCCGGCTCTTCTCAGTCTTCTGGGACCAGTCTTGAATTCGGTCGTGAGTCGCATTCCACTTTCTTAGTATATGGTTTGGTCTCCCCTGGAGACCACCGTGTATTTGTGCTACTTATGTGTTCTATTACTGAAGTATTGTGTGTATTGTGATTATATCTCCGAGGAGGAGATACTGCAATGTGTTAGTAAGTGTTTATAATAAATACATATTTGCATAACTGCACTGTGTGGTTCTTTTTCACTTAACCTACACTATATGATTAGTACTGGTAAAGCAAGCTGCTTCACACTACTTCTGGACTTAGCCTAGAGGCTGCTCTACACAGCTACCACATAGAGAGCTTTTATTGGTTATCTAAGACCACCAAAATCACCATAAGGGTTGTCTGGATTAGTGCACGGTGCTCCACTTACATAAGTGAGCACCATATACTAAGCCAGCCTTCTACAGTGGGGATAAGTTTCAGATAAGATCTTGACATCCAGACTTAGATGAGGGTGTTGCTCGAATATGAATTTACCTTGAAAAAACAAAAGACAAGAGGCGTTTGGCAAAACAGGAACAGTTGCTTTAATTAAACTCTGCGGCATGGAGTACAGCTTACAGAAATGGGTCTGAGGACTGTCTCAAAGTACAATCAATCAGAGTGATTTTTATACAGTTTTGGGAGCAATAAAAGTACACCCGGCGATCCTTGTTTGGTAAAAACAATGCAGGTCTTGACTGTGGAGTCATAAATAAAAGCTCCCTGATACCAAATGCAGGTGGGCCTCACCGTTGTGTGGACACAATGTGGGCCAGTGGGTAGTGTGTCCAGATGTCCGGCATGAGGGGCACTTGATCATTGCGTGTACTGTGTGTGCTGTGTCCTGATTAGCTGCGTGTTCCTAACTCCATGTAGCATCAGACTTTATGATGTTTTGGGAATGTGCGCACCCCTCTGGCCATGTGTGCTTTATTAGGGCCAATTTCCCTGGACCATTGTGGTGTCACTGCACTTATCTGGGGGATGGACCTGAATTTCCTGTTTGCGCGTTTGTTCGCCGGCTATGTGCCACCCCAACTGTGACCTATCAATCAATTACCACTGGCCTGGGTTGAAGAGCCTGACTGATCAGGTATTTTCAAGTCGGGTGGATAGAGAGTCCATGAGGGGTGAATTTGACAATAGCAATGCGATTTCATTTGTGTATGCGAGTGTACCATCATAAGAATTAGCATAGTTTTTATCAGTATCAACAAGTGCTACACATACTGTATGTCAATTGATATTCTTGTTAATGGAGACTTCACAGTTAGGTGTCATTGGCTTGCTGGTGAATGTAGAGGCTATGATTGACCAGGGGTCTTCTCTGAGCAGCCCTTTAAAGATTGGAGATAATGAAAAGTGGATAGGTCCCTAAAGGTATTCCACATTTCATGTAGCCTCTACAATCTGGATTTACTGAACCCTGTTATAGAGGTATTGGTGGAACCAATGTATTACGTTGTTATTGAATCCCATGTATGTTGGCAAGATGTTTATCAATGCTTGAGTATTTTGAAGGGCGTGGGAGGGATTTTCTAGCAAGCATTTTACAACTGTAGCAGAGAGGATATAATCCTTAGATGGAAAAGTTAGGGATGTTAAGAATGTCAGTGATGTCAGTGAAGTTAGTGAGTGTGTGTGGCTTGAATGTGGTTCTTTGGAGTATATTGAGTAAAGGGGATGGAGAGACAAAGTTTGCTTGTTATTGTTGATCTTTTGCCTGAATTTGAATTTTTTTCTTGGTGACAGATTGACTGATGTCATAACGCTTGCCAGCTGAATGAGGTATGGGCCTCATAGGTTGACTTGTTGTTTGATCACCTTGAAGAGTGTGCTGCTGTTGTTTGAGGATTCATTGATGGTTGGGGTATAATGGGTGGCTTTGGCTATGCTGATGAGATTCTGTGAGGACCTACCCGTTTATTTTTTCACTGTTTATTTTCTTATATGTAGATGATTTATTTGTTATTAATTTGTTAGTAATGAGATTTTGGTTCTACCATGGGGTATAATGGTACAATGGTGATGGGGAATCGGGCTTTGTTTTCATGGAGCATAGCTGAAAGGAGGTGAGGATATTGGAGTTTTATTATTCAGTGTTGCAGCAGGTCAGGTTGGGAATTTATTGTGGCTATGGGGTCATTTGTGGCTGCCTGGGTGGTTTTTTTTTAGTTTAGAATGCTTTATTGAGAGAATATTCAAAGTAAAACATAAGTATAGAATAAACATATAATGTTCAAACGCTTCTATAACTTCTGATTAAGTAATGTGAATAAAAAAAGAAAAATATGAACAATATAAACAATTTACATAAGCATATGCAATTTAACATTTTAAAACAGCGGTTGAAATGGGAAGGAAGGGAATGAGGGAGGGAAATAATGAGAAGCATGTAATAAGCAAAACAGCATTGCAAAAATAGCATTCATAACTTGTTAAACATAATAACCATTAAGGGGGTTCATATCTGGTTACTATAGAAATAGGTCGGTCAGCTAGCCTAGATAAAAATGTCGAGAGTGGTGACCAAAGTAAATCTTTTTTAATCATTAAGGGCATAGAGGTGGCATGAGCACGAACCAATCTGTGATGATGGAATAAAAGGTTCCACCAGGCAGTATACGAGATTTTAGTAGTATCCTTCCAATTTGTGGTAATAATCTGTAGGGTAATAGCTATGAACAAATAAATAAATTTACCCACACTCCCTTGAGCACTCCATATAGGGGAGGAACTGCCCAAAAAATGTATAAAATGTCAAAAGAAATATTAGTGGACAAAATGTCATTTAATTTCTTCCAAATGAGCAGCCAGAATCTATTAACCAAAGGACAGAGAAAGAACATATGTAATAAATCACTATTTTCATGAGGCAAGACCAGCATTTTGTATTAGCCATCAACTTGAACTTATGGAGATCTTTGGGGGTAAGAAACAGCCTACTGTAGAAAAATTACAATGTCTGAGTTGTACTTGCTGATACTTTGCCAATATGGAACCCCAAGTCTGAAAAGAGAGTTCTTGTTGCAAATCTTTTCCCATAAAATTTCTATCTTAGTTTTAAATCTCGAATCAGTAGGATGAGACAATATCTTGTAAATAGCAGATGCTTTAAACTGAGTGGAAAAGTCCAGAGAGAGAGAGGGGGTCTGATTATGTGGAACCAAGGAAGAGTTCTGAGAAAGGAGATGAAGAATAGATGTTCTACGATGAAGGTAATGAGAAGCATGTTGATAGGATATATCGTATTTTTTCTGGATCTCAGAAAAGTCCATAAGAGACCCATCAATCATTAAATGCTCACTAGTAATAATACCTTTGTCGATCCATTCTTTCCAAAAAAGGGCTCTGTTATTGAGTTTTAGGTGTTTTTTATACCAAATAGGAGTCTGTACAAAAATGTCTGTTTGAGAGATATGGACAGTAACCAAAGAGTTAGCTACAGCAATAGAATGGGTGAAAATAGGAGATAAAAAGTGTCTAGGGGGCTGAGATAAAAGAATAGCCGCGTTTAACGAGAATGGTGTATATCGGGTCTGTTCTAATAGGCTCCATGCAGTTAATATTGTATGTGGGTTGTCTGAAAGAAAAGTCCAGATTTGTTTCAATGTAAATGCTGAGTGGTAACGTCTAAGATTAGGAAAATTGACTCCTCCTAAGTCTTGGGGTTGTTGAAGTCGAATTAATAAGATCCTAGTCTTGCGATTATTCCATAAGAATTTGATCAATGAACGATTAATGGTTTTAAAGAAAGAGAGTGGAAGAGTAATTGGGAGCATGGACAGATAAAAATTAATTATCGGCAGCAACATCATTTTAATTGTTGCTAATCTGCCCCACCATGACAAAAATAATGGGGACCATCTATCTATTAACGCCGAGGGTTTTGTAACTATATCTTACAAGGTTAATTTTAATGGTTTCTTTAATGTTATTTGTATATAAGATACCTAAACATTTAATACTTTTTGAATTCCATTTGAACCTCGTATCTTTAAACATGTCAGGGAGACAATGTTTATTTAAGGGCAAAACCTCGGATTTGTCGATGTTGAGTTTAAATCCAGAAACTGTGGAGTACTCATTTAACAATGAGAAAAACGCCGGCAAAGAAGTGGTAGGGTTAGATAGATACAGTAAGATGTCGTCCGCATATGCAGTAAATTTAATGTCAAGGTTTTTGAATTGGAAGCCCGTAAACTGTGGAGAATGACAAATTGTTTCCAAAAAAGGTTCTAGGGCAAGAATGAATAAAAGTGGAGATAAAGGGCAACCTTGTCTGGTTCCTCTATGAAGTGAAAAGTAATTGGATTGACATCTGTTAACCCAAATGGAGGTGGAGGGTACAGAGTATAACAATTTGATATAACGAATGATGTGAGGACTAAAGCCATGCCATTTTAATGCTCCGAAGATGAATTCCCAATTTACTCTGTCGAAAGCCTTTTCGGCGTCCAACGTAATTGCAGCAACTGGTGAATCAGCCTTGGAGGCTAAATGAATAATGTTAAGGAAGGTTCTGGAATTATCTGTAATTGACCGTCCCTTTACAAACCCTGATTGATATATATTAATTAAATCCAGAATGATCTGGTTAATGGGAAGGGCTAATAATTTGGCAAAAATCTTACAGTCCGTGTTAATTAGGGAAATAGGTCTATAATTATTACAATAGGAGGGGTCTTTGTCCTTTTTGGGAATCACGCAAAGCATAGCTTGAGTGAAGGAACCTTGCCTCTTTGCAGTAGCTAAAAAGTGATTTATGAGAAGTAGCAGCCGAGGAACACGCAATTGTTTAAAATGACAAAAGAAACGCACAGTAAATCCATCCGGTCCAGGGGTTTTATCCTATGGAAGTTGATTAATAGCGTTTGTAAGTTCTTGTTCTAGGATTGGACTATCGAGAGATGTCAGGTCAACATGGTTTTCTGAGGATTTGGGAATGGCTTGAAAATATGCATCTATTTGATCAGATGAAGGGGAGGACTCAGGAGTATACAGAGTAGTATAATAGTCAGTAAAGCATTCTAATAGCTTAGAGTCACTGATATGTCTAACCCCTGTGCTATCCGTAATAGAAACAATCTTGGATTTCTGTGTTTTATTTTTAAGGTAGTTAGCTAGGGATTTGCCAGCTTTATTACGACCGCCGTACATTTTAGCGTTAAATTTAAGCAGACTACCACAAGCATTATCCCAGCATTGTTTATTATATTGCAAGTTAGCTTTAATAAGATTGGACAAATTGTCAGCACAATTTGAGGTAAAATATTCATGTTCTAAGCCTTTGATTTGTTTTAAAATTAATGTTGCGACTTAAAATGCCTTTTTTTGGGGGGGGCAACAAAATCTATTATAAATCCCCTGGCAGTTTCTTTAAAAGCATCCAAAATAAAGTTTATCTGTGAGTCCGAGGGAAGATTATTCTTGAAAAAGTCCTGTAAAAACAATGAAAACTGTTCTGTAAATTGAGTGTCTAACAAAAGGGCGTTATTAAATCGCCATCTATGTGAGATAGGTGTGGAAATGGGATAGTCAAGATCTAAAATGACAGGGGCATGATCAGAGATAAGAATTGAGCCTATCTCCGCATGTGTCATGAATTGAACAGATGGTTGAGTGAGAAATATGTAATCTATTCAGGAATGAGACCTAAAAACAGGGGAAAAGAAGGAGAACTCTAAGACATCAGGGTGAGAAATTCTCAAAACATCTATCAGCCCTCTAAAAGTAATAGCTTTGTGGAAAGTCTTTTGCATTTTATTTGGGATAAATTTGGTTTGGGATTTCCGATCTAAGAAGGGGTCCATAAGTTGGTTGCAGACACCTCCCACTATCAGATTTTCTGAGGCGTGAGAAGAAAGGAGAGTGGAAAAGTCGTTCCAAAATACTAAGGGGCCAATTCCGATTCGGGCCGGAAATCTCTCCGACCGAGCCGGACCCGGAGAGATTTCCGACCGAATCGGACCCGTGCAGCCCGACCGAACGAGTACGATGCGCACGTATGCCATCGGACTCGAGTCGGTCGGACTCCCATTGAAGTCAATGGGAGCCTGTCGTACAACGCATACGCGGGCTCCCATTGACTCAATGGGTGCGAGGCGGACAAGGGTGCCCCCTACAGCGGGTACGCGGCGAAGCGACTCGTGCCGTACACGCACAGGTAGGGGGGACCCATGGGTCCCCCCTGTGTGCGACACGCGTGGCTACGCGTACAGGGGGGTCCGACACGGACTCCCAAAGTACGGCTCCGACTGCTCTTTTGAGCCAGAGTGCGCGGCTCGGTCGGACTGTTCGCGGCGCGCATCGTACTTACCCGGCCGGGGAACGTCTCCATTGCGCGGTGCGAGTCGAGTCCGAGCGAGTCGGTGGGTGCGGTTAGACCCGGGAACGAGTCGGTCGGAGCGGTTGGGACGCCCGGACGAGTCGGCCGGCGATTTCGCATCGTACTCGCTCGCCCGGACGCGCGTACGAATCAGTCGGGAAATAGGGCTCCGAATCGGATCCGGTTAAGCCGAATCCGATTCGGAGCCCTACCGGCCGAGATCGGAATCGGCCCCTAAGTCTATACCATTAGGACCATAGACATTACATATAAAAAACTGAGTATTGTTTACTTTAATGTTCAGTAAAAGCCATATACCATTGTTATCCTTAACCTCATTTAGCAAAAGAATATTTACCGATTTCTGAAATATTATTACTACACCATTCTTATTATTAACTGCTGGAGAATAAAAAACATTTCCAACCCATTGTCTACGTAAGGAGAGTGTATCTTGCTCCTTAAGATGAGTTTCTTGTAATAACGCTACATGGCATTTCAATTTAGCAAGGTGGGATAACGCACTTTGTTTTTTAACAGGGTTACGAATGCCCTTAACATTCCATGAGATAATACGTAAACCACTCTTCAAGGGAATATATAAAAAGTTATAAAAAAACATGCATGAAACTTAAACTAAGTAAAATATTTGATCAGCAAAAAACAAAATGATAGATAGTAATAAAAGACCTGAGAGAAAAAAATGCCAATAAATAAAGAAACAACATTAAACCAAAGAATTTGAGAAAATAAGAAATTAAAGATATAAAAGGAGACAAAACAGTCAGCATATTTTCCAAAACCGTAGATGCCAGGTGGAAAATAGTAAAGAACCACAAGAACAAGTTTATATGTGGAAAGAAAAGCTGTATTATACTGAAGAAAAAAGAAGAAAGGGAAGGGGAGGAGAAAAAGGATAAGAGATGAGAAAGGGGCAGGGGGGAATAAAAGGAGAACACAGTCTCCTCTGAAGCATATATGTAGAGAAGATGACAAAAAGCCAAAAGACTTTAGCCATAGTAGTCACAAACAAAAAGAACATTAAAGTAAAAGGGGGGCGAGAAGGACAGACGCCGCCCCAAAGAGGAACACTGAGAATAAATAGATGTAATGTCAACAGATAATCGAAGGACAATAATAATGAAAAGAGAACATTATCAACACAGTGGAAGAGAACTTACCGAACATTTAGGGAGACAACGCAACAGAGTGGAGCACGAACAATAAAACAGATGGACAACGCAAATAAAGACATCATCGTCAAACGAGATACAGTTAGGAACCTGTGGAACAAAAGAGAGAGAACATGTGAGAGAACAATTAGATTTTTACTAAGTTCCATATCTTCTCCTTTGTGCACGAGAATACATTTCTCGAGCTCTGCAGGATCCTCAGAGATGAATGTTCTGTTTATATATGAAAAAGCAGGAATGAATGAGACCATAGCGAGCATTCATGGATCGCAGCGTGGGTCTGAGGTCTAGAAACTCTTTTTGGCGATTGGCAGTGGGCTTAGAGACATCTTGACAGAAGAACATTTTTTGACCTGACCAGAGCATCTGTTTTCGTTGTTTAGCAGCATTAAGAATCGCCATTAAATCAGAGTATAAAAGAAAGTAGGCAATGATTCAACGAGGTCTGTTTGAGGCTGATACGTTGAGAGGGCCTATCCTGTGAGCCCTTTGAATATTTAGGTCTATAGATTTCGACAAACCAACTATTTGTGGAATATGCACCTTCAAGAAAGAAATCAAGTCGGAACCTTCGGAACCTTCCGGAATTCCATAAATTCTTAGGTTGTTGCGTCTGTTTCGATTTTCCAAGTCTTCTGTTGTTTTCTTCAGTTGAGCAACCTCTTTAGATAAAATGTCCACTCTAGCAACAACATCTTGTGCGTCACTGATCCTTTGTTCTACATCAGTAAGTTTTGAGTCCAGACCAGACCATTTCTCTTCAATTCTTTGAAGCGTCGCAGTGGTATCCGTCATGAAAGGTCGAATATTTCTCAGTTCATCCATAATATCCTCTAAGGTCAAAGGAAGAGGTGCTTTATTTGGCGAGGAGGGATCTTTTTTTACTCTTTTATTGGTATTGCCAACAGAGTCTTTGCGACCATTAACATTAGATCCTGTAGACCCTTGAGGTTTGTTTGAATGCGTGGAATCCATGTTTAAAGCACACTGAGGGAATTCTAAATGTTTTCCAGAGGAGGAATATTGTGAGGAAGAGATATCGCCAAAGAGAAGCAGTGTATTTCCACAAGAAAGAATAGACCTTTCCCAAAGCGCATGGAAAATAATTACTACAGTGTAACAGAAGTGGGACTTAATACTCAAAAAGACAATAATGTGCGCTGCTTCTTGAAATAATGACAGACGCCAAGCTCACTAAATGGCAGCCAAAATAAAGAAAGCGCAAAGGAAATGATGTACCCAGCGGGCAATTAGATATAGTCAGGTGCAATAAACTTGCCTCTCAGATTCCAGGGGTCTATATCCTCAAAACACTGCTTCAAATTTAAAGATGCGCTGTTCATTAAAAGTAAGGACATTGACCATATTTTCCTACATGAAATGTATCCTTCACAATTCAAGAAGAGGTTTTCCAGCATGCAGTAGAGAAAGGCCCTTTAAAATCTGAAAAATGTATAGAAATGTGTGTAATTCCATTATGAAAATAGCTCTTAATGGCCAAAAACGACCGACCAAAAGAGCATTTCAGACGCGCTGACGCCTGAGGAGAATGCGAGAGCCAAGCTCGCAAAATGGCGGGCGTAATGCGGGACGCCCCGGGAGCAGAGGGAAAAAAGTAGCCAGCACTTGAATAGACCGATTAGAGGTCTAAAAACTTGGCTCTGCGCTCCCAAGTGCCTCCGACGAGATTTTCCATGTTTGAGCCACCGCACCGCCGCCTAGAGAGGTCCCTTCGAGACCGGCTGTTCCTTGGTGACACGAAGGAGCTCTAAGTAGCAGCCATTTTCTATCACCGCCGCTGCGATCTTCTCGTTGCCTGGGTGTTTTGAACTTGTTTGTGAGAATCAATGAAAAGACTTTTGAAGGAGTAGTACTGGTCTTCAATGGGTGTAAGTTGACTGGCGAGGTTAGGTGCTGTATGTGTCAGATGATGATTGGGATCATACTGGGTTTAGGCTCAGCGATGCCCAAAAGTCTATTTTGACAAGGTGATCATTCCTCTATTATTCTGACAGTGATGATCTTTCTTATATTTCAACTCTCCACATATACTAAAGGACATTGAGCCCGTATCACACAGGAAATTTTCTGACTTAATGTTGACTCACACCTGTTGATATGAGATACACATGCTTGACACGTTACACCCCAGTTCCAAAAGTTCAAGAACTAGTGTTAGTGAAAAAAGAGTGCTTAACACGTCTATGTACAATTAACTCATGCCTTCTTTGGACCAGTTTTACTAAGGCTTTGCGCTGGCACAAAGTGATCCAAAATGGTGCACATCAATAAAGGTATTACTATCCTGTGTAAAAGGGTAAATGTGCCCATGTCTCAGGGCAAAAATGATTTGCACTGCTCTGCACTGCGCCACTTTGTGTCAAGGGAGTATTACTGGGGCAGATCAGCTCAAACACCCATATGTCTGAAATTTGTCTGCATTTGTATAGGCACAGCTATTTGTACTGGAAGTATATGCTTACAGTACAGATCCTATGATAGGCAGTGCACATTCCTCTCTGCACCATGGTGAAAGACTGTGCATTTACCACTGACACAGTTGCGCTATCTCCCGCAGGGTGAACACTGGGGGGGGCTGGAAGACTGGGTAGAGGTGGGATTGAGAGAAATGGGGGACCTGTACCGAGACTCCGCACTCATACCCTTCGAGGACCTGCAGGCTTCATACGACATCCCTGGGGGACATTTCCTGAAGCATAGGGCCTTGAACCGCAAGATTAGGGAACATTGGAGAGGAGGGGACACAGAGCCACGAGCACTGGCGGGGTGCAGATATGTGGCGCTCTCGGCGGGCAGAATTAAAACGGTATCCTGCTTATACAAGGCCATACAGACAGATGCACGGCGGCCACTAGAACGCCTGAAATTACAATGGGAGGAAGACCTTGGTAAGCCAATTCCAGAGAGGGACTGGGAAAAAATACTAGAGCGTACACCAAAGGCGTCCAGGAACGCCCGTTTTAAATTAATTAAATATTATGTGCTGCACAGAGCGTACCTGACGCCGGTCCGCATTAGACGGTATTTCGGTGTGGAATCAGCAGGCTGCCCAAGATGCGGGATGAGGGAGGCACACATACTCCACATGTTTTGGGACTGCCCCTTATTGCAGACTTTCTGGGGAGACATACGACAGATAGTGGGTGACCTAATTGATAAAACATTGCTACAGACGCCAGAGCACTTCCTCCTGGGATGGTTTCCACACACGGCCAAGAACAGGGTGACGGGGAAGTTTCAGGACCTTGCTTACGTCCTAGCCAAGAGGGAGATAGCTAGAAATTGGAAAGCCCCGAGAGGACCGCAGATTGCCACCTGGAGAAGAGAGTTAGAGAGATGGGCGGGAGCCGAAAGCAGGCTGCTGTTTAGGGAAGCCAGTCGGGGGATTGGTACAATGGACAAGGCCAAAGCCTGGGAAACCTTAGTAGATAAACTAATAGCCTCTGGCCAAGAAGACGTTGAGGAGGTGGGCTCCCCTGGGGCGGCTGACGTGGCTCTGGGCACTGATCTAGGGGACGTCAAACTTAGCGCATGAGACCCTGGCCTCCACTACACACGACTGCGAAACATCACTTGTACGAGCAGCTACCAACCAGCTGCCCCTCTGCAGTCCTTGTTCCATTGCAACCCAGGAGAGAGAGGGGGGGTACTGTTTTTATGTTTTATTTTCTGTTTGGCAGGTGTTGGATTGTAAGATTCTGCGAATGGTCATGGACCCAATTCTCATACATGCTGGAAGCATTTTCATCATAATGTAATATGTGTGAAACTAAAGATTAAATGCCAATAAAATATGGTTAAAAAAAAAGTGAAAGACTGTGCATTGTACAAGGCAGCTTTATTGGATCACAAGCACAAGGGATATCAACAGTAATAGGCCAGTCTTAGAAGACAGAGCTTTGTGCTTTGTTTTGCCCCTTGTGCAGCACATCATAGCGCAGCATATTTTGCTGCTGATCTGTGTTACAAGACAAATTACAACATTTGGTCCACATTCTTTTTTCTTGTGGGTATCTCCAGTGGTGAGTCAGGGAAGTCATAAAGGGAAATCCACTAAAAATGTGATTCACACCCTCTCAGTAGACACATTTTTGAGTGCTTACAAGCGTACAGGTTCAACAGTTACCTACTCTCTGTAGTTACAACTAGATTGTCCAGCTACACTTGCTGCAGTAAGTTTGAAGGACCCCAAATATCCCAGTGATTTTGTCAGAGAAATATTGTATTAAGGAAGGAAATAATAGTTCTCAGTAGTTAATTAAATATGACTTTAAATTTCGAAACCCTAAATGGCTTTATTTTAATAAAGGTATGCCATCCATAAAATAAGAGGTAAGAAAACTGTGGTGAGTTTTTTACTGAACCCCAGACACTTGACTGTTCCTTATGACAGTTCTACATTAGGTCTGTTTGGAAAGGAAAGTTTCATAAGTAATCCAAAGGGCAACATTTATCAACAGGCTTAGGTATTATTTAAGAAATATGCAAGTTAAAATACATATATTTTAGTGAACTTGCCCCATGGTTTGAGCCTTACTTTACCACCCAACAAGGCATTTACCTTGATTAGTTCCATCCTTCTGGGGTGGACAGCCCAGTATTTACAGAGTCCCAGCAAGGTTGATATATTTAATAAAACATGAATTCTCCAACCTTTACTTTTTGTTGTAAAAATAATTCAGAATTCCCTCATTTGCAAGTCTGGCCTGGAGACTTTACATCCCCAATAACGTTTCCTTTCCATTTTCTGTCTGTTTTAATTTGTTTAGTCATCCTTATTGTGTTTAAACTATGCTTTCAGATTGCAATATTTCGAAACCAATAGTAACTTTTCTTTACGGTATTAAGAATGATATTTTCTTGTGATGTGCATTGAAACTAAAAAGGCTTTCTGTACCTCATCTAAGAACACCTGCCTGCTAGGAAGCAACCATATTGTTCTGTTAAAATGATATGTGATGGTTAGTTTTTAATCCACATTTTTTATTTCATGCATAATGCAAGCATATGGCCTCTGTTTTTTTATTATTTTAATTTTTGTGGCATATGCTTGCAATAAAATAATTTAAAAATGTAACGATTGCACCGGTTTGGCAAGGCCAGACCTATTGGCTTTGCAATGCTACTTTTTCTACCTGTTTAGGTACCATAACCGAGGAACTTGGCACAACTTACTAATTACTTCTGGAGAATCTTTTGTATCATAATTCCATTAATCTATTGGTATTGTGATGCCAATAAGGTTCTACCAGAAGGACCTCCATCTTCTCATTTCTGAGTCTTTCCTAAGGTTAATCAGAAAGAGAGAAGTTGGGTCATAGGCAAAGCGGAGAGCATACTGACATCAGAGGGATAGGTAATCCGCAGCATTTACCAAAGGATCCTGGAACGTAAATGTATAAGAACATCTGACTGGAAAGCCTAGTCCAAGACATTGCGAGACATAACGGTTTGTAAACCCTTACCTGGTTCACATACTAATAAGTTAGATTCCCTATCATTTTTTTAAACGGACGTTACTTCAAACTTTTCTTCTCATTTTTCTTTATCATCTGAGAATACTTGGGGTAATTGTAGTACTTGCTACTCCCTCTGTATAATTGTGTTATTGGTATTTTTAGACTTGATTTTTGGATATGGGTCAATTTTTATGAACCCGCTTCTTTGACTCTAGACTGATCGATCCTTCTTATGCCACACATTGGTCCTTTTTCACTCTTTATTATTGAATCCCTTGATTTGTTCACCCAGATATACCATTATTTGCACATTATTATTTTTTGGTCGAGCCTAGAGTCAGCGCACATGTGCTGCTCTACGAGGTATCATGTATTCCCTCTGTGGGCGTTGGCCACGCCCAACTCTTTTCATTAGTTCCTTCCTGTGCCTTTCGATCTGCATTTGTTTTGTGTGGTGAACTGGTGCTATTTGTCATTCCTTTTGGTGTGTTTGTCAGCCCATGAGAACTGGCCCTGTTACATGGGTTATTTTGCTTCAAGCCATTTCTCATACTTTCGGTGCACTCTTTTTTAACATTTGTTTTTGGCCAAAACATGAGCGCTCATGATTTGAATCGCTGTTGGTTTCTGGCCTAAACATCATTTTTACATCTCGCCGCAATGCGTCCTCACAACGGGAGATGCTGCGCCCTCTCATCCATGTTAACACATTTTTAATTTATGTGTTTGTGGGACATAAAAAATGCACAATATCGCCCCATGGTATTCGAGCACACCGGTGAGGTCCTGAGTTTGTCATCTCAGGCCATGCTTGTGACTCGGCATAGCATGCCATAATGGTTATCTTTACGTGATGTAATTTCCAGGGGTTCTCACAATGTGAAGGTGCAGGAAAAATAGGACTATGTCTCGCCGGCAGCCTCTGGTGGCCTAGCAGCTGAAGTTCCATCACGAGGCTGCCACAGAAGCCTGGGAGCGGGCTTTTCTGCATTAGTAATAGCACAGGAGCAGCACAATTCAGGGTAGTTTTCCAGGCTGGGAGGAAGTGCTCCTTCCTCTATTACACACGAGTGGTACCAACAAGGCTGCCCCACTTCCCTATTGTGCTCCCAGATAATAACACGGGAGGAAAGACGCTGGTGGAAACTGACCATCATGCTAGCACTGTGGGTGTTGCGTTTTCCCATAAAAGAGGGAGGGGTGTATGAGAGAAATGGAGGCTGGAGGAGCACAGAGTAACATGTAACACCTCACCTCTTCAGGTGACAAAACATTCCTCTGCTCTGCCTCCTTCACGTTTCACGTTTTTATACTTTCGGTTTTTGTTTGAATGTGTTCCCATATACTCATCTAATAGAACCATGAAGAAGGTGTGATGGGACGGGTTTGAATTGTTGGCCCCGTGACTAAACATTGTGCGCATCTGCAGCATGTATGTTGTGGCGAAAATGGATCCCTACATCTGGGTACCGCAAGGCATCAGGAGGACATATATCATTGCTGTTGTTTAAAGTGGGAACTATTTCAAATGGGCGCTGAATTGTCACAAGCAGGATGTTATTTTCCACTAAATTTCAAGACAAACCAAAAGCCAGAGTGCCACTGTACAGAAATCAATTAATTAGAGCAAGAGCTGCCACTCTGGAACTGGGAAACCTGTCTCCAGTCTCAGCGTTGACTCAACATCCTCTGATTCTGGGCACACTTATCTCCCCGTGCCTAAAAGCAAAAAAAACTGACCTTGCACACTTTAACTGGTGCTCATGTGAAGCACTGAGCACTCCAATGCTTTCGGGTAGAGTTTGCTCTGTATGAAACTGCAAAATAGTGTGCCTGCGTGTGTTTGGTAGGGAATATGTTTAGAAGGTTTAACTGAGGCACATTAAGATACAGCGACTAGCATCGGATCATTAACCATAGAAATGTGATGGGAATTTCACCTGGCCACTTACAAATTGTTTCCAAAGCAAAGAGTTGCTTCTTCTGCGGTTTGTACAGCGCACATTTTATTTTGAAATCACATTCTGGCACTCCTGCTTACTAGGACTGGAAAGTATAATGTAAAAATATAAAAAGTTGCTGCTTAGAAGGGTTTGTTGTCTATGCTTTCCTTACCATATGTGTGGTTTTCTCTGGTGCTGGAGTTCTTGTCAGGCGGCAAATGAAGGCTGCATATGCACCTTCCTCCCCAAGAAGTCTGGTAGATGGGGGGTAGTAATTTCTGGGGCATTTGTGTTTGGTTGGGTGCCCTTCTTTTTAGGTCGAACCTTTTATAATATGCCTATTAGTGTCAAAGCTTCTTTGTTAACGAAATACACTTTTTTGAATTTTGAAAACACTTTTATCGTATTTTTATTAAACAGCATGGAAGCCCATCCTTGTGTGTGTGTGGTCTTTCACCAGTAGTACGTGAAGTAACAATTGATGTTGCAGTGCCCAGGATAATGTGCTGCATGGCTAAATAGTTATAAGGTCGACAAAAGCGAGACTTATTGGTTATGCCAATTATTGTTTTTAGTGGTGTCGCTTTCTATTTTATATGCTTCAGTTTTGAACACAGATGCCCCAAAGAAAGTGTTTTTCTATTCTGATGATGATCCCTTGATATAGTCACCCGGATCAAAACATTGACTACTGCCAAGTGGCTACTGAGAACTGGTGGCAAAGTACTGATTCTTTGCTGACCTATGAAATTACTTTCTCACCACTTGCCCTTGCTAAGGATCAATGAATTTTTACTCTTCATGGATTTTCCCTTATCATTAACTGCAGCACTGCACGATGGGTCTCACAATGTCTGGACCCATGTTTTAGTCAAATATATTTTCAAAATTCATGCTAAAATAAGTTATTGTTGTACTTACCATATCTATGGTCTATTAGTTAAAGTTTTCTTTGCAGCAATTCTTTACAATGGAAGAAGATCAATTGGCTGACTGTTTTAAAAATCCTAAATCATAATATATAAGTAACTTAGAGGAATACTTGTTTCTGTCATTATCACATACTATCACAGTTCCATTCGGAATGTAGTGTCACTATAGTTCTTGATGATGTCAATAGAAGCAGGGCACAAGTCCTAAAAAAAGAAGTGGGGGGACTAACCTAGTTAATCAGTAAGCAAGTGACATCACGGCGCGTGACATCACGGCGCGTGACACGCATGACATCACAGGAAGTGGCATCACAAGAAGTGACATCAAATCTTAAGCCCTCACATACATATTTAGCAGGTGTATCATGAGTACATTGGAGCACATTTCGAGTATACTTCTCCTGCATTAGGCAGAAGATTCACACTTTTGTACGCTACACATATACACATAAAACAATGGTGCCTTTTGTCAGTGTAAAGCTTCCTCTAGCCATAGTGCTTTAAAAGAAAAAATAGTGATATTTAAATTATTACAACGCCTCCTCAGGGGTAGTAAGCCCTATATAAATGCTATTTATTTTGTGCAAATACTGGGAAAGACCAACACATCTGCAGTTCTTACAGTGCATGCATATCTCCTAAACAGAGCCTGAACAAAGTGAAAAGCTGCCTCTCTTCAGTATGTGTGAAGTGCTAACAAGGTGTGAGCCTTTGTTTCTCCTCTGCTGCATTTGCTTCTGGGTGTGAGGCTCCTGACTGCTGCCAGCCAGGGGTCTCGAACAAAAGGAGGCCTGATGACCCTCAGACTCGGCCTTTGTTAAGAACCAGCAGGAGTTAGAAATAAGAGAGTCCCGTCCCCGCCTGCACGTTGTTGCCGATCGAAAGCAGATAACAACGTGCAGGCGCTGCTGAAAGTGTCTCGGTGTTTAGATATTACACTGGGACGAATTCAGCATCTTTATCAGTGGGGCCCAACTTCTTGGCAGGGTGGACGGCGTCCCCCCTGTGAAATAAGTGGGGGGACGCCGTCCACCCGCGTGGACCCCCGACTCGTGCCCTGAATAGAAGTGTCTCAGCATAGACAAGAGAGGACAGATTTATTAACATTTTGCAGTAGAAAAATGACACAAACCAGTGCAGAATGTTTATTTTGCATTTTCTTTCCAGCGCACAACTTGTTTTGCGCTGGAAAGTTACCTGAAAGTAATGTAAAGCTGCACTTTGCTCTAATTTGCATTACTTTGTGTCAGGAGGGCGTTCCATGGGTGGTACATGGTTGTTCGCATGCAACCAATCATGGGTTTTGATGCAAATCCCAAGGGGAAACTTGGAAAATGCTTTTATTTCTCCAAACGTTTCCGACTTTGCATGTGTGCTGAACTGTACATTACTGTTAAGCAAAAATGGGTGACCCAATATACCCTTGGGGGCTTATGTGATATGAACTAATATAAGGTAATGACGCCCACAAGGGATTTTTTCAAATGCAAAATTATTCAATAGTACACAATGAATTGTCAGAGCCCTTACTATTGGCCTCTTGTAAATGAATTACACATATAAATTATAACGATTTCGAATGAACTTATCAAAAAGAAAAAAGGAAAAACAAAAGAAGGGGCGTAAGAAGCTGTATGCTTTTTTAATACAAATGTATATAAACAAAGCAAAAGAGGGTACAAAAACGTGTTTCACATAAACAGAAAGAGACTGAGAAGAACGCTTATTTTCACATACATTTTTTCTCAAGAACACTTTTGTAAAAACCCATTTCTTGCTCTAGATGAAACAGAAAACATCATTGAAAAACAATGAACAGTTCCTATGTACAAATACAGATGAAGATGGGTTGAGAATGTCGACGTTTCGGTCTTATCTTGTGAAATCATCTAGAAGACCATCTTCAGGACAAGATATTCAAATGTGAACTGAAGACCGCTATAGAAATGAGTAATTAAATAAAATGTGTATGTATCAGTAAAAGATATCAAAAGAACACACACCCAAAAGTGAAAAGAAGAAAATTCACATGCCCACACCTGAAACAAGATAAAAGGACCACAGAGGAGTCCAGTGAAACTTGTTAGTTAAAAGGAATTTCTTTGTTCATTAATAAAACACTTTCTGCTGAGAGAAGAAAGAACCATCTACCACCATGTGTATGAAGTCATAGAAGAATTATGCTTACTTGTAACAAATATGCTTCAGACTGTCAGTATGGAGTGCAGCACAGTTTGCACTGAAATGATAATACTTCAATTATCTCTAAGGATAAGAGATAAAGGGGCACATGCATCAAACCATTTTGCGATTGCAAATAGTGTGAATCGCAAAATTCGGCCTTTTGCGATTGCAAAATGGCCTTTTGAGATGCATGCACCTTTTTTGCAATTCGCAATTAAGGAAATCACAATTTTTTGCGATTCCCTTAGTTGCGAATGCAGTTAGGGAATCGCAAATTGCGATCCCCTAAATGCGATGCAGTATGCAATCGCAAATTGCATTTTCGCAATTTAGGATTGCAAATTACCATCAACTTCAAGTTGATGGTAATTTGCAATTCCTTTGAAAAATGCAAATAAACGCATTTTTCAAAGTGCATTGTTTTGCACACACATGGCCTTAGGGCATGTGTGTGCACCACAGGTGCATACTTACCTTTTTTGGGGGTGCATCAGGGTGGCCTTTTGGCCCTCTTGCACCCTTCAAATTGCATGCGCAATTTGAGAGTACCTATTTGGTACTCACAAATTGCGCATGCAATCCCATTCATTCCTATGGGCCTCTAGGCCGATAGGAATGAATGGGAAGCCATTCCTTAATTGTGAATCGCAATTAAGGAATGTGTAGGAATCACAATTTTTTTTGCGATTCCTACATGCATAAGGAAATGCGATTTCTAAATTGCTATTCCGTAAAAATCGCAATTTAGGAATCGCAATTCCTTACTTTGATGCATGTGGCCCAAAATATTTAGAATGGTATGAAAGGGGAGAATACATATTATAATCACAGTGCACATCTTGAGCAGGAAAAGTTTCAAAGTTTGTCTAGGCATAGTATTTTGTACTGGAAGCATACCCTTCTAGTACAAAACCTATGCTAGATATCCAACATACACCCTTGCACTATGGTGCAAAGGTATGTGCGTGGCGCTAGGCAGCCTAATTGTGCACCAGCACTAGGGAGAGACCAGGACAGTGCCATAACTTAGTAGATTATTTTCTTCTCTCTTCCTATCACGTAACACAGTGCAGCAACTTTGGTTGCTGCCCTGCATTGCATGAGTTTTTATTAAATATACCTCAATGGTTACTCATTTTTGTTGCAGTAAGGCCATATGATGAAGAGGAAGAGGAAAACACACAAACACTGGTCTGTTTGCAGCCTGGCCACAATAAAGAGCTTGTCCCCGGCTGGTATCCGTTGGAATTTCTTCCAGTTTGAGAGGAAGCTGAATTTCACTAGTGCCCAGCACACCACCTTCTTATATTTCTGAGTCTTGAAAAAAGGAAAATAACTTGACCTGTTGTTGGGATGGAAAAATCCCCTGTTTGTTGATGAACATGTAGCCCTATCCTGAGTGCCCAAGTTGTATGGATATTTGGACCTCTGGCATTGATTTTGGTCATTGGCTAACACTGACTAAGCGTGTGTGCCATGACCTAGCCCTGTCTCATAGTAATGCGGTCTTGTTAGACCATCAGGGGTGCATTAAACTCTACCCTCATCGTGATAGAGTTAATTGGCACAAACACGGTGCTGTCAGCATACCCATTTTGCGTTTCATAAGAGTAATTACTGTGAACAGGCCTTTTTACCTGTGTCACTGGAGTGGCACCTACGGGCTCACTGCTGTAAGTTACACTGCTGTGTATGTAACTCATCCTTGGCCTACATGATGACTGAATGTAGCACTGCTGTATTTTATGTGTGTGTCTGAAAGTGATACGTAACATAGAGGCCTGAGGGTTACATTTTTCAGCCCAGGGCTTGGAAAGGCTAATTGGAGAAGAGGACTACAACCACAGACAGGATATATGTACTGCTAACATTTCTGAGGGCTGGAGTAGGAACACCCACACTGGAGGAAGAGAAGCAGAGCATCCTCTATGTGCTTCAAAATTATCTTGGATTCAAGGAAGAGTTACTGGTCAGTGGGGCATTGGCTCATTGTCAGGACAGATGGCAGGTCTGATTAGGTTGTACTGTAGGTCCAGGGAATCATAATAGAGAGGCAGGCTTAGCCTTTGAACTTTGTGATGCATATGTCAGTGGAGACTGACATCTAAGTATGTTCCCTGGTACCTCCCTCAGCCTATGTTATTGCTAAATTCGAATTGCAGATGCTCCTGCTGTGGCAGACTTTCCCTTTGGCACAGGAAAGGGCAGACGGGAGGTCACTTCAAAGGAGTCAACACCCACAATACAAATTTCAAAGAACCAGACACTAAATCAAATCTGTTTCTGGATATGGACTATAAAAGTGGGAGCATGAGTTCTGCAAGCTGATCATCAGCATCGAAAGAAGATCACAAATACTTCGAGCTGCTGCAACCATGATGTGGGCTAGTCTCTCTACTGAGTGAGGAGCCATCACCATGGAAGTCAATACCACTTGTTATGTGCATAGAGCACCAGTCCTCTGCCTGCCTTCCAAGACCAGCGGACCCTGTGAGGTGGAGAGTACTTGGAGAGAGCGAGTCCCAATGGGCATCTTGTCGAGTGGATCCCGGTGAGCGAAGTGTGAGACATTCTGTCTGGTTGGGACCATTGCAAGAGGGGCCATCCCCCCTCTTGCAGAAAGTGGGCGACCCCTGTATGCCAGTTGGGGGCAACCATGAAGACTGGGGCCATTGGCCTTGCTGGTGAAAGTCAGTGACTAATGCATGCCAGGTGGGGGCCACCATTAACTTTAGGGCAGTTGCCTTTGCTGTTGGAAGTCGGTGACCCCTGTATCCTAGTTGGGAGCCACCATGAAGATTAGGGCTGTTACCATTGTGGTGGAGTAAGTCAGTTACTCCCATATGCCACTATGCCAACATGCCATGGGGATCCCTAATGAAGGATCAACCAAGAGAGGCCTAACCTACAGACTACTGCCTATAGTAAAACTTACCAAAAGCTGAGGAAGCAGTGGAGGAGATATCCATCTGGAGACTGCAGTGGCCCGACATGTCATCCAGAGGAGTCTACAAGATGCCTCGGCCCTCCTACATCACAAAGTCAAGGCCTAAGCTGCCTCGGATCGGGTAAGAGAGTTACAGGCCATCAGGCCTTGCTGGGACTTGCACAAACTTACCTCGTAGTGATGCTCACCTTGATATTTAAGGCCAGAACAAGACTTTGTCATGTGTTGACTAGCGTAGGCCACTTCTGAAAGTCGCCTTTATTATTAAATGCAGAATAACTAGCCTCTTTAGAAGGGAAGGGAGGGAATCGGGGACACTGCCAAGAATACCACCAGTGTACCAATCCTAAGTGACTGTGGATATTATTTAGTGTGGTGTTGATATACTTTGTGTGCTTGTATAAAATACAACTTTTATCACAAAAGTGAGTGTTTGACTGGACAATCAGCTTAATGGGGGTTACTGTTCGTACTCTGAGTTTTGTGCCTATACATTCGTTGAATCTACCTCCCCACTGAGATTCCTTGGACAGCTTCACCCACGCTGCCACTGAGAGTCAAGTGCTGAAGGGATAGCACTTGGCCTTTTGTTAAGAACCTCTATTAGGTCAGGTCCCGGGACATCAGGAGTAAAAAGCCACAACCACTGTGGTTGGATAACCCTGCCTGCTCTATGGCCCTCTGTTGGGTATGTGGAATGTAGAACGGGGGCTCGTGGGTGTTCCCTGCGTGGAACTCAGGAGCCGGGAGGACGGCAGTTGCTGCCGATCGGAGTTGATGGATGGACGCTAATAAAGAAGCGCTTACCTGTACCCTGAGTCCGCTTCTTTTCACTGGCGACGAGCTGGTCCGTCCGTCCTCTCTGCGTTCCTGAGCCGGCTTCTTCATTCCTGTGGCGACCGGCGCGTTCTGTTGATCCCGTCGGCCAGCTGCAGAGAAGGCAAGACGGCTCTGAGGAGACCATTGCGTTCGCCACACGTGCATTGCAAGGGGCAGAAAGCACTTACTCCACCATTGAAAGAGAGGCCCTGGCTTTGTGGTGGGGCGTGCAAAATTTCTGGAATTTTCTTTGGGGGAACACTTTCGTCCTCAGAACTGATCACAAGCCACTGGTGGACGTTTTCACCACTAAGGGTGGTGGTAGAGCTACCCCAAGTATTGCCAAGTGGCAGTATAGGTTGCAGGAGTTTCACTACAAACTTGAATATGTGGCTGGTGCTAAGAATTTTGTAGCTGATTGTCTATCTAGGTTACCCCAAATCGACTCTTCTGTAGGTAAAGAATCTATTGACGACTTGGAGATTGTGTGTCTTGTGTCTTCTGTGAACGATGTTGTGAAGGGTGCATTGACTGAGCAGGAGTGGTTGAGTGCAGTTTCTGATGATGTGGAGCTTAAAGCAGTGGAAAACTTTATTTCTGTTGGTTGCCCTAATTGTAAACACCCCCACTGAGTTAATTCCTCATAGGAGAGTGGAAGAAGAATTGTCTATGGTGGGCGGGATTTGGCGCAGATGTGGTTTGTTGGTAGTCCCCTCCTGTTTGCGTAAGATAATTTTGGATCTAACTCAAGAAGGTCATCTGGGGATTCGGGCCATGAAACGGAGAGTGAAGGAAGACTTTTGGTGGCCAGGGGTGGACAGGGCTATTGAGCATTATGTTTGTGATTGCTGCATGTGCGTGCTCAGCGATAAGACCCAAGTTACTTGCCCTTCTCCTGTGGATCCAGTTATTGTCAAGAATATTCCATGGTGTAAACTTACTTTCGACATTGCGGGTCCTTTTGGGGTTGCGGGTTGTTCTTCCAAGTACGTTTTAGTTTTGGTAGACTATATGTCCAAGTGGCCAGAGGTGAAGTTTGTTGATAACGTGACTACTGAGGTTGTGATCAAATTTTTCAAAGATGTGTTTTTCAGGGAGTAATTTCCTGAAGAGTTAGTGACAGACAGCGGGACACAACTAGTGTCCAGAGAGATGGACGGTTTTCTTGCAGAGAATGGCATCAGACATGTCCTGACGTCCCTTTATCACCAACGCAGTAATGGTTTGGTGGAGCGTTTGAACCGCGTGATTAAGGATCAGTTGCAATTGGCTTTTGTGAATGGGTTGCATTGGAGGAAAGCTGTTGAGGACATGTTGTGGGCGTTGAGGACTACATCCCACATCAGTTCCGGTATTGCTCCTTTTACCCTTTTGAGAGGTAGAGTGGCTGGATCCAAGTTGAACAAAGATTGAATGTCCAGGAAATTGGGTGAGGAGAAGAAGTTGGAAAGAGTGGTGGATGTGAGGGTTGCTGTGAAAAAGAAGTACTGTACAAGAGATGTGTGTGTCAGGGCATCCCCAGTGTGTGTTGGTGATTGGGTGAGACTCAAAAAACCTGGTTTTATCCGCAAAGGGTTATCTCGATTCTCTGCACCTGTTCGCGTCAGGGAAGTGAAGGATCGTGTGGTCATTTTGGAGAATGGTAAAATTTGGAATAAGAGTGTGGTTTCTGTGGTGCCCAAATCTAAGGCTGCATATGTGAATCATAAATTGGGTGTACACGTCGATTTAGGTCCTGCGCTTTGTGTGATTGTGCCTTCCAGTGTTCGTGGACGTGCAGACTCTAGCCCTGTGCACCCAAGCAGGGTGTCTTCCAGGATTAAAACAACTCCTGCCAGATTCAAAGATTATTGTAGGATCTAATTGTATCTTTATTTGTTTAATTATTTACTTTTTCATCCTGTCGTTCTCCTCATGTTCACTCTTTTGTTATTTCTCTTTTCACTATTGCTACTTGTTTTTTTCTCTTTTGTTTGTGAAGGATGGGGGGTGTGTTGGGTATGTGGAATGTAGAACGGGGGCTCATGGGTGTTCCCTGTGTGGAACTCGGGAGCGGGGAGGACGGCAGTTGCTGCCGATCGTAGTTGACGGATGGACGCTAATAAAGAAGCACTTACCTGCACCCTGAGTCCACTTCTTTTCACCCTCTGAAAGGGGTTCTGACACCTGTTATGGAAATATGGACCCATTCATTTTCTCTTTTGTTGTAGAAGAGTTAAACAAATGTTTTAATGACTCAGGTGGAAGATAATGCTAATTGGAGGATGGATCATTGGCAAAGGTGTGGTCCCTCTACAAACTGGAGAAACCTGTGGGATGAAGGATGAATTGGAATGTCCAAGTAAGCGTCTTGTAAATCCAGAGATGGCAAGATCTGTGTGAATCTGATGAGCTGAATGGTTTCTGAAGAGACACCATTTCAGGTTATCCTAGACTAACCTGTTCACCTTTTTATATATGTGACTTATCTAAAACCTTCTGAGGGCTTTTGTACTAAGAACCAAATGACGAACACTGCTTATCCATATTGGTACTGCAGAACTCCATATGTTCAATAGGATATAAACTCTTGTTTCATTTGCCCCCCTTTTTGCCACAGAAACCTGCATAAACAGAAGTTTTAGAGTGCCCTCCTTCAATTTTATGATGAAACTTCTCTTCCAAGTTCATATCCAAGACACAGGTTCTGGATACTTGTATTGAAATGCTTCTGGATACTTGTACTTAAATGTTGAGCAACAAAATACTATTGACTACCCATTGTGGCAGATTAAGTCATAGCACATTCATGCTCTAGGGGAATGTTGGATGACATCTGTGGCTGGGTGTCAGGTCTGTAGCAAGATATAACATGAATTTACTGCTTGACCTCTAAGTGGGTCGAGAAGCTCTTTTCCTTAGTTATCTCTTTCAGCAGCTCTTCTGGTTGTGGCTGAGATGCCTTTGTACATCACTTAAAAAATTGATGGCGAATGGAGGCAATTTTGGGACTCATCCATCTTTATGGACGTAGCCAAATGTGACGCTGACCTGAAGTAATGGCTGCTGATGACGTTTTTACTGCACAGAGGCTATCAAAAGTCTTTTTGCGATATAAGCTGCATTTGTTAAGTAAGAACATGTGTCTAGTTCCACCCTGGGTTTATCCACCATTCAAGGGATGTAGATTGTTGGTGTAGGAAATGATCATCTTTTGTGCGATGTCCCCCCAATTTTTGCCCTATCTGCTTTGCTGGCTTTAGAATTGTGTGCACTTTACTCCTACTAACCAGGACTTAAGTGCCTGTGCTCCTCCATTAAACAAGGTTAAATTGGCTTATTCTTAAATGACACTTTTATCTTGCCTATATGTCTCTACAATATGGAGTAGAAAATACACCCAGGGCCTGGAAGTTAAATGCCAACTGAGGACTGCAGAACCTATTGTGCCATCCACAGTGCAACTTGTCGAAATAAACTTTTCTATCAGGCAAGACCTTCCTTTTAAAAAGTAATAAGTCATCCCTATGTAGGCCTTATAACCTACAAGATAGGGTGCACAATATTTAAAGTAGGACATTTAGACAATTAATGTCATGAAGTCCCTCCAGTGACAAGGCACCAAAACCAATTTTCACTGTGGTAGGCCTGGCTGTCCTATACAGAAAACCAGAGTTAAGATTAAAATATTAATATAATTATCTCAGATTTGAGACCAGCTAGGAAAATAATTAAACCACTATTTTAATTAGTTATTAAAATCCAATTCAATATGTGAAGTCAGAGTTTTAATAAGTATTCAGGAAAAGTAACTTTTAGAATGTTTCTTTAAGCTGCCTAAAATTCCGGAGGCTAGTTCGCATTAGCTCTTCAGCAGCTGCCCAACCTACACTCTGGGGCCGATTCCGATTCGGGCCGGAAATCTCTCCGACCGAGCCGGACCCGGAGAGATTTCCGACCGAATCGGACTCTGGCAGTCCGACCGAACGAGTACGATGCGCACGCATGCAATCGGACTTGAGTCGGTCGGACTCCCATTGAAGTCAATGGGAGCCGGACGTACAATGCGTATGCGGGCTCCCATTGACTCAATGGGTGCGAGGCGAACAAGGGCGCCCCCTACAGCGGGTATGCCTCGATGCGACTCGTGGCATACATGCACAGGTAGGGGGGACCCATGGGTCCCCCCTGTGTGCGACTCGCGCGGCTACGCGTACAGGGGGGTCCGACACGGACCCCCAAAGTGCGGCTCCGACTGCTCTTTTGAGCCGGACGGCGCAAGTCAGTCGGACTGCTCGAGGCGCGCATCGTACTTACCCGGCCGGGGAACGTCTCCATTGCGCGGTGCGAGTAGTGTCCGTGCGAGTCAGTCGGAGCGGTCGGCTTTCGCGAACGAGTCGGTCAGTGCGGTTGGGTCTCGCTAACGAGTCGGTCGGAGATTTCGCATCGTACTCGCTCGCCCGGACGCACGTACGAATCGGTCGGGAAACAGGGCTCCGAATCGGATCCGGTAAAGCCGAATCCGATTCGGAGCCCTACCGGCCGAGATCGGAATCGGCCCCTTAGCCTTTAATGAGCTGTGAAATTTCTTCCAGGAACCACACAATAGACCACTTTGATTGACAGGTCGACCTGAATGTACAGGTATAACTCCTCGGGTCTCAGATGGACGTACAGGGTGGGGCTGCTGCCCCTCCTGATGCACAACAGCACCAAATCCTGCCTCATAGAGCTGCCTAAGGCACATGTAAAATGTTTGCACCCTTAAAAGGGATTAACCTGGACCAAAACACCATTCTTGTGTATCCTCTGTCTGGTTGCTGAAAAAGCCTGCTCTTTCTCATTTTTTGTTGTGGGTCAAGGACCTTCTTGAAACTGGATTTTAGTGTTAGATGTGAGAGGACCCTAGTAACTTACATAGTACACTATGCCTGTACACTCCCAGCTCTCAGAGACCAAGTTTAGTGAGGATGAAGACTTTGGCTATCTTGGAATAGCCCTGACACATTGCATTTTAGTGCCTGTTTGAAGTAAGGGAAACCGGGAACTATTGAAAAAGTAAGTAGGTTAGGGCCTGGGAACTTTTACCCCATTGGTTAGGGAACGCCCAGGACCCACCCAGTCACTAGCTAGTGCCAAACATAAATGTAGCACCACAATGCACCCTCCTCAGAACATTTTCTGGATCTGCCAAAGATCAGAATGGGACTAGACCAATGGCCTTTGACCTGAGAGCTGCCCTGAAGGACTGGACCTGCTCCCTCTTGTACTCAGGGCAAATAAGTGGATTGAAAAGTTCAGTTGGCTGACCTCCTGTGTGGCTACAGCAACAAACAAGCTGAAAGAGGCATTTTCCCTGAAGTGCCCAGCTGATTAGTGGCAACTGACCTTGGACTGGACTTTGTTGTCGGCCTCTGCCTGACACCCTGAGCGTCTCTTGGTGCCTTCCCCTGTTGTCCTTAGAAATGTACACCTGTGGTTATTTGGGCACCAGAAGGAAGTGTGGGAACTTTTTAAAATGTTTTCTCCAGAGCTTTAGTGGCCCGCCGGAAAAAGTATCTGATTATCAAACCCACAATGCTGGAATTTCAGGCTCATCCTGCACGGAGATTTCCATACCTTCAAAAAACAACAAAGTCCCATTCTGAGCTGGGACTCAGAACCTTTTCAGTGAGAAATCTCCAAAGCTGCAGAGTGCCAGCAGGACTAACCTGCTTCAAGTATCTGGCCTTTAGTTCCATGGCAGTGGCTAGAGTTTCAGCAGCATCCTGCTCAGGGAGAGTTTTCTTCTCAAAAAGTGGAAAGGTCCCTTTTTGCATTAGGACTTGGGATTTTTCTTCAAGAAAGTGACAAAGGCCCTTTCTGAAGTGGGACTTAGAAAAATTTTCAAACTTTTGGCCTTCCAGAATTTCACCGGGACCAATCCACTTGAAGTATCTGACCTGGGTTCTATCACGGTCGGCCTGAAATTGCACCTTGGTCCCTGCCTACCGCTTCCATAGACTATCATTGGCGCTCAGTGCTTTTTGGCACTATTTTTACTAAAAACTTTAAAATTTCAAATCCCTGGTTCCCCTTATTAATTTTTTTTTGTCATTTGGTGTAATTTTGATTTCTAAATGTTACTCTATTGTTCTAACTCGGTTTGGGATTTTTACTGTTTTTTTTTACATTCTTACTGTTTTGGTACTGCATTAATATTTCACACACTGCCATAAGTTCAACCTGTCTACTCTGTGCCATAGCTACTAGGGGGTTGATTTTAGGTTAATTAGATAACTTTGGGGTTCACCCTAACAAATGAGTGTCATTATTCTTCGAGGGGTCTCAACTACCCACCCCAAAATATAATCCACTTTCTCACAGTTGGGAAATCTTCTGTTCTTAAAACAGACCAGAGAGCCTCTATTTGGGAGGAGATGTTAACTGATAGTGACTTTGACTCTGTTCTCATCTGGCTCTTAAGTCTGCTTTTGTGACTTGATCCTGAACAAATGAGTGCATCTTTTCTAATCTCATTTCTTTGACCTGCCAAAACAAGAGAAACTTTAAAATTAGGTAAATGCTAGTAGTAGGTGCTATTTAAAAATTTACTTTTTACATTGATTTCTACACTTGGGCATTCACATTCAACATGGAGAGACCATAACCACATGACACTGAAATGAAGAGAAGAGTACAAGCAGGAGTTAGAGTACTTGGAGGATATTAACGCTTATAAAAAAATACTCATGCAAAATACTACTCAGATACTTACTGAGCCTAACCCAACAATGAAACATGCCCTTTCAAACTACTGATAGCACTTTCCAAACCAAATCAGATTCGGCCTCTGATGGAAATGTCGAAACTATTTGGAACATCACCTCCAGACTACCCAAATTGCTGCAATACAACGAAACAGCAGATTGTGTGCTTTACAGGTGTCCTGACACACAAAATACATGCTATTTTCCAGGAGCATTACATAGTATTCACCATGGTGAAAAACATAACTAGCCATGTGTGAAGGGAGCATTATTATGCTAGACCGTTGCCCTTTGCGAATGCAATTAAAGAAGTGACATCTATTGCTCAGTGATAATTTGAACTATAGCCCTCTTTTTTGCTGACAACAAGACTAGACCTTCTGACCTCAACAGGGATTACTTTCTTTATCCTTCGGCTTATTATTGCATTCTTGCAGGTGCCTGCTCGTCGTCAGAATGGAGAGTCAGGGTTACTTAATTGGCTTGGTCTTTTACAGCTGTGACTGAAGAGATGTTTAGACAAAGGCGAAAGTTCCTATTTTTCAGAAGGTCAGTGGCAACTTTGTTGCTTGGGGACAGTGGCAGGACAGAACGCATGGAATGGTCTACCTTTCTCTAATGAGGATGTTATGGGGTGACATATGAACAAGTGGGCATTAGACTGAGAAGGGCCATATCAACTGAAGGATTCGTCATTCTCCTCTGCTGACTCACAGGTGGAAATCAGTGTCGATCTTATGTGTTGGATTATCTCCAGAATCCGAGTACTCTCCACCAATTAACCTTCAGGAGGTTTTGGATCTTCTACCTCCTCAGTTTCCTCCCACCTGTCCTCCTTCACCTGTGTCTTCTTAGTCCTTACCTTGTCTGCTTGGGGCAGAGGCCACAGCAGAATCAATTGTCTGCTGTGATTCTTCTGGAGAGAGGAACAGCTGCTGTTGCTCAAAGTATGATTAAAACAAGTCATGCCATTTATCCTTGCTAGAGTAGAGGCTTTCCCAGTTCAGATTCCCTCTTCAGTGCCGTTCCTGATTTTTAAGTGCACTAAGGGGGTCTTGCTTAGTGTTGCCTGGTGTCCAAGACAACACTGTGCACTTGTTGCTTGGGAGAATTGCCAGATGGGACAGTTCGTAAGAGCCAGTGTGTGGGGCGATTTTATTTTGGTCCTGTCACGGCCTATGGGCCAAAAACTCTGGCCTACACACTGGCCCTTTCAAGGCGGTCTATCTGGCAATGCCTTAATGCCAGAGTACCCGATAGCCCAGTCCAAAACCGGCAGGACCGCAGAATACATGTGCACCCCATCTGTGACTCAAATGCAGATGCAAATGCAGTATGTCAACACCTAACTTTAACCAGGTTCAAAATGTAACCTAAACAAACAAAATAAAACAACACCACACAAACAAACTTACCTGTGATCAATGTCTCAAGAAATAGACAACAAAAAGCAGGTTGTATATGTGGGGACGAGAAGAGCATGGGAGAATTTATGGGCACAGCAGGAGAAGAATGAGTAGGTCGAAGTTATGGAAACAAAATATAAAGGTCCTACTGTGAGTTTAGGAAATCCACTGCCTGTCTCACCCTCACACTGTTAGGACTATAATGCGGAATACTAGATGAGATAGTCTTTACTCCATAGGCAGTTCTGCTAATGGGTATGCAGAAACTGAGGGGCTTATTTATGAGAGCTTTGCATCATGCTTGCACCATGCACCGTTGTACATGCGTGACACATACCTCTACGACAGATTTATGAAGCCACGCAAAGCCACTTTGAGTGGCTTCATAAATCTAGAGTAAGGCAACACTGTGAAAATCGCTGCGTTGCCTTACTCTGCCCTGGGTAGGCATTCAATTGGCTTTACTATGGGAGTTTCCACGCAACTCCCATGGATTTTGAGGCATTCTCACATTTACAAGGAATTGTAAACCTGGGAATGTGCCAAAATCTTTCCTCTTTCTAGGGGAGGCATAACAGGGAGAAATATCTTTATTTCTCCACATTTGTTTCCCCTTTCTAAGCATTCTGCAGCACACATAGAAAGAGGAGAAAGCCTCTCAGGATTGTTTTTGAGCAGAAAGGTGCCCTTTCCTGCCTACAACACAGGCACCCTTGCACCACGGTGAAAGGGTGCCTGCTTTTGCACTAGGTTTCCAAAACGGTGCCAGCGCAAGGAAAGAGGACAGGAATGCGCCATATTGGATAAATACTGTGCATTCCTGCCCTTTCTCTCTGATGCAGGGCAGCGCAGCAAGGTGACTTGCTGCCCAGCGCCACACTTTTCATAACTATGCCCCTAAGTGTATGGTTATTATCTCTTCCATATCCCACATTCTTTGCTTGTTTGTTTCTTTTTTCATTTAATTTGTTCTTTCTGTCTTTTCAACCATATTATGGCTATGTTAGGACATCCTTTATTATTGTCTCTTTCTTGCTTGTATTTGATTGTTTCTTTCATCAGTTACACATACAATGACTTCTGTGATTGTTGGATTTTTAAAACCTCAACTTCTTTTTCCAGAGGAAACACCATTTCTCCAGGGCTGTTCGGCCCACTGCTCACCTGATTGTAGTGCATTTGCAGAGCCTATTTCCATGGTCTGCATGGCATTGATCAGCCTTGACAAGCCTCTTTGATATCATGAGGAGGTAGTACAATAAGTTCTGGCACCTGTGGGCACATTTGCCACAATGGAGCAGGTGGATACAGTGGTACAAACTGGAATTGAGAGGGTTGTTGCCCATTGTTTACACCTCTTGGCCCCTGCCCTCTGCTCTGGCTACTCCTGCTGCCCTGTTGGAATGACACAGCCACACATATTGGCACTAAAGGCCCCTCTGGGAGATATTTTGGTGGGAGCCTGGGGATGGAACTTGGTGTGATACAGCCACTAGACCAAAGCCCATAAAGGGTTCAGCTAACAAGGCAATTGAGATCCCTTTACCACAAGACCCAGGTTGAGATGTTCCAAGATGAGTCTGTTTACTTATGAAGGTCAAGCATATTTGAGCCTAATCATTGGAGATGAAGCACAAATTTGGAAAATAAAAAACATATTCTTTATATTTAAGCAGTATTATTCAAGAAGGAGCACATTCCCATTAGGTATTAGTCAATGTGGAATCAGGTGACCTGTGGAGTGTATTTGAGAAAGTATTTGTTAGATGACTAGTTGGTATTATATCGGTGAAGGCTACATCAAGTATAACTTGCATTGCTTTCTCTGATAAGGATCCACATTTGTTCTATTGCAATGCCTGCAGTAAATACCTGTTTTGAGGGTCACAAAAAGTAGCTTATAGAAAGGGTGATAATAGATTTTCTCACTATTTAAATCACGTATAGTTATGCAAAACAACTTTTAGAAATTGTGGCAAATATTTATGTGGTTTCACCATGTGAAAAATGGCAACCTCCCTGCTGGCATTAGATGAACTATTTTTGAGAGAAATCCTTTTTTTAAATAATTTTATCTTGGAGTCTACAGTGAGTAGTATCAAAAGCTAAAATGAGTACACATATTTTGTAAATTCACAAATACCTTTCTTAACTATGTAAGCAGAAATGATGACATGCTGAGTGAAACATATATTTCCAGTCTGTCATTTATGCCCCAGTTTTCTAATGTAGCTTCACCACAGAGATCTAATGAACAATGCTAACACTTATTTTTTATGATAGAAATGAGGCATGTCAAGTGCTATAGTATGGGGTTACTAGCTGTTCAATTTACAACATGTCCTATGGAAAGGACTAGATTTAATTAACAATATCAGTGGGTTCATTCTACTGTTTACTGCTAATGCACAAATTAAACTAGCTGTTTGAAAAACTGAAAGAGGAACAGTAGTTTAAAAAAAAATAAGTTATGGTAAAATATATCTGCAAAGCACTCAACATAGTTAATGAGAATGATCCCTACAAACATCTGGCATCTCCTTGCCACAGTTGTGCCCTCAGACTATCTGTCCTCAATTCATTCCTAATACCACCTTGATTTTAAAATATTAACATTTTGGAAGACAAAGAAGTTTTTTTAAAGGCTTCAATTTGAATAGATGGCAATCGATTTTTGAAGAGACAGGATGCTACCTTTAGACAAAGTTCATATTTAACATAAATGGATATTTTTTCATTCATATGGTTTATCAGATATCCAAACAGTTCCTTTTTAGACATTTCACTTTTGTTTTTAGGTCTCTGATTTCCTTTTTAAGTGCTTTTTGTTGTATTTAAGTAGAGGAAGACAGAAAAGTGATGGGCGTGTGGAAATGTGTAATATTTTACGTTAGCATAAGCAACAGCCATTTTGGCTGTGGTGTCCATTTCGTTTCCTTCGTAATTCTTCCGTCCTCTGCTGCTTGTCTTTTCACTCTGCTTGTGTTATCTATTTTAGTGACTTCCTGACTCAGCTAAAGCAATGTACGTGCTGAGGGTTTGTAGCTGCCAGTGCACCTGGTCTCAGATGTTAACTGTCGACCATTTACTGCTGCCATAAGTATTCCTGCTCCCCCTCCCACTTTGATGACCACGTAGTTATTCATCTGCCCTTGTTTGCTGATAACTATTTCTAAAACGTGTTCTTCCTATTTCTGTTCACATGCTTACAGTGCAGAAAACTGGTATAAAAGGAAAGATGGTTTGTGAATTCAGTGTACTACCTCCTGCAGCACTTGAGAGTGTTGTGTGGACGTGGTCCCACTCATGAGTGATTAATAAACTTGTTATTTATTCCAACTCCAGTGCTGATCTCTATTTTGTTGGTCTTTTGACCCGTGGACAAGAGGGTGACCCTGCACCAGTGTACCCCTAAAAAGGTACATTTCCACAGGCGGAGTGCTTGAACTAATCCCAGCCACTGGTAATTACTTCGGGTCGCATCCCATTCCATTGTTTAAGCCACCTCAGACTTGTACTATGGAATATTCACTACAAAAATATCAGTATGCAAAAATTTGATCTTAAAAATATCAACTACCAAAATATCGAGTTTTGAGTTATAGAATCATAAATAAATATTGAAACTTAAAATAACCACAACTTTAAAATTTCTAATATACTACAAAGTCGATACATTTCTTAAAGTAAACACATTACAAAATATTACCATGTTTTTAAAACTATATTTCACTCTCAAAAATACTCATTGATAAACCCATATAAACGAAAACACCAAATAAAATATTACAAAAGAAGACCCAGAAACTCAATAACATTCTAAGTAAAAATGGTTATTAAATCAGGCAAACTATCAATTAGTAAAGTACTATACATTTTAGAAATTTCAAGCCATCTGTGTGCCAGCACCCTAAGGAACCTGTCATGCTGTTCAACAATGTAGGTAAAAATATTAAAAATGGGACAAAAAATATTTTAATATCTGAAAGATATTTTAGATTTAAACAAATGATCTCTCTCCTTTTTCAAACCTACACATTAGAGACTGCAACAGATTAGCTTCCATGAAAACCTATGAAGAAAATAAATACAAACCAAGTTTTAGAACTTTTACACCTGTACAAGAAAGCAACTGTAATTAACATGTTGTAACTGTTCTTTCATACAGTAGCATAATATAAAGTTAATAACATACATAACCTATAAAATTAAATATAGTTTTACTATTTTTAAATCACATAAAGATCCCAGTATGTCTAGTAAACCCACTTTGACTACCTCTCAAGAAGGGAAACCCCTCTTAATGTAACATGGCTATTCTTACAGTAAAGAACACAGTACTAACGCACATAGCCACTGGATAAGTGCAAAATACTATTCAAATGTTTGCTACACAATGATCATAAAATCAAAATACTGAAGTAAAAATGTAACTCACTACCCACCAAATATGGAGATGGAGATCTATATCATCATCGAATACTTAAAAGAGACCTTAACATTTCACACTGTTCCAAGTAGAAGCATCTTAAGATACTGTGCTTAAAAAATACCAACCATAGTCCACCTAGAACCAATTAGAAAAGGACAATATTTAAGAAAATAAGAACAGAAATAATTGCTACCCTGCACCAAAAGATTTGCTGAGATAAACATCTCCGACTGCTAAACACAGCCATAAAATTCTTTTTTATTTGATTATTTAAATAATAAAAAAAGGATTACTGTTTCAGCAAGTATCCAAAACCTAGTAATGCCCACCCAATCACTCATCTGGTTCATGGATTGTACTTTTAAAATCTGTCCTACACCCTTCTAACAGATGTGCATCATTCATTGATAATACTAAAATAACAACATCCCCTTCATTCGGTCTCACCTACCAACATCTTTTAGCTGTCTGTTGTTGAGAGATCAATTGTGGATCATACCAAAAGTTAGGGAAACAGCGTGTACATCGCATGCGCCACAATGCATGCGATTACAACGCAGTCGTTACAACGACCGAGTTGTTACAACGCAAGCCATTACATCGCAAGTCGTTTCTATGACTTGCTGTAGGGGGCGTGCTAAACTAAGGAATAGTATAATTTACTATTGCAACACCTTCCCTACTGTTGCACACGCTGGAGTTGGAATAGTAAATTATACTATTCCTAAGTCCAGCGCGCCCCCTACAGCAAGTCGTAGAAACGACTTGCGATGTAATGGCTTGCGTTGTAACAGCGCGGTCATTGTAACGACCGCTTTGTAATTGCATGCGTTGTAGTGCATGCGATGTAACATCGCATATTCCAAAAGTTACAATGGAATTTGGGTTATCCCATTGCTTAGCTCTCGTTGGCCTTCTTGTCATTTGCTTGCTTCTTATTTCATGACTTTTCTTCCTCCTCTTGTGTTTGTCCCTTCCTTGGAGCATAACTGTTTTACCATGCTTTTCATTGGATGACTTGTATTCCTCCACTGCTCACATTCAAGGAACGTTGGGGCCGATTACGATGGCGGTGTTTGGCACATCCGCAGTGCTGGCAGTGGCGAAAAACGTCCATTTCCGCACTCCAGCGGCTGTCCTTGCGTCCGCCGTATTACAATGGTCAAAGATAGCCCATTTCCCGTCCGCTGCGGAGTTTCGGGATCCGCCAGGAATTTCCTTCCGCAACGGTGGCGGAGGTAGCCAATGGAGAAAGAACGCCGTGCGGAATGACGTTACGACCGAAGTACAAACTACGATGCCTCAAACAGCCCATCACAATGCAACAGAGAAACCAGCCACTCAGAGACGGCGAAAGCACTACTGCGGAGAGCGAAACTTGAATCCCGGCCACCTCCACGAGTTCCTGACCGCTATGGATCCAGCTCTTCAAGCCCTTCCGCTGCTGTACCTGATCCACTACCAGCAGATAAGACGCCGCCGCCGTCAACACCGCAGGTATGTAAATAACACATCTCCGCATACAACCACAACACACAACTCCTGTGCTGAAATACAGGTCCTGTCCACATCAGACACTCTGGTGGAGACAGGAACATATCCCCCAGTGTACTCACACATGTCCTGCTTGCTAGAAATCCACACATCGGGGGCACCCATCAACATCGAAATCACTGCAATGTCCCGGTCACATCACTGCAGCGGTGAAGACGCGGGAAAACCTGCACACAATGTAGTAGGCAGGTCCGGCCCCAGGTATGGGCAGTCTGGGCAGCTTCCCAGGGCTCCACCTTCACCCTACCCACATGTTGGGCCGAATCAGTTGGCCACAGCCCACAGCACGCTTCCCACATCCATTACTGCACATGCTGTGTGCCCCTATTGTGCCCCCCCCCTCAATGCACTATTTAGCAGCCAGGTGTGGCTCGACCTCGCACCTCACACATCAAAGGGCAAGGTAGATTGACTGGGAAGGTGGGGGTGAAGATGAACACCCTGCACAGAAGGTCAGGGGCTGGACAACCCTCCTCCTCACACCTGCCTTCCACTCATGTGAATCAAACTGAGTAAATTAAGAAATGAAGACTCACTCTGCATATTAACAACCACTGAACTGTTCACACTGCATGTCAAGTCCCTCAGACAGATCCCACACTGACACTCTGCCACAGATACATACCGTAGGTCAGCAGCAATGTATGAAAATAAATGGACTACCCCAAAGTGGAGTGCACAGTGCTGGAAAACCATGGAGCAAGCCACATAGCATTTGTACATGACATGCAAGAGGAGGAACATATCGAGCACAGTCAAGTGTTCTATCAAGGTGAGCGCGAATGTAGCATTCAAGCACAGTCAAGTAAGTGCGACAAAAGTTCTAACAGTGTGAGTGTAGACCAAGAGACACAGAGTGGCTTACAGGCTGTGAAGGTGCCTTAAGTGAATACTAAGTGAAGGGCGGGACAGAGAATAAAGTTGTTACCTTGCGGCAAGAGCAGGAAGCAGAGCGGTGCGCAGTCAGTAAGGCTTCCCAATTGTAATCACGGACGATGTCCAAACCTAGCAATGGAAGGGGAGGGGGTTGAGAACCAGGAATGGCAGAGGAATGCTTAAGAGGAAAAACGGGTCCAGAGGCTTACCTCGTATTAGGTGGGGTGAATGACCGCGTTGATTGAATAATTAAATAGGCATCTGAATAACCGGCAGATAGAAGTCCTAGAGTCAGGGATAAAGGAGAAATGGGCAATGCGCTAGTGCTAAGGTGTGTGAAAAATTGAGGGAGAGGTCCGGTAGAGCTTACCGATCACTTGGGAGAAGGCGGCACAATGGCGTCTGCTGAAAAGGAAGTGGGGAAGGAGGCCCTGAGGTGGTGCTTATGAGCTGTGCAAATCGGTCATGTGACCGCAATAGCACGGCGGCCATCTTGGAGTGGGGAAGCCTACCAGGTGTAGTGAATGAGGGCTAAGAGACATGGTCATGTGAACGTGGTGACGCGGCGGCCGAAAGAGAGAAAAAAAGAGAAAAAGGGGAAAATAAAGTAGATAAACAAGGGAATTTGCACTTAAGGTTAAGATAGAGCATACAAAAATAAAAAGTTCTTACAGAAATACATTAGAATTATAATGGGACATTTCAGAAAAAGGTGCAGTTTAAGTTAAGCCATGTACGGCTTGGTTTGTCTTAGAGCCAGAGGATAACAGTATTGGGGGGTTTTTACAGTAAAGTAGTCCAGTCCTCCAGGCGGTTCAAGCCAGTGTGGTTACTGCCAGTACGCAGGATCCATTTAAATTCTTCTTTGTTCAATAGTTGTGCAAGATTAGCTCCCCGTGGAGGCAGCTTGACAATGCTTATTACTGTCCAGCGTATGTCGTCCTCGGTGTGACCCATGATTTGAAAATGTTCAACTAAGGGTGCATTAGGCGTGTTACACCGTAGCCTGCTTCTGTGCTGGCAAATCCTTATCCGGACCTTTTGTGTCGTCTGTCCGATATAGATCAGGTTGCAGGGGCATATGATGCCATAAATCACGTTGCAAGTATTGCAATTAGAAAAATCTTTCAGTACACATTTGATGGTGCCAAACACAAATTCTTTACATTCAATGGTAAATTTACAAACTGTACAGTTTCCACATTTAGCATGTCCTGTTAGAGGAGGGAGACCCCAATGGTCGTGTAGTGTCCCTGTACTTGTGGTACTGGGTAAGGCGGCCCTGACTAAATGGTCCTTGATGTTTTTGCTTTTTTTGAAAGCGAAAAGAGGGCGGTCCAGATTTAGGATGCCGGCATTAATGACATTCCAATGCTTGAGTATGCTTTTGCGTAATTGGTTTGAAGCTGGTGAAAAAGTAGTTACGCATGCAATACGATTTTGAGGCTGTTTGGTTTTTGGTACAAGTAAACAGTCCCTGGGGCAATACCATGCCCTCTTTAGGGCATTACGTACGAGTCTGCGTGGGTAACCCCTTGAGGTTAATTTGGTGCTAAGGATCTTTGCTTCTGAAAAATAGTCTTCCTTCAATGAACAATTCCGTCTGATACGGAGGAACTGGGAATAGGGAAGTGAGTCCCTGAGTGCTCGTGGGTGATTGCTGTCATATTGGAGCAGTGTGTTACGCTCTGTAGGTTTCCTGAATAAGCTGGTAATCAAGCAACCCTCTTTATGTAAAATGTTAAGGTCGAGAAAGGGGATAGTAGTTTTGCTGTGTGATAGTGTGAATCTAAGGCCACCACAGTTGTTATTTAGCCAACGTAAAAATTGTTCAAGAAGGACTTGCGAATCGTGCCAAACCATAAAGATATCATCAATGTATCTCCTCCACATTGTGATGACAGTGTGGAAGGGATTCACTGACGAAAGAATGTAGTTAGACTCAAGGGCATCCATGTAGAGTATGGCCAGATTGGGAGCAAAGACTGCTCCCATGGAAGTACCCTTGGTTTGTTGGTAGTATTGGTTGTCAAAAAGAAAGAAATTCTTAGTGAGGCAGATTTCTAAGAGTTGCAGTATGAAAGTCGTGGGTACAGCATGCGGGCGTGGACGTGTGTTGAGAATGCTTTTAATTACCAACATAGAGTCAAGTTGTGGAATGTTTGTATACAATGATTCCACATCAAGAGTGCACAAGATGTCAGTAAGAGGGTTAAATGGTTGATCTTCCACAAGATTAATCATATCCATGCTATCGCGAACATAGCAGGCGGTGGTAGGGACGAATTCTTTTATAAAGAAGTCGACATATATTCCCAAAGGTTCCAAAATGGAACCACACCCCGACACAATTGGGCGGCCAGGTGGGTTAGCAAGGTTTTTGTGTACTTTTGGGAGAGTGTAGATTACTGGTGTACGAGGGGACTTGGTATTGAGGAATTGGTGTTCAAGTTTGCTCAAGAAACCCTGTTCTAGGCCTTCAGTAGTCACTTGAAGAATCAGTTTCTGGAGCTCACTGGTGGGGTTTGTGGGGAGTTTACAATAGTGGTCGGTATTCTCAAGTTGTCTCATAATCTCATTTTTATAAAGGTCAAGTTCTTGCAACACTATCCCAACCAATAGCCAAACACAAATCTCACAAACAACATCCAAAGAAGTCCAACAAGCTCAGCCATGTGCAGGCAAAGAGTGGATAGGCAATGTGACCCTAGACAGAACACGAATACACAACATTTTCACCCTGGACAAATGCACAGACACCATACCCCAACCCAATCAAAAATTGCATTATCAAATGCCAATCATGAACACTAACTGTGATCAATGGGACAAATCAGCTAACACAGACATAGACACCACACCAGTTATCAAGTGAGCATGGTGTCAATGTGTACCACACGCATGCACATGCACAATCCTGACAAGTGACAGGGCAAACATAGGAGGACATAGCACTATTGTGCACTCAAAACAAGCTCATGAACAAGACTCCACATTGCTGCATGTGACATGCACACAAGAAATGCACACTACACATTCAACACACAGCTGAATATATTACAATGCACAAACTACTCTCACACAATGCCATGCAAATAGAACATCACACACACAGGCACCTGCCAGTAGAAAGAGCCAACACAGGCCAAACACTGCATCCATCAACCACAAAAACACAACATATGCAAAAAACAATTCATCACATAGTCAACTCAGCTGGACATCTGGCAGGTACAAGGCAACATACACTGACAGCGCTGCATGCACAGTAAGCAGTTTGTAACCACTAGCAAAACCAGTAGCACACATATCTGAGTGCTCCACCATGAACTTCCACACCACTAATGATCACAGCACACAGATCACATCACACTCAGGAAGAGTAGCAGTACCTCAGCAAACAGACATACAGCTTAGTCACCACCCACAGCTGCCCAACTCAGGAAAACCCAGATGCAAACAACATGACTAGAGGACTGTGCTGCTCAAACATATACACTGCACATGAGCAATCATGACTGCAACCAAGTAGAAGAAAATAACACATAACTAATTGTGAAACTGTCCTGAGTGGCACATTGGTCCTGTACACAGATCATCCTCCCACAGTATAGTGTCACACGATGAAGTGTTGGGGAGGGTCACACACTGGCAAGGCATGGGGTGGAAGACATGTGACTGAAGTGGTGTGCACAACAGTATTGGACAGGTGAGGAGTGTACAGTGCAAAAACACATACAGGAGTAACTCACAATGTGTAGGCATCAGAAGCCCCTATAGAGGATGGTATGACTCCTCATGCCACATACTAAACGTGTCCCTAAAATGTGTCAAGTGACAGCAATGCATGAGAAAACTCACAAATAATGTCAGTGTGTCTGAGTAGGTCAGCACAGTGTGCACAAACTTAAACAAGACCTATGGCTGATCAACAAAACACAACACAGACTTTGCATTGACACACTCTGCATAATCACAAATGACAGGGACAACAAGTAGGTGTACCCCAGTATTGCAAGGTCACACCGACACACTGCACAGTGCCCAACCTACAAGTCCTACATGTGCCCACAATCTGAAACACATGTCTGATAATGTAAACAAACAGGCAGTCATTACCTGGATCATACATGTGTATAGGTGTCATGTGCAGGGGCGCATACACCCCAACACTTCTGACAATGACAGGCCAAGCACACGGTATGACTACTCAAGTGCACACATTGAAATGTACCCACGTGACTATGAAGACAGGCCTGCACAAGATGCCTACACACCAACACTGCTGTGCACACATCAAGAAAGATCCCACAGACATGACGGACCCTGGCCACCCCGTAAGTTACACTGTGGATAGAATTCCCCTCTGTGGTGGTACTGCATCCTAATATGACATGTCTACAATTTTGCGAACCTGACTATAGAATGATCATGATAAGAGTAGATCATCACAAACAACCATCATTGCACCTCCAAGCCTCAGAGTCAAGAATCACAAAAGTGCCGGTAACCTCTGGCAACCTCTGAAAATGCAAATCAAGTATTTGCCTATGTGAATGTGGACTACAGAGCATGTGTCACATGAACATATACCCATACATTAAACTTTACATTTAGCAAGGGTAGCGACAAAGCAGACAACATGAGCAAATGTTTTTATTATATAATCTCCGGATAAGCAGCAAAAGTGCAAAACAGCAAGGCCATTGGCCAGTAGAAATATCTAGTAAGAACATGTGTGCATGAGAAACTGCACAGGAAATGGGCATCAAAAGTACAAAACAGCAAGGCCATTGGCCAGACAATATTTCTAGTCCGCACAAGTGTGCATGAGAACCTGCACATAAAATGGGTTACATCGTCCACTGCCATGAGAATCACCACAGTTCAGGGGCTACATATGGGCAGTTCAGGCACTGCTGTTGGAGAAATGATGTGGGGAGGAGGACTTGGCTTAAATATTTGGCTTTAAGTCGAACTAGGAGGGGGCTGATTGTCGGGGCCAGTTGGCGGACTGGACCTGGGAGAGAGAGAGAGAACCAGCTGAGGTAGAGGCATCTGTGGCTGTGGGAGCCTGAGGGCTGCTTAGACCGGGTGGAGTGGTGGCATGGGCGGTGGAGACATGCTGCGTGGAGGCACAGTGGATGAGGGTGAATGTTGAGGGCTGGGTCACAACTGTTTGGGGATTCGATAGCCCACAAGTGTCTTGGCCGGAGTGGGAAGTGAGGTGGGCACAACAGCCTCACTCTCCACCAAAGGTGTATCAGGTGCAGGTGGCTCTCCCCATGGGGATTTGCTGGACCTGGTGGTACGCTTGGGGTGGCCTTTCCTCTTCCCCTGTATCCCCTGTTGTCGAGGTAAACCCCCCACTTTGCTCTCTTGTCTCTGCTTCACAGTGGTGTGGGTGGGAGTTGACGTTGTGGGTGAATCTGCCTTTGAAATGTGTTTGGGCTTAGTCGTTGTAGGCACCAGGTTCACAGCAGACAGGGCAAGTGTTTGTGGGTCTTTGGGAGCAGGTGTGGGGAGGGGAGTTATGTTATGTTATGTTAGTAAAGATTTCTATAGCGCACGTTCACCGAGAGGTTTCTTGGCGCTTTACTTTGGGCAGTGTCAAGGCAGAGACGGATTACGCATGAGCCTGCTCAAACAGCCATGTCATGAGCATTTTTCTAAACCCCAAGAGGTTGTTGCAGGATTGGATCACTAGTGGTAGGGAGTTCCAAAATTTAGGGGCCAGATAGGGGAACCTACACCCTCCCTGGCGTTTGAGCTTAAAGGTAGGGGTAGTTAGCAGCTGGAGGTGTGCTGAGCGCAGGTTGCGGGGGGGACATGCCTCGATATCATGCAGCTGATGAATTTAGGGCTTCTACAATGAAGGGCCTTAAAGATTAGGCACCCCATCTTAAAAGCTGCGCGTTGGGCGATTGGGAGCCAGTGAAGTTTTGATAATAAAGGTCTGGCAGATTGCCATCTTGGTTGTTTGTGAATTAGTCTCGCAGCTTGGTTTTGCACTAGCTGTAGACGTTTGAGTAAGAATAGTGGCAGGCCGAGGTAAATAGAATTAGAGAAGTCAAGATGAGAGAGTACAGGGCGATCACTACCTGTATGAGAGCGGTGTGGGTAAGCAGGTGGGCAATCTTCCTGATTTTGCGCAACTGGAAGAAGCAGGTAGAGAGCTCTGCCCCTACTTGGCCTCTAAGTGAGAGATCAGCATTTATGGTAACTCCTAGGCTTTTTACGGAGGGGGACGGGATGGGGGGAGGTCCCAGTTCAGTCGGCCAATAGTGTGGGCCCCAAAAGATCTGGCCCGACCCGGCCCGATCTAACGACCCTGCCCTTGGATATTGGTGATTTTGATGAATGTGATGTTGATGCCTGCTTCTTGGCCTGATGCCCCTGAGTGTCACATGATGGGCTTTTGGTTTTGCACTCATGTGTGCCCGTTTTGTGTTGTGGTGATGGTGTCTGTGGTCTTGTACGCTTCGAGTGCTGTTGTTGTGTGCTGCGTGTGGAGGACTTGGTGCCTGAGGGCTCTGGCATGTGGGCACTCTCGTCAGGTGGTGCCACTGGCAGGGTGGTTGCTGAAGGGACAGGAGCTGGATTGGCAGCCTGTGACTGCTGAATGGCTGCCATCACTGTGGAGGACAAAGACTGGAAAGTTCGGTGTAGGCCACCCATATCAGAATGAATGTCTTCCATGAAGGCAACTACCTGTGCCAACTTCTTGTCATGATCCTGGGTGGCATTGAGGAGAGCAGTCTGACCCACACACAGCTGGCGCAAAAGGTCTACCGCCTCCACACTGAGGGCAGCAGGGGAGGCAGGGGCAGCAGTGCCTGGGGGGAAGGAGACTCTACCCTTCCTAGGGCTGTGTGCACAGACAGCACTTGTGGGAGCATCCGGGAGGGTGGGCACTGGACGATGTGTGGCGGAAGATGAGGCAGATCTGGAACTTCCTGTGCCCGCCAACATTGAGGAGTCACCGCTGGAGTCTGCAGATGTGGAGGTTGGTGTTTCCGGGCGTGAATCATCCAGGGCACTCCTGTCCCCCTCCGAGGCGCTGGTCACATCAGTGTCAGTGAACTCATGTGCAGCAGTCGTGCCAGAAGCTTCCCCACCGGTGTCCGTCCTCCGTCCTTCCCTGCCCTCGGTAGATGCTGCAAGAGACAGAGACATAGGTTCAGTATAGTGCCATACTCACAAACATCATATGCAAGCAAAGCACAAAACTTTAAAATGATACTCCCATGTTGGACTCCTTCATGTACATTCAGCATGTGCTACATTTATGCAATCATCAGAAGGTGCATGGAAACATGCATAGTTGATAGTAATGCTCCATGTGGCGTTGACACAGCCAAACAGTTGGCCCTGTGCCTCCTTGTAACCACACATACCATTCTCTGTAAGCATACCTACGTGCCTGTAGGTGAGATAGCTATACATCAAAACATGTTGTCTCTGTCACATATGGAGTCTCCTTAAGGGAACACCACAGATACTAACACCAAAATGTCCTTTTGCAATGGCTACAAGCTCCTGATATCCACCATGTTGTGCCATGAAGCACAACTACAGTTGTACATTGGTGTCAGCTGTGTAGATGTCACAAATTATCTGTTGTGCACAGCACACATCTATGAATGCACACTAACATGATGCTCACTGCTGTTCACTGACAGGTTATGTCTATGACACTCATACTGCAGCATATGTCACAAGGCCACATCTCATCTGTCAATGACAAGGGCCATGGTCTTAAACACATGAGAAACCACATGTTGTACAAATGCAGTACAGCTGCACTCAACACTGAGTCCACTTAGAAGCCATTGCATCACACTAGAGACATCACAGAGCTTCCCACTGGCTCACGGTTGGGATTCATGCAGTCACTCACACCCAAAGTCACACTTAGCTGAATACTCACCCCCAACTTGCTGCTGATGGGCCCTCAAGCGTCCATCCAGCCCTGGCTGTGTCACTGCCAAGATGCGGGCCATTAGTGGTGTCATGCTCCTGCGCGCCAACCTGCCCCTCTGAGGGAGCACCCCCAGCATCATCTCTGCCACGTTTTTGCTCAGCCGGCAGATGTCATCCCACCTCTTGTGACAGTGTGTGTGCCGTCGGTTGGAGACACCCAGAGCCCGCACCTTGCGTGCAATGGCCCTCCATATCGCCTTACGCTGGTGGACCTTAAGCTGCAGGCATGGGAGACAAGAAGAGGAAGTTTAAGTGACACTGTTTTATGTACCACTTCGTGTCAGTACAGGAGCATGAAAATACATAGCACACTAATACATAAATGTTGAGCAGAGGCCATACAGCATGACACGTAGTACACTTGCATCGGATAATCCCATAGAAATGTATACATGTATGATGATGGACATAGTACATGGCCATCTCATACACATGCAGAGTTCCAGCACAGCAACCAATGTGAAAATGACCCTCATCTGTGATGCAGTATGTGAGTGAGCATGACATACAATACATTGGGAATGATGTGTCGGGGCTGACTCACTGTGTCATAACACCACACACCCCTCAATGTCCTTGATCAGTGAATGTGTCATGGTGGTCACATTTAGGGCCATGATCTGACATTCTCACACTCTTCTCACAAGGTGGAGGCCTGTCTTGTGCAATCCTCAGGCCTAAGATAGCTCATTGAGAAATAGAGTGGTGGACAACACATATGTTTCACTCATTCCATTTAGTGATGGGTCCTTGTAACATTGGGCAGTTTCTGTGCAGGCCAGAGGGACTCACACTGAGGTTAAACGTGGGCCATCAGAGAAATCACATGCATGTACAATATGAGAGGGTAAACAGTGCCTACACATACGAGACTGAACACATAATGTAATCAATAGAAGGATCACATCTCCAAATTACATTTATCTGATGTGTCATAGGTGAACTACCACCAAGAGTGTTACACACAGGCATTGTACTCTTGTGCATAATGCACACATCACCATAGGGGCAATTTGAGAACTGCACACACATCATTCAGTACCCTCTGGACAAAATACATTTGTAATGTCACAAATGAGCATGTGAAGACTTAATGGACTATGACATCACATAGCACAGGCAATGTTTGTTCAGACTTCGACTGACTCAAACCAGCAGTGTAACTGTATGGCTGCAAAATACACTGCATGTCACTCCCATCCTTCAATGCTGTCTTGGATCTGTGGAAATAAGGCTACACACCCCATTGACATGAAGTCAGCATGCTAGGCAGTGTATCACACATTTACATTAACCAGACTCAGACCAACATTTGTTGTTTTTTGCAGAAGAAGGGCTGTAGAAGTGTCCATGTTGCCATCCTCCCCACATACTCAAATGCAATTCTTAATAGGCCATGTATGGAGCAGGCTATAGGAAAAATATGGATGCATGCACATTGACTTGCACTCACAGGCACATACTACTGCAGAGCAACATCATGTGAGCATTCTGAGCACTCTCAAGCTTTTTTTCAGTAACACTTACCAGTACATCTGGCGCACCATACAGACTCCCATACTGTGCAAGGACCTTGTCCACCATGACCTCCAGCTCCTCTGTGGTGAAGGGACGGGCCCTGATGTTCTCAGTTCTCGCCATCACTGGGTCCAGAATACAGGAACAGCAGCAGTTGGTGGTGAAGAATGGCAGGCAGCAGTGTCTGAATGCAAGTGAAATGTGTGGCTCTCTCACAGAGATTTATAGGCCCCTGGGGTTGTTTCAGTGGTACTCAGCTGCTGCAATTGGTCTGCCTGGTTAGCATTTTTCAATTGTATCCAATAACCGGGACCGCGGAAGCGGAGCACGCCTACCGCAGGTTTCAAATATGTATTGCAGTACCGCCATTGGCATTGGCGGTGTCACACCGCGGGATCCAGGCGGTCGCTACCACAATCCTGCATCTTTCAATTGTGGCCAATGACCATGATCGCAGTGGTGGAGCACGCATACCGCACCTATGGACACAATATGCTCTAGCAATGGCAATAGCCAATTTTAGTCATTGAACACTATACATTCACAATGTATTACGGCACCTGTTTGCAAAATGTAATGCTAGTGTGACATTCAACTCACTGATGCCTACACATGCCATGTCAGTGCACATGATTACACGCATTGGCATGTACTTCCTCACATGTCACCTATGATATTTGTGTGCATGTACACAGATTTGGTGTGTAACGGAGTCTCATATTTGTGAACATCTCAATGTGTGAGATGGCTAATCAACCCACAGTAATGATGGACTGACCACATAATGTGCCTATTTCACTGTGCACATTGCTGTATTGATTTTGGTAGTTGATCAGCTTACACACACTGTGCTCATTGTGTAGAAAAGTTGTGCTCTGTGCAACTTAAGCAAGAAGGTGTGGCAGGTACAGCAGCTATGTAGAAGTCAGCAGTGTTGCTGTTTTCAACATGTGCTGTGTCAACTACTCCCAGGGCTGGGAACACAAGATGCAGGAGTGTAACATTTACCCTTCACATAGTCAGAATCTGTTTTGGAGGTAGTCAGTATACCACATGTACGAATACATGAGATCAAGGTGTCTCTGCATGTGACTTGTGCATTAAGCTGTTGTTACAGTCCAGTCATTGTTGGCGCTGCGTCAGTCAAGATGTAAGATGTTTGACACATCTCATAGGGGAATTAAATTGACATGTGTCCCCTTTCATATTATGTAGGAGACAACCAAATGTGCATCGTCCGTTCCCAGTGCTGGCGAACATGGAGGATGAGGACATCATGAGAAAATTCCGTCTGGATAGCCTTACCCTTCAAGACCTATGTCAGTTGGAGCCCCATCTGAGGCCTCGCAGAACCTATCCGACTGCTTTGACACCAACAGTTAAGGTGATGGCGGACCTGCATTTCTTTGCAACTGGTTCGTTCCAGTACACAGTGGCCATCGCCGGTGGGATGTCTCAAGCGATGTTCAGCATGGTGCTACGTGATGTCCTGTCCGCAATGATGACATACAAGGACCGCTACATCCATTTTCCAAGGAGACATGAATTGGCAGTTGTGAAGGGTGATTTTTATGTCCTTGGCCACATACCTAATGTTGTTGGCGCCATTGACTGCACACATGTTGGCCTGGTTCCACCACAGGCACGTGAGCACATTTACAGGAACAGGAAGCATTTCCATTCCATTAATGTACAAGTGGTATGCCAAGCGGATATGATTATCTCCCATGTCTGTGCCAGATTTCCCGGATCAGCCCATGACTCCTACATACTGCGTAACAGCATCATCCCACAACTGATGGCAAATCTGCATCCGGAGCGTGCGTGGCTTGTTGGTGAGTACACCGAGTCAAGCAGTGTGCTGTATGTGTGACATGCTGTTCTCAGCTACTGTTTATATTAGTAAATTGCTCTCTTTATGCCACACCTAGGTGACTCTGCGTATCCCAACCCGCCTTGGTTGCTGAGCCCACTGAGGAATCCAAGGACCCCGGGTGAAGGCCGCTACAATGATGCACATGGGAGGACACGTCGTGTGGTGGAGCGCACTTTTGGGCTTCTGAAGTCTAGATTCCGGTGTCTGGACAAGAGCGGAGGTGCACTACTCTACTCTCCCCAAAAGGTGTGTCAGATCGTAGTTGCATGCTGCATGCTCCACAACCTGGCCTTACGCAAGGAGATCCCCTGCTACTGGACGATAATGAGCAGCAGATGCCCCCCCCTGCCAACCCACACATGCCCAGTGACGACGATAGTGAAGAAGAGGAAGGTGTTGACCTGCGTCAACAGCTCATCGACAACTACTTCCCTTGAGTGTAAGTGACATTGTACAACAGTGACATTGTCTTTTGGCTTTGATGGTAGTGGCAAGGCATAGATGATCTTTTTGACTGCTGGCTGTTGTTGGCTCTGGGCTAATGGCTGATGTGTGTGGCACAGGGTATTTTTATCCAGGTACCTCATGTCTATGTTGATGTTGTTGCTCATTGTTATGTGTGCTGGTTTTTGTACGTTGATGACTAGTGGTGGGTTTTAGCTGTAATGGCATCACCTGACAAGTAAATGTCCTTCTCTTGTGTCTTTCTAGGTTCCTTCACCCTCTCAATGCCTAGTCACAATCAGAGCTTGTGGTACATTGGAATCTGAGTTGACATTGTACATACTGTGATAAACATGGAGCTGACACAAAGACATAGGTGTGTAAAGAGTGTTTATTTACAATAAGTATTTGTGACAGAGAAGTGATTATTTACAAAATTGTGCCAAGTGAATTTATGAGTTGTCTGTGATGGTAAATGAGACAAATAGAGTAGTCACCACATTGATGTAGTCACACAGTCCAACAGACTCCTGCCATCAACATGGCAATGTGGGTAAGGATAGTTAACAAAGTCAATGTCAAGGGGAACACAGGTGCCATCATGGCTGGCTCAGCGACTTGCGTTTGGATGGTGCATGGCCACGTGATCCTCCCCTGGTGTTTCTCGGACGGCCCCTCGTGCGTTTGGCAGGGGGGCCCTCTGCTGAAGGCTCAGCGGTGTCTGAGGAGTCATTTTGTTGCAGCTCTCCCCTCTCTGTGGCCACAGCTGAGGTGGTGGGATATCAGCATGCGGGCCAATGGAGGGGGGTTGAGCTGTCATTTGGGCCGCATGTCTGTCCCTCAGAACACCCACAAGCTGGCCCATGAGGTCGACAAGTTGGCCCATACGTGTGTCCATGGACCTCAGCAGCAGGCGGAGCTCACGCACTTCTTCCACAACCTGGCCCATCTGTCCCTGGTTCTGTTCATATGCCCCAAGGACTCTTGCGACGGTGGCCAGGGCTTCGGTCTCAGTGTCCTCCTGTATTTGTCCCCCAGTTGCCCTCCCACCTGCCCTGCTGACACGGACCTGGCGTTGGCACTGGACTCACCCGCACACTCCCCCTGGCATCCTCTGATTGTGTTGTGGTGTTGGTAACCACTGAGGCGGGGAGAGTGTTGCAGGCAGCAGTGGTGATGGTGGTGGTGGAGGCCGCACAGGTCGTTTTAGCAGGGGTCAGCGCTGTTGTTGTTGCTGTGGTGGTGGTGGGGACAACGAGGGCCTGAGACGTGGTGCGCCCTGGCCGTCCGGAGGGGCCAGGATGTTGCTCCTCATCCGAGAAACGTAGGGAGTCTGCATCCGAGAGTTCATGTTCCGGGGGGGTGGGGGGGGGTGGAGACAGGCTCTGCAGGTTGGTGGGGTTTTCTGCTGCAGTTGCTTGTGGATCTCCTGTTGAACAGAGGTTAAATGGTCATTGAAGTGCACTCCACAAGCTTGGTGTTAGACTTTTGGATGTTACATTTGATACACCAAACACTTTACATTGCAATCACTTGGTATGGCAGCAAGTTACTGAGCATCATGACATGATGTTGAGGTACATACATTACTTGTCCATGGTGTGACATGTAAATTGAAATCATGTGCCACGTACAGATTGTGTGATTACAAGGACATGTCATCATCTAACAACTTGCGGCATATCAACTTTATGTAATGCGTCTTTTTGTTTGCTCTTCATGGAATCAATTTCAGCTAAGCAAGAACTAGCCATTGGAATGTTATACATACCTTTTTCATATAATGTACTTTACTTTGTTTGTCAGATTGACCATGCATGTTTCGTGTTCATATGGGCCTCCATGCTCTGACACCATGGCACTTACACATTGCATTCTGTGCTGTGCATGATTGTGCCATGAATTACTTTCACATGTGACTTGGTGAGTCAAAGTTTAATTTCTGTGACAGTTACGTGCGCTTAGCTGTCTGCACACTGGATGTGGCTTTTGGATCTATGCCAAGTTGGCTGACATGTGAGTGCTGGTGTGGTCATCTGGCTCCATGCTTTTTGAGAAGGATGGCAGGGTGCATGCACTGACTACCTACCTGTTCGGTGACACAGTGGAGGGAAATGGCTGCCACATGGTTCTGGGTGGGGGGAGTGCTCCATCCTGCTCAGCTGTGGGACAAGGGGGCCTGTGGGGAATTGTAGTGCAGGCCTCCCACCCACAAACACCCCTCCCTGTTCAGAAGGCTACCTACCTGTTATGTGAAGGTGAGCAATGCAATGGCTGCCACACGGTTCTGGGTGGGGGGAGTGTTCCATCCTGCTCAGGGGTGAGACAAGAGAGCATGAGAAGGCTGACTACCTGTAAGTTTGAGGAGAGCAATGAAATGGCTGCCACATGGTTCTGGGTGTGGGGATTGTACCATCCTGCTCAGCTGTGGGACAAGGAGGCCTGGTGGGAGTTGTAGTGCTGGCTTCCCACCCACAAACACCCCTCCCTGTTAAGAAGGCTACCTACCTGTTAGGTGAAGGTGAGCAATGCAATGGCTGCCACATGGTTATGAGTGGGAGGAGTGTACCATCCTGCTCAGCTCTGGGACAAGGGGGCCTGGTGGGAGTTGTAGTGCTAGCTGCCTGTACACATGCCCCCATGGAAATATTGCTAGCTACCTTTGGGGGGATTCAGAGGAAGGAAATGTTAGATGTGTGAGACATGTGTTGGGAAGAGTGTGTTGTACGTAAGTGCATTTGTGTTTAGAAAGTGTAGCTTTCTAGTAGTGCAAGACAGTACATAGCAGTGTAATCGGAGACATTTGTTGGTACTTACCAGCCTCCACTCCCCCGGGTATTCCTGTGAGACTCTCTGGATGCAGTATGGCAAGCACCTTCTCCTCCCATTCGTTGAATGTTAGTGGTGGAATGGAAGGGCCACCGCCAGTCCTCTGAGCCAGCTCATGGTTCTTGTTGGCACGCTCTTTCACCCTGGTCTTGAGGTCATGCCACCTCCTCCTGATGTCCTTCAGGGTCCGCAGGGTGGTCCCTACTGCATTGACTTTGTTGACTATCCTTTCCCACATCTGATTTTTTCTGGCTACTGGTGTCTGTTGGACCATGCTTCCAAACAAATGTGGTTCTATTCTGAATATCCCATCTACCATCACTAACAACTCATTGTCAGTAAATTTGGGCATCTTCCTCTGTGCCATGGTGTGTGATGTGCAAATGGGTGAGAAGTGCAGGTGTGAAGGTGGTGGTGGTGATGTGTGTGGTGTGTGTGTGGCTGTGATGGTGTGATGTGTGCTGATTTGCCTCTTCTTTGTGCTGTGGGGTTGGGCCCTTCAGTGCTGGAGTTGTGCAAAAGATTCTGGGCAGGGAAGGGGCTGGTTTTATACTCAGCTATGTGGGTGGGTCAAAATGGAGTATTCATGTCAGGTGTGTTGTCTGGGTTGACCTGGGATTTGTATTTTTAACTTGCAATGGGGATGTGTCATTGGGGTGTGTTAGATGTTTTTTGAGGCTGAGTCAGATATACAGCCACACTTGGTAGCCTTGTGCGGTTGCTTTCGACCACCATTGCTCTTTCCGCGCGACCGCGGCGGTCGAAATGCAATAGTCCTTCCGCCGGCTCTCCCATTCATCATTTGTTGCGATCGCGGCGGTCGGAAACAACTGATCGTTCCGCTGGCACCGCCATCGTATCGTAATTTCACTTGCGGTCCTTCCGCTGGTCGAACGGCAGTTTTTGGTCTTTCCGCAGCAAATCCGACCGCCGCGGACGGATTTTCAGCTTTTCCGGACGTTCCCCGTGGAGTTTCGTGGAATCCGTCCATCGTGGTCGGATTTTTCTGGCAGTGCATCCTAATCTGACCGCCGGTTTTGCCGCGGTACATGCGGACCGTTAATTTCCGCTGCCACGGCGGTCGGAGTGCTTTTCCGTCCGCCATCGTAATCGGTCCCATTGTTTGTATTTTGCTTTCAGCACTACAGAAAGTGAATGTTTTCGTGCTACTCCCTCGTGTGCTGCTTCTCACTTCAAATACATGCTCTGCACGCTCCGTGTTGCTCCCCCCAGCCAACTTGTCCACTTATTTCTTCCAACTTGGCATTTTTTGCTCTTTATTCACCCAGCCTCAAGCTTCTCAGTTGCTTCCCTCCCACACCCAGTTGTTTCCCCCCTACATTGAACTCTACCACACTCACTCCCTCCACTCACTCCTCTGTTGCTGCCCCATCCTAACACAAAAATGGACACAAGAAACCAAAGAAATTACTTTGAAAGAGGTCTTCTCCACTCCTGCAAATAAACCAACAGCACAATTCTCATAGCACCAAACAAACCTAAACAGTTTCAGAAAACCCAAAAAACTACAGAACAAATTATAAAAATTATATTAAGTATATATTTAAACAAGTACATAGACTACCAACATCCTTAGAAAACACTAACAATTGAGTGTCACCACATAATAATCTAAATTCACCACACATGCCTACTATTACCTAATTATATACTAAAACACCTTACCCAATACTGACTCCCATCCCTAAACCTTCACTCTCCATTAAGAAACAAGTTATAAGTAAACTTACCTTTTATGATAAGCCAAGATCATGCATTAATTTGCCTCAGCAACCACCATACAATGAATGAAAAAAAGAAACGATTGCTGTATTTGTTTCATGGACAAACAAAATGTTTAAGGGACAAACAATGAAATGAGAAAAAAGTCTTGGAATAAATACTTCTATGAATGTACATGATATAAATGCATATTTTATACATTTAATTGCATGTAAAATTGATAGCTAATTCAAAAACATTGCTATTATCTTGTACATTGCAATTAATATTTTATGTATTAAAATATATATTTCTTTATATTAAAAGTATGTTACACCTTAAAGATTTAAATGTCTATTTTCGACCTGTATGAAAAGTTATTTTAATGAACGAAATATTTTCCACAGAGTATAAACTTTATTTAATAATTATGAAAAAGCAACAACAACTGAAACCTCTTGTGTGAGTATATTATTGTATTTTTTTTGTTAGTAAATAAATATTTACTAAAACAGCATGCTAATACTTTTAATATGTTAAATAAATTAAAACAGTCACTTTTCACCCTGTTTAATAAGTGTCATTTTAAGTAAGGCAGAGCTAATGACTTAGTCAAAGGGCCAGAACACCAAAATATAACACACATTGACAAAGACAATTGGTCTGGCTCTGCCTGTCATACTTTTGTCTTATTGAATTTGTTTTTGTAAAATGATTATGTTGACCCTCGTCAATAATAAAAATAAACATTAGCTGAAAGTTGAAATTTCTTTTCATCTCAAAATGCACACATTGTCACAGTAGCTCCAGGCACTAAAGGTAATGACTTTGTGTGATGGTGCGCTCCTTGTGAAAGAGTAGAATGCATTCACTCACAGTGAACTTAGTCAATGGTGGAAGTGGGCCGACCCGCTGCACCATGCTGAATTCTGTACTGGGCGGAAGACAAAAGTGACTAAAACAACAACAGACCAATGACTAAAGATGGCTGGCTAAAAGTTCCTGTGAGTAGGTATATTACATATTTAGTAAAGTAGATTTAGTAAATCAAAAGGCCTTGTCGAACGTGAGTTCTCACAAGTTTATATTAAACATTTTGCATATAGACAAACATGCATGCACATATGCAAGCACACAGACATGGCCATGCACACAAACAGGATCAGCAGTCTATTTACCCTCCTGGGTCATGAGGGTCCCACACCTCTGACCTACACACAGACAGTGGCACCATACAATCTTGCACTACCATCTGTACACAGCTCTCAAACTATCATTTTCACACTAGCACAACTACATACACAAGCTCATGAATACAGGAATTTTCACATTGGTGCTTGTACAAAGACACACACACACATGAGGAGTCACTTTGGCACCTTCTACACATATGACATGTACACAGCCAGATGGGCACCCTAGAGGTACAGTAGGACAAGTGCACATTCTCAAGTTGTGTGACAAGCCTGTCAAAGTATTTGTGACTCCCATTCAAATAACAGCCTTGGCCCTACTACTTAGTTTTTTAACTGAAGCTGCTAATAGCATATGATTGATAGGTAAAGATTCCTACAAGGGAGTCTACAAAACTAAATAAGCACAAATCGCCTGAATAAATCTGTTGTCAAGTCCCTAGAGGTGACTGACTGATGAAAAATCAATACTTAAATTAGTACATTAAAATCGTGATGACTCTCCAATGATCAATTTGAACACGGGTGTGCATTTTTCAGCAAATTCAACTATTTAATATAAACAAATAAAAAGGTACAAAGCAATATAACACACAATGACCAAGGTAACGCAGGAATGGTGGATGAAGCTCCAGGCAAGCAGACGTCTGCAGTGACAGCGGTCAGTAAACGGAGCAACGCCGGTTGAATATCGTTCGATGACAGCGAGCAATACTTCTAGCAAATCCTTTGGATTGCTTTGACCAATTTACTCCATCTTGCCTGGAGCTTCATCCACCATTCCTGCGTTAGTGACCTGGAAGTTTAAATTATTTGATATTCGCCTGGTTCAACAAATCTTTTGTTTGACCAGATATAAGGGTCAACTAAAATTTGTTATTCAACGTCCTGAAGATGGTCCAACGGACTTTCATGCCACAGAGACCGAAACGTCGACTAGTTCATCTATTTCCATAGCCATTCAGCTTCTTTGGAATTGTTTTTCTGTTGTTTCAGATTCTTTTCCCACTTCATTTTGCAATAGATGCTCACACATTTAACTCTGAGGTCTAAACTTGTGTACAATATTGATCTACCTCGGTCATTGTGTGCTATATTGCTTTGTACTCTTTTATTTGTTTATATTAAATAGTTGAATTTGCTGAAAAATGCACACCCGTGTTCAAATTGATCATTAGAGATTCATCATGATTTTAATGTGCTAATTTAAGTATTGATTTTTCATCAGGCAGTCACCTCTAGGGACTTGACAACAGATTTATTCAGGCGATTTGTGCTTATTTAGTTTTGTAGAATTAATTCCCTTGTAGGCATCTTTACCTATCAATTGTCACTTGTCCCAAGCCTCCAAGGGTATATTGGGTTTCCCACTAACTTTTCACGCTAATAGCATATGGTATTCTCCTAAATTGTCTGCTGTTGGTGACAGGTGAAATAGTGAGTTTTGCATAATGTGATCCAACTAGAAGCTTCCCAAAGCCAAGCATGATTAGATGTGTGTTTGGCTTTGACTAAGGCTTATATAATATCAATGTAGTGTGCGCCACTTTCTTTGTTTTAATCTGTAATGTGTTATATTATCTTACAGCAAATAAAGAAAGATATGAGGAAGGGAGTTAATCTATTTAAAAGAGGCTTCAGATCTATGATATCACTGGAGGGAAAAGCTTAAACAAGACATATATCATCAATGGCTACTTCTGTGATTCCAGCTGCAGACACTCCAAACGATGCACCAAAGGGCGCTGCAAGACAATACAATTAAATAATGTGTGCTTTTCCAGCGATGCTTAAATGTATCAAGCATATTGGAAATATTTGAAATGCAGATAGCCCAACAGCTCTTGGTCACACTATATATATATATATATATATATATATATATATATATAGAGAGAGAGAGAGAGAGAGAGAGAGAGAGAGAGAGAGAGAGAGAGAAATAGAGAGAGAAAGAGATAGAGAGAGATAATTATATATTTTATTATATATTGTATGTAATTTATTATATATTACTTATTTGAGGGGCATATTTGCTACTCTAACTCCAAGGCCTACAAACATAAGAGCAATTGCATGCATTTAGAAGGTGGGTCAAATTTACTTTGCTGCCTCCAATCCTACAAATATAGTGGAAAGTGCATATCATTGGGCGAGAGGATATGTTTACTATTCTTACTCCAGAGCCTACAAACTATGTGCTAATGCATATAATTGGAGTGAAGCATACTCACTATTCTAATTCCAGTTTATTAACCATTAATGAAAGTTCATATAATGGGGGAGGGACACATTTAGAGGGAAGAACTTATATGCTAGTCCATCACTAAAACATATAAACAATGGGATTAAGAACATACATCTGGGTGTCTCTCAAACAATATTGAAACCAACATAATCTTTAATTTTCTTTAACTCAGTTTATATTCTGCAACTCCAATCCTGCAAACATATATGCAGTTCAATTACATTTTTACATTATTTTGACACTTTTTCTTAGTTAATAAATATAATATATCAAATGTTGATAATATATCTAAACTTGTTTTTAAATAAATGTTTTTCTAAAAAAGTATTTATTTTTTCAATAATATATAATTATGACTGCTATTATGATTATTAGTATAATAATACTACTATTAATATTCAAAATGTGCAACTATTTTTTAAAGTCTATTAATTATTTAGTTTATAAAAACAATATTTATTAATAATGTGAACTCCCCCAAAAAGTATTTGGAATTTATTTTCTTTAAACAATTCTATAACAAAATATTAAAATGTATTTAAAAATAATAATTGAATAAATGCATAACATATCCTTTTTTGTTAAAATACTGCCCAACCTATTTCTCTCAAAAAACCCACTCCTCTGTAAAAAAATTATATTAATCAATAAATTAACATATTAATAGATAATTAAAAAGTACGATAATTAGGTCAAACATCAAAAACACACAAAATAATACATATATTTCATAATACACTTTGGCCCAATACCCCATAAAAAACCAACAACCTAAAAAATGTAATTATAAATGTTCATAATATATTTAATATATTTATTACCAATATAGCTTAAAAAATATACCTTTAAAAGAAAATGTAACTAAAAACGATACAAAAAGCTATGGTAAATGCAACAACATTTTAGTAATCAATATTTAAAACTTTGATATTACTGTGAAAAAAAGCTATGGGGATGATTAACAAAAGTATTGTAAGATAATTTTAAATTAGGTTTAAGAGCCTTCTTCGCTTATGACTCATATTGCAATTCACAAATCTAGTGAAGTCATTGGATGTCCATGGCAACTGAAGTGAGTGACTCCACCGGCATCACTTAAACCAGTTTCTTAAATAATAGTATAAATAATAAAAAAACAAGATTATTTTTTTCTATCACACAGAAATATTTTTCTATGACATATCGCTGTTTACTCCTTGCACCCAGTGAAATATGGGTTGCCTTCAATTCCTGTACACATGGTAGCCTGAAGTTACTCCATAATTTTCCACACTTAGCTTATGGCTGACAAAAGCAATAAGAAATGCCTTTAAAACGTTTTGTCAATTTTCTTAACTTTAAGAGAGTAGGGGTCTCATGTACAAAGATTCCATTTAACAAATTGTACATTGCAACAAACAGCGATTTGTAATTCCTTAAAAGTAATGTACAAAATGCATTTGTTAGAAGTGGTCGCAATTTGTGCATCAACTTCTAACAAATCCATTTGTATTTTGAGACCCATGTATTAATCGGTTGGTTCTCAAAATACCGATTCATAATGGCCCCTTCCCATTTGCAAATGGCTTAGCAACTCCTTTGAGGAGGTGGTAACATATTAAGGTTTTGTTACTGGATTTCAGTTGCAAAATATTAATACATAGCTTAAAGATAGGGTATCTGGAAGGGACACTTTTAATACGTCCCTTCCAAATACCAAACCTTTATTATTCCCAAACCCAATTAGCGATTAGGTAAGATTCTGTAAGCTGGTACCAAATTGCTATTTGGGTTTGGAGAGTTAAAAAGCCATTTTGAGGTTGGAAAGGCTCTGATTTTATGAAACTGAGCCTTAGCGACCATAAAATAGCTTAATACACAAGGGCCATGGTTTGTTAACTAAAATCTAACATCACAAAAAAATGCACATCCTTGTCATATGCATTATCGTGCCCAGCATTACTTATGAACAGTAGGTGTATCTAGAGGGTCAAAATATAAATTTTTGGTAACTCGCTTGTTATGCCTCATTTTTACATAGCTTGCAGTTGTGAATAAAATTTGTTAGTGTCACCTATGAATGGATGTGTGACTTACCAAAGTACAATTTACATATGCAAGAGTAACTTAAACATACTGGAATAACCTATGTATGCAAAATACACCATTACTAGCTATATAGTGAGGTAAAATACCCATGCATCCAGACAAGCATAACAAATTGAATCAATAAAATTGAAAATAAAGTATTTTTTTTATAAATATAACCTAAAATGACGAACATAACATTGATACTAACTTAAAATGACATATTGCCTGTGAAGTAAATGTAAAATAATATATAAGGGTAAGTCATCGCATGCTAAGTATGATGTACAACAAAGGGGTCGATTCCGATTCAGGCCGGAAAAAGCACCGACCGACTCGGAGCCGGAAATTATACCGACCGACACGTACCTGTGGCGCCCGACACGCCAAGTACGATGCAATGCGTGCAAAATCCGACCGACACGTACCGAACCCAAGTCGAACGACCGAGCCGCACGGAAAACAGCAATCCGGTCGGAAAAACACGCAAATCCAACCGACCGACACGCACCCGGAACAAATCCGACCGAAACGTACACGCGAACTCCAAACCGCAAAGTACGATGGAAGGCGCGAAAACCACGAGCGAGTCGGACGGAGGACAAGCCGTACGACCGACACGCATACAAAACCGAGCCGAAGCAACACAAAACACCGCGACCGACGCGTACGCAGCATAGAAAACTGCACAAACACAGCGTGAATGAAACGGAGAATACCGTACGAGACAAATGCAGGGTCCGACTCGGTCACAAGAACGTTTCCAACATGCACAGACAGTACAAAGGAAAAATCACACAAAAAAAGGCCAAACAAGCAATTACAAAGCCAATAAATACTGGGGGGGGACAGAGAACAAAGACACACCCACAACTCCACCCATATAAAGGACACAAATCACAACCATGATCCTTTGCAAATGCCATTCCACTGCCAGCACCCAAGAGACAGCAACCACACACCCACAGCTCATCCCTCACACAAGCCCCACACCATCAGCACACCAACAAATACCTACCTCACATACACCCAGCAAAACACACACTCACACACCCTCACCTGCACACCAACACACACATCACTCACCATCACCACCCATCACCATGCCCCCCAAGAAGAATCACAAGTTCCTAGATTGTGAATTGGAAGTCATGGTAGACGAGATCCTCAGGGTAGAGCCACAGCTGTTTGGCACACTGGTCCAACAGACCCCCATCTCCCAGAAAACCAAGATGTGGGAGAGGATCATCAACAGGGTGAACGCACAATCACCATGTCTGCGCACAAAGAGCGACATCCAGAACAGGTGGTATGACGTGCGCAGGAGGGTACGGGACCTGCTCAAGAAAGACTACATCATCAGCCAATACACTGGCAGTGGCCCTCCTGCCAAGCCAATATACCTCAGGCCCTGGGAGGAGAAGGTGCGGGCCATCCTTCCGCCAGTGAGCGTATATGGACTAGAGAACATCCCAGAGCCTGGTGAGTACACAACAAATGTACACAATATTCTGCCACAAAACACACACACATCACTGTCAAGGGAGAGTCAAACCATGCACTCATAGCAATTACACAGCAACCAGAACAGAATCATCCCAAAATGTGTATGTCAGTCAGATAAACACAACACATGCCATCAAAAAAGTCACATCCAACTGTGCCATCACATGTACAAACACAACTACAACTACAGCTAGGCAGTGGCACAAATAGAACTAACAAACACATCCAGACATGTAGCCACCACAACAACACCAACACACAGTGAAGACCACTCAAAGGAAGGAATTCTGTGTATGGTGGCCAAGTCAGTGTAGCCAATAGCATCATGGGAGTCGCAGTCACACATATTGCCCCCCCACAACTGTCCCATCAACACCACCATGAACCATGCGCACATCACAGGGAGTGGAGAAGGACTCACAAGATGGCTGACACTGGCTACTGCTGTGGGGAGCACAAGGCCCTGCTGGCAACTGTGCACCAACAAACAGCAGGACACCACTGACTGACATCCTGAGAGACAACTTCCACTCCCTGCAATGCAAGCACGTTCCATGGTGGGATATCTGGCTGGCTGGGTGGGAAGGAGGACTTGCAGCACTGACCATAGTCACAAGCACCTCCCCTCACACCCCCTCAACACAAACTCCACAGAACCCACCTGGTAGAATGCAATGCCTCCCATCCAACTCAAGATCACACAAAGAACCACCACCCTGGGTTATGTTGTGTGAAGCACAGGGACACTCTTGGGACTGTTAGCCAAACAACTGCCAGGACAACACTCCCAGCCATCCTGTCAGCACAGCCAGCCCACCCCACAGGGAAGCAGAGTCAAAAGGAAGGAAGCATGGGCATGCTGGGAAGGGGGTGGAGGCAATAGCATGATGGGAGTGGTAGTCACAGACATTGCTCAGCCTCACAACTGGCCCATCAACACGACCCTGAACCAGGCTCACATCACAGGGAGTGGATAAGGACACACAAGATGGCTGACACTGGCTACTGCTGTGGGGAGCACAAGGCCCTGCTGGCAACTGTGCACCAACAAACAGCAGGACACCACTGACTGACATCCTGAGAGACAACTTCCACTCCCTGCAATGCAAGTACGTTCCATGGTGGGATATCTGGCTGGCTGGGTGGGAAGGAGGACTTGCAGCACTGACCATAGTCACAAGCACCTCCCCTCACACACCCCCTCAACACAAACTCCACAGAACCCACCTGGTAGAATGCAATGCCTCCCATCCTAACTCAAGATCCCACAAAGAACCACCACCCTGGCGTAATGTGGTGTGAAGCACAGGGACACTCTTGGGACTGTTAGCCAAACAACTGCCAGGACAACACTCCCAGCCATCCTGTCAGCACAGCCAGCCCACCCCACAGGGAAGCAGAGTCAAAAGGAAGGAAGCATGGGAATGCTGGGAAGGGGGTGGAGGCAATAGCATGATGGGAGTCGTAGTCACAGCTCTACATCCCCCACCACATGGCCCAGCAAGCTCACACTCACGCATGCACATCCCACAGAGAGTGGAAAGGCCCATCAAAGATGTCTGACACTGTTGCTGTGTCGTGGGGAGCACAAGGGCATGCTGGGAACTGCACACCAACCAACAGCAGGACACCACTGTCAGCCATCTTGCCATTGCTCACACACCCACACATACTGAACTCCCCACAAAAGCAAGTAAGTTTGGGAATGCTGGCAAGTGGGGTGGAGGCAATAGCATGATGGGAGTGGCAGTCACTGATATTGGTCACCCCCACAACTGTCCCATCAACACCACCCTGAACCATGCTCACATCACAGGGAGTGGAGAAGGACTCACAAGATGGCTGACACTGGCTACTGCTGTGGGGAGCACAAGGCCCTGCTGGCAACTGTGCACCAACAAACAGCAGGACACCACTGACTGACATCCTGAGAGACAACTTCCACTCCCTGCAATGCAAGCACAATACATGGTGGGATAACTGACTGGCTGGGTGGGTGGGAAGGAGGACTTGCAGCACTGACCATAGTCACAAGCACCTCCCCTCACACCCCCTCAACACAAACTCCACAGAACCCACCTGGTAGAATGCAATGCCCCCATCCTAACACAAGATCCCACAAAGAACCACCACCCTGGGTTATGTTGTGTGAAGCACAGGGACACTCTTGGGACTGTTAGCCAAACAACTGCCAGGACAACACTCCCAGCCATCCTGTCAGCACAGCCAGTCCACCCCACAGGGAAGCAGAGTCAAAAGGAAGGAAGCATGGGCATGCTGGGAAGGGGGGTGGAGGCAATAGCATGATGGGAGTGGTAGTCACAGACATTGCTCAGCCTCACAACTGGCCCATCAACACCACCCTCACATCACAGGGAGTGGATAAGGACACACAAGATGGCTGACACTGGCTACTGCTGTGGGGAGCACAAGGCCCTGCTGGCAACTGTGCACCAACAAACAGCAGGACACCACTGACTGACATCCTGAGAGACAACTTCCACTCCCTGCAATGCAAGCACAGTCCATGGTGGGATAACTGACTGGCTGGGTGGGTGGGAAGGAGGGCCGGCTGTCAACCAAACACAACCAATGCAGACCATGTTCACACCCCAAAAAATACATAGAAATGCCCAAATAATGCAGGACAATGTGCCACACCAATATCAACCCCTGACTGTGACGACTTAGGACAATGCAATGTACAGGCCCGCACCCAGAGGCACAGTCACAACTGTCATGTGTGTCAACCATTGATGCCTGCAGAAACATAACATACATTGTGTGTGTCTCCCAAAAACAGGTGATGATGGGGACACAGCAGCAGACGCTGAGGAGTCCCAGTCCCAGGCTCAAGAGGATGCGGAGCTCACTGGCGTCGTACAGCCTCTGCCCTCCTCGGACGAAGAAGACCAACCTGGCACATCCGGTGCAAGTCTACATGCAGCACCGCCAGGACCACCAGCTGCAGCACCAGCAGGACCACCAGCTGCACCCCCTGCACCCACCCCTCCAACGACTGTCACCACAAATACCATCCCTGCCGACATGGACAGAACAAGGAGCAACACCAGCACAGGGACCCTGGACCAACCTGGGGCCATGGACACCACCACCACCACCAACCCCCAAGGTGGACCAGGGTCATCTGTGCGTGCCACTGCATGCACTGCACATGTCAGCAGGGGTGGTGGGAGGGGTGGGAGACAGAGGTCGCTGCTTGCAGAGGTTGCTGGTGTGCATGATGACCCACAACTGGTACGCATAGCTGATGCGTACCAGTCCAGCACCGGAGACCTCAGCCAGGTAGTGGGGCTCCTCAGAGACATGAAACAGCAGCAGGCTGCCCATCATGCCCGCTTGGACTCTCACATGTCCCACGTGGAGTCACACATGTCCCGCGTGGACTCACACATGTCCCGCGTGGAGTCCAAGTGGGATGCACTGCATGAGATGACAGCGGTGCACAGGGACATTTTACAATGCCTCCCCCAGATGAACAGCAACCAGTCCACACCTCCCTGTGTGCCAACAACATCTGGTGCTGCCCAAACTGCAACTGCCACAGGGAGGGAGGATGACTCTGGCGGAGAGTCCCCTGCACCGCAGCAGCCTGTACTTGAGGGCCCCCCAAGAAGAGGGGTCGTCCGAAGAGGGGCAAGTGAGAGGCCGATGGCCAAGCGCAACTCCCAGGAAGCCTGAACCTGTTCTGGATGTTCACCTTTGTGCACAGACTGTTCACCCTGTTGACGGCAACACTACTCCCACACATTGCATGGGGAGTACAAGTTGGACCAATGTGTCAGACAACTGTGGCCCCGATACTGGGGATTCTGTCTACCAGGACTTTCAATTCACCTAGGAACTTCTGATTGCAAGATTTATGTACAGCACTACCCATCCTATGCACTATTCACACAAATGTATCACAATAAACACACTAATACGCCATACTTGCCTCTGTTGTGATTCCAACGTGGGTGCTGTTATGGGGATGATGAACTGCAAAATTACACTGTGTATGCGAACTGCAACAGCAAGTACAACACAGGCATTTGAGTAAAGGCAACGTGACACATATGAGGGAGACACACCACCAGGGCTACACAACACATACACACCTAGGCCATCTGACTCATTGCCTACACTGATGTTGCCAGGGAAGACGGTGCAATGCACAGACGGTGCAATGCACACCAATTCCCAGTTGTAGTCAAGTAGCCCACAGGTGCAGTAAGCAAATGGCAGTCAAATGTGTGACCACAGACAACGCACATCACAAAGTGAAGCACAGGTTTATTACCCAGTTGCAACATGTCGTAACCACTACAGATGCAAGGTAATCCCACCTGGCAGCGGGCACACAGTCAACAACTGTAGACGGAAGGAAGTCCATGGGTGTGGCGCACATCACCTGTAGGGACACAACAGCTACCAGCCTGGAAGTGCAATCACATCGTCGGTGGACACAGTTGACCAAACGAATCTGAAAGTACCCTGTGAAGGACAGAAATGACACACAGTCAAAAGCAATGGAGTACAGGACAGAACAGCAAAACTCATGCACAACACATGTTACAAGATACCCACCCAGAACCAAGTTAGCATGTCAACACTGTTGGGGAGTACAGCCCACCTGTAAGCACACATCGCAACACACATCCAGTCAAGTAGCCCATGGACACACTCCAACAGCACCAGAGCACCACCTACACATATCATGCCAACTCACATCATTGACATGACACCTCAGGATACTCACATTCAGCTAAAGAAGTTGGTGATGAGCTGTGTGCGGACATCACCCTCATCATCATCATCATCGTCACTGGCATCGTGGTCCAGGCCAGGATCCTCCACAGGTGGCGGATGTTGGTCATTGTATTCCTGGATGAGAGGCAACTCCTTCCGCACTGCCAGGTTGTGGAGCATGCAGCAGACGATGATAATCTTGCACACTTTCGCAGGGGCATATGGGAGGGACCCTCCGGTCTTGTCCAGGCAGCGGAAGCGGCTCTTCAGGAGACCAAATGTCCGCTCAATAACTCTCCTGGTCCGACCATGTGCCTCATTGTAGCGCATCTGGGCTGGTGTCACAGGGTTCCTGAGGGGTGTCAGCAACCACGGCATGTTGGGGTATCCCGAGTCACCTACGGACAGACAAGTGCACATTAGCTGACTTGGAAAAGTGGGTGGAATACTACAGATCAGATCACACACAATGGCACAAAGTCAGTACACACCGACAAGCCAGGCACGCTGGTTCTGCATCTGTGCCATCATCCTGGGGATGCGACTACTCCTCATCACAAAGGCATTGTGTGCTGAACCAGGGAAACGGGCACACACATGTGTGATGGTCATGTCTGCAAGACACACCACCAGTGCATTGACCGAGTGGTAGTGCTTGCGGTTCCTGTAGGCCTGCTCCTGGGCCTGTGGTGGTACCAAAGCCACATGTGTCCCATCAATGGAGCCAATGACATGCGGCATCCTCCCGAAGGGCATAAAAGTCACTCTTCACGTCAGTGAGTCATCGCAGTCTAGGGAAATAGATGTACCGGTTCAGGAATAGCAACATTGCCGCCAAAACATCGCGGAGCACACAGCTCAACATGGTCTGTGACATCCCACCAGCAGTCGCCACAGTATGTTGGAAGGTACCGGTGGCAAAGAAGTGTAGGGCTGCCATCACCTTCACCTTCGGGGTCAGCGCTGTAGGATACGGCCGGCCAGGCTGCAAATGTGGGGACAACTGCACTGCCAAATCCTCAATCAGGTGCCTGGTGAAGCGGTACCGTCGGATGCTGTCCCGTTCCACCATCGTTGCCAGGTCTGGGAATGGTCGATGGACAGCAGGAGCCCTGCAGTGCAGAGGAGAAGTAAGCAAGATTGTCAGTCACCCCACATATGCGGCATTGAACACACTCAATATCCCAACATACATCATTATGAGGCACAACTACATGAAGTGTGCAGTTCCGTAAGGACATGTATGGTACATACATGGCCAACATCTGTCAACACGGTCCAACAGGTGGCATCAATTAGTCCCAGGTTGGCCCATTGGATATCATGAGGCCGTGTCACAGTTCCCATCTCCTGCTGCCGTGTCACAATCACCCCCACAGTGACATGTGAGGACAGATGTGCCCCAGGCACCACAGCTCAACGACAGGTACATTCCCAGGGACCCTGTATTGCCACATGGACACTGGCATTACATGGAGTATCATGTATACACCACAGCAAAACAACCATGACCCCCACAGGTAGTGGTCCCACTTGCCACGGCAGGACAGACATGGACGTCTGTGACACACACACGCACAACATCAAAGTCCATGCACACACAACGTGGATGTGGAGACTGTCTCCCATTGTGCACATGAAATCAGAGACATTGTAAACACTACATGCACAAAGACTGTGGAGGACCATCACTATTGTGCCACTGGGACACCCTGGCTCAAACATACCGTCCCACATGGGACTCACGGGGTATGTGACATGACATACACATACACCACCGTGAAATGTGACCATGGCACATGCACAGATATGAACAGTTGCACATCACAGTGGTCATGTACACGTAACACCCAGGATCCTGTCCCCATGAACACCTGCACAGCCTGGGGGTGGCTTACCACAGGTGACACCCACAGGACAACATGTACTCCAACATACACACAATAGGAAATGCAGCCTTACATGCCTTATGATAAAGTTTGGACAGGCTGTCGTGATGTAGGTGTGCCCCTCACTCCCTGGGAGCTATCTGTGGCTGGCATATGTCCATCTGAGACAGGCATGCTGACATATGCCAGTCACATGTACAGTGATGCGTTGAACAGCAATGGACCGATCGGTGCCCCCGGCCGGCCCATTGCATTCAATGTGTGCGGGTACGCGCTGTACCCCTGTACGCGTTGTACTGCAATGGACCGATCGGTGCCCCCGGCCGGCCCATTGCATTCAATGTGTGCGGGTACGCGTTGTACCCCTGTACGCGTTGTACTGCAATGGACCGATCGGTGCCCCCGGCCGGCCCATTGCATTCAATGTGTGCGGGTACGCGTTGTACCCCTGTACGCGTTGTACCCCTGTACGCGTTGAACTGCAATGGACCGATCGGTGCCCCCGGCCGGCCCATTGCATTCAATGTGTGCGGGTACGCGTTGTACCCCTGTAAGCGTTGTACCCCTGTACGCGTTGAACTGCAATGGACCGATCGGTGCCCCCGGCCGGCCCGTTGCATTCAATGTGTGCGGGTACGCGTTGTACCCCTGTACGCGTTGAACTGCAATGGACCGATCGGTGCCCCCGGCCGGCCCATTGCATTCAATGTGTGCGGGTACGCGTTGTACCCCTGTACGCGTTGTACCGCAATGGACCGATCGGTGGGCACCCATTGACAATGGCCTTGCCTGGCAACGGACGCGTTTTCGAATTTCGAACGAGCCGGTTGCTGGAAATTCAGTTGGTCACCCACAACAATGTTGCAAAATCATGTATGTCATGAAGTTGAAGATTTGAAGGATGCTGTGGGCGTGTTTTGGTGCTGCTATTCCATGGATTGGCCAGATTCAGAAGATGCAAACGACTTGGACCTATCACTTTGGACACAAGGGACAGTATCTGCCTCTCCAGCACATATATATTGCTGGCTGTTCCCCTGAGAGCTCACTTGCCTGCACTACATGCTCCAGGATGACATCTGCCACTGCACTGCTGCTGTCTCTGCCCCTCTGGACCCTGCAATGGCACGTACTGTGGAGAGAGCCCCAGCCTTCAGCCTTGAGGAGAACCAGGCCCTGCTGGACAGCCTACTTCCACAGTACAGCAAGCTGTATGGGACACCAGGGGAGCAGGTGAGTGTTCTGTGCACTGCCTTTCTGAATGTGCATATTGTCTGACTAGCAAGGCTGAAAGTCTGCACGCCACTGGCTAGCAGGCTCACTGAGTAGTTCTCACCCCCCATAGTGTGTAGTGACATGCACTGGACAGGTATGGTGCAGTGACAGTGCATTTGAACAAGGTTTTACTTCCCATGCAATGATACCATGTAGTGACGTCTGGCAAACTGTCCATGGGCAGCTTTGCACTGCCTGTGTACATCATGTGCCCCTGTGATTGAGACATGTATATACAACTGTGTCATGCACGGATATGTTGCATGTGTAGTAATGGCCTTTTCACTTTGTCATCCTGACAGGTTAATGCCCATCGGAAGCAGGAGATCTGGAAGGACATCTCCGGGCTGTCCGGTCCGTGGGGGTCTACAAGCGCCGGATCCGCAACTGCCAGAAGAGGTGGCAGGACCTTCGGGGCTGGACCCGGAGGATTGCACGGGTCCAGCTGAAGCTGTCGCCTCCTCGTAGGAGGGGCGGAACACGGACCCTGACCCCCCACATGCTCCAGATCCTGGCGGTGGTGTTTCCAGACCTGGATGGGCAGCTGAGGCCAGACAGCAGCAAGGAGGGGTGAGTCAAAGACTGCACTGTGAACTCTGTATTACATGCTTTGTGCCCTCCTCTGGCCTGGTTCAACTGCCACAGTGCAGCAGTCATGTTGTCCAGGAGCCATGTCCCTCTATTGTGCACTGCCCACTGCTCATCTGATACCCAGGTGTGGCCCTTACATTCAGGGAATTGTGTCACTTGGGACTGTGTCCTTGCAGTTTGCTTCACTAAAGGTGGGGGACAGCATCTGTTTCCCTAACTCTGTTGTGGGCATCATGGGTGGGTCCATTGTTCACACTACGCCTGTGTTCGGACATGTAATCTGCGTGTTGCTTTGATATGCGGTCCACTTGCTGAGCTGAGCCACCACATGTGCCTGGGGTATGTGGCAGCGGGTGGGAACAATGTTTGGGGCCCAGGAGTGTGCAGATTACGTGTGTCACACATACATAGCCAGCTATCCACTGTCCAGGGCTCATCCCTCATTCATGTGGAGCAGGACAGTCATGCCTACTCCAGGCCATGCAATGCACTCTGTACTCCCACTCCCGTGTATCAGCTGACACATTGTGCGCAGTGATTTGACCCCTCAGGTGTCTGCCTCTGTGTCAGTGTGCTGTGGATTAGTTGCCAGGACTGCTGGGGTGTTTCTTGGTAGGGGCTCAGCATGCCCCTGGAGATGTGACCATAGGAGACGATACTTGTGTGTCACATAGGTGTTTGATCAGCTGCCCGTGCAGACTGGGGTATGCGAATGTGAAGTTCAGGCAGCTGTTCCCCATTCACAGCAGATTGTGAGGGGCTCAGGTTCAGAGGGTAGTGTCACAGGTCTCCCATATGTCCAATAGGTATGACCTGGACAGATGAGGGTTAAGATGATGTGTTGTGTGGGGGATGTACATGTGCACTTGTGCAGCTCCAGGACTTGCATTCCCCATGACCTACTATTGTGACACAGTGCATAGTGTTGTTGTCTGGCTGCCAAGTCATACATCACTGAGACAGTGATGTATGACTTAGCAGTCAGGCCTCTGCCATGGCATGTGTCTACTTATTGGTGATCCTGCAGGGGAGTGACATGTGCTACATGCACACCATTGTGGCGATGGCTATCAGGACATGGGTGCATCATGGTGTCTGTCGCTGGTATGCATCACATGCATTTCCTATTTGACTCTGGGCATCCCTTTCATCCGGAAACCTGTACTGACTCAGTGGCAAGAGCTGTGATGTGTGCATGTCCACATGCCACACCGTGTCCTCTGCACTGTCCAACTACTGTGTACTTGGTGCATGTGTCCACACTGGGGTGTTGCAATCCAACAGACACCAGACAGATGGGTGCAAGGCCATGTGGGATGTGAGTGCCATGGTTGGCATCAGACTAACAATTGGCTTCTCCTGTTCAGTTAGGGCACTTTTAGCAATGTACAACTAATGATCCCAGGGCTTGCTCTGTAATGTGCTGTGCTCACAGTGGTGTGTGCGTTTGGTGCAGGTGACTGATGTCTGTCTGTTTCCCCATTGTTTGCAGATACATCCACGGCCACGGAAGGGGACAGCTCCACGGACCAGGAGGAGCCAGAGAGCCAGACTGGGTCAGCAGCCGAGGAGTGGTCGGAGGGACCCAGTGGCACGGAGGGCGAGGGGAGCCACACCGAGGAGTCCTCAGCACCATCCACCTCAGCTGAGGACCAGAGCAACTCGGAGGATGACTCCCTTATGGAGGCGGGTGTCAGCAGCCACCACACCCCAGCTAGTGTTGCTGTCCCCGCCACCACCAGCACCACCACTGCCCTCCCATCGGCTCCCATTGCCCAGGTCCGTGGAGGCTCCCATGTTCGGGAGCGTGTCTCCTTTGGGCCAGGCACTGCACCCCTGCCCCTGTGTCCCCTGCTGCCCTGAGTGAGGAGTCTGTGTACCTCCTTCGCCAGCTCCATGTAGGGTAGACAGCCATGCTGAGTGTCCTCCATGCGCACACCGCTCTGTTGACTCAGCTGGTGTCGTTCATGGAGGGCATCTCATCGGGCATGTCTGACCTACAGAGGGGCAATAGGTCCATGGACTCCTCCCTGACGGCAGCAGTGTCCCTCCTCAGACAGTCCCTCACCCCTCCTGCCTCTGCTCCATCCACACTCCCCAGCACCTTACCCGTCCCAAGCACATACACACCGGCACAGGCACACACCAGCACACACACGTCCAGCACACAGACACACACGCCACAAACAAAACGCACACGCACGCACAGTCAGGGGACTGAAACCAGACTCACAGGGGATGGGGCCCTGGTACACACACACGCATCCACGGGCACTGCGCAGTCCTCAGTTGCCTCTCCCTCCAAAACACCCTCCATTGCCTCACCTGCAACCCCAAAGACCCAGCGCCTCTTCCTCAGTGACCTCGGCCTCTTCCCCTCCGATCCAGCTGCTCCAGCATCCAGGGGGAAGAGGAAGCCCCCACACGGAGCAGAGTGCCCCTCGCCCCCGGACACCCTCCCCCAGGCGCAGACAGACTGAGGCCCCCACCCGCAAGTCCCCCGGAGTGGTAAGAGCAAGACCCCGCCGCCGCCCTGCAGCTCAGGCACCAGGTCTCCTTCCTCCATCCCTCAGGCCCCCACTCCACAGGTGCCCCCACCACACCCTGCCCCAGGTTCCCCCACCCACAGATATACCATCCCCAAGAGGATCCGGCCTTCTCCCCCTGGCACTTGCTCTCCCGGCACCACACCCCCGCTGCGCTTGTCTGTGCCACTGATGTGGTGAGGGTGTCCTCCCCTCTGTCCAGCCCACCTTGCCTGTTCCCCATTCTCCTCCCCTGGTGGTAGGCACTGCAGTGGAGTCCACTATCACCCTGTCTGACTTGGGCACTGCAGTGGCGGACCTGTCCACTCCATCTGCAGGGTCCACTGCAGTCGTGCCGGCACCCACAACATCTGAGTCATGCCCCCAGTTGTGCCGGCACACACCATGTCAGACACCTCCACTGCAGTTGTCAGTGGCTCTCCAGCACCCACCACCCCTTCCCTGCTTCCTCCTGGTGAGCCCTGATCCTGTCCCTGCGGTGCCTGGCCTACCCCCCGGTTGCCCCTCCTAGTGGATTGTCCCTGGTTTTGTGCAGGCATGCGTAGGGTGACATCTGCCACTGTCACCCTGTTTGGACTTTTACAATGGACTGGCCATTGGCCTTTGTGTTTTTCTGGACTTTGTTTTCATTCCACACATATGCTGAATAAAGCAACTTTCTGTTCTCTAGTGCTTATGCTTCTGATGTACATGTTGTTGATGATGCTAACCATGCCCTTGCTGCAGTGATGGTGATATTTGGTCTCATGATAATGAAGTGTTACTGTGCAGGAACCCATGTGGTCCAGGGGGAATATGTCCTATCCTGTGGTGTATCCATGTCATCCATAGCAGCATCTGAGGGTGTCCTGTGTTCAGTATTTGGCAATGGGATTTCCTACTTAGATTAGCTATTTCACATCTGTGGCTTCCACCCCTGCACATCTGTTGTGCCTGCCATTGTTCAATTCGTCTACTTCCCTGACCGTGTGGCCATCTCCAGTGGACATGCAGGTTTAGGCATCAATGGGGAAGGACTCATCTGTGTTGTCAGTGCAACATTGCTATACAAGTGTGTTGGATCTGTGCTGATGATTCCGTTGGCACTTCCATGACCAGGCTGATGTGACGGGAGCCCTCATTTGGTGCTAATTGTTGATTGTGTGACCAAGTGCTCAGCTGACATGATGGGGCCCTACTGAGGCAACATATGGCACAGCTTTCCTCACACAGGAGTGGAGTCCCCTCATGGCAGTGTGTACTCCTGTGACATTGCCTGCGCCCAAGGTGTGTGTTGTATGTGCATGTCTGTGTGTTCACTTCCGTTTAGCTGTGCATGCTGTGATCCCTAGTGTTGTACCTGTTTGTGATGCTAGCTGAGTTGACCTATGTTCCCCCAAAGTCTTCTCCCTGGGTTCTCTGTGATGTGGGTGCATGGCACATTACTGGTCATCAGGGTGTCACCCATAGGTGTGTTTGCTGTCAGGGCTGAGTTTGTGTGCAGACGCAGATGGGTCACAGTCAGGTTTCCCCTTGGCACTTGTTGTTTGCCCCTGTCATGTGATTTCCAGTTTGTGTTATCTTTCAGTGATTGTGACACGTTGTGTGTGTGACTGCTGGCACTCCTCAGGGTCCGGGCTGCAATGTTGGTTGTTGTCTATGTGTGTTCTTTGTGGGTGACCTTGGCTTCTTCATTGGTGTGGGACTGTGGCTGGGATCCCATTGGTTGGTGTGGTATTGCCGTCATGTCCATGTACAGCGTAGTGTGCAGTGTGTCAGACATTCAGGAGTCTTGTTGAGTGGCCATGTGTGATGTGTTTCTGCACCTTGGTTCCCACCCACCACCCTGGAATAGTCATGGGTGCATGTGCAATGTCACCAGTGCATGTGTACTTCACTGCTGCACATTGTTGGAGGTCGAGGGGTGTGGTGTTGAGTGTGTGCAGATGAGAGTTGTTGCCCGGCTAGGCCCCTGCCTCCATGTTGGCCTTGGCTTACTGGCCATGCTGATTGATTTGTGCTTGTGTAGGTGTGATGTTAGTTAGTTGCTCAGGACACATGACTGTGGTTCACAGTGTGAACCACATTTAGCTTTGTCATCACAGTGGGATTGTAATGCAGCCCAGGGTCACCACATTGTGGGGGCCCTGGGGGTGGTGCTGTGGTGTGTCTGTGTCTTGCTGTGTCAGTTGCTGTCCCTACGTGCCTGGGTGACATGTGTGATTTGTGCTCCCTCTCATCTGACAATGCCTGCTTGCCCACATAGGGGATTTGGATCCATGAGTTACCTTTGTGTGGCACTGTATACACATCTGTATGATTGGTATTCAGGTCTCCTCATGTGTTGTGTGGTTGCCTGGGGACACTGGCACCCCCCTCACCTGTTGTGTATGATGTGCAGTGTGGGTCTGCCTGTTTGTGTTTGTGCATCTGCACCACTGCATTGGCATATCTTGGGTGTGCCATTGGCTGTATGTAGTTTGGTGGGTTTCCCCTGCTGTCCCTGGGACTCCTAGGTCATCGGTCAGCACAATGATCATGGTTTGTGTGTCCCATTGCTGCCATGGTATGGTATCTGTTCACCTCACATCTGCAGTCTCCACAGGGTATCTGCATTTGTGTGCCCATTGGTGCAAATATGTGGGTCTGCATTCTGATGGTCACTTCTGTCATTGTGTCATTGATGAATGTTGACGGTGTCAGCCCCCATGGGTGTTGTTTGTCTGCACATGGCCAAAGGTATGTCTTATTTGCACTGCAGTATTTGGCTCACCCAATTTATGTTGCAATGGGACACATACACTACTTTGCCACTGATGTGTTTTTTGTTCTGTGACCAGGAATCATCCATGCAGTTTGGCAGTTGCACCTCTTTCTTTGTCAACACTTACCTTTTGGTCACTGTGATGATGGGGGTTTGGACCCCATTGCCACAATGTTCAAAATGTGCTTCAGCTATGGACCCCACACTTACATTTTGGTCACTGTGATGATGGGGGTTTGGACCCCATTGCCACAATGTTCAAAATGTGCTTCAGCTATGGACCCCACACTTACATTTTGGTCACTGTGATGATGGGGGTTTGGACCCCATTGCCACAATGTTCAAAATGTGCTTCAGCTATGGACCCCACACTTACATTTTGGTCACTGTGGTGATGGGGGTTTAGACCCCATTGCCACAATGTTCAAAATGTGCTTCAGCTATGGACCCCACACTTACATTTTGGTCACTGTGATGATGGGGGTTTGGACCCCATTGCCACAATGTTCAAAATGTGCTTCAGCTATGGACCCCACACTTACATTTTGGTCACTGTGATGATGGGGGTTTGGACCCCATTGCCACAATGGTCATGGCCTGCTTGCATTGTGGGTGCCACACACATATATGTGTGGCACATGTGCTAGGGGTCACATTGTATGTTCAAAGTCATGTTCGGTGTTGTAGGCATTTGACACAGTCTACACACGCTTGTCATGGTGTTGGGGGGATGTCTTCTTCTTGCATTCCCTAGGTTGTGGTGTGCTGGTTGTGTCATGCATTGTCCATCCTATGAGTGGGGGTGGTAGTAGTGGTTGGCATCCAGCTCCCCCTGGGTGAGGGTGGTGGTAGGCATCCAGCCCCCCCTGGGTGAGGGTGGTAGTAGTGGTAGGCATCCAGCCCCCCCTGGGTGAGGGTGGTAGTAGTGGTAGGCATCCAGCCCCCCCTGGCTAAGGGTGGTGGTAGTGGTAGGCATCCAGCCCCCCTGGGTGAGGGTGGTAGTAGTGGTAGGCATCCAGCCCCCTGGGTGAGGGTGGTAGTAGTGGTAGGCATCCAGCCCCCTGGCTCAGGGTGGTAGTAGTGGTAGGCATCCAGCTCCCCTGGGTGAGGGTGGTAGTAGTGGTAGGCATCCAGCCCCCCTGGGTGAGGGTGGTAGTAGTGGTAGGCATCCAGCCCCCCTGGCTACGGGTGGTAGTAGTGGTAGGCATCCAGCTCCCCTGGGTGAGGGTGGTGGTAGGCATCCAGCCCCCCCTGGGTGAGGGTGGTAGTAGTGGTAGGCATCCAGCCCCCTGGCTAAGGGTGGTAGTAGTGGTAGGCATCCAGCCCCCCCTGGCTCAGGGTGGTAGCAGTGGTAGGCATCCAGCCCTCCCTGGGTGAGGGTGGTAGTAGTGGTAGGCATCCAGCCCCCCCTGGCTAAGGGTGATAGTAGTGGTAGGCATCCAGCCCCCCCTGGCTAAGGGTGGTAGTAGTGGTAGGCATCCAGCCCCCCTGGCTCAGGGTGGTAGTAGTGGTAGGCATCCAGCCCCCCCTGGCTAAGGGTGGTGGTAGGCATTCAGCCCCCCATGGCTCAGGGTGGTAGTAGTGGTAGGCATCCAGCCCCCCTGGCTAAGGGTGGTGGTAGGCATCCAGCCCCCCTGGGTGAGGGTGGTAGTAGTGGTAGGCATCCAGCCCCCCTGGGTGAGGGTGGTAGTAGTGGTAGGCATCCAGCCCCCCTGGCTAAGGGTGGTGGTAGGCATCCAGCCCCCCTGGGTGAGGGTGGTAGTAGTGGTAGGCATCCAGCCCCCCTGGGTGAGGGTGGTAGTAGTGGTAGGCATCCAGCCCCCTGGCTCAGGGTGGTAATAGTGGTAGGCATCCAGCTCCCCCTGGGTGAGGGTGGTAGTAGTGGTAGGCATCCAGCCCCCCCTGGGTGAGGGTGGTAGTAGTGGTAGGCATCCAGCCCCCCTGGCTCCGGGTGGTAGTAGTGGTAGGCATCCAGCTCGCCCTGGGTGAGGGTGGTGGTAGGCATCCAGCCCCCCTGGGTGAGGGTGGTAGTAGTGGTAGGCATCCAGCCCCCCCTGGCTCAGGGTGGCAGTAGTGGTAGGCATCCAGCCCCCCCTGGGTGAGGGTGGTAGTAGTGGTAGGCATCCAGCCCCCCCCTGGCTAAGGTTGGTGGTAGGCATCCAGCCCCCTGGCTCAGGGTGGTAGTAGGCATCCAGCCCCCTGGCTCAGGGTGGTAGTAGTGGTAGGCATCCAGCCCCCCTGGCTCAGGGTGGTAGTAGTGGTAGGCATCCAGCCCCCTGGGTGAGGGTGGTAGTAGTGGTAGGCATCCAGCCCCCCTGGCTAAGGGTGGTGGTAGGCATCCAGCCCCCCCTGGCTCAGGGTGGTAGTAGTGGTAGGCATCCAGCCCCCCCTGGCTCAGGGTGGTAGTAGTGGTAGGCATCCAGCTCCCCCTGGGTGAGGGTGGTAGTAGTGGTAGGTATCCAGCCCCCCCTGGCTCAGGGTGGTAGTAGTGGTAGGCATCCAGCCCCCTGGGTGAGGGTGGTAGTAGTGGTAGGTATCCAGCCCCCTGGCTCAGGGTGGTAGTAGTGGTAGGCATCCAGCCCCCTGGGTGAGGGTGGTAGTAGTGGTAGGCATCCAGCCCCCTGGCTAAGGGTGGTAGTAGTGGTAGGCATCCAGCCCCCCTGGCTCAGGGTGGTAGTAGTGGTAGGCATCCAGCCCCCCTGGGTGAGGGTGGTAGTAGTGGTAGGCATCCAGCCCCCCTGGCTAAGGGTGGTGGTAGGCATCCAGCACCCCTGGCTCAGGGTGGTAGTAGTGGTAGGCATCCAGCCCCCTGGCTCAGGGTGGTAGTAGTGGTAGGCATCCAGCTCCCCCTGGGTGAGGGTGGTAGTAGTGGTAGGCATCCAGCCCCCCTGGGTGAGGGTGGTAGTAGTGGTAGGCATCCAGCCCCCTGGCTAAGGGTGGTAGTAGTGGTAGGCATCCAGCCCCCCTGGCTCAGGGTGGTAGTAGTGGTAGGCATCCAGCCCCCCTGGGTGAGGGTGGTAGTAGTGGTAGGCATCCAGCCCACCCTGGCTAAGGGTGGTAGTAGTGGTAGGCATCCAGCCCCCCCTGGCTCAGGGTGGTAGTAGTGGTAGGCATCCAGCCCCCCCTGGGTGAGGGTGGTAGTAGTGGTAGGCATCCAGCCCCCCCTGGCTAAGGGTGGTGGTAGGCATCCAGCCCCCCCTGGGTGAGGGTGGTAGTAGTGGTAGGCATCCAGCTCCCCCTGGGTGAGGGTGGTGGTAGGCATCCAGCCCCCCCTGGGTGTGGGTGGTAGTAGTGGTAGGCATCCAGCTCCCCCTGGGTGAGGGTGGTAGTAGTGGTAGGCATCCTGCCCCCCCTGGGTAGGGGTGGTGGTGCGCATTCAGGCCCCTGTGTGCATATGTGGCATTGGTGATGGGCATCCCGCCCCTATGGTGCTGCTGTTGCTGGTGTAAGTATATTCTGCATCCCTCTGTGTGTGTGTGATGTGTTGTGTACGTGTTGTATGTGTTTTGTGGTTGGTGTCTGACTTACCTTCTGCGACGTATGCGTCCGTGCCTGTTCCGGTAGTAAATGTTGAATATTGGTATGATCGGGACGAAGGGATTCATGGTTGGTTCGTGTCGTTCGTCCTTCTCGTCGCTTCGCGTCGTCCTCGTCGCTGGCGTGTTCGTCTCGTAGCCGTGGATCGTGTTGTGGCGCGAATCGGAGCTTATGTGCGCCTCTCCCGGATGCTTTGACGTGCCGTGCGTAGCGACGGGTTCGGCGCGTACGGAAAGCGCATCGTACTTGTTCGGCCGGACGGAGCTGCATTTTCCGTTCCGTGCGACTCGATTCAGCGTTTCCGGATTCGCCTCGGTCGGGGAACAGGACCTGGTTTGGGTGAGTACGGCTCGGCCGGATTCTGTGCTGTTGTGCGCATCGTACTTACTCGTTCGGTGTGCTGTACGGATCGGTCGGGAAACAGGCTTTCGCATGGCTTTTTTCCCGACCGAATGGTATTGGGTGCGCCTCCGACCGAGATCGGAATCGGCCCCAAAGTGTAACAAAAACAATAGCTTACAAAGGGATTTCAATACATGCATGTTTTGTATAGTTTTAAAGAATTAAATATATATATATGTTAATTTTTCAAAATCAATTTAAGGTGGAGTTACTTAAGACAATTTATGAAACTCAAGAAAAGCTCCTACAAGTTTTTGCTAATAGCACACTATGGGAAACAAATGTAACTTGAGAGCTTTCTCACACTTAAGAGACTTGTAAGTCTACTTTTATCTGTAATAAACAGGCCCTTAATACTCACTGTTAGACTCATAAGCCATAGAGTGGTCTTCCCCCAAACATTGTGCCTTATTTCTCCATAATATTCTGATCTCGTTTTTGTTGGCCTTTGTGTACTTTACCACTGCTAACCAGTGGTAAAGTGTGCATGTGGTAACTTTGGCTTTTCCCCTATGTGCAGGATCTGTAAATTAAATGCTACTAGTGGGCCAGCACCACTTGTTTTGCTACCCACTTAAGTAGCCTTTAAAACCTTTCTCATGCCTGCCATTGCAGCCTGTCTGTGCAGTATTTAAACTGCCATTTCTACCTGGCAAAATAAATATTTAGCCGGGCTCAAACTGCCCTTTTTAATAAATGTAAGTGACCCATGGAGTAGACCCTGGACATAGCCCAGAGGGCAGGGTGCAATGCATTTAAAAAGTTGGACATGTACTTTTAAGTTTTACATGTCCTGATAGTGAAAAACTCTTACATTCATTTTTGACTATTCAAAGGCCTACCTCTCCAATAGGCTAACATTTGGGTTACCTTATTACATTTAATAAAGACAACTTCCAAATGGTAAGAGATAAACAGTTCATGTTTGGTATCTTTGGAATTGCACTGATAAATCTTCTCTTATGGTAAAGTTTTAGAAAATTGGCATTTTCCTGACTGAACTATTCAGTGCCTCAGCCTGTCTTTGGGTCAAATGAGTAGGTGTAGTTGGCAGTTGGTCTTTGTCTATTCCTCCCAGACAGCTACACACAATGGAGAGCTTAGGTGTGCCTGTATGGGTCATCACTCACAGGATGGGGGGCGGAGCTGGGCACAGCTCCACTTACACCTTAATAGGCTGTGCCCTGCCTTCGCAGAAAGGGCTGCATCCCCCTGTGGTTAATCTGGAGCCAGGGCAGGGGCGGCAGGAAATCTGTGCACTTCAAAGGGAATCCTATAGAAGCTTCTCCCACTTCAAAGAAGGCATCAGGTATAAATATTGAACCTCAGGCAGCAACTCTTCAGAACACTTCTGGACCTGTGGAAGACTCTGCCAGGAAGAAGGACTACTGTGCTGCTGAAAGGACTGCTGCTCTGCTGGACTGCTGCCCTGGAAGTCTGCTGCCCTGCTGTGCTGACCTGCTGCCTGCTTGCCTGGGGGAGAAGAACTTGACCTGCAACCTGTACCCAGGACCACCAGAGTGACTCCAAGGGCTACTATCTTGTAGCCAGCACCTGGACTCTGCAACTGTGAGTCCTACTCTGCCAAGTGGTGCCACCCTAGTCCCGGACCCTTGGAAGTGGGCCTTAAGGTGCCCTGCCAGGACATCTGTGGATCCAGCAGAATCGTTGCATCTCTTCTGCTGTGCAACCCCGAGCAGAACCCATGTATTGCACTGCTGCTTGGACTTCCCGTCGCAACGACTTCACATCGCAGCCCTCCTCAGAACCTCCGCTGTGCAACGCATCCTCGATGCAAGACCTCGCATCGTAAGGCCCTCGTCGACTGCATCTTAGACGACAACCCAGGACTTTGCATCGCAAGCCCCTCAGCTTCTTTGGAACTAACCGGTGCGCAACGCATCCTTGATATAGGACTTTGCATCACATGCCCCCTCGTTAACAGCCTTCTCGATGACGACACAGGACCTATAGACTCTATAATGCAGCATGCGCAATGCATCTCCAACCTGGACCTCGCATCGCCTCGGCTGCTTGATGCATACTCAAAGAGGGACCTCACAACCCTCAGCAACAAGGATTTAAGGTACTCTTGTTCAGCAGGCCAAACGTGGTCCCAGTAGCCAGCCCTCGCTCCATCGTGGTTGGACTGAACTTTTAACTTTGTCCCGGTCCTGCAGGACCAGATATTAACAGTTAACACTTTGTGCATTTTGGCAGTATTTTCCCTGAAATCTTTAAAATTGCATATTTCCGATTCTACTGATTGGATTTTTGTAGTTTTGGTCTTTGTTTATTTATTAGCATTTGCTCTATGTTTCTAATTTGGTGTGGGGTTCCTCTTGTGCAGCGGCGTAGCTAGGGGGGGCAGTGGGGGCGGTACGCCCCAGGCGGCACTATTTTGGGGGCCGCGTCCGCACGGCACTGGTGGCCCGTGGCGGCAGCCTTTAAAATTTATTTGGGGACACTCACTGACACTACTGTCAGTCACTACAGTAGTGTCAGTGTCCCCAAATAAATTATAAAGGCCGCCACAACGGGCCACAAGTGCCGCACTGCCCCCGTGTGAAGTGCAAGTGCACCTGCTTGCAAATGCTGCCTCCTGCCTGCAGCGCACGCACCACTGGTGCGGTGCGCAACGTACCGCGGTTGTGGGTCCCGTCCCAGGGCCGTCAATCTTGTAGCGTGCGAGCGCTACCAATGATGGCCCTGGGCATCATTTTTGGCCAGCCCTCGTGCTGACAATGCAGCAGTGACGCGTCACACACTCTTGTGAGGAGGCGAGTCTGGGGCAGTGACAGTGCTGGGTGATTTGCTGCAGCAGAACCAACCCCTATGGCAGAGACCCTGCCACCACTGTGGAGTACTGGAGGCTGAGGTAAGAGCTAAACGGTTTTCATGAGGGAGGAAAGGATCTTTGGTGAGTGGCAGGGCACAAGTCCTATAAAAGAAGTGGGGGACTAACCAAGTTAGTCAGTCAGCAAATTACATCATGACATGTGCCATCCATAGCTGCCAAGGTTTCAGCTTGCTATGTGTGACATGTTCATAATTTCAGTGTGGTTATGAGTGACATTTCAACCACTATGAGTGACACTTTCTTGCGAGCAAAAATCAAGCAATGAAGATGAGGAAACATAAATATCAGAAATTAGACCCATTTGAGCAACGAGAAACTCTCAGAAGATCTAAAACTGCTGCAAACACCTGCTGCAGCTGACTATAATTAAAATGACAGCTATGGACATCTAGAAAGCAAGTCACATGGCTCCGCTAAGAATTACCACCAAAAAGAGCAAGGACCTGCGGTTAGGCTGTAGAACCACTGGAGCGAAGCTGTGCAATAAGAGCTACTGACAATACAAGACAACAGTTTAGTAGAGAACACAGATTTTTACTGGACCCCACCAATGTAGAAGGGGTATTGCAGGGTGCACATGAGGCATTCAGAGTTGTAGTGGCATGAGCATCACCAGAGCCTGTCCTGATGTCCTGGCATAAATATCTCTAGTGTCACACAGCGAGTGACAAGTTACACACCAAGTGTAAATACACCAGACGACACTTCAGTTAAAGATTGACATTTTGTTTTCTGTCCATGGCACAGAGGCAGCTTGGTCTTCAGTCGGGTATTCAGTCCACCCTGCATTGCTGTTTAAAGCCTGCAGCACAGCAAGTGTCGAAAGACCCCTAAATCCAACACCCCACCTTCAGATCCAGATACACGCAGTTAAGTGCAAAAGTAGTCTGTCTCGAGTGACAGTCACGACGCATGCTGATGAGAGTACCCGTCTGTGAACATGTGGCATTGTGGCTGTTTGGAGAGAGCTCTAATAATAAACCAGGAGAGAAGAATCACTAACACTTACTTGCACTAGTTAATAGACCAATGTAAAACTAGCATTCCAATGATACATGTGAGAAATATTTGTGCCCGAAATTTGACAGTGAGGTGAGATTCAAAATTCAAGTCCGAGACTTAACCTCACACAATCACAGGACAGCAGATTCTGCCCTCAAATCTGACTTGGCACATATATCTCAATCACACTTGCTGTGATGTACAAAAAACTTCATTTGCGATGGCCTTCTGAAACACCGAATGAGCCGGCTGTAGTGATAATGAGTAAACGTCTTCTGGTGTTTAGTGACAGAACTGCCCCTGAACATTACCCCACAAGAGTTCTTTTCACAGGGCTCCAATCCCAGCTACCTCAGACCAAGGGCCTCTTTCAGCAGCAGTGAAATCGAGGATAGGTTCGGTTGGTATCTTTAGTTGCAGCAAGGGAGTGAGGGTGCACGGCACGGTAAGGCTGGCTTCGAAGCAGGTGTAACTTTCATCTTTAAAGTTCAATTTTTTGGTGTACGTTTCATCTTTAAAGTTTATTATTTGGTGTAGCTCTCATCTTTAAAGTTCATTGCTTCGTTTCCGGAGTGTTGCAATTCAGAATGAGGAAAATGTCACTTGGCTGCAGGGCCGCTTTTAGCGTTGGTGGCTGGTGGTATAACAATCTCTGTTGGTAGCCTCCAATGTCTTCCTTGTTCACAGATTCCCTCATTACTGCCCTTCATCTCTCCATAGCCCCTTTCTCACGTTTATTTAATTTCTGTCATAGTGCTACTCATCCCTATGTAGGACGTCAGAGAACTTTACATTACACACACATTATGCAGCAACAGTGTTTTGTGCAAGTGTGTTAATGAATGCGTCTCACATGAGTGTTGCAAACAACCATGTCACTGGTCTCCTCCAGGCGACAAACTATCTTATGCTGCGTGCAGTCTATTTTATACAGTGTGTAATACAATATTTAAATTAATTGCATACATACTCAGTGCTTTCTGTCACAGGCTGTGCCCTCATAGCACCATAAATACAAGTCACTATTCCCCTGGTGCGCCAACAAGGATTCAAATCAGTGACCCTCCGGCTACAGACTTAAACATCTGAAGTGATCAAATCAACCAACTGAATTTTCTTGCAGCGCAACACATTTCCCACAGATGAGTTTACCTTGCATTCATTTTCCATTTTAGGTGTGTACAATCAGGCCGAGGTGATTGATGGTGATGGGGGAGGGGGAAGTAAGACCTGAGGAGCGAGTAAATGTGAGAGCGATCATGAGAACAAAAGAGAGAGAGATGAGTGAGCGTGTGGAAGTTAAAAAGACTGGTACATTTTAGTTGAAATGGGGAAGGTACTGAATGTGGTGATGAGGAATAAGGTTTAAAATACATGATATCGGGATGGAATGATGGAGTATGTCTAACGTTATGACCAGGGCTCCCGGTTTTATGGTATTTTTTTTTAACATTTCCTTCTGTATTTATCCATATTTATTTTTTGTTAATTTTATCTGTATTTATCCACATTTATTTTTATAGCAAGCAAAAGAAGAGGCTGCAGCTGGTATTTTTTCACATTTATTCAAAAAGCCAATGCACGCTTGCACTCGGTTGTTATAGATTTATAGATTTATATATATATGCCCAATTAAGTATACTTATTACATTAATCTGAAAACTTTGCCATTGTAATACAAGCACATGTTCAAGCTACTAGAGTCAGAGTGCTCGTGAGGACCTAATCAGCTGTATCCCTTTGCAACCCACCGATAGTCGTGTAGCACTTTTCATGACGTGTGTAATTATTGGTTGTGATCCACTGTTATATGTGCTTCCTAAGAGCTCCTATACTTCGGTTTTAAAACGATCTTCAGTACAACATTGAGTAGGATGTCCTGTAATAGCTACAACGTGCAATGTTCCAAAACAATAAAGACAAAATAGATCACCGGTGTCTGTAATTCTTGAGAAACGTTATACGTTCCCTATCCAGGGTCAGAGAAAAGCAACCAGCAGTAATTGTTCGCCACCCACCACACGCCAGGAGTACATGTCGATCTCGCACCCCATCCTGTCCAGCTATTTACTATTTTGTGGACTTCCCTCTACAGACCCTGCTTCACCTCCCACCCCCTGCAGCTAAAAACTTCAATCTCGAAATAGTGCACTCTGATACCCTGGTCGTTTAAAATGAATGTGCGATTATGCTTCTGAAAAGTCAGAAGTTTAAACATCAATAAAGAGAGGAACATAGCATGCAGCACGTAGAGGGGATCTGCACTAGCCCCATCCAACTGTAGTTTCTCCCTTAACACCAGTCAGGAATGAAACCACGACACCTGAACCAGATGTAGAGCCCAAAACCCGAGTTTCAAGGCGGCGCAGAGAAGTGTGATTCAGGCGTGAAGGATCGTTCACCTCTCCACTTAAAGCGAGGTTGACGCTACAAAAGACCATTCCCCCTCCCTCGCTCCACGCTATTTAAATAATAAAACATTAATGTGCACCCTCCCTTTCACTTACATTGGCTTTGAAGAGGCTGGGGGGGGCTGTTATGCCCACACTGTGACACATGGATCCGAGCACGATTAGGTGAAAGAAACTAATTAGGAAATGTCAGCAGGGGGTTCAGGGCAGGCAGAGTGCATCCAAAGATCTTCATCAGGCAGAGCGGCGTGGCAACCCTTGGCTGGAGCACGGCTGCCAGCGCAAGTTTCTGAATCAGTTTCAGCAGTATTTTACCGTTTCTATTTATAAATACAGACAAAGGAAAAATAGTTTCCCATCTGTATTTATATGTAAAATCCATTTAAACGGAAAATCGGGAGCCTTAGTTATGACGTAAAGTTATGCTGTACTATTCATGCCTGCCTGTGTCAATAAGTAGCTGTACTTTATTATTGTGGGCGTTGTTTACAGTAAAGCACACTGCAATCATTATTAGCACCTACACGTGACAAAAGAATTCTCTAAGTCACTAGGCCTTGTGTGAAATGAACTTCTATATATCAATAATCAGCTGGTTGACTCCATTGGGCTCCAGAGCAAATACGTCCTTTTTCCCCAGCACCCCCCCCCCCCCCGCTACCGGCCGTGGGCGGCAATCTGAGGGATCGCCCCGGGCGCCAGAAGCTCTAGCTACGCCACTGCTCTTGTGCCATTTCTCCACATATAGGACTGTAAAAACACACTAACAGTCTGTACCTTAAGACACAGCTTCAATTTCCCAAAAATTATAGACAGGCCCTCTAAATCGTTCTAAAGAGTGCAACATTATTGCAAATTTTTTTTTTTTATTGGCACTTATTAATTTATACATCAACATATACTGAGATGTACAGATTGGGATATATATATATATATATATATATATATATATATATATATTATTCTCCAAAGATGCAACGCACTCCAATTTCCAGTTTTAAAGCTTTTATTGTTAGCTTAACTGGCTCCAACCAACGCGTTTCAGCCCAACGAGGCCTTTGTCACGGTCAGTGAGTCCCTCTTTTGTGTCACTATTTATACCAATCGCCTATTGCCTTTAATGCAGCATTGTGGGAAACGTAGTGCTAGTTTATATTATACATGAATATTTACACTATTTACAAAGTTTTCCAGTTTTCAGGTGACAATTCATTACTTTACATTACAGTAATCAATCATTGCAAGCATTTCATTACATTCAGAGTTACCTTAATTAAACGTTTAGTACATTAAATGAGTCTTTTTTCTATTTTAAACTAAGTGTCTTGTTTTTAATGTCCATTCCTTTCCACTTAAATGGTCTCAATACAGGTGTACAAAAAGTTCCTCATCATTATTGATCCCATAAGGGGTCTTGGTTCTTAGCCTGATTATATATCTTGACTCTGTTTGGCGTAGTTTCCTGATTCTATCACCCCCTCTTTCGTGGTTTTCTATGGCGTGGATTCCAAAGAAGCTCATGGCTCTCCAGTCACTGTTTTGACACACCATCATGTGTTTAGCTGTGGCGTAGGAAGTATCTTTATTTTTTACGGCTCGAATGTGCTCAAGGATTCTTTTTTGAGCATACATATTGTACTTCCTATGTATTGCATGCCGCATTTACATTGGATGACATAGACTACAAACTTTGTTGCGCAAGTGATAGTTTGTTTGATTTCAATCGTCTTGCCTTGGAAGTCCTGTATGTTTTTGCGATTCACTCCAATTTTACATGCCTTGCACGTGATGCATTTCACAAATCCCTTTTGCTGTTGGCGCAACCAATTCGTTGGTGTTTCTTCTTGAAAGTGGCTTCTTACAATTAAGTCCTTTATTGATTTGGTTTTTCTGTATGTTATCATAGGTCTAGGTCCCAGTACGGATCCAATGTCCGGGTCATTGGATATCAGGTGCCAGTATTTTTGGATATTTTTTGTGATTAGTCCACTTTCTTTACTGTACGTCAGAATACATCTTGGCGTATTTTGTTGATCATTTTCTGTTGTCATTTTCTCCTTTTTAGTGATCAGAGTTTCTGTTCTTGTTTTCTTTTGTATTTTTTGTCTGCCTTTGCGTAATGTGGTTTCATTGTATCCTCTTGATCTTAATCTTTTTGATGTTTCCTTTATTCTCTCTCTTGCGTCGTCTTCTTTTGAGCAATTTCGTTTCATTCTAGTAAATTCACCGTAAGGGATACTTTCTAAAAGAGGTTTGGGGTGAAAGCTTCTACCATGTAATATGCTATTCGTTGCTGTTTCCTTTCGGTATAAGGTGGAATGAATTTGATCCCCCTCTATATATATCCAGGTGTCAAGGAAAGCTATACCTCTTTTGCTTGTTGCGCATGTGAACCTTAGGCCTAAGGTATTTTCATTCAGTATTTCAAAATATTCCGAAAAGTTTTCCTCAGAACCGTTCCAAATTATAAACAAGTCGTCAATAAATCTGACCCATAAAATTATGTTGTTCATCTGATTCTCATTTTGTGTATTCCAGGCTACTTCCTTTTCCCACCACCCCATCACGATGTTCGCGTAGTTTGGCGAAAAGGAAATGCCCATGGCAGTTCCACACTCTTGCCGATATAGGTCATGATTAAAGAGGAAAACGTTATTTGTCAAGCACAGTTCTATCATTGTCAATAACATTTTCGTGTGCTCCAATTCAGATATATTTCGCTGTTGTAAAAAATATGCACATGCCTTCAATCCTATGTTATGCTCAATTGACGTATAGAGCGAGACCACATCTATTGTTGCCATGATGTACTCCGGGCTCCAGCTTATTCCAGTAAGGATTCTCAGGAAGTCCCCCGTATCGCGTATGTAGGAATTTAAGCTTTGTGCGATGGGGGCTAGAAAATGGTCAACATATTCCGATATTTTCTCATAAAGGGAGTTGCAAGATGATACGATTGGTCTCCCTGGTGGTTGTTTTAGTGACTTATGGATTTTCGGTAGAAAATAAATTGTTGGTATTGTTGGCAAATCATTAGTCAAAAATTGCAATTCTTCCAAGTTCAATAGGTTTGCTTGGTTCCAGGCTTTTAATTTCACATTCAACTGCATTGTCATGTCATTGATGGGGTTTCTTTGGAGTTTAGTATATTTAGAAGTGTCATTTAATTGCCTGTATGCCTCATTTTTGTATGCTTCTATGTCCTGTATAACAATATTTCCACCATATATATATATATATATATCGTACAATAACCATATTTGCAATAAAAAAAAAAAAAACTAACAACCAAAATTGGTCAGCATGGTAGAATAGCAATTGCCATAATATACAAAGCACAACATTATAATTGCAGCTGTAAAGGTTACACCCAGGTGCGCACAATATAGTTTCATGATATTGTTAGCCCTTCCCAACGCCTGCATATTTATGTAGGATACCCACCAACATTACTATTCTGATCTCAAGGTTGAATTGGTACATTTCTAATCGACTATGTCTTGCTGGGAACCTCTCTGCCAAGTACAGGCTCACTATATGTGTCAATGCACGAAGTGCTATAATATTCTACAATATAACTAGGTCTAGTTTCCCATCCTGGTTTCACTGGGCATCTCACTGGTTGGAGGTTGTCAGAGCAGGGGGGGCGGTCTCAGCTATGTGTGGTCTTCATCCCCTCTCGTGGGAGTATTATTGTTTGCCTGGAGTGTGCGCAGCCAGGTCAGAACTGGTTCCCATACGTCTTTTGGTCTTGACTGGATCGGCATCAATTCCCGATATGTGGATAGTTGATTTTGGCAAAAGCTAATGTCACGAACATTATTGCTAACTTAAAGGCATCAATTAAGTGCCTGAGAAGCAGAAAACCATTGTTATTTAGTATTACATAGAATAATGTACCCCATCAACTCTGTGACTACATAAAACAATCAAGCCAATATTTACTAAAGCTTTGCACGGGCAATAGCATGATGCAACGTTATGCAACAGACAGCGTCTGGAGTCCTCCAGAAGCACCTCTAAATTGTATTGCGATGCGTGACCGCCTGCACAAAAATGTCGACCTCAGCCTTTGGCCTCTTGAACTGTATGGCTCACGACTCCTTTCTAAAAAACTTGTGCAATAGAGGGTTAATTATTTTATATACAATGACAATTTTGAATGGTGTGATATTAACTCTGTCATAGTATTTAGATTAATTTATACTGAGCCATAGACGATATTATGCGTGGACTTGTCGACCCACCGCATGAGTTGTGATTTCAAAATAATAAAAAAATACTCAAGTTATGCCCAATTAAGTTTATTATATGTAATTTCGCCTCACGCTTATTCATTGTGGATCCCCTGAAAATGTGGCTGGATTTTACTAGACGATTAATAAAGATACAGGGTTGTCTGTGGCATACAGAGACTTCAAGACCACAGGGCAAGTTGTCTTGAAATGCTGAGGCAGGGATTCTGTTTTCACATACATCCACAGCACATGACAACACACGCAGGCCTTGAAGCCAGATCAAATTAAATTCCTTCATCCCACCAGGTCCACACACAGAATATTTCTTTAGCTGCTAATAGTTGAGAAAGCGTGTGAGAATTGGCAAGTGGAGTGAATTTTCTCTTAATTCCTCCATTGCTTTTTCATCTCACATTCTTTGAGTTAAGACGACAAATATGTTCACTCAGTTTTCACAGAAGAATGTGGCCCTGTGGTCGGAGGTTGCTTGGCAATGCAGACGCTCTGCTAACATAATAATAAATATGCTGCACTGCACAGAGTGAAAAAGGTATGCAGGCCTCAAGGCTTAAGGGGCTTAGCAGACCTTACTTATTATGAATCTCTAGAAATGATGCAGACCAACTAGAACAAAACCATAAAAAATAAATGTGTTTCAGCCTTTTCAATCTTGAGATAGGATTGTCTCTTTCTATTTCCGTGGTTAATTCCTTCATCGTGCACACATTAATATCTGCATTATGAAACAGCAATCCGTTCATTTGGCTATATGTGTTCTGGTAAACTGTATTTTTACACTTTTTTGTATTTTTTCTAAAATAAAAAAGCAGTTTTCGCTTTGTGGAGTTCATTGCCTGAGGGATGGTATGTTGCATGACTCTCTCTCTCTGTTGCGTCTATTAAATTCGGAAGAGTTATAGTTTGATAGATTGGACCTACTTTTGCCTAAAATAGGGCCCCAGCCCCAGAAGGCAGATGGGGCGTGCCCGAACACGTGCCACGTGGACATGCGGCAGACGTCAATGATTTAAAAAATGTCTGTATATGCCTTAGGAATCTCGATGTCCGAATGTGGAAATTCCACAGTCATACATTAACACTTAAGGTAGAAATTTGAAATCTCCAATGGGTATATCACCAAAAAGGGGTAAACACAGAGTAAATGGGGGTGCAACAAGGATCTTAGAGAATAGACAATCAGAGGTGCGGTAGGTGCAGTGGTGCTGATGCTCAGAGGCCTTAGGGGCCCATTTACCCGTGATTAATGCTTTATTTTACTACCTGACCAACAGTGGGGAAGGCATTTTCATTGCTTGCACTGTTGCCGACACCAGCCTTGCTACGTACGCCACTGAATGCAACTTATAGAGTATATGCACAACCGGAATTAATAAACACACCTACCCAACTGCTACTCAAATGCCAGCCACTGCTGACGTTCACCTATTCAGCCAGAGAGTGTACCAGTCCATACTCACCCAATAAAGAGGAATTAAAAGACTGCAGCACAAACAACCACAATAAACAGCATACAATCATTTCTAATTGCCAGCTGCATTTCCACCATGCATTGGTAAAATCCGATGAAACTGAATGGAATATTTATATCCCCAATCAAATCATTTAACCCACGACAAATCAAAGCATACTAAACTTACAATACATGCAGGACACCTGAGCCAACCAGTGACCACAGCTAAAGCACATTGTGCCTTTGATCAATTAAACACAGGGGAAAGGCACAAAAGCAACTTCAGAACTTTTGGGTCTTTTGCCAGATTGTCATTGTATGGCTGACAAAGAGGAGCTGGTGAGGCATTAGTCACTAAAACACTATAGCACAATTCATTGCTGTTAGAAATAGGGCTTCTGGTTGGCTATGGTATACATCTAAGCCAGGCACAACCCATCACTCTAGTCATGGTAAGGGAGTTACACACCCAAGATAACCTCTTCTCACTCCCTTGGTAGCTTGGCAGAGCAGTCAGGCTTATCCCAGAGGCAATGTGTAAAGCATTTGCGCAACACACATGATGGAGCAAGGACTCGTACGTGAGAATTGCTCGGAAGCAATCCTCTCGTCTTAACTCATTAACGAATTACTAACGATGTGTTTTGTGATTAATAATACGCATTTCTTTTACACGCGGGAGAAAATGAAGCTTGCCTATATGTTTACTAACTGCAATAACATGAACGTAGGTCTAAAATGCATTCTAACACAGGATCCTTTACTGCGCATGCGTCTACTGCATCTACGTAGTATGACGTACTAAAGCTTGGAGGGAAATTCTGGCGCCTGCGCAAAGAACCATAAAATGGCCGCTTGAAAACTCACATGCATGACACCTGCTTGCTGAAATTAGAAAATAAGTTTTATACTAACGCAAATGCAGAAGGGGAAATAATAAATGGTATGGGCTAGAATAGAGGTTGGTGGTATACAGTGAAATCATTTATTTTTGAGAATAAAAGTTTTCCATTTGACTTTATTATTAGTGCGTATTTGGGCCTGTCAAATTTGTCTGAGTCAAGCAGACTGACGTTGCACGACGCACGCGCCCTGGTGAGGAAAAACGAAAAGATGACTAAGGACTTGTCACGCGTCCAAAGTCGGCAAAGATGTGCCCTGGGAACATGAGGGTGAAGAGTTCATATGAAGGAACTTTATTCAAGAAATCGCTACATTTGTATTAATAAAGTTTAAAGATGTATGGGAAAGGAAGTGCGGAATAAAAGTTTGAGGGGAGGAGTTTTGAAACAATGGTTTAAAGAAATAAGTGAAATATAAGCATGGTCTGATGATCAACCCCCCCTTGCCGTCCAATCAGAAGTTAGTATTCTGTAAAATTGAAACATTAATGGGTGGTACATGGTAATAGAAAGGTATAATTGAAGTAGTTTTAGTTAGTTAGTGAGCTAAGCTTGTTGGGAGCGGAAGCAGCTGAAACAATTCAGAGCTTGGGATGCTGTCGGTGCTGGGGATGGTGCTGATGCTCTGAAATGCTGATGAAGAAATCGAATGCAGAACCATCTACTTAATTTGGGTGGGTTAGAAAGAAGATCGCGGAAGAACCACGAGGAGGAAGAGAGTGTCAGAGAGGGGTGCGACCAAGTCATCGGTATCTAGAGAGGTGAAGTATTCTGTCCTGATTCCTGTCCTGAAGCCTTTGTCTCCTGATCTGTCCTGGGGACCCTTACCAGCCCTTTGGCCAGAGGGTTGGTCTTCACACCATACTTGGTAATTATAAATTCATCGTCTTGATAAATGCTCTTCTCTCTCTATCCTCTTCTTTCTGAGCATAGTTATTGTGTGGATCTGAATTGTTAATGCCTATTGAAACTTGATTGAATTGGCACTCTTGCGAATGAGGGTGTTTGTACTGAAACATTTTGAGATGGTTCACAACCAACTAATTTAGATAAAAAAAATTAAAATTTACAGAGTCTGTGATTATGTAATCAAGAAATGTTTAATCAAATTATGTTTATTATCACCATCAACTAGTTCCACCTAATGGTCCATTGACCAGAGGAAAGAACTATTTGATCAGTGAAAGGTTTAGTTAGAGAAGAAATAACTAGATCTTCAGGTTTGAAAATTATAAAACTAAAAAAGTTCCAGCGGTCTACTTGGTGTTTAGTGTAAGAGAGTTATATGGGCCCGGGTGAGTATATGGTAGTGGAGTATCTGTTGCTAGTACGCCGCTGGATCCGTTTTCTGGTAGCAGAGCTATGGTTGTTAGTGACTAGTTTGGTGATAAGTATAGATTATTGATTTTTGATTTATGTTTAACAAAAAGAGTTAGTGTCCTGTTTTTATGTCGTCTGGAAAATTCCCGGGGAATGAATAGCAGGTGGCGATAGAAACCACAATGCAGTGAGGTTACTCGTCTGTTGGAATAACACTGAGAAGCTAGGAAAAGCTAGCAGTGTTAAAGTAGGGACTATTTTCTGTGTAAAAGTGAGAGTGATTGATAGCAAAGAGTTCGCTAGTGAAACTTAAGCCGTTATATCACCTAGTAAGGTTAACCCTGAAGGAGTAGTAAGTTCTTCTAAGCTAGATTGACAGCAAAAGGAGTTCGCTAGTGAAACATCGGTCTCAAATTTCCCTAACGGGTGACACCGGAGGAGTAGCAGGTTCTCTGGAGCTTAGGTGAAGAGTAAGCGGAAGGTTTTACTCGCAGTGAAAAAAAATAAACTATCCTTTGATTTAGTGGAACAGACAGAGTAGCGAATGTTTTTACGTCGTTATTAACAAAGACATTTAAAGAGAATTTCGAGAAATAAAGTTTCGTATTACCTTGTAAAGGGAGGGTCAGTTGCCGGAGTGGTACTGACGTCACGGGGAGCCGCGCTGGGATTGGTAGATACAGCGGGCGTGTGACAGGAGGAGCTTTGTAAAGGAGGGGTGAGAAATCGCAGGAGTTGGACTGACGTCACAGAGAGCCGCGCTGGGATTGGTAGACACAGCGGGTGTGTGACAGGAGCAACCTTGTAAAGGAGGGGTCAGTAGTAAGGAGCAGAACTGACGTCAGGAAAAGGCCGCGCTGGCATTGGGTGGATCACGAGTGTGAGCCTGATTTGATTGGATAGTCAGTTAGAAGCTGCGCTAGAATTGGTGAAGAGAAGATTGTATGCGGGATTTTGATTTGACAGTAAGTACAAGACGTACAGGAAGAAAATTTCAAGGGTTTGCGGAATACAATTTCCTACACCGATCCTCAAGAATGTATGGAGAAAAAAGAAAGATGTCATTATTTAAGAAAATAAAGAATTTCTTTGTAAAGGATAAGCCTGTGTTCACTAGAGAGGGAATTCCTATTCCGCCACCGAAGACACCAGCATCTTTTATGATGATGGAGAGAGGATATCATACCTGCGTGTCATTGGAAAACTGGATAGAGTACACGAAGGATGATGGGGTGTTAGCATTTCCTAAAGATGGTACGTTTAATGGGAGGATTCTTCAGAATTTAAGATTGAAAATGAATGATTTAGAACCTAGACCTAGGTTAACTCAATATGAGGCTTTGGAAGAATGGGAGACTTAGTCGTATGAACGAGAAAAATGTAGAGGTGAAAGATATAGAGGATTCTTTCCGAGACACTTGCATGAGTCACGAGAAGGGCAGATGAAACAGTGGAGGAGAGCTATGGTATCAGAAGGGTTATATCCAGTGTTGATGGCTGAGGAACAATCTGGAGGAAAGTGTAAAGAGAAAACAAAACATTTGAACACCGCAGGATATGGTGAATCAGATGATGAGTTACTAGAGGATATTTTAATTAAAAATCCACCACCGTATCAAGAAGCAGCTAGTAAGGTTGTCTCAAGTGCGCCAATAATGGGAATACCATTAACTCTACAGGTTTTACATGAGACATCATACAACAGAGTGCTGCAAGATAATGGAAGAGAAGCTTTGAATAAAACTAGGGAAGAACTAGTTCAAAGGATAAGTCAATTGAATTTAAATACTGAAGCTTTAACAGTACCAGTGACCATTGGTCCAGTAATCCCATTATATGGGGATAATAAGATTTGCCAGAAACCACAACTTATGACGGTTCCATTAAGTAGTCCCAGAAAAGAGATAGTAATCACAGACGATCAGGTTAGCAAAAGTGAGTCAGTTATTTCATTAATGGATCTCCCTATTGTGGAACCTAATACGGAAACTCCAAAGAGAGTTACGCCTATGAATTTGAGAGAAAGAAGACCTTTAGTTCCGGCTGGAACTGCAGGCGCAACAGTAGTCACCTCTGAAGAAATAGAAAGGTGGGCTCAGGAAAGAGATAATCAGAACCCAACACCAAAGATTTTGGATATCAGCAGATTGAAAGTGGAATTGGAAGAGATGATGACAGGATGTGTGGGTACAGAAAGATTAAACGTTTACAATGATGAGGAATTATTGTTTCTATGTAAGAGTATAACTAGGAGAGCCAGAATATTTCACGAGAGACTAACTGAAGTTGCTTCAGAGATTGGAATAGACATAGGGAAATCAAAATTGTTACAGAAACCCTATCGAGTGAATTTTACTGATAAAGATTTAGAAAGTGTAAATGTTTCGGGAAATAGGCTACAGATAAAAGAATTAATGAACATTTTGCGAAAGTGGGGAGACATTGATAAATGGAGAATTAGATGGATAAAAAAGAAAGAGGAAGTGCAAGCGAGAGAAGCAGCAGCTGCATTTCCAGTAAGAGAATCAAGCAAAGTAGAAAAATTGTGTCCAATGAGAGAAGTTCCAGGAGGTGGATATGTTCATGTTCCTTGGAGTAGACAAGATATTTTATCATTTACAAATGACTTTCCAAAATTGAGAGAAAAACCAGTTGAGATAGTATAAACAGGTAGAGAGGTTTGTGAAGGGTTCAAAGGTGTTATTGAAAGACTTGGATGGTCTATTTGATATAGTGGTACCTGCTGATTTATGGACAGAATGTAAGATCACAATTGATTGGCCTAATGAGGAGTATCCTAGAGATGCAAAAACAGGAGCACCTTCGGAAGAGGTGATGAAAAAATATCACCAAGTGATTACGTATTTGAAAGGGAAAATCCCTCCTAAAGAAACAGATTGGGTAAAAATAGATAGAACAACACAGGAACCAAATGAATCTGTACATGCGTACTATGAATGGTTATTGCAGGTGTTTAAGCAGTATAGTGGTTTTGAGAATATTGGTGACAAAGATATGGGACATTTTGTGTATCGGTTTGTATATGGCTTGAAACCAGAAATTAGTCAGATGATACAGCAGCACATGTTGTGTTGGCAAAGCAAAACAGTAGATGAGATTCTAAAGTACGCGAAATATTGCGGAGATGACATTGAGGCCAGGCGTAGGAAGCTAAAAGAGAAAATGATGTGGGCACAAGTTAAATTGGCAGAGCAGCAAGAAGAGAAAACAAATGACCAAAATAATAATCAAGTGAAAGAACAGAGTCAGAATAATCAAGGAGCGAATGGTAATAAATTTAAGGGGCGAATGGACAGAGAGAGAAGCGAAAAAGAAGTTTCCTTGTCATGCGTGCGGAAAGCTTGGACATTGGAAGAACGAGTGTAAGAGTATTCAGAATAATAAGAATAATAATGGGCCAAATCAAAATTTAATCCCACAGATGCAGAATGAAGTACTTATGAATCAGCAGCAACAGGTAGTTACTCCACAATATCAGGTGCCACCAGCTCCTACGCCAAATTTTGTGAACCATCAAAGTTTCAGTGCAAACACCGGATTTCAAGGAGAAAGTGGTAAGAATAATAGAACAATTGCACAATATTTTTTACAGAATGATGAAGAACATTCAGATACCGCACAATGACGGTGCCGGAGGGGGGAGGAAGAGGAGTGCGTGCTTGGTGCATCCTTGCCGGTAGATCAGTCAGGTCCATTCGTTGATGGGAGAGTAGAAGGTAAAGACATTACTTTCCTATTGGATACTGGTGCTACCGGGTCTACTGTGAGAACAGCAGATATCCCAAACCTACCCCTCTCGGGAGAGTCAATCCAAGTTGTAGGCGTATCTAACCAACAGATTAGAACCCCAATCACAAAGCCAATGGAGGTGCACATTGGAAATTTCAAAGAAATGCATCAATTTGTAGTATGCGATTCCAGTCCTGTAAATCTGTTGGGAAGAGATCTTTTGTGCAAGATGAATTGCGCGATCTATTGTACACCGGATGGTGTTGCTTTCCAAACCCCTGATGAGGACTTTGTTTATAAAATGATGCTGGCCAAACAGGGAACAGAAGTAGATGAAATGTTTTCATTAATAACCGAGAATGAATTACCCGAAGAGTTAAGAGCGACAGTCAATCCAGAAGTGTGGGATTTTACAGGAAAAGACATTGGGCTAATGACAAATATAGATCCAGTTAAAGTGACAGTGAAAGAAGGTGCAGTGTATCCAAATACCCGACAATACAAAATGAGTCCAGAAGTAAAAGCAGGAATTGTTCCAGAAATAGAACGAATGGTTAAACAAGGTATATTAAAAGAGGTGATGGGTAGTCCTTGTAATTCGCCAATAATGGGACTGAAAAAGCCTAGCGGAAAGTACAGAATAGTGCAAGACCTACAGAAAATAAATAAAATTGTAGTTCCCTGTTGTCCAATTGTGCCAAATACAGCAGTGATCCTTTATCAAATACCCTGGAATGCAGGATGGTTCACAGTAATTGATTTATGCCAAGCGTTCTTTTCTATTCCTTTGCACCCAGACAGCCAGTAACTTTTTACATTTAAGTTTGAAGATCGTATTTACGCATGGTGTCGTGTTCCTCAAGGGTACACAGAGAATCCTTCAATTTTTAATCAGATTTTGAAAAAATGGTTGGAATCGTTGATCATGCCTGGAAATTCTGTTCTGGTTCAGTACATTGATGACCTATTGGTGGCATCAAGAACACAAGAAGATTGTGTCACAGATACAATTGCATTACTGAACCATTTGGCTGAAGGAGGACACAAGGTGTCCCCAGAAAAGTTACAGTTCTGTCGACAAGAAGTAAGATATTTAGGGCATAAAATAGAAAGAGGCGTTAGAAAAGTGACACCGGAAAGAATAAAAATAATCAAAGAAATGCAATTGCCACAGACTCAGAGAGGATATTGTAGGCAATGGATTAATGGTTTTTCTATGTTAGCAAAACCATTGATACAGATGATCCGGAAACGAGCAAAAGATCCAATTGATTGGAATGATGACTGCCTAGAGGCATTTGTGAGATTAAGAAATTGTTTGTGTGAGGCTCCTGCTTTGGGCATGCCTGATTATTCAAAAGACTTTGCTTTGTTCTGTTGTGAAAGAGAAAATTGTGCGCTTTCAGTCTTAACACAGAGACATGGATTGAGTCGACGTCCAGTGGCATATTTTTCAGCCACATTGGACCCAGTGGCCTCAGCATTGCCTGGCTGCTTAAAAGCAGTAGCTGCGACTTGTATGAGTCTGGAGCAAAGTGAGTCGATAGTGATGGGACATCAGGTAAAAGTTTTTGTTCCACACTCGGTTGAGATTCTTTTAACAAGAACAAGAACACAGCACCTCATCCCTAGTCGTTTGACAAAGTACGAAAGAGTAATTTCGGGAGCTGAGAATGTGACTATAATAAGATGTACGATTCTGAACCCAGCCACTCTATTGCCAGACCCCTGCGATGAGGAAGTGAAAGATGAAAGTGATCATGATTGCTTGGACGTGACTGAGTTATGCACGAAGCCCCGCCCAGACATAAGAGAGACACCTTTAAAAGAGGCTGATCATGAGTTATTTGTAGACGGTTCCTGCCTTAGGACACAAGAAGGAGGTCTAAGTGCTGCATATGCTGTTTGTAAAATTTCTGGGGTATTTGAGGCATCCTGTTTACCTGGGGTCAAGTCTGCACAAGTAGCTGAATTGGTTGCCTTAACAATGGCATGCAAAAAGGGGAAAAATTGGAGAGTAACCATATTTACGGATAGCCAATATGGTTTCGGGATTGTGCATGACTTTGGCCAGCTTTGGATGCAAAGGGGATTTCTGACTTCTTCAGGATCTCCTATCAGAAACAGCAAAAACGTAAAGGATTTATTGGAAGCATTACAATTGCCAAAAGAAATAGCAGTTGTAAAATGCGCTGCACATCAGTCAGGAAATGACTATGTGACTGCTGGCAATAATTATGCTGACCAAGTGGCGAAATACTGTGGTAAAAATGCAGTAACCATAAACAGAAAAATTGAAACGGGTGAAACCAGATGCCAACTTATGTACTTCTCAGTACCAGAAACATGGGATGAGATTAGACAATTGCAGGAAGAAGTTGAGGAAAGGGAAAAGAAATCTGGATAAAGGCAGCCTGTACAAAGAGACCACATGATGAGGTATGGGTGTATTTAGATGGAAGACCAGTCATGCCAGATTGTTTGCTTTCAAAATGGCGAGAGTGTACCATGGAGCAACACACATAGGGAGAGATTCAATGATCAGGCTATTCAGACAGAGTTGGTATAATCCGAAGTTCAGGGTAGTCGCAGAGAGCCTTTGCCAAAGATGCTTAACCTGTCAACAGCAGAACCCAGGTAGAAAGACAGTGGTAAGCTGGGGAAAGATCGGAAAGGCAGAAGGACCCTTCAGTTAGATTTTATCGAATTACCACCATGCAATGGACTGAAATACATACTTGTTATAGTATGCCTTTTCTCAAGATGGGTGGAAGCCTATCCAACTCGAAGAAATGACAGTCTTACAGTTGCAAAATTGTTGTTGAGGGAGTTAGTGCCGAGATTTGGTTTTCCAGTCACTTTGGAATCAGATAGAGGCCCTCATTTTAATAATGAAACAATTCGATTAATCTGTGCTGCATTTAACATTGAACAAAAACTGCATTGTGCATATCGTCCAGAGGCTTTTGGAGTTGTTGAACAAATGAATGGCACAATCAAGTCAAGATTGGGAAAGGTGTGTGCATCCACAAAGCTGAAATAGCCAGATGCATTACCTCTTGTATTGATGGGTCTCAGAAGCATTCCAGACAGAAAAACAGGAATGAGCCCACATGAGGTTCTCATGGGAAGAGCCATGGGACAGGCATTTATTCCTGGAAATAAACTAATGAGTATATCTGATGATCTGGTATTGGACTATTGCAAAGGATTGGCTGAAATGAGGCGTTCTATCTCTCACCAGGTTGGAGAAGACGCAGTTGAAAGACAGCCAGACCAAGCACATGATTTGAATCCTGGAGATTGGGTGCTGGTAAAGAAACACGCAAGAAAGTCGTGCCTAGCACCAAGGTGGGACGGACCACGTCAAGTCATACTAGTCACTACCACAGCAGTGAAGTGTACAGGCTTGCCCAATTGGATTCATGCCAGCCATACCAGAAGAGTTCCGAGCCCATCAGATCAACAAGAGCCACCAATGACTGAGCAAGCTGAAGCGTCAGGAGTTGTAAACTGTGAAATTGAAGAATCTAGAGTGATAGATTCTGAAAGACAACCACATGACGAACAGCCCGAGATAAGTCAGGAAGAATGGATCCCAGTGATTGAAATAATTGATGATGTTATTGAAACCAGAAGAAGAGCAGAACTGAAAAGACAGGAAAACAGCCAGGAAGAGACAGAGGAAGAAGAACACACTCAGGTGAAAATAGAGAGAGACACAAACAAACCTGAGGAGGGAAAAATAGAAGAACACGTTCAGGCGGAAGATGAAAAGTTTGAATTAAGACCTGAACAGGACCAGATAGTGTTACGTGCTGGATTGGAGGCCCTAATATAGGTGCGCTCGCTTCAGAGGCACAAATCCTTCGTGCCACAAAGATAGGCAGGCCCTTTCACCCACTAAAGGCCCTTTCACCTACATTAGCCCTCCCTTCACAATAACGAGCAACCGAGGCTGTCCCTTATCTGACGTGTGCTCTGGGTGCAGAAGACGGTCCATCCTAAATACGTCATCTCCATGTCCAACAGTGACTAACCTACGTCACAACGAGTTCTTAGAAACAGACCCTTAAGCTCTTGGGATTTTCCCTAGCACAGGATTATTGATTTCTCCAAGAACTCATTAAATATGCATGAACCACTATTTCCTAAGGGTTCATTCCTGACGTCTTCCTCTGACCGACTTTAAGTCAATACTAACATTCCAAGGCACTTATCAGGTATAAATATACATCCCTTTGCCCAAGCAAACCAGAGGGGACCGAGACTTCCATGCCGACACTCTGACCTGAGACGCTGCAACCTGCGTCATGCCACAGCTCCAGCTGGCAGAGGTCTATCCACCCATCCTGGGCTGTCCAGCTCGAGATCAGGATGAAGTCCCACTAAGGTAATGGGGTTAGACTAAATCCTAGGGGGATTCTTGGCTCTCTAAGACCTACACACATGCTAGGTACACTTAGGTACATCTAGTTAGGCATCATAGGGGTATAGGCTTTATCTTAAATGATTCTGTATTTCATGTATGTGTTCATTACTATTGCACAATGGTAAAACTGTACCATGCATTTTTATTTAACTGCACTGCTGGCCATATTTCTCTGCTACTGTCCAACAGTTGTTGCAGCACATATTACCAGTACTAGAATAACAACTGTGCAATAAATTTTATTGTAAACACACCCAACTGTTTCTTCTATGTACTTCTCTGAGATGAGTGACTGAATGAAAAGTAGTATATTGTTTCCACGATCCTGAGGGATCAGGGTTTTATGTTATGTGGTTGCCAGAAGCTATTCCCTTCTTGTTGTCAAGAAGTTTCTAGTGGCCTCTGAGCTAGCTGGTACACAGTAATTAAGTTTAATATACGCGATAGGGGCATACCGACCTCAGTCCTATGCCAAGCCTATAGTGTATGTTATTCCAATGCGCAGAACCTATCAGGGAAATAGGAACTACACTACATGGCGCCCAACGTGAATTTGGCACTTATTTAACAGTAGAATCTGAGTAGTTCAGTCATGCTTATTTTCAGAGACCTCTACTCACAAAACGCCAGAGACGTCTGGAATGGGTAGGCACAAAACTCCGCCACAGCTGAGTAGGCAAACTTCCTATGTATTGGCTGTTGGTTAATCAAGCTTGAAGGAAATAGTTCCCGAACAATTGTGCCTTTTAAAACCTTATCTTAAAACCCTTTTTTAGGACATTTTGTTTTCACAACACAATGTCTGTCGAGGCAGCTGCTCCTGTCACTGGGACACAGTTCTCAAACGACGAAGAGGAAGCAAATGCAATACATTTTGCACCCAATATCGGGCATACACTCACACAAAACTCCTCAGACATGGTTTAACAGACCGAGGAGGTACAGTGATATTAATAGAGGCACACGAAGATTATCAAACAGATGTGTTCTATTCTTGGGTTACATTCCCAGCAGTAAATGCAACAACTCAGACTTTTAATTCTTACATACATGAAAAAGTCCCAGCGGTCTACACTCCGTTCGAGGAGATTAAGATTCCGCTCACTGACCAGGACCACAATTTCTGGTTTAATGGTGCCCTACAACAAATAAATAAAACCAGGTTTGGTCCACTAGGTAGACCAGGAGCTAGATGGCCAATATTAGCTGGCTACACACCACATCCTGACATTGACATAATGCCACAAGATGCACTGCTCTTACAACACAAAGAGTTGGTAAAACTCTTACAGAGCCATGACGCAACTCGTCATGAGGACACTTGGTGTTCAGCCCACAGTAGCTACAAATAACACAGCTCCAACACAGAGCACCGCTACTAAAATCACTCCACAAACATTACACACAGTAATGGGTAAACTGCCCACAAAATGTGAACAGATTCCTTTCTGGGTAGCTCAGAAAATTACCCAGTTAGAAGCAGTATTTCCAAACACCACACCATTTGAAAGCATATAATGCTAACACTCTGCTTGCCCATGGGGATCACACCACAGTTAGAGGACTGCACCACTTGGGGTACAGTCTTTGCTGCCATATATACCAGGACTCATGGTATTCCTTCCTTAGCGGTAATTCCAGATGTCTTACGACAGATACAGAACAAGTATGGAGCTGAACCAGCTCTGACCTTAGGTATGAAATTACTAGGTAATTACGACCAGATTTCAACAATAATACTAGCTAACATTAAAGGGGAAGCAGCTTCAGTGGTGATCCGCCAACACCTAAGAGAGGTCAGTCTTATAGACCAACCACAAGAACTTCCCAAAATAATTGAAACTGCATATGCAGAACTGGGAAGGGACAGTTTGGGTGGGAAAGCTTTTAAAACCACAGCTAATGGGCAGTCCTGAGAAGGACAATTCTAAGCAGACACCTACTTCTTCTAAAAAGAAGTGGGATAATAATAAAAAACAAAATTTTTCAGAAAAGATTCTCAGTCCCGAGGTAGGTCTCCTCAACAGGAGCCCTCTGCAAAGAGGTATAACCTTAGGAATAGGGATAATATTAGGAAACCTGACAGGTATCAGGCTACTGATACACATTCCTCTCGACAAACAACACAGGGAGAGAAGGAAAGTCAGCACACAAAGAAGAGCGCAAGCAGTCCAGGGACAAGCACGCTCAGGACTCTTCTAAAACAGAAGACAAGCCACAATCCAAACCTCAATTTAAAAAGAAGAAAGTTGCAGGTCTCAAAGTTAGACATGCACAGAATCCTAAGGACTCAACTTCTGAATGGGGAATGGGCTCAGACAATGCTAGACAGCGCGGCAGAAGTAACAATAGCTCGCCTGAACCTGAAGGAATTTCTGGACAGCAAAATTGAATGATTACATCACGGTGGGAACACCAGACAAAAGGGTGAGCTTCCCACACAAGTTATATGAAATAACACTCCGCATGGAGGAGGACAAACACAGGAAAGTAAAAGGTCTCTTTGCGAAGAACCTATTGTCTGGTTTTGACATACTGTTAGCAGAACAAGATTAGCTGCCAGCATTCGTCAGGGAGCGCCCAAAGGGAGAAAGTATATTTTTTCTGCATTTTCCAACCATGTTCCCGTTCACCTTAAACATACATATGCACGGGAGTGGGCAGTAGCCCAAGCTCCAGCATTGTATAAAAATCACGCTGGGTGGGATCATGCCTCAACCCACCACGTGATCCCGTTAATAGTTTCACCACATGCTCAAAGACAATATCCTATTAAGCAAGAAGCTAAAAACACAGGTCAGGGAGATCTTAGATCAACTTGAATACCAGGAGATCATTGAAAAATGCACTTCACAAAAGAACAATCCCTTGTTTCACTTATCAAAACATGATAATACATTTCGTCTAGTTTTCACAGACACTTGAACACTTGCACAAAGACATATGCTGTCCAACATGCAGATAGTGCCGCATTTATGAATAACATTACGTGGGAAAAAATACAAAACAACACTTGTTGTCTCAAATGGATTTTTCTGTCAAATTATAGCACCTGAAAACAGATACCTAACAGCATTTAGTATATTAGAGTCCCAGCGACAATTTTTTGTCATCTCCCCCGTGGGTATAAGAACAGCTATGGGGTATTTTCTGAAAGAGTTACTGAATGGCTAAAGCACTTTGATGAAGAAGCATTGACCTATATGGAGGATATTTATCTAACGGACGACCTATTGGGGAAACACTTGACCAGGGTGAGCACCATTATTATGGGATTCGCCTCTGAGGGCTACAAATTTAATTTTGAGAAATCAAAAATTGCCCACCTCTGTGTCCTATTTTTGGGATACTAGTTTTCAAGTGAAGGGAAAAGCCTGGCAGCTAACTTTTTAGAAAAGTGTGCGCTGCTCCAGCCTCCAAAGACATTAAAACAACTTCCAATCAGTACTGGGATTCCTAGATTTTGGCAGAACATACATTTTGGATTTCGCAGATAGAGTAAAACCTTTCTACGACCTTTTTCAAACCTGACTTTTCAGTCAAACACTGGACACAAGAACACACCAATATTCTTTGTTCACTCCAGGAAGATATTATTGCTTCCAAACACATACACACTAAGCCTGGGCAAAGCACTACGCTACGCTCGCGTAGTTTGCGAAGTTTGCGCTACTTCGCACTACACGAAGTGCACGTAGCACAGTGCAAACACGACGTAGCGTAGGGTAGCGTAGTGCAGCGGTCATATTCTGCTTGCTCGCGGTCCTCAACGTCAAGTTGGCGACCGCGAGCAATGCATAATGATCATCCCGGCGAGACTTTTTCCTCGTTCGCGATCAGCAACATCAAGTTGCCGATCGCGAGCGTGGAAAATAAACCTCCCGGCGAGATTCTCAACGCGGGAAGGTCAGGTTTCTCATTGCGAGTGGTTGCGCATGCCTCGCGACCGCTCGCGATGAGAAACTACCAGTCCGCGTTGAGAAAGCTGCCGCTCGAGTAAAAATCTACTCGAGCGGCAGTAAAGACAGCTCGCACTGTGCAAGATGCCGTTTTCAATGATTGCACAGTGCGGACAAGCATCCGGCACTGTGCAATCAGTGCGAACAGCATTTTGCACAGTGCACTACGTCAGTTCGCGTAGCTACGACGTAGCTCAGCGTAGTGCGAGGTGCACTTCACGTAGCTTCGCGTAGCGCTACTGCGCGAACTACGCCCAGGGTTAATACACACACGTGTAAACTTGAACCACTTGGTACTCAGTATCATTTTGGGTCAATGCGGGTACACTTATTAAACCTTTAATGAAGGTGAAACTGTACCAATCGCATACAAATCTCATCTGTACACAAACACAGAAATGAGTTTTAATTCAACAGAAAAAAATTCTCACAACCATTCAGACTGCTGTAGCAAAAGAAAGAGCACTGGCTCATGGGAAGATGCATTATTGTCGTCACCCCAGTACCGGGGCTAGCATTCCTAATGCCAAAGCCTTACATCCAGAATGGATACAAAGGGCTAATTCTTTTGCTGCATCAGACTTTGAATTCAGATTTGATCCAAGTTTAAAAACACAGGCATTCTTGCAATATGAAAAAGAACATCATCTACCAAATGAAATCTTGCCTCTAGATCAGTATGAATTTTTAAAATTTACACTGATGGGTCTGCCCCACCGGCCGCCTTTGTTAAAGATCAGATGCTGGATGGCAAGTTCTGTCCTCATTGCACCAAAAAACAACCTCTAGGTAATAGCAAGGCTCGGTTGGCAGCTTTAAAAGCCCTGATACTTGCACTTGTAAACACGGATTGAGAATTCCCCACACTCATTGTGTGTGATTCCTTTTACTGTGTGCAATCATATAATAAATATTTACACCATTGGGAACAAAATGGGTTTAAAGATGAAAAAGGTGGCATAATTAAACACAAAAATTATGGGAACAGGTATTGGAGTTGAAAAACGACCTACCAAAAACTCACGTTATTAACACGCTGAGTCATCAACGTGATGGCGTGCACGTTGAAGGGAATTCATTGGCTGTTGAAGCCACACAGGGGGCTGTTCACACAGCTTCCGTAGCTGCGCACACTCGTTCAACAACGAGAATAGACGGTTAGAATATGGTGGCTGTAATTGCTTCACGCAAAGGCAGCACAACAGTGCCTAAGAAATTTCCACTCATATACTCCTACAAGTTAGGTGCAAACAACATTCCATATGCTCAGATTCCTGGAGTGGGGGATAGAGTATTTCCAAATATGGATAGTAGGCAGGAATTAATCATTTAAAGCACACAAGGGCTTGGGCTCCTCGCATTCAGGGGTAATAGCTACTATTTTTTCATTGCAGTAGTGCTATTGGTGGCCAGGGTTCAGAAGTCAGACTATTGACTTTGTCTTGAACTGCAACATCTGTAAACAAATGCCAGGCTACACCATCACAAGACCCGCGCAGGTCCCATTGCTAGACAGCATCAGACTGTCCACTTGATCGTGTCATGTAACAGGAGCACTGTGGCCCCTCAAATTTTGAGGTGGCTTAAAAATATATCTTGGTGGCAGTGGATCCGTGCTCAAGTTTCCTGTAGGTATGGCCTCAGCACTCGGGTGACGCTCAAAACAGTTATAGAAAGATTTGCGAGTCCATAACAGGAGATACGCAATCAACGTTACACCCTGACTGTGGCTCCACGCTTAGCTCTCGGGCTGACAAAGAGGCCATGGAAGGGATGAACGTAGTATTGCGGTACTCCTCTCCAACGCCATCCTGAGGGAATTTAGGTAGAGGAGAGGAAGGACTGGGGCATAGAGCATTCCTTAATAGCTAGGGTATTAGGCGGGGCGTTAGTGGGGTCAAACACTTATATGGATTCAGGGGGCAATACACACCCAGCCAAGAAGCTCTCTAGGAGGTCTGACTCCATTTATGAATGTGGGAACCTGATCATAAATGTGAAGGCACAGTGGCGGATGAAAACCATTCTGTATCTATGATCGTTTGGCTGTTTTACAGGAACTAAAGGAAACAAAGAAACAAACAAAGATTCTGTCAAAGTGAAACAGGCCGCCACTGGGAAGTCGAGGTAATCACGGCAAGACCTGTCTGAATCCCAAAAGTTGGGGATCTGGGCAGAGAGAGATAAAGATCGCGGACACAAAGGAATTTGGCCCCTCATACAGGAAAACCTGTGCCATTCCTTGAAGTGAAAGGAACAAGAACTGTACTTTTGCCGCATCTTGCCGTGAAAAGGAAAACAGATTCATTTCAAATTAAAGAATCAACCAAAAACTATGTGGCCAATACTGAGCAGTAGGCCTCGTGAACTCCACAGTAGTAGACGTCCCTCTCACTACAATTCAAGAAATTCAAACTGAAAAGCTCATCACGTTTGAGAAATCAAATCCATGGAGTGGGGGACTATGCAACAATGCAATGGAACTAGTTCTCCTTGAACCAACCTTTCAAATTCAAAATAAAAGTCAAGACAACACTCAAGTTGCAATTTGGCCAAAAACAAATGTGTACACCAACGTTTTTCAACAAAAACATCAAATAATAAAAGCTTCAACGTTTTTCACAAAAGCATCAAATAATAAATGCATCAACATTTTTCAACAAAAACATCAAATAATAAAAGCTTCAACGTTTTTCACAAAAGCATCAAATAATAAATGCATCAACGTTTTTCAACAAAAACATCAAATAATAAATGTATCAACGTTTTTCAACAAAAGCAAGAACTAATAAATGCATCAATGTTTTTCAACAAAAACATAAAATATTAACTTCACCATCTGAACGTTTTTCAGCAAAGACATCAACTATTAACTTCAACATTTCAACGTTTTTCAACAAAAACAGCAGAAATAACTTCAGCTAAACACGATGCAATTTCAACAATTGATCATACAGCTACTGGCTATTTCATTAACTTTGATACGTTTTCCATGGCTCCACGTGAACAGGAAGCGACGCCAGCCCAACAACAAACAACGAACATACAAGTACAAACTTTTGAACCTTTTCTTTTTCCAAAAGATATACATCTGGTTTCACCATGGGTAGAACTATGGAGTATTTCTGGGTTCATCTTTTTCTGTTCTAGCTTTGGTTAGAGCTAGTTTTTAGTATGACTCTTAGTGGACACTTTCTACAACACAGGATCAACATAAAACTGAAGCCACGTCCATTTTCAATTCAAATGCAAAAGAGACTTATAAATGTATTCAGCCTGAATAAGCCTTTGTATTCTAAATGATGTATTTAATCATCCGGTTTTTAATGCTGATTAATGTATTTTGAACTTTCATTCATTTTTCATTTGTTTAATCATTCATTCAGTGATGTCATTACCTGCAGTACATTTTTCAGAAAATTGGGTTACTGATACAGTGAATAATATGTTGTCTGTTTTAGGAATAATTGCTACATTTTCAGATCATGAAATGTTAGAGATTTATTCTTATTGTGACGCTTTATACCTGTTACCTTCATTAAGGTTATCAACTCCTACACAATTGTAATGCATCTAGAAATGTGGTTGTTTAAACACCAGTAGGAACGTTGCCAAACACCACCAAACACCATCGCACGGGGGTAGAATAGTTGACATACATCAGCAGGGGCAACATTAGATGCCATTTACAAAACAACAGGACAGACCCAGTTATGAAAGTATGGGTGGTTTGGCCTTTTGACACAAATTCCTGTCACAAAAATGATTCCTGAACATCACCAAGGGACTCAGTATACATAGGCCAGACCTACGTTATGTACAGATAACATCCAGAGGTAGTGAAATCCTACAGTGTAGGGAAGTTGTGCCTTTTTTTTGGCTAGAAACCCCAACACTGACAGTAGTGAAATGAAAGTTTCCTTTGTAAAATTCAATGCTTTAGGCAATCTGAAAACCATGCTTGTGCAGCACTTTTATTTTTCATTTCACATCAGCTAAAGAAATATTTTTTCTTTTTTGCAAAATAGCACTCTTAAATACAGACTGCCCCTCTTTCCTTTTTGATAAATTTTATCTTTCACTTACAAGCAGTGTGGTACACCTTGGGAATACCTCGCGAACAGGAACTATGCTTCTCATGGTTTCTAATATTTAAAAGACCAGTCTGAAAAGACTGCAACTGCAACATACCTGTTCTCTGATGCCTGTTTTTTGCAGTGAAGAATGCGTGGTCATCATCTGTCTGACACTTCTAAAGGAAACGGCAGTGGCATTTACCACCAGGCTGGAACTGCTGAAGTCCCATGCTTGGCTGTGTCCCAAGCGTATTCCCATCAAACCAAAGCATTCCTTGCAAATCCAGTGGGTGCCTTTTTGCTTCCTTTAGCAGCACCAAGGTATCGATTACAGCACCGGCTGCATCATAACCAGCAACTGGCTGCACTATTCTGTGCTCCCACAACGATTCTGCGATGTATTACAAAGGTCCGTCCACTGCAGTAACTACCAACAGAAATGTTGTGTCTCCCAGCCAGCACTTTTTATCTCTATTTTGCTAAAACATGTCCTGAAACACATTTTTTCTCTTATTGTTTCAACTCTCACCGAGTGCTTGGAGCTTTCCCTCTAAATTGACCTTTTTTTTTCTAAAGAAAGCATGGTCTTCTGAACAGCTTGTAAGAGTTTTCAATTTTATAAACAGGAACTTTTATAAGTAACTACTGACTCTAAGAGAGTATTTTTTAATGACACTATAGAATTTTCCTGTCTCCACAGAGTCTATAGTAATTTTACATATTTTAACAGCAGCTATTTTTTCAGCTCATAAACCACTCTCATGCAACTACCTGCCAATTATATGCAAATGCCTATTTTAGTCACGTAGTTTGCTTTTAATGGGTTATTCACGATTGTCCATAGATTGGAGTGGGTGTTATGTGCTGGATTGAGGCCCTAACATAGGTGCGCCGTTTCAGAGGCTCAAATCCTTCGTGCCACAAAGACAGGCAGGCCCTTTCACCCACTAAAGGCCTTTACACCTACATTAGCCCTCCCTTCACAATAACGAGCAACAGAGGCTGTCCCTTATCTGACGTGTGCTCTGGGTGCAGAAGACGGTCCATCCTAAATACGTCATCTCCATGTCCAACAGTGACTAACCTACGTCACAACGAGTTCTTAGAAACAGACCCTTAAGCTCTTGGGATTTTCCCTAGCACAGGATTATTGATTTCTCCAAGAACTCATTAAATATGCATGAACCACTATTCCCTAAGGGTTCATTCCTGATGTCTTCCTCTGACCGACTTTACGTCAATACTAACATTCCAAGGCACCTATCAGGTATAAATATACCTCCCTTTGCCCAAGCAAACCAGAGGGGACCGAGACTTCCATGCCGACCCTCTGACCTGAGACGCTGCAACCTGCGTCATGCCACAGCTCCAGCTGGCAGAGGTCCATCCACCCATCCTGGGGTGTCCAGCTCGAGATCAGGATGAAGTTCCACTAAGGTAATGGGGTTAGACTAAATCCTAGAGGGATTCTTGGCTCTCTAAGACCTACACACATGCTAGGCACACTTAGGTACATCTAGTTAGGCATCATAGGGGTATAGGCTTTATCTTAAATGCATTCTGTATTTCATGTATGTGTTCATTACTATTGCACAAGGGTAAAACTGTACCATGCATTTTTATTTAACTGCACTGCTGGCCATATTTCTCTGCTACTGTCCAACAGTTGTTGCAGCACATATTACCAGTACTAGAATAACAACTGTGAAATAAAGTTTATTGTAAACACACCCGACTGTTTCTTCTATGTACTTCTCTGAGAAGAGTGACTGAATGAAAAGTAGTATATTGTTTCCACAATCCTGAGGGATCAGGGTTTTATGTTATGTGGTTGCCAGAAGCTATTCCCTTCTTGTTGTCAAGAAGTTTCTAGTGGCCTCTGAGCTAGCTGGTACACAGTAATTAAGTTTAATATACGCGATAGGGGCATACCGTCCTCAGTCCTATGCCAAGCCTATAGTGTATGTTATTCCAATGCGCAGAACCTATCAGGGAAATAGGAACTACACTACAGCTAGAAGAACAAGTTCAGGCAGAAGAAGAAAGGTTTGAACTAAGACCTGAACAGGGTCAGATAGAATTAGAAGAACAAGCTCAGGAAGAAGTAGAACAAAATACAGTAGAACCTGAGCAGGAGGAAGCAAAAGAAGGTACAAGCACAGAAAACAGAGAAATAGAACAGATTGTGCCCAGAATAAATGAAATAAAAAGAACTTTACAAAGAGATAAAGAAGGTGAAAACGCAGTACAAATCAAAAGAGTCAGAAAGGGAGATAATTGGCCAACTGGAGTAAAGAAACTAAAATATCATCTGAGAAAATCTGAAAAGAGACCAGAACAAGTGAACGAAGTCACAAGTCAAACAAGACCTAAACAAACCTTAGCAAAAATAACTCGAAGAAGTCCAAGATTGAGAAACTTAAACAAGAGATACAAGGCTCCAGAGTGGACATACGTTATACTCGAGGAATTAGAGTCCCTGGATCTGTCTGATGATACAGAAGAGGTCCATATTGCACTAATTGATGAGAGCCAATTGAAACCTCCTTAAGGACAAAAAGGAAGGCTAAGACTGAAAAAGAAAAGATAAGAGAAAAGAATAAATGGCAGACATTGAAGTTATCGGAAAACCAAAATGTGTATTAAAAAGAAAATGTTTTAGATTTTGTTTTTGTAGTATTTTATTAGCAGCATTAGTATGGTTATTCCTAACAGTAGGAGTATCTTTAATAATGAAAACAAGTGACAAGAATAATACAGATACTAATGTTAAGGTAGATAGAATAAGAGAAACTAACATAGAAATAGGGGTAGAAGATGAAGCAAATTATCATAATGAATCAGACTATAATACGTCCTCTAATGTATTTATTAAGTTGTTATTTCAATATGTTAGTACTATGGAGATTAATAACTGCTACGTGTGTATGAAGTTACCCTCATCAGTATCAGAAGGAATGACATATCACCATATACCCTTAACCTATGGTGTGTCATGTAGTATTTTGTCAAGTTTACTTTATGCTGCAGGGAAACTTCAATATTTTTATTCAGATATAGATGTAGTATTTTCTGAATTACCCATTAGAAAGGATATGAATCCAGTAGCTAGTAGTAAAAATGCTCAGTTTATGGGTGAATTTTTCATAACGATGAGTTCAATAGAATTAGTTCAGGCACACAAAGATAATCTAACATGTACATTAAGAAAAGAAGAAAAATACTTTTTGAATTTAGTAGAAGAAAGGAGACAGGATTTAATGAAGAAGGCAACTACACAGAAAACCCATGTACCTCCATGGGTTGGGAAGGAGGGAATCTATGCAAGTGGCAAGGCTCATGCTGCGATGTCCCTGGACTTTGTGAAAAGGGGAAAATTCTGCCTCCATAGATTAAAGACAGATTATAACAATAATTACATTAGTTCCAGTGAATGTGAACATAACTTCCTAATATTAGGAGGATGGGGACTAAAAGGGGGAACAGATCCTGTGTTTCCAGGAGTGTATTATGTTTGTGGGAGCAATGGCTATTATAGGTTACCTGCAAGATGGTACGGAAGCTGTTATTTTGGAATAGTTTTTCCAAAAATGTATCATGTAGATAAAATCAGTGGAATCAATGGAAATTCTAATGGATTAACACGTAGAAGAAGAGCTAGTTTTTCTGAAATTGTAGGAGACATCTTTAGTGCACTGATACCCTCAGTTGGAGTCATTCTAAATTCACAGAAAATTTGTAAGTTATCAACCATAGTTGATCGACTTTCTACAGACACTGCAGGAGGATTTCTAATGATTAACACAGAAATTGTTGCAATTAGATCTATGGTTTTACAGAACCGTCTTGCTCTTGATATATTGTTAGCAAAAGAAGGTGGAGTCTGTGGCATGTTGAAAGTTCAACATTGCTGCACTTATATTCCAGACAAGAGCAGAGAAATTAAAGGATATATTGAAAATATTACGGGAATGCATAAAGATTTGACCCAACTGGAGGTTGACAGTGTGTGGGGAAGACTAACAAAAAGTATAACATCAATAGGGAAATGGTTTATTGGTTTTGGGAAAAGTTTTCTAGGTCAAATAATAATACCATTAGTTATGATAATAATGGTAGTAATGTTAATAATAATTGCATATAAATGTTGTAGAAAAGATACGAAAGAAAAGGTACACTTGGAGCGAAAGGGAAAGGGACAGACACGAAAGAGAAAATATGATGAAATACGTTTGGAAGAAATGAAAGGCAGGTTATATAAGAAGATGCGAGATTTAGAAGGAAATGAAATTATTGATGAAAGTTGAGAAGACAAATAGAGAAAATTGAGAAGTGTTAAGGTTGGTATCTGGGATGGATGGGTAATTTTGTGATGGCTTAATATGCCATCAGAGAGGGGATTGATGGAGCAAGGACTCGTACGTGAGACTTGCTCGGAAGCAATGCTCTCGTCTTAACTTATTAACGAATTACTAACGATGTGTTTTGTGATTAATAATACGCATTTCTTTTACACGCGGGAGAAAATGAAGCTTGCCTATGTGTTTAATAACTGCAATAACATGAACGTAGGACTAAAATGCATTCTAACACAGGATCTTTTACTGCGCATGCGTCTACTGCATCTACGTAATATGACGTACTAAAGCTTGGATGGAAATTCTGGCGCCTGCGCAAAGAACCATAAAATGGCCGCTTGAAAACTCACATGCATGACACCTGCTTGCTGAAATTAGAAAATAAGTTTTATACTAACGCAAATGCAGAAGGGGAAATAATAAATGGTATGGGCTAGAATAGAGGTTGGTGGTATACAGTGAAATCATTTATTTTTGAGAATAACATTTTTCCTTTTGACTTTATTATCAGTGCGTATTTGGGCCTGTCAAATTTGTCTGAGTCAAGCAGACTGACATTGCGCGACGCATGCGCCCTGGTGAGGAAAAACGAAAAGATGACTAAGGACTTGTCACGCGTCCAAGGTCGGCGAAGATGTGCCCTGGGAACATGAAGGTGAAGAGTTCATATGAAGGAACTTTATTCAAGAAATCGCTACATTTGTATTAATAAAGTTTAAAGATGTATGGGAAAGGAAGTGCGGAATAAAAGTTTGAGGGGAGGTGTTTTGAAACAATGGTTTAAAGAAATAAGTGAAATATAAGCATGGTGTGATGATCATCCCCCCCTCGCCGTCCAATCAGAAGTTAGTATTCTGTAAAATTGAAACATTAATGGGTGGTACATGGTAATAGAAAGGTATAATTGAAGTAGTTTTAGTTAGTTAGTGAGCTAAGCTTGTTGGGAGCGGAAGCAGCTGAAACAATTCGGAGCTTGGGATGCTGTTGGTGCTGGGGGTGGTGCTGATGCTCTGAAATGCTGATGAAGAAATCGAATGCAGAACCATCTACTTAATTTGGGTGGGTTAGAAAGAGATCGCGGAAGAACCACGAGGAGGAAGAGAGTGTCAGAGAGGGGTGCGACAAAGTCGTCGGTATCTAGAGAGGTGAAGTATTCTGTCCTGATTCCTGTCCTAAAGCCTTTGTCTCCTGATCTGTCCTGGGGACCCTTACCAGCCCTTTGGCCAGGGGGTTGGTCTTCACACCATACTTGGTAATTATAAATTCATTGTCTTGATAAATGCTCTTCTCTCTCTATCCTCTTCTTTCTGAGCATAGTTATTGTGTGGTTCTGAATTGTTAATGCCTACTGAAACTTGATTGAATTGGCACTCTTGCGAATGAGGGTGTTTGTACTGAAACATTTTGAGATGGTTCACAACCAACTAATTTAGATAAAGATTTTTAAAATTTACTGAGTCTGTGATTATTTAATCAAGAAATGTTTAATCAAATTATGTTTATTATCACCATCAACTAGTTCCACCTAATGGTCCATTGACCAGAGGAAAGAACTATTTGATCAGTGAAAGGTTTAGTTAGAGAAGAAATAACTAGATCTTGAGGTATGAAAATTATAAAACTAAAAAAGTTCCAGCGGTCTACTTGGTGTTTAGTGTAAGAGAGTTATATGGGCCCAGGTGAGTATATGGTAGTGGAGTATCTGTTGCTAGTATGCCGCTGGATCACACACACACACCAGTGACACACTAGGCACACCACAAAAGAGACTGAGCACAAGGGTATATCAAAAATATCCTTTGTATTATATACACATAACACACATTGGACCATAAATCACTCTGTAACAGATTTAACACATTTAGACCACATAACATAAATCAGCACATAACATAAATCACTGCGCCACTAGGCGCTTGTCATAAAGGGGCACATAAGGTCATAAATCAGCTGGCAGTAGGTAGAATTATATTAGGCCCCAATTACACAAATCATGGTGCCACCAGGCACTGGTCATCAACATACCCATAAAAACACATAAATCTTTTTGCCATAGGCAATGGTCATTAGCACACAAACTATAAATCATTTTTGTAGCAGGTGAAGCGCATTAGACCCCATCATATAAATCACTGTGCCAACTGGGCAGTTTGTCATTACATGCGTAAATCTTAAAAATCACTTATGCCCCTAAGCAATGGTTGTAAACAAAATAGTGCAGTAAATCATGTACCTATAAGTCGCCCAAGTCCTGAGAAACGTTATGGTCACATTATGCCTATCATCACAGCGCACCGAAGAATAGGCTCCTAGGCTGCACTTGCACTCATAGGGATGTAGGATGCAGCGCATCTGAATGCATACTAGGGGTTATGTGGTAATCCTCACTCCTAGGTTATAGTTGGGGAGGCCTCCGTTGAGGGATCTCCCCGGAATGTTCCTCCAGAAGCAAAATCAGGGCGGGTTTATCAAACGAAAAAGCCCCCGTTGACTGGGCGACCTCCTCGAGTCCCCTGGGGGTGGAAAGCGTGAGGTGCCGTGCAGCAAGATGTCGGGCACGCCATCCTGGTGCGGCTGGGGCGGCCATGTTGACGCCGGCTTCCGCTGGTTGCTACAGCAATCCGCCGAGTCTCGGCCAATGCTTAGGTTGCGGCTCCGGCCACGCTAATTTGAACACCGCAGATTTTTCTTCGAGTAGAGGTCAGCAACCTTTACTCCCTGCCTTGGCGGGCTGCTGGTGGGAGCCCGCAAGGCTCTGGTGTCTTCCGGCAGTTGGGCCCCGCCTCCCCTGATACACTAACGCGGGGTAGGCTCCCACCTGGGAATTCCTCAGCGGTTCTCTTGGTGCTACGGCAACTGGGAGGGGCCGCGCTCCCAATACACTAACTGCAGCGGCTCTTCGTTGTCTCGGGCATTTCTGCTGAAAGTGTAGTGCAAGCCCACGCCTTGGGCTTTGCCAGCAGTAGAATCACAACATTTTTACCCCACGATTCACGGGTAAATTGAGCCCACGCCTGGGGCTCAGGCAACAGAATTTGGAAAGCGCTAACCAAGCGCTTACTGCATAAAAAAAGGGTGAAGAGCACCAGGAGTTGTAAAATACTTAAGGTTCCAGGAAATTCCCATACTGTAAAGCACCAGGAAATCCCACAGACGTAAGGAACCAGGAAATTCTATACCGTAAAGCACCAGGAATTCCAAAATAAAGTGAAAGCACAAGGAACTCCCAGCACATAAGGAATTCCCAATAGCACAAGGAAGACTTTGAAATCCCTGAGTCTCCCAGAACAGGAGGCTAGCACACACAAGCCCTTGGAGATTCTTCACACGCAGGATACCACAGCAGGGTAAAAAGAGTCAGTCCTTTTCCTCCACCATAGACAGAAGCAACACTGCAGGCCAACCCACACCTCACTCAGAAAAGGTAGCGCTCCTCACACAGTCCTTCGCTGTTCTTCTTGGCAGGGTCCTCTTGTTCCTTGAAGCAATCCTAAGTCCTGGGGTTTTAGTTCTAATACTTATACCCCAAAATGTTTTTGTTCTCTTTGGGGCACGAGTCTCTGAACCCAGTCCAAACCAGTTCAGCATTCACTGGTGCAGCATGGTCACAGGGGGCGGAGACAGCATTGTGCAAAAGGAGACACAGCCTATTCAGGTGTAAGTAGCACTCCTCCCACCACTCTAACTGCAGACCAGGTCTATTCAACTCTGCGCTGGGTCACCCAAGCAAGGCAGGGCACACCTCGACCCCCCTCACTGACTGTCTAGAGTGAATGCACATCTCAACTCCTGTCACCCACACCCCAGACGCTGAATGCACAAACAGCCAGAGGCACACAGAATAGTGAAGGAAGAAAAGGCTCACTTTCTAAAAGTGGCATTTTCAAACACAGGATTTAAAAACCACCTTTACCAAAATGTGCATTAATAAATTCTGAGTTCAGAGAGTCCAAATATGATTTTCCTATTTAGTCCCTAGGGAAAGTTACACATGTAAACATAGTACAGTGCAACCCCATTATAAGCCTATGGGACAGATAGCCTTTCAACAGTGAAAATTCAATACACTGTATTTCTCTATCAGGACATGTCACACACACTAGTACATGTCCTACCTTTCACATACACTGCACCCTGCCCATGAGGGTATCTTGGGCCTACTTTAGGGGTGCCTTACATATAAGGAAAGGGAAGGTTTGGGCCTGGCAAATGGGTGCACTTGCCAGGACAACATGGCAGTTTACAAACTGCGCATGCAGACACTACAGTGGTAGGTTTGAGATACATTTACAGGGCTACTCATGTGGGTGGCACAACCAGTGCTGCAAGCCCACTAGTAGCATTAGATTTACAGGCCCTGGCACACACCCTGAATTTTACTAGGGACTTAGCAGTAAATCAAATATGCCAATCATGGATAACCAATCATTGTCCCAATTTACAGAGAGAGCATATGCACTTTAGCACTGATCAGCAGTGGTAAAGTGCCCAGAATCCTATAGCCAACAAAAATAGGGTCAGAAAAATAGGAGGCAAAAAGCAAAAAGTTTGGGGGTAAAACCTGTCAAAAGGGCCAGGTCTGACAATTGCCAACACTCATGAGAAAATTATAAGGGTGAAAAATATCTCATAAGCTGCTACCACTCCCAAGATCAAAAGATAGACTTTCGAAATACTGTAACATATGTGATAGGATACTTCATGGCATGACACCAAAGGCAGAATGCATTATTGAGGTTATGGGGGAACAAAGCAACTTTTATTTATTTTACTTTGTTTTATTTATTATATTAGATGGTAAATGACCTATCAAACATGTGGGGTTATTTAAGGTTTTGCACGGGTGTTCACGTGGTGCAAAGCATCACAAAGAATTGCATAGATTTATATATCATTATAATCGCCTGTAGGTACAGTGTGACACTGAACTGTGCCATACGACTACCCACACAATCCTTAATAAATAAGCCCCATGGTATCTTGCTTCTTTTTATGAAAGACATCCTCTGGTAGGTATGTAGAATACACGTGGAATCTGTACTGTCATAACGGGAGACCAACGTGGACTTTGCAGTTTGCTGCAAAAACAAATGCTAAGCAGTTTGTGTAAGTCCTAAGCCAACATTATTGTGGGTTAGAGTGTATAGTAACCTGCACAGAGATCAACTCCAGCAGTGAAATAAATACACTTAGGACTAAGGTTGCATCCTCATCATCAAATAAAAATTAATGGAAAAATAGCTCAGAAGAAAGTGAGCTAAAAACCCTGTTCTACCTTTATTTGCTCAGGCAGCAGTTGAAATTCTGCTTAGTGACCAGAGTTTCACATTGTCAGAGAGCACTGGCAGCCAGCATTGTGTTGTCACACTCCTCTGAAATAAGATATTACAGTACAGTAACAAAGTTTTTTTCTTTTTACAGACGAGTAGTGATGCCACAGCAGTGGAGAGGTGTGGTGCAGCGGCCAGGGCAGCTGACTTCGGAGCACAGGGTTCAGGTTCGATCCCCGGCTCCGGCGGCAGCTCAGCTCAGCACCATGTGACTCTGGGCAATAGCTCACTTAATTTCCACTACGGCCCCCAGCGCCTTGAGACCCGTAAGGGTGAGTAGCTGCGCTATATAAAAACGGACTTACTTACAGCAAAACTGCAATAAGGACCTTAGAGTCGAGTTTAACTGTAGTGACTGCAGTCTTCCATATATTATCCTTACCTTCAAAGCACCACCTGACTGCTTCAAAAACAGTATACCATTGTAGTTTCATATGCTATAGAATAATAGAGCCCATCTAGCCATTGAGTTCTGTGCCTCCAATCTCATTCTTATATACTAGAGAAGTCCTCTGTAAATTGTGTGGTCGAAGGGGCATCATCTTTGTAATGGACTTTATATTATCTCAGTTATATTGCAGCATTTAGATTAATTTAAATCCAACTATGTGTGATACCTTGGTTGTGCTCTTTGACCTAACAAATAGTAAAATCCGTTTGGATTCTCAGAATGAAATAACCGGGGTCATCGCTATGGCTGTCTTGATCAGAGAAAGGAGGGTGATGATAGAATGTTTCATCACAGTTCATGCAAAGGATCGTAGTCTTTGTTATATAGTTGATGACGAAAGCTGGGGAGATTTTGCTTTTTGTTTTGCAGATTTATATAGCTCAAACTCGACCAAAGATATTGGAGCTTTTTACTTGAGCACCAGTTACGATACACAAGGACACATTCATTTTTTGGTAGGCGCAGGGGGATTAAGTGATTTGCCCAGAATTACAGGATGCTGGGCCGCCACCGCGGCTCGAACCCAGTTCCCCAGCTCCAAAGTTTGGCAGCTTTAGCGGTAAGGCTACATCTTCTCCCCTCCTCTCCTTTATTACAGGTAATCCTGGACATGGTCAGGGACTGGGATGAGGTACTTGAATCACCAACTGGCCACTCACATTCAATCCATGCTCATGTCAAGGAACTTGCTGCATTGTGTTTTCTGGCAATAGGCTCCTTTTCGAAAACCAATCAATTCTCAGAAGCGTATCCCAGGCAAGTCAGTCCAGTTGTATGTAATGTGCTGTGGTGTCACCATGCCACAATCCTTGCAGGACAGGCAGTGTGTGGCACTGAAGTTTTATGCTGTGACATATTTCCAGCATTTGTTAGGTCCACAGAATGAACACAAGTCACACTCCAGCTGCTTCATCTCACTGATTAACCTTATCAGAAAAGCAGCCACTTGCACTGAATCAGTGCCTAAGACATCTGCAATGTCTGTAGACACACCATGCAGAGTAATGCTAAGTCACCCGGTTAAACGCATGGCAGCTACATCTTTCAGTAGCCAGTGCTGGCAGTACAGTTACAGGCTGGAGTATACAACGACATGTGCTCCTTGATGAGTATCAGCAGAAAAGAACATTTATAGAACTATGAAAATATCATTTGGTGGCACAAACACTAATAAGTGTTACTTGGACACACATAGCACAATGTATGTTTAATAGGTTTTTCTGTTTTCAGTTTCTATTTTTGATAAATTCTGGTGTTTTTTCCCCCAGTGTTTTCAATACCTTAAAAGAACAGTGGTTATCGGTGGTTACACCTTTTTGCACCATTAATAACAACAGAAAGTATTTTTCCGGTGTTTCTGAAACGTTTTGCTTTTTTAGTGCTTGCTTTATGCACAGATAGTACATGGTATATAGACAGCGTATGTACAGTGTAGATGAGGTCCAACTACATTTTTACAAATCAAACTTATTGTTGTACACCATGCAATACTTCTTCAGTGAGTCTTTGCACACTCGCTCTTTCCTTCCCATGTAAACTTTTATCTGTGAAAAGACCCTCTCAACATTGGCACGTGAGACGGGCAACGCCAAAACAGTCAGCACACAATTTGTTAACTCTGGCCACTGACATAGCTGCCAATAATGGTGCACCTGAAGATTGCAATTCTCTGGGACAGGCTCTGCAACATATGCGTTGAACTGGGCGCATATGCACTCAGAGTTATTGAAGTGCTCAAAAATGAAGCAGTATTATTCAAAGTCCGGAGAAAATTCCCTTTACGGAAGGGCTCTAGAACTTGGGCAGAGTACCACAGTGAGGATTCATTGACTTCAAATGCCATGGTTGGGGAAGAGACATTTCTATGCATCAATGTGTCATTTCTCATGCATTGTAAATACAATTTCCTGAATTGCTCCTCAACATTTCTTTGCTTACCAAGTGGCAAGCATTCTAACATGGAACATGTTGCAGTGCCAAAGTCACTAAAAGTGTAGCCCAGCCTACTCTCATGGAGCTGTTTCACATCTACACCAATTATGCTGAACACTCGGTAGACAAGGGTATTTTCAGATTCTAGTTCTCTGATTAGGTCCACTACAGCAGTCATGCTTTCCTGTAAAAATCTAAGAATGCAGTAGAGTGTACTTTTCTTCACATCACTATCAATATCTGACCGAAGATCCTCATATTTCTTGCCTTTGGTATCATCACTCAGCATAAATTCTGTAAACGGTCGCCACATGGATAATATAGCATTCACATCCTCTAGGACGGAGAAACACTGGCTAAATGACAGAGTTGGGATGCCTCTTTCTTTGATGCCACACAAAGCACAAAATGAGTAATATTTGTATTTTAGTTCCCACGCATAATGAAACAGTGCACCAGAACAGACTGCAAAGTCAATAGCATTCTTCATTAACTCTGAAGATTGTAAAGATGATTTCAGCATACCATATACCAAGTGGCAAGGATCTCTTACAGGGAAGCACTTCAGCTCAGGTAAGGCTTTTGTCAGGTCATCACATAACTTTTTCATATATGAAACTGAATCACTGCAAATACAAGCACTATCACTCCAATCTTTGTTGAACTTGGTAAGAACTTTTTGCAGCCGCATTCCAAGTGACACTGCATTCCATGTTTTCCAAAAGCCTGGTGCCATGTTTTCACCACTATCCCAGATACTTGGTGACATCACTCTTTTCACATACACCTGTCACTACACCTTGCTTTGTATGTTTAAAGCCTGGAGTGTTTGGCAATTCACCTACTGTCAATATTGACTTGCTAGAAAGAGGGGCTGATGTATCAAAGGGTTTCACCCATTCTCTGTCTGTGGGTAAATGTGATGGTACATATTGGGAAAGATTCTTTCTCAGTTACCCTGACCTCCTGGTCAGGATAACTGCTCTCCCCTTGTGCAGCTCCGTCATTAAGGCACTGCCCCCAGTGCCTTCTGGTGTCGCAGGTAGGTGTTTGAGACCCTCCTCTACCCGCACGCTCTTACCTGTGCCTCATCCCTGGTGGTCCAGTGGAAGAGCCTGCTCTTCTGCTGGTCCGCTCTGTCAGCATGTTTCTGTCTTTATCTGTTGCTGTTTATTCTGTCTTTTTTTCTGCTTTGTTGTTCTGTCTTTGCCTTTTTGCCTATTATTCTCTCTCTGCCTCTGTTTTTCCTTTTCTGTCTTCTTCCCGCTGCTGCTGCCCCCGTGGCCCCTCCCCCCTAGCGTGTTCCCGCCCTGCCTTCCAGCTGCTCTCCCTTCAGCCGACCCCTTCTTAATGGCGCCGCTGTGTGGCCGCGCGTAGCGGGCGCACCGCTGGCGCACCAAAGGCGCACCAAAGGCAAGCCCTCTGTGCCTGTCCGTGACCCGACCATGACCCGACTGGAACCAGCGGCAGGGACCCTGGTCCCTTGACCCCCCATCGCTACGACCCCAGCACTCTCCTCGCACTCAACCCCAGACGCAACAACAACTGCCAGCTCTCGATGCCGAGCAACTCCCAAGGCCCATTCTCCTGCCGACACTGCCGCTGAACCTTCACCCACCTCCAGACCAAGACAGCCACCCTGAACCCACCGGACGACAGCGTACACAAACCCTTGAACTGCATCCTCCTCAACATGCGCTCCCTGCACAGACACGCAGTAGAAGTTTGGGACCTCAACAACACTCACTCACCCGACGTCGCCTTCCTCACAGAGACCTGGACCAACGCCAGCTCTGCTCCTGACATTGCAACCGCCATACTGCTTGTAGACCTGAACTTCCACCTAGACAAGCTCAGGGACCCCAACACCACCGCCCTCCTAGAGAATTTTGCAAACGTTGGACTGAAGCAACTCGTCTCCACCTCCACCCACATGGCACTCTCGACACCTTCTTCGCTGGAGGGAACAACAGTCGCTTCAGTCACACCACGCAACCTCTCTGGTCGGACCACCACTGCGTCCATTTCTCCTTCTCAAAACCCACCGCACACAAGCACACACCACGCCTCCCACGCAGAACCTGGAGCAAAATCACAGAAGAACACCTCACCTCCATCCTAAACTGCACTCCTCCCCCTACCACAAGAGACGCCAACACAGCAGCATACAACCTTCACCAATGGATCGCCAACTGCACCAACATTCTCGCCCCCCTCCAGAACTCCGCCAGACGACACAACGTGAAAGCCACCTGGTTCACCACAGACCTCTGAGAATCCAAGCGCTTGTGCCGATGACTGGAGTAAGCATGGAGAAACAGAAAAACCCCCGAAGCACGCACCGCCTACAAGGCCGTCACCACGGGACACCAACAACTCATCAAATCTACTAAAAGAAACTGCATCCAGGACAGAATCCACTTCAACTCCCACAACTCCAAGGAACTCTGTGCCATCATACAAGAATTCATCAGACCCCACAGCAAAACTACCAACGTCCCTCCCAAAACTCAGCTCCTTCTTCCACCACAAGATCAGGACACTCTATGACAACTTTGACGACCAAGACCACGGCACAGACCCTCCACCCGCCACCAGCAATGCCACCCAGCCGACCCTCCTCACCTGGACCCTTGTCACCAGAGAAGATACAGCAAGGACTATGAAAAGCATCCACCCCGGAGCACCCACTGACCCCTGCCCGCCACACATCTTCCACAGGACTGCCACCGCAATCGCACCAGAACTACGACGGACAATCAACTGCGCCCTCGAAACAGCCACGTTCCTCGAGGACTGGAAACACGCCAAAGTAAAACCCTTCCTCAGGAAGCCCTCCGCAGACCCGACTGACCTCAAGAACTACAGGCCCATCTCTCTTCTCCCCTTCGCCGCCAAAGTCATAGAGAAAGTCATCAACACCCAGCTAACGCACTTCATAGAAACCAACATCATCCTCGACTCCTCTCAATCCGCATTCCGCAGCAACCACAGCAGCGAGCCCGCCCTCATAGCTGCCACTGACGACATCCGCACCCTCCTCGATCAAAGCCACATGGCAGCCCTCATAGTACTAGCCCTCTCAGCAGCCTTCAACACCGTGTCCCACTGCACACTAGCCACCAGACTCCACGATGCCGGTATCCAGGGACTGCCTTAGACTGGATTCGATCTTTTCTCTCAGGCAGAACACAAAGAATAAGACTCCCACCCTTCCTCTCCGAACCCACAGAGATCAGATGCAGAGTACCCCAAGGATCCTCCCTCAGCCCCATGCTCTTCAACGTCTACATGTCCCCCCTCACAACAATCGTCAGAAAACACAGACTCAACATAGTATCATATGCTGACGACACCCAGATCATCCTCTCCCTCACCAAGGAACCCGACATCACTAGGCACAGTTTCCAAGAAGGAATAAAGGACGTCGCATCCTGGATGAGTAGCAGCTGCCTGCAGCTCAACTCGGAGAAAATGGAAGTCCTCATCCTCGGGTCCACCCCCTCTGAATGGGACAACACCTGGTGGCCCCCCGCCCTCGGAAACCCATGACCCCTATCAACCATGCCTGCAACCCCAGCATCATACTCGACTCCTTACTCACCATGATCCACCAGATCAACGCTGTGTCCTCCACATGCTTCAACACCCTTCGAATACTCCGCAAGACCTTCAAATGGATCCCCCCCAATGCCAGGAAGACTGTCACCCATGCACTCATCACTACCAGACTGGACTACGGAAATGCACTCTACGTCGGAGTCAACAAAGCACTCCTTCACAAAATCCAGACCGTCCAGAACGACGCAGCCAGACTCGTCCTCAGTATCCCACAACACGACCACATCATCCAGCACCTCCGCGACCACCACTGGCTCCCAATCGAAAATAGAATAACCTTCAAACTACTTACGCTCGCCTACAAAGCACTCCATAACACCGGACCCCAATACCTCAATGAAAGAATCTCCTTCCATGCCCCCAAGAGAAACCTCCGCTCCGCCGACCTAGCCCTAGCCACAGTCCCCCGCATCCACAGGACCAGAACGGGTGGCAGATCCTTCTCCTACATCGCGGCCAAGACCTGGAACAAACTCCCCCTCAGCATCAGACGAATCCCGACACTGCACCTATTAAGAAAGGATATCAAGATCTGGCTTTTTGGATGACCATGAAGCTGCCCGTACCCTCCCCCTCCCCCCCAGCGCCTTGAGACCCTCACGGGTGAGTAGTGTGCTCTATAAATCCCTGATTGATTGATTCTTATGAAACCAGCCATTTTACTTATCAGTGAAAAAATCAAACGTAGTCAAAATATCAAATAGGATTTTCATATTTCCTGATTCTCTACCCTTTCTGCTCGGCTCCAGGCCCACAAGCAGCCGCAGAGATGTTGATGCCCAAGAAGAACCGAATCTCTATCTATGAGCTCCTGTTCAAGGAGGGAGTGATGGGGGCTAAGAAAGATGTCCATATGGCCAAGCATCCAGAGCTGGCTGACAAGAATGTCCCCAACCTACATGTCATGAAGGCCATGCAGTCTCTAAAATCGCATGGTTACATGAAAGAGCAATTTGCCTGGAGGCATTTCTACTGGTATCTGACCAATGAGGGCATCCAGTACCTGAGAGACTTCCTGCATCTGTCCCCTGAAATTGTACCAGCTACTCTGCGCAGAAGCCACCCAGAGACTGGCAGACCAAGGCCCAAAGGTCTTGAAGGTGGGTGCCCTGCACGACTCAACCGTGGTGAGGCTGATAGAGACTTACAGGCGCAGTGCTGCTCCTCCCGGTGCTGACAAAAAGGCAGAAGCTGGTGTCGGAGCTGCCACAGAGTTCCAGTTTCGTGGTAGATTTGGTCGCCTCCTCAATAAATTCTCTTTTGGATTTGTGTAAAAAAAAAAAAATATATATATATATTGATTCTCTACAGTTTATAAAATAATTAAATAAGACTTTAAACATGTTTCTAAACCCTGCATCTTTACACCAAAGACCACAAAACTGAAAAAAGCAAAAGAAAGAAGAAAAAATATTTTAGTGACATCCCTAAACAACAAAACTCAAGCAGAATAATGTTAGCCCAGTCGTTCTTGCTGCTACCTTGTATTACAAAGTTACATTCTATTGGCCCCTTCAGGAAAAAATAAAAAAGACTCTTTCACTCTCCTTTTCCTTTCTTTGAATGGCATTTAATTTGTGGTTGTGCAGGTGTGTTAGAAATGGGGGTCTCTAGTTGGCAGAGGTAGGTACCTTTGACCAAGTAGGGGCCCTTGCTTCTAGTCAGGGTAAGGGGACTACACTCCTAAAATAACCCCTGCTCACCCCCTTGGTAGCTTGGCACGAGCAGGCAGGCTTATCTCAGAGGCAGTGTAAGTGTAAAGCATTTGTGAACACATACAGTAATACAGCGAAAACACTACAAATGGACACCACACCAGTTTAGAAAAATAAGTAATCTTTATCTAGACTTAACACAAGACCAAACGACAAAAATCCACAATATAGTAATAAAAATATGACTTTCAGATGGTAGAAATAGCTTAGTTCAATGTAGATGGTAAATGCGACACTTTACTCTCAAAGTACCTTGGATGCGTCACGCAAAACAAACAAAAGGGTCGCAGGGAAGGCGATGCGTCAGTTCCTTGCTTCAGGGGAGGCGGTGCACCTGTTCCTTACTGCCACGCAGGGGAGGCGATGTGTCTGTTCCTTACCGGAGAGGAGGCGAAGCATCTGTTTCTTGCTGTGATCCGGTGCGATGCGACAAAATGGCCCCTTGATGCGATGCGACAACGTCGATGCGATGCGTGCACGCCCGACGGCCGTGTGGCAAAATCGATGAACTTTGGAGCCACGACAGGCCCTGCGACACGCTTCTCCGGTGATGCGACGGCAACCTCTGCGGCGGTGTCACGCTTCTCCGGTGATGCGACACGCTTCCTCGGCGATGCGACGGCGAACAGCTGCGGCGGCGACACACTTCTTCGGCGATGCGATGGCAACTGCTGCGGCGGCGTCACGCTTCTTCCTCATTGAGTCGCGCTTCCAGCTCCCAGCGACACGCAGTCTCCAGAGGGCCCAAAACAACAGCAGGCACCTCTCTGCAGGTAGAATTCCCAGCAAGGAAATTCAGGGGGAGCTGGTAGTGAAGTCTTTGTATCCCTGAGACTTCAGACAGGAGGCAAGCTCAACTTCAAGCCCTTGGAGATCTTCCTCAAGATAGTAAAAGTACACACAAAGTTCCTTTTCTCCTTTCCTTGGCAATGAGTAAACCACTGCAGGCCAACCCCAAACAGCAAACAGCACAGGGGCAGTCTCCTCCTTCAGCTTCCTTGGTTTCTCTACTTGGCAAAGGGTTCGTCTTGATTCCCAGAAGTGATCTAAAGTTCTGGGGTCTGGGCCCCAATATTTGTACTGCAAAATCCTTTGTTCTCTGAAGGCAGAGAGTGTCTGTGTCCAGCCAAAACCAGTTCTGTCGTCCCTGGTGCAGCTTCCTGGCAGGAGGTGGAGCCAGCATTGTTGAAAGTAGACCTGGCCCAGGTAGCTGAAAGGAAATCTCCTCCCCCTACTCTCTATTCTATGAAGTCTGAGGCCAGTGAAAGGAAAACTCCTCCCCCTACTCTCTATTCTATGAAGGCTCTATTCAGCCCAGCACTGACCCATCAGACTGCTGGAGCCAAGGCCCTCTCCAGCCCCCTGTCACTCACAAACCAGACATGGAATACACAAACCTAGCAGAGGCATGCTGGATGGTTAGGCAAGAAAATACCTACTTTCTAAAAGTGGTATTTGCAAACACAGAATGTAAAAATCACCCACACTAAAAGATGTATTTTAACATTCTGAGTTCAGGCATACTAAACTTTATTTTCCTATCTTGTTCCTAGGGTCAGTTAGGATTATAAGATGTTATAATCAAACTGCCCATTCTGGCCTATGGGAACAGATAGCCTTGCAATAGTGAAAAACAAAATTGGCTGTAATTCACTATCAGGACATGCCACACACATCAGGGCATGTCCTAACTTTCACATACAATGCACCCTGCCCTTGGGCCTACCTTAGGGGTGACTAATATGTAGAAAAGGGAAGGTTTAGGGACTGGCAAGTAGGTGCACTTGCCAAGTCGACATGGCAGTCCCAGACTGAACACAGGCTCTGCAATGGCAGGCCTGAGCCATATTTTACAAGCTGCTTCTGTGGGTGGCACAATCAGGCTGCAAGCCCACCAGCAGCATTTGATTTACAGGCCCTGGGCACTCAAGGTCCACTGTACTAGGGTCTGACAAGTAAATCAAATAAGCCAATCATGGAGTCACTAATCCAATACAACAATTTACAATAGGGAGCACTTGCACTTTGGCACTGAATTTCAGTGGCAAAGTGCCCAAAGCATCTAGACCAGCAAAAACATAGCAAAAACACAGGAGGCAACAGGAAAAAATGGAAGGGAGACCCACGCCAATGGTGCCAGGTCTAACAAGGTGTTTATCAGTGTTTATATGTTTACACTGGTGAGGGCTATTTCCCTTTCGATGGGGTTCTATCAGTTATTATAGGTTTAAACCTAAAACAGTATAGCCTAAATATGACTGTGACATGTACATTTTTGAATAACCCTGTAGAAAAGTGTCCTTTGCCAACCAGTGACTCTGCCTCACATCTTAGTCTTTATTTTCTGAATGTTTCCTGCCCTGTCAGCCGCTACACTATCTCAGCAGAGGCACAGTTGAGAAATATACAACACTGGATATTGTGACTCTTAAAGTCACATATTAGGCATTCGTATCACACTGGAGGAGTGTTCATATATTAAGCAGAATGTTTGTGCACAATTGGCTGAACCTATGTGTGGAACAAAATATTGTAATGCAGCAATATATTCTGACCTCCAACATTGATTGAGGGAGGTGAGAACATACCTCAAATAATAATCACAGTGCTTGTCAGGGTGAACCACAACAGTCACCAAATAAACATGTGCTTAACTCTGTGGTAGCTTGGCACAAAGAAGTCAGGCTTAACTTTGAGGCAACCAATTAAAAAACAGAGTATACTTTAGTAAACAAAATGACACTGAAATTACAAAAATCTAATAAGAGGACCCAGACTTATGCATTTTTAAAGATTTAAGTAAAAATAAAAAAAGTGCCAATAACAGTCACTGGTCATGGTAGAACAGGACCTAGATACAATTTGGCACTGACTGCGAGGTAGCAGTGGCCAGATACACCAACCAGACTTGTACCGGTCAAAGATTTTACCTTCTGACATTAGTCCTTTAAGTCCCAATTCACCATAGGATTACACTTTACATGGGACCCCCAGAGACTCACATAGTGCCAGGTAGAGGCCACTACAGGGACTGTGCTGATCAGCTGGGCAGTTGTAGGGAAAGGCTTCTTGCAGCTCATTGTGTCCCAGTAGCTTTAACAGAGAACAACCAACAGACCTTAGAGTCACTTATAGGGTCCTGGGTTCAAAGCAAGGAGGTACAGTCTTCCTTCCTCAAACAGAAGGGCAGTCCTTCTTCTGAATCTTCTCAGGCCCAGGAGCGTTCTGATTTCATGTTCTGAGGGTGCCACTTTTATATGCAGTGCCTGCCTGGGGTGGGAGACAAACCTTAGGTAACTCCCAAAACTAGTTCTGGTCAGTTCTCCCCTCTTCCCTGAGTCTGGCTCCAGCCTGGCTAGTGATTCAAGGCAGGGACAGGCCTGGTGTCAGGTTCCTTTGTGTGTGCTCGGGCAGGTTCCTTTGAAGTGTAATTAGGTCAGGTTTTGTATTTGGCCATGTTTGCAGGCTCACCCCCAAACTGTTTGTCTTCACCCCTCCTATTTTTATGATTTTTATTTTTGTTGGCCATAGGACTCTGTACACTTGCCACTGCTACCCAGTGCTAATGTGCTTGTGCTCACACCCTAAAACATGGTAATATTGGCTTACACCTAATTACCATGTTTAGTTTACTTATAATTCCTTAGTAAAATGGTAGACTATAAACCCAGGTCTAGTAAATTAAATTCTACCAGCGGGACTGTGGCTCTTATTGTGCCACCCACTTAAGTAGGCCTGCCAGTGTTGCCTATTGGCAATTTTAAACTGCCAATTTGACTTGGCAAAATAACCCCTTGCAAAGCCTTAAACTCCATTTTTATTACATATATGTCACCTCTAAGGTAGGCCCTTGACAGCCCATAGGGCAGGGTACATTGTCATTAAAAAGCTGGACATGTACTCTTAGGTTTTACATGTCCTGGTAGTGAAAAAATCACAAATTTGTTTTTCACTACTGTGTGGCCTGCCTCTCCCATAGCATAAAATTGGGTTACCTTATTACATTTAATAAGTGTTAACTTTTGATTGGAAGCAGGTAGGAATGTCATGTTTAGTGTCTGAGAAATTGCAATTTACAATCCTCTTTAATGGCAATATCAGATTTTAAGTCACTATTTTGAAAATGCACTTTCAGTTTGCATTTTTATGTCCTAACCATTTGGTGCCTGCAGCCAGGGCCTCATGACTGGGGGTAGTTGGCAGTTGGCTTTAGTATATTCCTCCCAGACAGACACATAATAGAGGTATTCAGTGTGCCTGGATGGGCCATCTCCAGCAGGATGGGGGAGGGCAGATCTGGGCTCAGCCCCACTTGCAAATCAATAGGCTGTGCCCTGCCCTTACACAAATAACTTCACACTAGCCTATTATGCTTGCAGACAGACTGGGACCAGGGCAGGGACGCAGGAAATTCCAAATACATTTGAAAGGGGAACCTCTAGAAACTTCTGCTACTTCAAAGGAGGCACTGAGTATAAAAATAGGACTCTCAGACCCACTCTTCATTTCACTTCTTGGACCTGCGGCAGGACTCTCAGAAGAACTGCCTGCTGCTATGGCCTGCTGTGCACTTCAGAAGACTGCTTTGCTTGTCCAAGTAGGACTGCTCTGCTGCATGAAGCCTGCCCTGAGCCACTCAGAGGTTTGCCTCGCTGCTTAAGCCCTGATCTACTGCTTGAACCCAGGACTACCAGAGTGACTCCAAGGGCAAGTTGGCTGACCTCCTTCTCAGAGCCTCAGGGACAGAAAATGATCTAATCATTTTGAACCCACACCTGGACCTAGCCTTTGTGAGTCCTGACCCTCCAAGTGGTTGCCCTCCAGTCCTGGATCCTTGGAAGTGGTGCTAAAGGTCCCTAAATCCAAAACTTGGGACTTACATTTTTTCAACCAAATTATGGTCTGAGAACTGAGAGGAGACCACGACCTACCTGCTCATCGATCCGCTCAGGGTGCATTGCTGGTCTGCTTGACTTTGCGGCAGTTACTGCTACGTTCTTCTTCGCAGCAGCAAATTCTATTCAGCAACTCTTAGCAGAAGGGGTATCCGGCCTTGTCGCGCCTTCTTTGGCTACAGCCTGCAGCTTCATCCTGCTGGAGATCTTTGGCTTCCAAAAAAGAGACTAAGTCTGAATGAAGGATTATTCACCACGACTTCAGTCAGCGGCCCCCCGGCGATGATGCCTCCTCCTCGGACACCGCCAGCTGCCTTGCTGACCTTTACCTTCTCAGTTTTCTTCAAAATTTCTTCTAAGTCCGAAGGTAAGCAGAGACGGGCCTAATCCACTTTGTGTATCTGACCCATGCTCCATTGTAGTTGGTCACAACTTTCAATTTTGCCCCGGTCTCGCACAACTAGATGCCTGTGGTTGGCACTTTGATCTTTTATGTGCTGGCATTCACTTTCAACTTAAAAAATTAAGAAGTCTGGTTCTACTGAGTGGATTTTTGTCATTTTGTCTCAAATATTTTCCTTTATTTTTCTAAATTGGTGTTGTATTTTTCTTGTATTATATAGGCTCATCAGCCGGGTACAGCTTGGTTCCAGTGACCATAACTAGGGCAAAACTGGTCCTGGGTTGCTTGTGTTCTGGTTCAGGGAGGACCTTGCTTGGCAGTTCGGGCTGGACTGCTCCTATTGGAGCAGGGTCTAGGATGATTTGCATATAGCCAGATCCAAACTGAGGTGGTATGGCATGCAAAATAACGATGGATTGGGATGTGGCCCCAAGTGATTACCAGTGACTGAGATTAATTCAAGCATCCCCTCCATCACTGTTTTGTATACTTATTGTGTTGCCCTAAGTAGTACGGATATGCCCAGACGTGGGTCCAGTGCAGACTGTGCCACTGGAACCAAGCTGTACCTGGCTGGCGAGCCCATAACTAGGACAAAACTGGTCCTGCGTTGCTTGCTTTCCGGGTCGGGGAGGACCTGGCTTGGTAGTTTGGGCTGGACTGTTCCTATTGGAGGAGGGTCAAGACTGATTTGCATATAACTGGGTCCAAACTGAGGTGGCAAGGTGTGCAAAATAATGATGGATTGGGATTTGGCCCAAGTGATTACCAGTGACTGAGATTAATTCAAGCATTCACATTTTGTATACTCTTTGTGTCCCCTTAAGTGGGACAGGTAGGTAAGCCCAGATGTGGGTTGCGTGCACACTGGCTCACTGGTACCAAGCTGTACCTGTGTCAGGGCTCACGGGAGGTTTCCTCCTCAAAGCCCTGTTGTGGCGCTTACAGGTATTCCCCCAACCTGTTATCCAACATTGAAAACTCACCATGCTTTTAGTTGGCGAGTATGCTGGCAGCGCTGGACATCCAAGATGTCTGCCAGCATGCCTGCTAGGTCAGCAGTCTAGTTTCTTTCATAATTAGAACTCCGGTGGGGTGCACACCAACGTTCCACTGCGCACTTCACCAAGAGTTTTCCCCCGAATGGATGTTCTCTTCAAATCGCCGTGTTCCAGTTAGTCAGGGGCCGTTACAAAGGTGTCAGGTTCAATGGCGTCGGGTCCTTTGAAGTTTGGAGATTCAGGTCAGTGGTTCGGAGAGGCGCATGCTCAACTGTCACCATTACGATATTGCGCATATGTCCAGAGTAGCGTTTTCCCTCAGACACTTTCCCCAAAGACATCTCCGAGTGTAGTTCAATTCTGAGAACGGAGTAGTGTCTCAGTCTCCGCTATACAAGGCTGTAGTACGAATACAGAAGTGCTGTAGGCACAATTCAAGAGATTTGTGAATACTAATTATTTATGTTTGAAGAACACTTTCCCTTTTGAGCTTAGGAAAGTTAATGAGCACATTTTGAAAACCTTCTATCTTTGGAGGTTGTATCGATAAAAGGAAGAGTCCTGGTTATGCGCGTGTGATCTATTCGCATAAAAACACCTCAGACTCTCGAGAATATTAATTGTTGAACTTCAGAACATAATAAAAAGACATTCAATTCACTGTTAAGAACCAGCGAATAGTTGTTGAAGTGATAGAGGATATTTACAGAACCTCTAAGAAGTTGTACATAGAAGTTCCCTCAGGTCACCACACTAAGTAGTTATCCCTTAGCGGTCACTGCTTAAAAATGTATATTAAATAAGATAAGACTCACCTGTTTTTTCCTTGTCTTAAGAATCCACGAAAGTGACACTATGGTTTAACCTGTAAAGAAAAAAGAAAACACCAATTAAACTTCTCATTACACACATGCAATAGTTATATAGAGAAGTCAGAAGAGAAGCAAGGCCCAAGCATTTCCTGGTAAGAAAAAGGTTGTCTAGTTAATGCATATGTATTACCTGTACAGTAAATACAAGTAGGTTATGTGCTATTTAACAGCCTTATAAGAAGAAGAAGAAGACGAGGCAGAATTGCAGAAGAAAACACCGGGCTGTCTCTTCTCTGTCCAATTCCCCTTTCCCCCCTTGGTACTTACCTGCGAAGGAATACACAACCTAGCAGGAGAGTACGGAGAAGGGAGTTGGGAAAAAGGCTTCGTTCTGCTCCTGTGCTGATTAAAAGAATTATACAAGTCTTGACAGAGTGAAGTGCCCAAGTTGGTACGAGCACCCGAGCAGGATGACTGAAGGGTTCGATTTAAAAAATCTAGGAGACATATTGGGAAACATACAAAGGGACCTAGAGGCAGTTAGGGAAGAAAACAAAATTCTAAGACAGGAGGTACTTAGTTTTAAAATCGGAGAGACAGGTTCAGGAACTAGTCGTGCAACCCCTACTTTTGACTCTCAAAAATCAAATGCAATACCCTCATCTTTTGCCCCAACCCAAGTAATTCACTCGCTGTCTCCTGTCATTCCTCTGACCCCTCCTGAGCGATTTAATGGAGACCCGAAAAAAGCACAAACCTTCCTTACTCAATGCTCCTTGCACTTTATGTGCCGCCCAACGATTTTTCCCGATGCACAGTCTCGTGTCGCATTTATTTTATCCTATCTCAGCGGGGACGCAGCTTCTTGGTCGATGCCCTTAGTGACCAATGATAATCCCATTTTATACAACCTTGAAGATTTCAAGAAAGAATTCCTTCGAATTTTCGGTAGAAGAAGAGCGTCGCAGGCCATGGACAATGAACTGTTGGAATTAAGACAGGGTAATCGCGAATTGGTCGCTTACCTAGCCCAGTTCAACAAGCTAGTGGTCGAAACTGATTGGCCTGAAAACAAGAGAGCTGCAGTCTTCTATCGAGGCTTGTGTGAAGAATTAAAAGATGCCCTCTCTCAAATCCCCAACCGCCCAACAGAAATCTCGGCGCTAGTAGATTTGGTGTTGGAAATAGATTTTCGTCAGAGCGAAAGGAAGGGTGAAAAGAGGAGAGAGTTCATACCTAGTGTCCCTTGTTTTGACCGAAGTAAATCAGAAACCACCCGAGCTGTCGAAAATTCTTCGGGAGTGGAGCCTATGCAGATAGGTGCAATTCGGGGACCATTGTCCAAAGAAGAAAAAGAGAAAAGATGACAAAATAAACTTTGTATGTACTGCGGAGGCAGTGGACACTACGTAAAAACTTGTCAAAAGAGACCAAAGACACCAATGAGGGAGAAGGAAAACTTGCAGCACCACCAGTGATGGGAGTTGGGCTGGTGGATGCAACAGAAAATACAACTCCAGTAAACCATCACCTAGCCAACACCTTACAAGTCTCCTCACCACATCTGACTCTATCAGTGACATTAAGGTTTAGGAATGTGACCCTGACCGAAATCATCGTTATGGTTGATTCAGGGGCTACGGGCAACTTCTGTGATCAAAAATCTGCCAAGCACATATGATTGTGGGCTATCAAGAAAGAAAGAGTCGAAAAGGTCAGGGCTGTCGATGGTACAGATTTAACTTCTGGTCCTATAACTAGCCACACAGAACCAGTACGGATGACCACCACTGATGGACACCAAGAAATTCTACAATTCAACCTCATTGACGCTCCCCAGTTTCAATTAATTCTGGGGTTACCTTGGTTAACCGAGCATAATCCGTTGATTGACTGGGGAGCCCGAACAATTCAACTGAATTCAGACTATTGTGCCAAACATTGTTTTGAGGAAATGAAAATGCAACCGGAACCCAGTGTTGTGACTCGACTCTGTGAGGAAGGAGCATCGGTGTGTGTAATTCAGACTACAGAAATCCCGGACGACTATCAGGACTTCATGGATGTATTCGATGAAGTTCAAGCTGAGAGGCTCCCCCCGCACCGATCTTATGATTGTAAGATAGACCTAGAACCGGGAGCCAGTCTACCATGTTGCAGAGTCTATGCTTTAACTGAAAAGGAAAATCTCTATTTGAAAGAATATTTGAAGAAAAATCTGGAGATTGGCTTCATCAGGCCGGCGCAATCCACTGCCTCCTCCCCTCTCTTTTTCGTGCCCAAGAAGGGAGGAGATCTCAGGACTTGCATAGACTACAGAGGAATAAACAGAATAACAGTGAAGAACCGTTACCCATTGCCTCTTATTTCTGTGCTCATAGACCAGGTGAAGGAAGCAAAGATTTACACCCGTTTAGACCTGCGGGGAGCTTACCACTTGATTCGACTTCGAGAAGGTGACGAGTGGAAGACAGCGTTTAGGACTAAGTACGGCCTATACGAATACCTAGAGATGCCATATGGCCTGTGCAATGCACCTGCTGCCTTCCAATACTTTATAAATGATGTATTGAGTGACTTCATCGATCAATGTGCCATAGTGTACATAGATGACATCCTGATTTATTCTAACTCTGAGGAAGAACATCGGACGCAGGCCAGAGCCATCTTGCAATGATTGAGAGAGAACTCTCTCTATGTGAAGCTGGAAAAATGCTTGTTCAATACTGATACCGTGGAGTTCCTTGGGTTCGTGTTGTCCCCGGCCGGAATCACAATGGATCAGCAAAAGGTGAAAGCTGTAATGGAATGGAAATCTCCCACTACTGTAAAAGAGGTGCAAAGTTTCATTGGATTCTCAAACTTTTACCGACGATTTATCCATGAGTTCTCCCAAAAGATCCTTCCACTCACGCGCCTCTTAAAGAAAGGAGTACCGTTCAAATGGAGTGAAGAAGCTGAAACCGCTTTTAATTTGCTAAAGAAAAGTTTCACCACAGCACCTGTCCTATTGCACGCGGACCCCACCGAACCATTCTATTTGGAAACAGACGCCTCAGATTCGGCTATTGGAGGTATACTATCACAACGACACAAGGACACCGGTCAGCTTCATCCAGTAGCTTTCCGCTCCCGCAAATTAAACCCGGCTGAATGTAATTACACGATCACGGAAAAAGAACTTTTGGCTATTAAGGATGCCTTTAAAGATTGGAGGCACTACCTAATGGGTGCCAGACATACGGTAACAGTGTTCACGGACCACCGAAATCTGAAATTCTTACGCTCTGCTCGTACGCTTACCCCTCGGCAACTTCGCTGGTCGCTCTACTTCGTCGACTTTGATTTCATCATTACCTTTCGGCCAGGATCCAAGAATGGGAAGGCGGACGCTCTCTCCAGATTAGGTACAGAAGTTCATAAGACAACCATTACCAACCAGCGGATAGTTCCTGACAATAAGATTATTGGAGCAATTTCCCAAACACCTTTTGAGTATCAAGTTCGAGGCGTAATGTCTAACTCAGAGATGGAAAAGTGGGTCTCAGAGGATTCGCAGCGTTCCATTCAGAATGACTTACCTTATCAAGGAACCACCTTATTTCTGCCTACCCCAGCTCTCCAACTGCAAGCTATGCAAGAATGTCATGATCATCCTTTGGCTGGCCACAAGGGTATCCTGAAAACCGGAGACCTACTCAAGCGTCAATTCTGGTGGCCACAAATGTCTCGGGACATTCGTCAGTATGTTTTGGGATGCGAGATTTGTGCACGGGGAAAGTCAGACAGGCAAGCCCCTAAAGGTCTCCTCCAACCCTTACCCACTCCTCCATGTCCCTGGCACACGGTTTCCCTAGATTTGATCGTGGACCTACCCTCTTCTCATGGTTTTGACCCCATCCTTGTATGCGTAGACACCTTCACCAAGATGGCACAATTTGTACCTCATAAAGGCACACCCACTGCTAAACAACTTTCCAAACTTTTTAACCAGAATATAATTTGTCTTCATGGCATTCCTAAGGTTTTAATCACTGATAGAGGTTCGCAGTTTCTTTCCCATTTTTGGAAGGCTTACACTAAGAGCCTCGGAATTGACCATCGATATTCTACTAGTTTTCACCCGGAAACCGATGGCCAAACCGAGAGAACTAATCAGGAGTTAGAACAATACCTCCGACTCTATTTATTGGATGAGGAAGGTAACTGGCCTGATTACCTCTGGACAGCAGAATATGCTCACAATAATGCCAGAAACGTGTCCACTGGTTATTCACTCTTCTTTATGAATTCAGGCAGACACCCTCATTCCCAGTTAGAGTTTGCAGCAGTGCATGTTCCCGCAGCACAAGACCTTGCCCAACACATAGCTAGAATTCATCAAACAGCACCACAGAATTTAGTCTTTGCTAAAGACCATTACAAACGCTTTGCTGATCGAAAGAGAAAGAAACAACCTGATCTCCAAGTAGGAGACCGAGTTTGGCTCTGCACAAAAAATTCGAAGGTTGAGAGGGACCCGTAAATTCCAACCACGCTTTATTGGTCCATATCATGTAGAGAAGATTATTAACCCAGTGACTTATCGGTTAACTCTTCCTAACACTGCCAAATTTCACCCGGTCTTTCACATTTCCTTACTTAAAAAGGTTCACCCATGTTTAAGAAATACTACTCCACCTCCTCCTCTGGTTCTTGACGGTGAGATTGAATATGAGGTTAAGAGAATCCTGGATTCTAAAAAGGTGCATAACGATCTCTTTTACCTCATTGATTGGAAAGGCTATGGTCCTGATGAACGTTCGTGGGAACATAGCTCTAATGTTCACGCTCCCCGATTGATCAAGGCCTTCCATGCTAAATTCCTGACCAAGCCACGACCGGAGGAAACCCCGTTGGAAGGGGTACTGTCAGGGCTCACGGGAGGTTTCCTCCTCAAAGCCCTGTTGGGGCGCTTACAGGTATTCCCCCAACCTGTTATCCCACATTGAAAACTCACCATGCTTTTAGTTGGCGAGTATGCTGGCAGCGCTGGACATCCAAGATGTCTGCCAGCATGCCCGCTAGGTCAGCAGTCTAGTTTCTTTCATAATTAGAACTCCGGTGGGGTGCGCACCAACGTTCCACTCCGCACTTCACCGAGAGTTTTCCCCCGAATGGATGTTCTCTTCAAATCGTCGTGTTCCAGTTAGTCAGGGGCCGTTACAAAGGTGTCGGGTTCAACGGCGTCGGGTCCTTTGAAGTTTGGAGATTCAGGTCAGTGGTTCGGAGAGGCGCATGCTCAACTGTCACCATTACGATATTGCGCATGTGTCCAGAGTAGCGTTTTCCCTCAGACACTTTCCCCAAAGACATCTCCGAGTGTAGTTCAATTCTGAGAACGGAGTAGTGTCTCAGTCTCCGCTATACAAGGCTGTAGTATGAATACAGAAGTGCTGTAGGCACAATTCAAGAGATTTGTGAATACTAATTATTTACGTTTGAAGAACACTTTCCCTTTTGAGCTTAGGAAAGTTAATGAGCACATTTTGAAAACCTTCTATCTTTGGAGGTTGTATCAATAGAAGGAAGAGTCCTGGTTATGCACGTGTGATCTATTCGCATACAAACACCTCAGCCTCTCGAGAATATCAATTGTTGAACTTCAGAACATAATAAAAGACATTCAATTCACTGTTAAGAACCAGCGAATAGTTGTTGAAGTAATAGAGGATATTTACAGAACCTCTAAGAAGTTGTACATAGAAGTTCCCTCAGGTCACCACACTAAGTAGTTATCCCTTAGCGGTCACTGCTTAAAAATGTATATTAAATAAGATAAGACTCACCTGTTTTTTCCTTGTCTTAAGAATCTACGAAAGTGACACTCTGGTTTAACCTGTAAAGAAAAAAGAAAACACCAATTAAACTTCTCATTACACACAAGCAATAGTTATATAGAGAAGTCAGAAGAGAAGCAAGGCCCAAGCATTTCCTGGTAAGAAAAAGGTTGTCTAGTTAATGCATATGTATTACCTGTACAGTAAATACAAGTAGAAGTGTAATTAGGTTATGTGCTATTTAACAGCCTTATAAGAAGACGAAGAAGACGAGGCAGAATTGCAGAAGAAAACACTGGGCTGTCTCTTCTCTGTCCAATTCCCCTTTCCCCCCTTGGTACTTACCTGCGAAGGAATACACAAGCTAGCGGGAGAGTACGGAGAAGGGAGTTGGGAAAAAGGCTTCGTTCTGCTCCTGTGCTGATTAAAAGAATTATGCAAGTCTTGACAACCTGGCTGACGAGCCCATAACAAGGGCAAAACTGGTCCTGCGTTGCTTGCTTTCCGGGTCAGGGAGGACCTGGTTTGGTAGTTCGGGCTAGACTGTTCCTATTGGAGGAGGGTCAAGACTGATTTGCATATAGCTGGGTCCAAACTGAGGTGGCATGGTGTGAGAAATAATGATAAATTGGGATGTGGCCCGAGTGATTATTGAAAGAGTGTGAACATTTCCTATAGAATTAAGCATTACTAATGGCAAACCTGCCTTGGGCTTCAGACATAAACCTGCATTTAAAAAGTGACACGCAGACATTTGGTACTGCAAAATGAAAATATGAGGCTTTGATATTGACAGGCTTAAGTCAAATGTTTTCTACTTAATAAATCATGTAAAACATTGCGCAATTAATTCATAGCTTGATTTAATGTGGCTAGTTTGGATTTTATCCAGACAATAGAATGTGATTTTAATTTGCAAAAATTTTAAATGTGTGCAGTAGTAGAATATAATTTGTACTGAATTAATGCGACATTTTAAAGTATAGAACACAGAAAGCAGCTCATGATTTAGCCTGCTCTGGGAACTCCAGTTTGACCTTCACATAACAGGAATGTTCTTCTTATTTGTGAAAGAAGAACACCTTGCATAATTTATAGCATGTAACCTGCCTTATCTATTTAGTTGCTGGAAATGTTTAAACAAAGCCTCAGTTAATTCTTAGCTTTAGAAAGAATTGAAAAACCACGCATACTTTAAAAATGCATTTCCATGTTATGCTTTAACCCCTTCGCTGCTAGGCCTTTTCCCCCCCTGTGCTAAGCCTTTTTTTGGCTATTTGGGGTAGTGCGCGCTTAGGCCCCTGTAACTTTTTGACCACATAAGGTATCCACGCCAAATTTGCGTCCTTTTTTTCTAACATCATGGGGATTGTAAAGGTACCCAGGGTCTGTGGATTCCCCTGGAGGGGACCCAGAAATTAGCCAAAATACAGCAACATTTTGTTTTTTTGGGGAAAAATGCGAAAAAAGGGCTACAGATGAAAGCGTCTTGTTTTTTCCCTGCAAATGGCATCAAAAAGGGGTTGTGGTGCTGAAATCACCATCTTCCCAGCTTTCAGGGACAAGCAGACTTTTGTCATAAAACCAACTTTTTTACACAGTTTTGGCATTTTTCTGGGACATAGCCTATTTTTGCTATTTTTTGTGCTTTCAACCTCCTTCCAGTTAATGGTAGAAATGGGTATGAAACCAATAATGGATCCTGAAAAGCCATACATTTCTGAAAAGTAGACAAAATTCTGAATTCAGCAAGGGGTCATTTGTGTAGATCCTTAAAGTTTTCCTTATAGAAACTAACAGTTAAATGAAGGAAAAATTGAAAATTAGTTGAAAAAAACAGCCATTTGTGTCAACGTTTTCACCTGTAACTTCTTCTAATTATGACAGCTATTTGAAAGCAATATACCGTTATATCCGCTGGACCTTTCTGGTTGTGGGGATATATAGGACTTGTAGGTTCACCAAGAACCCGACGAACCCAGAGCCAATAACTGAGCAGCATCTTGCAATGGTTTTTTATTATGTACCGGGTATATAGCAATTATTTTGGGAAAATGTATACATGGAAAAATTGTTATGAAAGACACCTATGTATTTCTGAAATGGGAACAAAATGTAGATTTTAGAAACAGTAGATATTTGCACATTTCCGAAATTGGGAGTACCCATACTAGCATGAGAATTATAGGTCATTTTTCAAAATGACTTATTTTTTACACATTGTCTTTCATTTGGAAGGCAGAAATGCATCGAAAGTCAATAGGTAATAACAGTTGCTCTACAATTCTGTGTTACCCTAAGTCTCCCGATAAAAATGGTACCTCACTTGTGTGGGTAGCCCTTGTGCCCACAACAGGAAATGGCTCAAAATGCAACATGGACGTACCACATTTTCACAATGAAAAATTACCCTTTTTTTGCAAAGTGCCTAGCTGTAGTTTTTGAACCCTAGCTCTGCCGGCACCTAGGGAAACCTAGCAAACCTATACATTTTTGGAAACTAGACACCCAGGGGAATCCAGGATGGGGTGACTTGACTGCCTCCCACCAGGTTCCGTTCCCCAGAATTCCTCGCAAACCTAAAAAATTGTCAAAAGAAACACATTTTCCCCACATTTCTGTGGTGGAAAGTTCTGTAATCTGCGTGGATCCACAAATTTCCACCCACCCCGTGTTCCCCAAAGTCTTACGAGAAAAATGGTACCTCACTTGTGTGGGTCAGCCTAGTGCCTGCGACAGGAAACGGCGCAAAACGCAACGTGGGCACACCTCAATTTCGCAGTGAAAAATGACCCTTTTTTGGCAAAGTGCCTAGCTGTAGTTTTTGAACCCTAGCTCTGCCGGCACCTAGGGAAACGTAGCAAACCTATACATTTTTTAAAACTAGACACCCAGGGGAATCCAGGATGGGGTGACTTGACTGCCTCCCACCAGGTTCTGTTACCCAGAATCCCTTGCAAACCTAAAACAATTGTCCAAAAATACACATTTTCCCCACATTTCTGTGGTGTAAAGTTCTGGAATCTGCCTGGATCCACAAATTTCCACCCACCCCGTGTTCCCCAAAGTCTTATGAGAAAAATGGTACCTCACTTGTGTGGGTCGGCCTAGTGCCTGCGACAGATAGCGACGCAAAACGCAACGTGGTCACACTTCAATTTCGCAGTGAAAAATGACCCTTTTTTGGCAAAGTGCCTAGGTGTAGTTTTTGAACCCTAGTTCTGCCGGCACCAATGGAAACCTAGCAAACCTATACATATTTGAAAACTAGACACCCAGGGGAATCCAGGATGGGGTGACTTGACTGCCTCCCACCAGGTTCTGTTACCCAGAATCCCTTGCAAACCTAAATAATTGTCAAACAAAACACATTTTCCCCACATTTCTGTGGTGGAAAGTTCTGGAATCTGCGTGGATCCACAAATTTCCGCCCACCCCGCGTTCCCCAAAGTCTTACGAGAAAAATGGTACCTCACTTGTGTGGGTCGGCCTAGTGCCTGCGACAGGAAACGGCGCAAAACGCAACATGGTCACACCTCAATTTCGCAGTGAATAATGACCCTTTTTTGGCAAAGTGCCTAGCTGTAGTTTTTGAACCCTACCTCTGCCGGCACCTAGGGAAACCTAGCAAACCTATACATTTTTTAAAACTAGACACCCAGGGGAATCCAGGATGGGGTGACTTGACTGCCTCCCACCAGGTTCTGTTACCCAGAATCCCTTGCAAACCTAAAAAAAGTGTCCAAAAAAACACATTTTCCCCACATTTCTGTGGTGGAAAGTTCTAGAATCTGCGTGGATCCACAAATTTCCACCCACCCCGTGTTCCCCAAAGTCTTATGAGAAAAATGGTACCTCACTTGTGTGGGTCGGCCTAGTGCCTGCGACAGGAAACGACGCAAAACGCAACGTGGTCACACTTCAATTTCGCAGTGAAAAATGACCCTTTTTTGGCAAAGTGCCTAGGTGTAGTTTTTGAACCCTAGCTCTGCCGGCACCTAGGGAAACCTAGCAAACCTATACATTTTTGAAAACTAGACACCCAGGGGAATCCAGGATGGGGTGACTTGACTGCCTCCCACCAGGTTCTGTTACCCAGAATCCCTTGCAAACCTAAAAAATTGTCACAAAAAACACATTTTCCCCACATTTCTGTGGTGGAAAGTTCTGGAATCTGCGTGGATCCACAAATTTCTGCCCACCCCGCGTTCCCCAAAGTCTTACGAGAAAAATGGTACCTCACTTGTGTGGGTCGGCCTAGTGCCTGCGACAGGAAACGGCGCAAAACGCAACGTGGTCACACCTCAATTTCGCAGTGAAAAATGACCCTTTTTTGGCAAAGTGCCTAGCTGTAGTTTTTGAACCCTAGCTCTGCCGGCACCTAGGGAAACCTAGCAAACCTATACATTTTTGAAAACTAGACACCCAGGGGAATCCAGGATGGGGTAACTTGACTGCCTCTCACCAGGTTCTGTTACCCAGAATCCCTTGCAAACCTAAAAAATTGTCCAAAAAAACACATTTTCCCCACATTTCTGTGGTGGAAAGTTCTGGAATCTGCGTGGATCCACAAATTTCCACCCACCCCGTGTTCCCCAAAGTCTTATGAGAAAAATGGTACCTCACTTGTGTGAGTCGGCCTAGTGCCTGCGACAGGAAACGACGCAAAACGCAACGTGGTCACACTTCAATTTCGCAGTGAAAAATGACCCTTTTTTGGCAAAGTGCCTAGGTGTAGTTTTTGAACCCTAGCTCTGCCGGCACCTAGGGAAACCTAGCAAACCTATACATTTTTGAAAACTAGACACCCAGGGGAATCCAGGATGGGGTGACTTGACTGCCTCCCACCAGGTTCTGTTACCCAGAATCCCTTGCAAACCTAAATAATTGTAAAAAAAAACACATTTTCCCCACATTTCTGTGGTGGAAAGTTCTGGAATCTGCGTGGATCCACAAATTTCTGCCCACCCCGCGTTCCCCAAAGTCTTACGAGAAAAATGGTACCTCACTTGTGTGGGTCGGCCTAGTGCCTGCGACAGGAAACGGCGCAAAACGCAACGTGGTCACACCTCAATTTCGCAGTGAAAAATGACCCTTTTTTGGCAAAGTGCCTAGCTGTAGTTTTTGAACCCTAGCTCTGCCGGCACCTAGGGAAACCTAGCAAACCTATACATTTATGAAAACTACACACCCAGGGGAATCCAGGATGGGGTGACTTGACTGCCTCCCACCAGGTTCTGTTACCCAGAATCCCTTGCAAACCTAAACAATTATCAAAAAACCCACATTTTCCCCACATTTCTGTGGTGGAAAGTTCTGGAATCTGCGTGGATCCACAAATTTCCACCCACCCCGCGTTCCCCGAAGTCTTACGAGAAAAATGGTACCTCACTTGTGTGGGTGGGCCTAGTGCCTGCGACAGGAAACGGCGCAAAACGCAACGTGGTCACACCTCAATTTCGCAGTGAAAAATGACCCTTTTTGGCAAAGTGCCTAGCTGTAGTTTTTTAACCCTAGCTCTGCCGGCACCTAGGGTAACCTAGCAAACTTATACATTTTTGAAAACTAGACACCCAGGGGAATCCAGGATGGGGTGACTGGACTGCCTCCCACCAGGTTCTGTTACCCAGAATCCCTTGCAAACCTAAAAAAGTGTCCAAAAAAAAAAATGTTCCCCACATTTCTGTGGTGGAAAGTTCTGGAATCTGCGTGGATCCACAAATTTCCACCCACCCCGCGTTCCCCAAAGTCTTACGGGAAAAATGGTACCTCACTTGTGTGGGTCGGCCTAGTGCCTGCGACAGGAAACGGCACAAAACGCAACGTGGTCACACCTCAATTTCGCAGTGAAAAATGACCCTTTTTTGGCAAAGTGCCTAGCTGTAGTTTTTAACCCTAGCTCTGCCGGCACCTAGGGAAACCTGCAAACCTATACATTTTTGAAAACTAGACACCCAGGGGAATCCAGGATGGGGTGACTTGACTGCCTCCCACCAGGTTCTGTTACCCAGAATCCCTTGCAAACCTAACAAATTGTCCAAAAAACACATTTTCCCCACATTTCTGTGGTGGAAAGTTCTGGAATCTGCGTGGATCCACAAATTTCCACCCACCCCGTGTTCCCCAAAGTCTTATGAGAAAAATGGTACCTCACTTGTGTGGGTCGGCCTAGTGCCTGCATCAGGAAACGACGCAAAACGCAACGTGGTCACACTTCAATTTCGCAGTGAAAAATGACCCTTTTTTGGCAAAGTGCCTAGGTGTAGTTTTTGAACCCTAGCTCTGCCGGCACCTAGGGAAACCTAGCAAACCTATACATTTTTTAAAACTAGACAGCCAGGGGAATCCAGGATGGGGTGACTTGACTGCCTCCCACCAGGTTCTGTTACCCAGAATCCCTTGCAAACCTAAATAATTGTCCAAAAAAACACATTTTCCCCACATTTCTGTGGTGGAAAGTTCTGGAATCTGCGTGGATCCACAAATTTCCACCCACCCCGCGTTCCCCGAAGTCTTACGAGAAAAATGGTACCTCACTTGTGTGGGTCGGCCTAGTGCCTGCAACAGGAAACGGCGCAAAACGCAACGTGGTCACTCCTCAATTTCGCAGTGAAAAATGACCCTTTTTTGGCAAAGTGCCTAGCTGTAGTTTTTGAACCCTAGCTCTGCCGGCACCTAGGGAAACCTAGGAAACCTATACATTTTTGAAAACTAGACACCCAGGGGAATCCAGGATGGGGTGACTGGACTGCCTCCCACCAGGTTCTGTTACCCAGAATCCCTTGCAAACCTAAAACATTGTCCAAAAAAACACATTTTCCCCACATTTCTGTGGTGGAAAGTTCTGGAATCTGCGTGGATCCACAAATTTCCACCCACCCCGCGTTCCCCAAAGTCTTACGAGAAAAATGGTACCTCACTTGTGTGGGTCGGCCTAGTGCCTGCGACAGGAAACGGTGCAAAACGCAACGTGGTCACACCTCAATTTCGCAGTGAAAAATGACAATTTTTTGGCAAAGTGCCTAGCTGTAGTTTTTGAACCCTAGCTCTGCCGGCACCTAGGGAAACCTAGCAAACCTATAAATTTTTGAAAACTAGACACCCAGGGGAATCCAGGATGGGGTGACTGGACTGCCTCCCACCAGGTTCTGTTACCCAGAATCCCTTGCAAACCTAAAAAATTATCAAAAAAATCACATTTTCCCCACATTTCTGTGGTGGAAAGTTCTGGAATCTGCGTGGATACACAAATTTCCACCCACCCCGCGTTCCCCAAAGTCTTCCGAGAAAAATGGTACCTCACTTGTGTGGGTCGGCCTAGTGCCCGCGACAGGAAACGGCGCAAAACGCAACGTGGTCACACCTCAATTTCGCAGTGAAAAATGACCCTTTTTTTGCAAAGTGCCTAGCTGTCGAGACACCCAGGAGAATTCCAGGATGGGGTGACTTGACTGCCTCCCACCAGGTTCTGTTACCCAGAATCCCTTGCAAACGTAAAAAATTGTCCAAAAAAACACATTTTCCCCACATTTCTGTGGTGGAAAGTTCTGGAATCTGCGTGTATCCACAAATTTCCACACACCCCGCGTTCCCCAAAGTCTTATGAGAAAAATGGTACCTCACTTGTGTGGGTCGGCCTAGTGCCCGCGACAGGAAACGACGCAAAACGCAACGTGGTTACACCTCAATTTCGCAGTGAAAAATGACCCTTTTTTGGCAAAGTGCCTAGCTGTAGTTTGTGAACCCTAGCTCTGCCGGCACCTAGGGAAACCTACCAAACACACACATTTCTGAAAAGTAGACACCCGGGGGCTTCCAGGGAGGTATGGCTTGCATGGATCCCCCTACCTTTCCTTACCCAGAATCCCCTGCAAACCTCAATTTTAGCTGAAAAAAATCACTTTTTTCACACATTTTTGTGTGGGAAAGTGTGGCATCACTGGCCTCACACAAATTTCCTACCACCCAGCGTTCCCCCAGGTCTCCCGATAAAAATGGTGCCTCACTTGTGTGGGAGGCCCAAGTACCCGCGACAGGCAAGGGCCCAAAACGTAGTGAGGCGACATCAAAATTGCCTATCTCAAAACCACCTGGTTTTGCAAGGGGTCACCTGGGTTTTTGGCCCCGTGCTCGGCGGCCATGTAGGGAAACCTACCAAACCCACACATTTCTGAAAAGTAGACAACCGGGGGCTTCCAGGGAGGTATGGCTTGCGTGGATCCCCCAACGTTTCCTTACCCAGAATCCCCTGCAAACCTCAATTTTAGCTGAAAAAATCACTTTTTCACACATTTTTGTGTGGGAAAGTGTGGCATCACTGGCCTCACACAAATTTCCTACCACCCAGTGTTTCCCAGGTCTCCCGATAAAAATGGTGCCTCACTTGTGTGGGAGGCCCAAGTACCAGCGACAGGCAAGGGCCCAAAACGTAGTGAGGCGACATCAAAATTGCCTATCTCAAAACCACCTGGTTTTGCAAGGAGGGTCACCTGGGTTTTGGCCCGTGCTCGGCGGCCATCTAGGGAAACCTACCAAACCCACACATTTCTGAAAAGTAGATACCCGGGGATTCCAGGGAGGTATGGCTTGCGTGGATCCCCCAACGTTTCCTACCCAGAATCCCTGCAAACCTGACATTTTGCTGAAAAATCCCTTTTTCACTCATTTTTGTGTGGTAAAGTTGTGGCATCACCTTGCTGACACAAATTTCCTACCACCAGCGTCCCCCAGGTCTCCTGATAAAATGGTGCCTCAATCGGGTGGGAGGCACAAGTACCCGCGACAGGCAAGGCTCCACAACGTATTGAGGCGACCTCAAAATGGCCTATCACAAAACGACCTGGTTTTGCAAGGGGGTCCCATGACGTTTTGGCCGGGGCTCGGCGGCCACCTAGGAAACCTACCAAACCCACACATTTCTGAAAAGTAGACACCGGGGTATTCCAGGGAGGTATGGCTTGCGTGGATCCCCAACGTTTTCTTACCCAGAATCCCTGCAAACCTGACATTTTGCTGAAAAAATCCCTTTTCACAAATTGTTGTGTGGTAGTTGTGGCATCACCGGGCTGACACAAATTTCTCCACCCAGCGTTCCCAGGTCTCCCGATAAAAATGGTGCCTCACTCGGGTGGGAGGCCCAAGTACCCGCGACAGGCAAGGGCCCACAACGTATTGAGGCGACCTCAAAATGGCCTATCACAAAACGACCTGGTTTTGCAAGGGAGTCCCATGACGTTTTGGCCCGGGGCTCGGTGGCCACCTAGGAAACCTACCAAACCCACACATTTCTGAAAAGTAGACTCCCGGGGATTCCAGGGAGGTATGGCTTGCGTGGATCCCCCAAAGCTTTCTTACCCAGAATCCCTGCAAACCTGACATTTTGCTGAAAAAATCCCTTTTTCACACATTTTTGTGTGATAAAGTTGTGGTATCACCGGGCTGACACAAATTTCCTACCACCCAGCGTTCCCCAGGTCTCCTGATAAAAATGGTGCCTCACTCGGGTGGGAGGCCCAAGTACCCGCGACAGGCAAGGCCCCACAACGTATTGAGGCGACCTCAAAATGGCCTATCACAAAACGACCTGGTTTTGCAGGGAAGTCCCATGACGTTTTGGCCGGGGCTCGGCGGCCACCTAGGGAAACCTACCAAACCCACACATTTCTGAAAAGTAGACACCCGGGGATTCCAGGGAGGTATGGCTTGCGTGGATCCCCCAACGTTTTCTTACCCAGAATCCCCTGCAAACCTGACATTTTGCTGAAAAAATCCCTTTTTTCACACATTTTGTGTGGTAAGTTGTGGCATCACCGGGCAGACACAAATTTCCTACCACCCAGCGTTCCCCCAGGTCTCTCGATAAAAATGGTGCCTCACTCGGGTGGGAGGCCCAAGTACTCGCGACAGGCAAGGGCCCACAACGTATTGAGGCGACCTCAAAATGGCCTATCACAAAACGACCTGGTTTTGCAAGGGGGTCCCATGACGTTTTGGCCCGGGGCTCGGCGGTCACCTAGGAAACCTACCAAACCCACACATTTCTGAAAAGTAGACACCCGGGGATTCAGGGAGGTATGGCTTGCGTGGATCCCCAAAGTTTTCTTACCCAGAATTCCCTGCAAACCTGACATTTTGCTGAAAAAATCCCTTTTTCACACATGTTTGTGTGGTAAAGTTGTGGCATCACCGGGCTGACACAAATTTCCTACCACCCAGCGTTCCCCAGGTCTCCCGATAAAATGGTGCCTCACTCGGGTGGGAGGCCCAAGTACCCGCGACAGGCAAGGTCCCACAACATTTTGTGATAGGCAATTTTAATGTCGCCTCAATACGTTGTGGGCCCTTGCCTGTCGCGGGTACTTGGGCCTCCCACCCGAGTGAGGCACCATTTTTATCGGGAGACCTGGGGGAACGCTGGGTGTAAGGAAATTTGTGTCAGCCCGGTGATGCCACAACTTTACCACACAAAAATGTGTGAAAAAAGGGATTTTTTTCAGCAAAATGTCAGGTTTGCCGGGGATTCTGGGTAAGAAAATGTTGGGGGATCCATGCAAGCCATACCTCCCTGGAATCCCCCGGGTGTCTACTTTTCAGAAATGTGTGGGTTTGGTAGTATTCCCTAGGTGGCCGCCGAGCCCCGGGCCAAAATGTCATGGGACCCCCTTGCAAAACCAGGTCGTTTTGTGATAGGCCATTTTGAGGTCGCCTCAATACGTTGTGGGCCCTTGCCTGTCGCGGGTACTTGGGCCTCCCACCCGAGTGAGGCACCATTTTTATCGGGAGACCTGGGGGACGCTGGGTGGTAGGAAATTTGTGTCAGCCCGGTGATGCCACAACTTTACCACACAAAAATGTGTGAAAAAGGGATTGTTTCAGCAAAATGTCAGGTTTGCAGGGGATTCTGGGTAAGAAAACGTTGGGGATCCACGCAAGCCATACCTCCCTGGAATACCCCGGGTGTCTACTTTTCAGAAATGTGTGGGTTTGGTAGTATTCCCTAGGTGGCCGCCGAGCCCCGGGCCAAAACGTCATGGGACCCCCCTTGCAAAACCAGGTCGTTTTGTGATAGGCCATTTTGAGGTCGCCTCAATACGTTGTGGGCCCTTGCCTGTCGCGGGTACTTGGGCCTCCCACCCGAGTGAGGCCCCATTTTATCGGGAGACCTGGGGGACGCTGGGTGTAGGAAATTTGTGTCAGCCCGGTGATGCCACAACTTTACCACACAAAAATGTGTGAAAAAGGGATTTTTCAGCAAAATGTCAGGTTTGCAGGGATTCTGGGTAAGAAAACGTTGGGGGATCCACGCAAGCCATACCTCCCTGGAATCCCCCGGGTGTCTACTTTTCAGAAATGTGTGGGTTTGGTAGGTTTCCTAGGTGGCCGCCGAGCCCCGGGCCAAAACGTCATGGGACCCCCTTGCAAAACCAGGTCGTTTTGTGATAGGCCATTTTGAGGTCGCCTCAATACGTTGTGGGCCCTTGCCTGTCGCGGGTACTTGGGCCTCCCACCCGAGTGAGGCACCATTTTTATCGGGAGACCTGGGGAACGCTGGGTGGTAGGAAATTTGTGTCAGCAAGGTGATGCCACAACTTTACCACACAAAAATGTGTGAAAAAGGGATTTTTTCAGCAAAATGTCAGGTTTGCAGGGATTCTGGGTAAGAAAACGTTGGGGGATCCACGCAAGCCATACCTCCCTGGAATCCCCGGGTGTCTACTTTTCAGAAATGTGTGGGTTTGGTAGGTTTCCTAGGTGGCCGCCGAGCCCCGGGCCAAAACGTCATGGGACCCCCTTGCAAAACCAGGTCGTTTTGTGATAGGCCATTTTGAGGTCGCCTCAATACGTTGTGGGGCCTTGCCTGTCGCGGGTACTTGGGCCTCCCACCCGAGTGAGGCACCATTTTTATCGGGAGACCTGGGGAACGCTGGGTGGTAGGAAATTTGTGTCAGCAAGGTGATGCCACAACTTTACCACACAAAAATGTGTGAAAAAGGGATTTTTTCAGCAAAATGTCAGGTTTGCAGGGGATTCTGGGTAAGAAAACGTTGGGGGATCCACGCAAGCCATACCTCCCTGGAATCCCCGGGTGTCTACTTTTCAGAAATGTGTGGGTTTGGTAGGTTTCCCTAGGTGGCCGCCGAGCCCCGGGCCAAAACGTCATGGGACCCCCTTGCAAAACCAGGTCGTTTTTGTGATAGGCCATTTTGAGGTCGCCTCAATACGTTGTGGGCCCTTGCCTGTCGCGGGTACTTGGGCCTCCCACCCGAGTGAGGCCCCATTTTTATCGGGAGACCTGGGGGAACGCTGGGTGGTAGGAAATTTGTGTCAGCCCGGTGATGCCACAACTTTACCACACAAAAATGTGTGAAAAAAGGGATTTGTTCAGCAAAATGTCAGGTTTGCAGGGGATTCTGGGTAAGAAAATGTTGGGGGATCCACGCAAGCCATACCTCCCTGGAATCCCCAAGGTGTCTACTTTTCAGAAATGTGTGGGTTTGGTAGGTTTCCCTAGGTGGCCACCGAGCCCCGGGCCAAAAACCCAGGTGACCCCCCTTGCAAAACCAGGTCATTTTGAGATAATGTGTTGTTTATTTCTGCAGTGTGAAAATGTTGGCACAATATTGCAAGGAAAATGTGACCGACATTTTGAGGTTTGCAGGACATTGTGGGTACCATAACTTATTGGGATCCACAAGAGAGATATCACCATGTACTCCCATGGGTGTTTCGTTTACGACAATATCTACAGTTGGTAGGTTATTCTTAGACGGAATGTACACCTTGGCAGACAGACTAAAAAGACAAAGATTACTGCACAGCCATCTATTCCTCAAGCACACACACATACTGGTTGGATTTGGCACGAGGGCAAGTGATGGTTCAGTATATACAATTTTATTAACAAGAGATTTCACAAAAATGAAATGCACTGTCAATAATTGAAAAGACAAAAAACTGAACCAGTGACTCGCAGCTCGTGAGCTGTAAAGCCACGTCAAGGCCCCAACCGCTTTACAGGCCATTCACACACCTTTCATACGTGATACACACAAGACCATTCACACCACCAGGCACAAAACAAACACATTACAACATTCACAAAAAGGGACAAGGTACACCCTGCTTGAGAAAGACAAAAAAAAATATTACTGCACAGCCATCTAATCCTCCACACACACATACTGGTTGGATTTGGCACGAGGGTGAGTGATGGTTCAGTATATACAATTGTATTAACAAGTAATTTCACAAAAATGAAATGCACTGTTAATAATTGAAAGGACGAGAAACTGAACCATTGATTCACAGCTCGTGAGCTGTAAAGCCAGGACAAGGCACCAACCTCTTTACAGGCCATTCATACACCTTTCATACGTGTGACAAATACAAAACCATTCACACCACCAGCCGCGGGCCCATCACATTACAACACTCACACCAGCAGACACCGCCATTCAAGGGCCCATCACTTTCACACGCCCACATTCCTAACACAGCAACCACACAAGCTGATGGATTGCGTGGAGTGTCGCTTGGCTAGCAGTGTGTGTAGTGACCAGCAGCAAGTCACTACTCACACACTGCCAGCCGAGCGCCACTCCACGCACACAGCCAGCCAAGTGCCACTCCACGCACACCACCAGCCAAGCGCCACTCCACGCACACCGCCAGCCAAGCGCCACTCCACGCATACCGCCAGCCAAGCGCCACTCCACGCACACCGCCAGCCAAGCGCCACTCCACGCACACCATCAGCCATGCGCCACTCTTCGCACACCGCCATCCAAGCGCCACTCCACGCACACCACCAGCCAAGCGCCACTCCACGCACACCGCCAGCCAAGCGCCACTCCACGCACACCGCCAGCCAAGCGCCACTCCACGCACACCGCCAGCCAAGTGCCACTCCACGCACACCGCCAGCCAAGCGCCACTCCACGCACACCGCCAGCCAAGCGCCACTCCACGCATACCGCCAGCCAAGCGCCACTCCACGCACACCGCCAGCCAAGCGCCACTCCACGCACACCGCCAGCCAAGAGCCACTCCACGCACACCGCCAGCCAAGCGCCACTCCACGCACACCACCAGCCAAGCGCCACTCCACGCACACCGCCAGCCAAGCACCAGCCTACACACACCACCATCACATTTAGGATTTTTTTATACAAAAAGAAAACACAAACAAATTGCAAATAGATACAAATCTACTAACACAAAATCAGAAACTAAATACATTGCACTAATGCCAACCTTGAAACAGAACAACAATTCTTAAACATTACAGACCAGGCAGTTCACTTTACCACTCATGGTTGCTCCCAATAATTATTTTGCTTGTGGTACGCTCTATAACAAGCAGGCACACACAGCCCAGGGTTAGAAGGACACTCAGGGCAGTACATACGAGTCTCCTTCCGCGTACCTCTTCGCCAACAGACTCTACATCTCCTAGTGGGAAAGTCTTTTGAGGGTGTAGGAGGAATGTGATCAGGAAAGTGGCGATCTTTCAATCGAGCCACATCCTCCACCACTCCAACTCTAGGAACACTTGCCTGTTCCACAACAACAAGGCTGCCTATGACAGACTGCTGAAACTGAACAAAAGTCAACTTTGACGCAGGACAACACTCCTTGAACACAACAAAAGCATTGAAAGTTGCTAAATTGAAGAGATGGATGGCCAACTTCTTATACCAAATGTAAGCCTTACGAATAGCAGTGTAAGGTTCCAACCTCTGATCTACTCTAGCAACACCACTCATGTGCTTATTGTAGTCTAAAATGCACACAGGTTTGCGCACTTCAGCAATCTGACCCCAAACAGCCACAGGTGAAGAACTCTCATCATGGATGGTAGTCAGCATGTACACATCCCTCCTGTCCACAAATTTCACAGCTAGCAGTTCCTCACTACGCAAGGCACTGCACTGTCCCCTCTGAAGTTTTTTGCAAACAAGCTCTTTTGGATAACCTTTACGGTTAGAGCGGATTGTGCCACAAGCAAAAGTGTCCACTTTGAACAATTCCTTAAACAATTGCACAGCAGTGTAGAAGTTATCAAGGTACAAATGGTGGCCTCTGTTAAACAGTCCTCTAGCAAGATCCCACACAATTTTCTCTGAAACTCCAAAAGTGGACGGACAACCAGGGGGGTCAATAGTGGAATCCCTACCAGTGTACACACGCAAATTAAAAACATATCCTGTCCTACTCTCAGACAACATATACAGCTTAATTCCATAGCGTGCCCTCTTGCTAGGAATGTACTGCCTAAAAACCAAACGGCCCTTGAACAGGACCAAAGACTCATCAATAGATATTTCTTTCCCTGGAGTATAGATCTCTGAAAATCGATCTACAAAGTGATCAAAAACAGGCAGAATCTTAAAAAGACGGTCACATTCAGGGTGATCTCGTGGCAACGCCAAACCATTATCAACAAAATGCAGCATCCGAAGCAAAAGTAAATACCGATCACGAGTCATAACTGCAGGAAATATGGCTGTTGCCATCAAGGGACTGGTAGACCAATTTGAACCCATGGACGGCTTCCTTATCAAACCCATCAAAAAAGTCAAACCCAAAAACTTCTTCATCTCTTCCAGATTTGTGGGACTCCACCGGGTAGCTCTAGAATGGGGCCTAAGTCTGGCACTGTTGTCCCTCAAAAACTGTTCAGCATACAAATTAGTCTGCTCAACAATCTCCCCTAAAAATACATCATCCAGAAACAACTGAAAATACTGTATAGGCAAATAATGTTCACAATCCACTCTACACCCTGCATAACCACTAAAGGCAGGTAACTCCGGCTGCACCATGTTTGGATCAACCCAGAGTCCAGCACTTCCAGTAGGAAGCCTAGCAGCCCCAGGCTGCAATCCAGATGCCTCTTGCACCATCGGCACAGTAGTATCCTCCTCTAAAACAGGCACTTCATCTGCACTGAGAGTACCTTCATCATCCGATGATTCCATGTGGAGAGAAAACTCACTGCCTGAATCTTCCCCTTCCTCCTCTCCCTCAGACGCACTGTCAGTCTCATAATCCTGCTCAGAGGAAGATTCAAGAAGCAAACCAACCACCTGCTGAGCAGTCATTCTACGGCTAGCCATAATGCTTACTAATAAAGGTTACGTGTCAAACAAGTCAACAACAACAAACCCTTTGTAAAAAAAAGAAATAAACAAAATGTAGCTTTATCACAAAGACCTATATACTCCAACACTATACCACTCACGTGACAGAAGCAGCTAGACTCACCACCACCTACTCTGCACAGACACAGTAAGGATCAACAATATCCCACTAAAAAAGAAGAAAAAAAAATTACACATAAGACAATGCAAAACATCGCAAAGAATTTCATGCTCTGAACACTAACAAATATGCTGCCATTATGACACCACTTACAAAAAAATTCATTCATGCATGACAATAATACTCATTTGGAGTACACACAACAAAAATATTTTTCTTACCAAATAAATGCAATTACGCAAAACTGCAGAACAGCCACTGCCGAAACCGCAAACAGGAATCAAAAGCTTTACACTAGAATAAAAAGGAGAAAAAAACATTACAATCACATATGCAAATAATGCACCAGTCCACACACAATCCACCAGCCAAGCTAAGGGGTAGGTGGGCCAAAGAGTATAAATAAAATATTCACCCCCGTAAAAGGGAGCAACCCTTGCCCTTTTGGCCACTCCCCAACACAAAAATTAAAAAAACCCTGTTGTCTAGTGGCTTCTGCCCTCCTTGGGGGCAGATGGGCCTAAAAACATACTGCTATTCTGCCACCCAAGGGGTCACTCTCCACAAATAAATGCCTGGTGGACTAGTGGGAAGATACCTTTATCTTCCGCACACGATCTCTCCCTACTCAACTCTACTCTCAACTCTATTCACAACTGGATGTTAGCTCACCAACTCATTCTGAATCCCGCCAAAACTGAATTCCTCCTCCTCTCTACCTCTCTCTCACCTCCTCCTGTTCAATCTTGGATGGATCAGCTGAACCTACTCAACAACAAACCCATCATTGTCGACAGCGCTAAATCCCTAGGTGTCATTCTTGACAAAAGACTCAACCTAATCTCCCACATCAACTCTATTGCTAAGAACGCACGTTACCAGTTGCGCCTTCTATGGGGGATCCGTCGGTTCTTCCCGGAGAAAGACTTAAAAACCTTGGTACAATCTCTGGTTCTCTCAAGACTGGATTATTGCAATTCTCTTCTGACGGGCCTACCCAAATCCCACCTCTCCCCTCTCAAATCCATCCTCCATTCAGCAGCTCGCTTCATTTCAGGGTCTAAACGAAGCGACCACGTCACTCCTATCCTGTCCTCTCTTCGATGGCTTCCGATCGAGGCAAGATCTATTTACAAAACTGCCTGCATCACACACAAAGCCTTACACACGTCCTCCCCTCGTTACCTGGCGAATAAATTGAAATTGTCCGGTGGCTCTCGCCCTTCTCGCAATGCGAAAAAGCTTCTGCTTGAGCCCCCCAGTCTTCAAAAGGGAAAGATCGATGGCGCAATCCTTCTCAGGCAATGCGGTGAGAATCTGGAACTCGCTTCCCCCATTGCTCCGTGCCACCTCCTCTACCCGGATCTTCAAAGCTGACCTCAAATCTCTTCTCTTCCAAAGACACTTTCAGAACTAATACTTTCACTCTCAGCCCCCTCTAGGAAGTTCGCTCTTCATTGTAAATTTGTACTTTTTCCTGTACATTCCTCACCCTTGCGTGCTGTGCTGGATTTGTGTACCCTTCATTTAATTCACGCCCTCTCTACTCCCTCAAGGAAGTTCTTCCACTATAGGAAATTCTGTACTCCATGCCTATAGAAGTGCCTTCCCAGTGTGTTCTGAGTGACTGCCACTTATTGCAGTATTATACCTCTATTTGTATTTTGTATCTCATGTATCATGCACAATTGTCACTTTTTCCTCATGTAATGTAACGCTTGCTTTTGTATTATGCTCACTTGTAACCTTCTCATCATGTAATGTTACGGACTTACATTTATTGTGAAGCGCTCTGACACCTTCGGGTAAAGCCCCGCCCTCTCTACTCCCTCAAGGAAGTTCTTCCACTATAGGAAATTCTGTACTCCATGCCTATAGAAGTGCCTTCCCAGTGTGTTCTGAGTGACTGCCACTTATTGCAGTATTATACCTCTATTTGTATTTTGTATCTCATGTATCATGCACAATTGTCACTTTTTCCTCATGTAATGTAACGCTTGCTTTTGTATTATGCTCACTTGTAACCTTCTCATCATGTAATGTTACGGACTTACATTTATTGTGAAGCGCTCTGACACCTTCGGGTAAAGCCCCGCGCTATATAAAAAAAACTGCCCTCCCCCCAGGGGGGCAGAGCACCAAAAACATAAGGCCCCCAAAAGGGGAGCGACCCTTGCCCAAGGGGCCGCTCCCCAAAACAGTATTTTCCGTTTTTAAAAAAAATTCCCTGGCGTCTAGTGGGCATTCCTGCTGCACGATCGCATGATCGTGCAGCAGGAATGCACAAAAGAGGCATTGAGGGAAAGGAAAGGGTTTTCCTTTCCCTCGATGCCTCTTCTGTTTCAAATCCCCCCTCCCCGGAGCCAAAACTAACCTTATCCCCGACGCGCTGGAAGCAAATGGCTTCCAGCGCGTCGGGGAACAAAAGGAGACCCCCAATGACGTCAGCGCGCCTCGCGTGCTGACGTCATTGAGGGAGGGGCGGGGGGAGGCAGGGGAAGCCCTTCCCCTGCCTTCCCCCAAAAAAACCCGACGATCGGATTCCCACGGGGGGAGCGCCAGCGCTTCCCCCGTGGGTGGTCTTATGACGAGCTGGACTCGTCATGAGCACACGACCACTGTGTGCCATGACGAGTCCAGCTCGTCATGAGCATCGAAGGGGTTAATGATTCTTGCTTAAATAACATAAGTCTTTTGCAGCTAATGTTATGTGTTTAGTTAAAACAAAATGTTTCTTTAAAAAAAGGTTAGGAGATGAAGATATATTAAATAAGATGCTGAATATGTTGTGGGAAGGATTTCACCTGCCTGATGGGTGACTTGGGCAGACAGCAGAGAGGTGGAGATGAGGATGCTGGATTCCAATTGAATGCAGAATGAAGAACATGCCACATGCTTTGCAACATTTTTCTGACTTATAAACACGTTCCTAGTTAGGAGTTTCAGACCTTTGCCGAGAGACAGACTGACAGATTTAGAGATGGAGGCCTGCAAAGGAGTTTCAAACTTCGATGCAGAACTGAAGAGAACAGAGCAGATGTGATTTGCAGATGCAGAGAAGGAGAGGGCAGACTTTGATGGAGAGCAGAATAGATGCAGACGAAGGCAGAACAGATGCAGGCTTTGTTCCATTCTGACTGTTATTAAATCCCCAAGCTTTATGCTTTGACTAACTGGCTTTGCTAAGGCTTATTTGTTCTATGCTTTATTTCTCTTAATGGGAGATTCTGCAATTATAAATTATTGATTTAGCTTCATGCTAATCTCACTCTTGCTTTATTTTTAACTCTTCATGAGTTCTGACTGACATTATTTGAACCTCACTTTCTTAGAATATGGATTCTTTCCCTTATGGAACACGCTGTATGCAATTTATAATATGCTCTGTACTCACTTTATTTTTCTATTATCAATTCTGTAACCTTACTAATACCTGACTAATGACTGAAGAGCCAGAGAATCATAACTTTAATTAGAAAATAAATCCCTTTAAAACTACTCACAACTCTCATTATTGACTAAAATATTTATTTGCATATGATTACTTGCCTGTGTTAATGAAGGAGCTCTTTTGGTCAAAATACGGTGGCAAAGATTCATCACCTTTAGAACAGATAATAGCATGGGAAAAGGGTAATGGTAATTAAAGGTAATTGTGTCACATTTGCTAAATTTTCCAAAGAACGATTACTGCAATATTTCCATGCTATTATTATCAGTGGCTGAGATTAATTCAAGCATTCGCTCTATCACTGTTTTGTAAACTTTCCAATACTGGTATTTCCAAAATAATAATTTAAAGTCTAACTTTACCATTAAAGAGGATTTTAAATTACAATAAAAATGTGTTGAAGTAGTATTTATCTAGCTGCTCCTAAACTGAATTTATCACTTATTAAATGTTCCATGGACTGTTAGTCCATGGAGACTAGCCTTGCTGTGGTGAGCAATGACTTTGGAGGTTTTTGAGTGCCAGAAAAGAAAGATGGACCTTACAGTAGTGAGAAATTACTTTCGAAGTTTTTCACTACCAGGACATGGAAAACTTGAACCCACATGGCCTACTTTTTAAATACCTTGCACCCAACCCTATGAGCATTTAGGGCCTCCCTTAGGGGTGACTTATATGTATTAAAAGGAAGGTTTAGGCCTAGCAAAAGGTTTTTTTGCCAGGTCAAAATGCCGATTAAAAATTGCACTGCATTCTGCATTAGTGTGGTGGCGCAATGAGTGCCGCAGTCCACCGGTAATATTTAATTTACAGGCCCTTGGCATAGGTAGCCTTTACTTTTGTTTATATTTTGTTTGTGTGCCTGAAACTTTGTGTGTATGTATGCATTTCTGCTTGTGTGCAATGTGAAAGTCTGGCCCGGGGGTCGGCAAGGCCCGAGGCAGAGGGCTCGATAGGGCTTTTGTGCCCCCACCATAATGCACCAGCCGCCACTGTGCGAAATACCACATGGCATGGCCCTTGTGAAACTGATGGCTACCAGAGAACAGTAGAAGCATTAAAGTGAAGCATTTGCACATCGTGTGACACTTTTCGACTGTCCAATTAAAGATCTTTCCCATAAATATATATTTTCAAATTTACTACCTATCTATTCTCTTTATTAACAGAGCCTGGGCATTTGAATGTTATCACCATGTAGAATGTAGCCATTATCAGTAAAGGTGCAGCATTTTGCATGCCTTTCTAATTTTCATCTAAATTGTACATGTCCGGTGTGTGTTTGTATGTGGTATTTTTCCCTAATTATGAGCTGAGTATCGAATTTGCCACTTTTTTTCAAAAATGTTAATGCAAATCCCTTATTCATATTTGAATTTAATGTTGTGACTTTTATTTATTAGCTGCACCAAGGGGTTGGGTTTTTCTGTTCTAGGGAAAGGTGGTCCCAAAACACAAGTCAATTTAGAAAATATGCCTTCTTTGAAGTCACTATACAGTTATAAAGAACCAAAGATACAGACCAGTTGATCCTTATCAATAAACACAGTGAAAGAATTTGCCAAGTGCCACCTAATGATGTTTTGGCTGACATCCCCCTGCCACACAGAGAATCAAATTGGAATGGCTTTGATACCTCCTAAATATCTTTGGACTAGTGTTTTACCAAAAGACTTTCCAAATTAGATTTTATTAGTATTCTTTATTGATATAACCATACCTAAACATTTGTTTCTCTGCTGATGCTCAGTTTTTTCTCTTTTATTCTTGTAATTTGCATAAGTTGAATACTGTGTCCTCTTGCGTCGCACAAAATGTCAATTATAAATGATTAATTATTGATGATGTACTTTGGTTTAATATTGCTTGTAATAAACGACTTTTCTTTGGGCAATTGAGCTGCATATTTTGTTCTTTTTTTATAACTCTGCAGGAACATCTAGGGAGGCATCATTTTCTTTTTTATTTACTAGGGCCGCAATTTAATTTTGCTGTATTGGGATCGAGTTTGCTGTTCATCTGTACTTGACCAATGCTTTCCAGTTACATTTCAAAGATTATGTAGAGAACCGCATGTCTGCAGCCAAAAATGGTTTCCTATGCTATATTATATGAACTGTGGGACCATGAGGATGGTTTAGATACAGATCTCAACAACCTACCAGGGGCATAAGGAATGCATATGTCTCCTAGGTACTTGGGGCCTGTGATGTTAAAGGAGTGATGCACTAGATACAAAACCTTCAAGGAAATTTACTTATTTAATGGTAACCACTGGCGTTTAGCGAGAGACTCGGAAATAGGATCACATTTATTTATTCCAGGGAGTATCTTAGTTGCATATTTTTTAACATTTGGAGCTTGTTAATAAGATAACTTGGTATTGCCAGGCAGAGGGCATTTCCATGTTAGTCTCAATGATGCACTGCTTGATTGACCAAGAAAGAGACCTTAAAGGTAGGGCGGTATTTTCCCCCTCGTCTTTCAAGCAAAAAGCATGTAAAAGTAAAAGGGAAAAAGTCACAGTGAAGGCAAACGTAATCCCTTACTTACTACTTTGCTGATTGGAATAGGAGCTGACCCCCAGAGAAGAAGGCAACCAAGCTGAGTTTCAGATGTTCATGTTTTTAGTAAAGCTTTAATTATTGCTAGCCATCCATTCCCCAATGGCGAAATCCTAGCTCTCCACTGTTGTAGTGTGTGATTTTTGACAGTCATATATACCCCAGTGTTTACCTGACATCTTTCGCAAACAGTAAGCACTTAGAAATGGGACGTGCTGTCTTGAAGCTAAGTGCAAAATCTGGGCGAGATTTCAAGATGGAGGTTTAATTTCATTCCTGTTTATGAAATTAATTCCAACATGATGTAAAAGTTAGCGGGCATTACGTATGACCTGAGCCAGCCGCGCAGTCAAGCAGCTAAGGCTGGAATCACCGAAGAGCAAGCGTCCCGCTGACAAGATGACTCATAGATTCCTGGCCCTGGATATTTCTGGCTGTGCTCGGACTTTCTACGTTCAGCTGCTAACGTTATTTTCATGGCTCAGTTTCTTAGTCGCGCTGTACACAAATGGGTTTCCGCAATAAAATCGTTTTTTGGACGTGGCTCCTTTTAGCATGTAGAGTTATAGCCTCTCCACGGCAACACATGGAAGATTCACTCAGCTGCAAGTTTGAATAAATAAGGATCTAACTTGTAAAGAGTCTAACAGGAAACCAGTGGAACCGCTCCAAGGAAATCTCACTCAGTGATGGTATCATCTGACAGACTAACTGCCTCCACCTCAAGCACCAATGAACAGCTCTTAATTTGTTAAAAAAACAAAAGGGTAGGGGTCCAAAGGTTTTCTGTATAGGTGCCCACCGACGCTTGTGAATTCTAGGGTCGCCGGATGCCACGGCTGGCGAGTCTTGTTTCCACCTCATTCCTCTTTCTCTCACTTTTCTCAATGTCCTGTCTCTTTATATCACTCTTGCAGGTTCTTTTTTTATCCATTCGGTCTCCCCTTCGCAGGGTTTTTCTATCTTTATCTTCCTCCTTTCTCCCCGTGCTGGCTTTCTTTGGTCGTATTTACTGGTAATAGCAGCACTCTTAGTCCTTCTCTCGCCATGGTGACTCACTCATTGCCCTTGTGCCTCCAATCACAACCCTTTCCCCGCAGATAATAATCCCTCACCCCCTCCTTACTTCCTGTTCCGTACCAAGCCCAAACACCACACAGTTGGACTGGCCAAAAAGGGCGGGAGGGAGGTCCGAGTCATCACGGCGAGAGAAGGACTCAGAGTAATGCTATTACCATAAGTAATTGCACCATTACCCCTTCATCCATATCGCCATGATAACTCACTCATTGAGATGTACCCAAGCCAAAAAGTGGCCAGGACAACTGCACAGAAAATGCAAACAGAAGTTCAAGCCACCGGCAAAAACTATGTACAATACGGAGGCCAGCACTGCAGAACCCAACAAATCTGGAATCGCTTGACCAAAGACCACCCAAGAATGAGACCCAAAGGCAGAAAGAACTGCTGCATATGGGCCAGGAAGAGCAGAACTGCCATCCACACAGCAAGCAATTGAAGTGCCACCTGTCCAGTAAATAGAGGAGCTGGAAAAAAAACTACCGGAATAAACACCACCAGCAGAAAATGAACATAAGAAGGCACCGGGAGCACAAAGTCCGGGCCCAGCCAAAGAATCATCCTGCCCACAAACACCTGAAGCAAAGAGACAGACAAGACAATGAGCCAAGTGCAGCCTGCCGGCGGGCAGACAGTACCGCCACCAGAAACAGCACCAGCAAGGCCGAAAGACAGGACCCACAGACGCCTAGGGCGCAAACATGGGGGATCGGAGAGTCTGCAAAACCAGATGCAAATCCCAAAATGGGCACACCACCAAAGGGACAGGCCGGAGATTTGAAAACCCCGAAAAGGTCCTGGGAACCAGACCCTGAATGACAACCAGACCCCCTCAAGGGGACCTAAAGCCAGAAAAGCCCAGTCCGGAGGAAAACTAGCACCCGAGGCAAAGAAACAGAAAGCGGAACCCCAAGCGTCCGAGCACACCAAGTCAGAAACAACTCCCATGCCGAGCATAAGAACAGGCAGCAACCTTCCGGACGCCGTCACAGAAGAGGAAATCCAGGTAGAGAAACCAATGGGGGGATGGAACCAAAGGAAATCACCACTCCAGAACCATTACCATCTCCAGCAACAGAAGAAACAGACAGAACGGGGCCAAGTCAGACCCACCAGAACAACCGGAGCTCCCACCCTCCAAACCCGAACCAGAAACCACCGGAACAAGAAAAAGGAGGGAAAGCAAACAGAAGGCCTACAGCCAAAGATCTGCCAGGCGACGGAATGCACAGAAACAATGTCCTTGCAGCACCAAGATGCCATGATATGACAGAAACCCCAGCACTGTTAGCACAGGGCAGGGGAAAAGATGCCCCCCTGGTCCAACAGCTGGCTAGAAATAGGTAGAAGGAACTCCCCAGTAGATGAAGAACAGCCAGCAGGGGAGCGAACACTCGGGCAACAACCCACGCACCAGGACACAGGCCGAACGGCAGGATCAGGAATCAGAAAAGCACGACTCCACAGCAAACCACAGAACCGCTGAAGGTATGGCCAAACGGGCAGGAGTAGAAAAGCAACCAGCAGAATGAATACAGCCACTAATACCTCAGGTGACAACAGGGGAAGGAGCTGCTGCCAGGACAGAAGCCAAATGGAAAACACCCACGCCGGAAGGGATACCGTGTCTGACCACCCACAGGCCATTTGCCCACCTGACAAGCCAAGCCAGGAGTGCTGTCCCTAAGGACCCGCATCGGGGGAGACATCCGGTCGTATAGCCCACCAGGCAGAGACCGTCCCCTATGGAAGGAAAAGGAATGTCCATCCACATGAGAGAACCCCTGGGTGCACCAGCATCTGAGCAAATCCAAAGAACAGAAGAAATGCTGGAAGAGGACCCGCATGACCAGACGGGCAAAGAATCCATGAAGGACAGCCGGATAGATTTGCCAACCATACACCAAACAGGCTGGTAACCCAACGGCAACCAAAGAAGCAAAGACATATTGTCAGAACTGCCCACCAGTACCGCAACCAAAGGAAACACTGGCCAGGAAAGCAGAGGAGGAAGCCACAGGCACCTGGAACAAGAACAGCCAGGAATACAACACAGTGATCCATCCAGACCGGGACATCCTACACACTTGCCCACCCCCTGCAGAACCACCGTCACAGCCTCAAAATCCTTCCCTAAGGACTGAGCCACCAATGCCCCACATAATGCTGCCAGCGCATCAAAGAAGAGACCGTACAAGAACCGACAGGCCACCAACCACCTTGAGAATCAGATGATCCGAGGGCAACAACCCCATTTAACCAAAGAAGAACTGCCAACAAGATAGGCCAAGATGGAACCAAGCAGGACAGAAAGAGGCAACAGCATCACCCCAAGCCCAACGAACAGGAGAAGTAGGGGACAGTGACCAATGCCTCACCTATGAGGTAGAATTCCCCCAAAAACAACCAAAAGCATCGCCAAGAAAAACGATACCGAAACCAGAGGCAAGGGACTGCTACACAGAGTAAACACTCTGAGCAGTCTCCCAGAGCATCCACAAGAGCGCTGTGTGACCAGCCACACCTGTCAATGGCATACACAACAGTGACCGCTACAGAAGCATAGCAGCCCCAGGACACCCACTGCCAGCCACCCACCCTTACTGCCCCTACCATGCAGACAATGTGGAAGCGTGGCAACGCAGGTGAACACCAGACACAAGCTCCATCAAAGGCATCCACCGCAAGTGCACAGCAGCACGGGGGCGCCGTAAGCCAGGCCAAACTGCAGAAGATGCTCTGGCCCACATACACCCCAATGCAGACAACGAGCAAGCGAACCAGGCGACAACAGTGATATAAGAATTCAAATGCAGACATGCTGCCGCCCATGGACATGAGATCCATGTGCAACCTGTCAACAAGCCAGGCCGACACAGGGCAGTGGATGAACAGCGACCAAAGTGCCCACAGCACTTATATGGCAGCAATCCAGAAGAAACAAAGTCAGATGTAGTGAAAACACAGACAACACACAGATCCTTGAGAGACAAATTCAACGGCTGAAACAAAAACAGGGGAAGCATCAGCCCCATAACATGGAGACCATCCCACCAACCTTAAGTGGAGACAGTCCTCAACAGCGACAAATATAACAGACAGGGACACGGGGCATGCCATCCAGGAGTGGAACTGAAGAGCAGCCCAAACAAGAGCAGCCATCGGTGTCAAAGCACAGCACTGAGCATGTGAGTAGAGTCGCATATGAGCCTAAAAACGTAGCTGCAAATTTGCAACTCATTGAGCAAATCACCACCCTGGCACAACACAGTGAGCCCCGTCAACCGATCAGATAGATGCTGCACAACTAACAGTAGAAAGAACGCCTAAACCCCCTTGAGAGGACCGGAACCCCTAGCCTGAAATCACTCATGAAACCACAGAGAAGCACCTGCTCCATTGAACTAAAGCTCTAGGATTGCGGCTGGCTGTCCCCTAAAATACACAGCAGAGATGCAGGGGTGCCAGCCTGTACTTCACCACAATCTCCACCATAGCAACAACAGCCCCAACTTCCCGAAAAAGGCACGGACAGCAGCGTCCCCTGCTGGACCAAGCCGCCCCAGAAACACCCACCTCCTGCCACCATCTCCAACGCAATTACCAGGCAGATAACATGGAAGCGCGGCAATGCAGGGGCAGGCCAGTGTGTCATAACTGTAATAATTCAAGTAATTTTCCATACAGTGCCTCCACAGGTCCCCAGCAATCCGGAGGATGCCGGTCACACGCCTCCTCTACTTGCCGCACTGCAAGCAGGAACAAAGGGGCTCTGCAGTGCAACAAAGTCCGCACCAGGGCCATGAGAAAACCGTTCCCGGCCCACATGATCTACGATGCTGACGCTGAGTCATTTGAAACAAGAAACAAAGAAATAAAGCCAGAATCAATACAGAACAGCAGAGCCCATCAGCCGACCTGTAATCGGCGTGCCCCCCTCCACCGGAGGCGTAGCCAGCCAAAAGACAGAGGGGCAGATTTACAAGCCCCTTGCACCACTTTTGCGTCACTTTTCCCATGTTAAAAATGACGCAAAAGTGGCGCAAGGGGCTTGTTAACAGAGGCGGCTCGCATAGTGCGTTGTGCGGTGCGGTGAGGCGGGGCGGGGGAGGGGCAGGGTGGTGGAGTAGTACACTCAAACATACGACGGAACGGAGGAAAGTAATTATTCCGTCGTATGTCCAAATTTACTACCCCCCACCCTGCCCCTCCCCACCGCCCCGCAGCACGCCCTATGCGAGCCGCCACTGCTTGTAAATCTGCCCCAGAATCCAGAGGAAACAGCATCTCCCTGGCAACAAGTTCATGCTCTCTAGCGGGCCGGAGGCAAGCACCGTAGACCTCCAGCCACAGGAAATCGGGGCAGGGGCAGGGAGGAGCTCCGACCTGCCGCACCGCAGGCAGATATGCTCCCCTTTCAATCACCTGAATTGCCAGCTCCCACTGCACGGTTACCAATGGATGCTTCTGAAACCGATGAGCTGGGCAATCCAGACCATGTGATCTCCCCAACCCTGCCAGCACTGTGCGGGCAGTTACAGAGCCTCAGTGAAATGCTGGAGCACATGCACCATGCGTGCCCATTGATTGGAACCACAAAAAAGGAACAGGAAGTATGGCGGGGGAGGGATTTTTATCTGTGGGAAAGGGTTATGATTGGAAACAGAGGGTCCTCAATGAGTGAGTCATCATGGCGAGAGTGACGAAGGGGTAATAAATATATCCCGGTCAGCAAAAATGAGTGCTGGTGCCCACCACTAGCAACCACCGGCACAAAGAAAGAACTATGATGAAAGCTATTACAAGTGTAATGACTTCATATTTATTTAACAAAAATACTACACACCAGCATTTTTTGAAAAAATTTAATGAGGCGTAGGTGCCATGTAAAGTGTGAGAGCTTTACAAGTCCTTACATTTTTTTTTTATAAAAGCAGTGCATTCTAGAACTTTTCACTTCACTTTTAACATTGCAATTAAGGGCAAAACAAATTCCCAGGATGCAAAGGGTTACTGGGTAATAAGCCACAAAGATATTAAACATGAGATGCGGCCAGTAGACAGCTATGAAAACCCTATATATAGTGACACAAATATTGTGGAACTGGCCGCTGCAACTCACAGGATGCAGAGCCAAGTTAAGTTCTCCATTACCAAAGCCAGCTTTTTCCATCTGGGGGTTCCCTTGGGATAAGCACCTGGTGTGGACTCGGTACAATAACATTCTGCTCTTTAAAGGAATGATTGACTGTCAGGGCAGCTGGAGTGACCCATCTCTAATGTGAATTTTTTTGAACTCATGCCCAGTGTGAAGTTCACAAGCATTACTGAATCTGGAAATCATTACTGCGTAGGAAGGGTATGCTGAAATGTCCCTGTCTTTACATTGGTTCTTTCACAAGCATCCTCTTTTGGCGAGTTACATAGTCGATGTACGTTCCAGATGCCTCTTGTTTCTTTGCTTTTTATACTTTGTAGATGTAGAGTAAGTAGGATTGCTTTAAAAATGAAGTTGACACAAAGGCCTAACTAACTAACATATTGGTATCCATGTATGTGCTAAGGCGCATATATTTTTGTAATGTGCTTTGTGTGTAATTGGAAGAGGGTAAGAGGGTAAGTAATGCTCCACTAAAAGTGGGAACTAGGATATCCCAGTGACAGTGGGATGGTGAAGAGGGTACTCCTGCAGGCTTGTATTATTTTGTAGGAGGGCATTGAGGAAGATCTGCTGTATCCCACTTCCTCCAGATAGAACTTTTCCTCAGAAGCATTCGGTGGAGTGGTATATCCATATCATGAGTCAATATGAGGGATGGGGTGTGCAGTCAGGTCATCAGCTTATAGGAAGAAAAGATCCTACCTTCTTGTTGGCACTATGCTTCTCATCTATTCTACTTTTCCTCCAAAAGCAATGAGAACGCACATCTGTTTCCAGTTCAGTAGAGCATAAAGTGAGATGAATACCAAAAGGGGAAGCAAAACAGTATTGGTGTGCATTTGAGAAGCAGCAGGTGGCCCTGAGAAACGTTAGCAGGATTGAGAGAGGGGTCTTCTAATCATTTGGCCTTTCACAGGGGGTTAATTCTATGGCACTCTCTGAGATTGTGTGCTCCTCTCCCGTTGCTCTGTGCCCACCCACAGGTCGTACAGTACGTCTGCTAACTTCTTGTTAGAAATTGGGTTTCTTTTTGGCAGAGGTATGTACCATGTCCAAGCAGGAACCAAAATCCTAGTCAGGGTAAGTCAAATGCACACCATAAATTAACCTGTGCTCACACTCTGCTAGCTTGGCACAGAGCAGGCAAGCTTAACTTAAGAGGTGAGGTGTAAAGTATTTCTGCAACACAACACACAATGAAAACACCAAAAAAAGACTACACACCAGGTTAGAAAAATAGACAATAATTTTATAAATAAATCAAGACCAAAATGACAAAAATCCAATAAGTAGAAGTTGAGATATGAATTTTTAAAGATTAAAAGTGTGTTCCTCTTAGAGGCCATAAGCGCCTGTTGGGGTTTTATGGTCACACTGGACCATGGCAAAGTCAAGAGTTCAGGCCGACAATGATGTAGCACAGGCCGGGTACAGGTGCCATGCATGGCCCGCTGAACAAAACACCTTGATCCTGATCGCAACAGTGAGATTTGGGGCGCAGTCGAGGTGATGTATTGATTTTCTTCACGCAGTGGTGGCAATGCGTTGGTTCTGAAGACGAAGTGCTGCGATGCGATGGTTCCCGAGAATGATGTGCCGGGTTTCTCTACTTAGTCGAGGGGAAGTGTTGATCTTCCGCACTGCTGCATCAGTTTCTGGAGGTGATGTGCTGGTTCTGAGTACGATGCTCCGGGTCCACTCCCGCATCAGGGGCGATGCTTTGATTTTGCTTCATGCAAGCAGAGGATGTGTCGGTTCTACTGGAGCAACCACCTGGGTCCACTTCCAATGGACCAGGCACAGGAGGAGATAATGAGACTTTGATATCCCTGAGTCTCTGAAAACAGGAGGAAAGCCAACAAGCCCTTGGAGATCACTGTGGGTTCAAGCCAGAGTCCAGTTCTCCTTTGGCAGGGTCAGAGAGCAGCAGGCAGCAGGGCAGTAGAGCAGAAAAGCAGTTCTTCCAGAGCAGCAGTCCAGGAGAGTGACAGCCCTTGAAGCAGTGCAGCAGTTCTTCTAACAGAGGCTCTTTACAGGTTCAGAAGTGTCTGATTTGGTGGGGTCAGAGACCCTGTACTTAGACTCAGTTGTGCCTTCGAAGCAGGGGTGACTTTAAAGAAGGGTCTTTGAAGTGCACAGAGATCCTTTCTTTCCAGCCCTGGCTCCAGACCCACTACAGGGAGTGATCAATCCTTTGTGTGGGGACAGGACACTGCCTATTCAGGTGTAAATGTCAGCTCCTCCCTTCCATCCTGCCCAGGATGAGCCATGTTAAGTTAACTGGGTATTTGTAAAGCGCGCGGCTACTCCGTGGAGTTTTCCGGCGCTGGAAAAATGCCCTGTAACACAGACCAGAAAAAACATCAGAGCTAAGACATGTCAGGCTAAGGTTGAAAAAGCCATGTTTTTAGTTTCTTTCTAAAAGGGAGGAGCTCCTGAACTTGTCTCAAAGAAAGGGGCAGGCTGTTCCATAGCCGCGAAGCCACCACTTGAAAAGATCTGCCACCCACCCGGGAGAGCAGAAACTTAGGAGTAGACGTCAACAACTGTGCAGAGGACCTCAAGGTCTGATGCGGGACATAATGTTGGACCCTCACTCCCAGATACGGCTCCCCTATCTTGTAGAAGGCCTTAAAAACCAAGACTAATGCTTTAAACTGAATCCTTTTGTAAACCGGAAGCCAGTGCAATGAGGCCAAGAGAGGAGTTGTTCGTGTCCTGGCGCCGACCAAAACAATTGCTCTGGCCGCCGCATTCTGGACCACTTGTAAGCGGCCAAGTAAATAGTCAGGTAAGCCTAAATACAGGGCATTCACATAGTCCAGTCTAGATGCACATGGGCCTCAGACACACCTAACCTTCCTTTGTGTGTGACGTTCTAGAGGGAACGCACAAGGTCAAGCTGTCATCCACCCCAGACGTGTATTATAGACAGGTTGCAGGCACACAAACCTTTAAGAGCAGAGAAATGCCAACTTTCTAAAACTGTAATTTCTAAAATAGTAATGTTAAATCAAACTTTGCCAGTATAGTGGATTTCGCATTACCATGCCAAAGATATAAAACATAACAAAGCTACTACTTTTCAATCAGGAATTACAGCTTAAAAATGTAACAAGGAATTCCCAATGTTAATCTATGAGAGGAGTAGGCCTCACCGTAATGAAAAATAAATTTAGGTATTTTTCACTACCAGGACAGGCAAAACTTAAAAGAACTTGTCCTACCTTTTACATACACAGCACCCTGCCCTATGGGCTACCTAGGGCCTGTTTTAGGGGGGACTTATGTGTAATAAAAGGAGAGTTTATGTCTTGGCGAAGGGTTTTAAATGCCAAGTCGAAATGGAAGTAAAACTGCACCTAGAAGCTCTGCAGTGGCAGGCCTGAGACATGTTTAAAGGGCTACTTATGTGGGTGGCACAATCAGTGTTGCAGGCCCACTAGTATCATTAATTTACTGGCCCTTGGCACAGGTAGTGCACACTACTAGGGATTTACAGATAAATTAAATATCTCAATTGTGGATATACCAAATGTAACCATATTTAGGGGAGAAGCACAAGCACTTTAGCACTGGCCAGCAGTGGGGATAGTGCTCAGAGTCCTAAAGCCAACAAAAAAAGGTCAGAAAAAGAGGAGGAGGAGGCAAGACGTTTGGGATGACACTTCAGAAAGGGCCATTTTCAAAACCTTCTGCTTTAGTTTCTTCTGTCCATGTCAATAGACTGACACTGGAACATTGAGAACATTGAGAGTAATGCTGGATCCTGCTCTTTTGTCCTTTGCAGCAATTCTGAGTATGATCACACCCTGCGTCCCGGCACATCACATCCAACCAATAAGACCAGTCACCCCGCTGATGCATTACTATGGGCATCCTTCACAGCTCCTGAGCTCACCTCTCTCGTGGAACTAATAGAGGAAAAGCAGAGAGATAGGTTGAGCTTCTCTCAGCTAACTGCCAACCTAGTTTCAACAAACTGAATCACAATTACCTGTGAGTGGTTTGTGGGGAGGAGGTAGGTCGTTTGTGATCGAATTGTTTGGCTGTGGCTCTCAAAACAACTACATAAGTTGTGCTTATACTGAATTCCTCATTTGGTCAGTGAATGGACCAGCATAAAGAATAGACATCTGATTATCCTGTTGTTGAAGGCTTAACCGATTGTTTTCAATTAGTTTCTATCACAAATATTCTTTAGTGAAAGAGTACTTTTGAGTCAACGTGGTGGTTCCCTGATTTCATATGTCTGCCACCTACCAATAGTGGGGTGCAAATTAGCTTATTGTCTATAAGCTCTCGAAGGATTTGTGAACAGATTTAGAATTAATATCGAGAAGATCAGAGAGCAGAAGAAAATAGCTCTGTCGAAATAGGGAAATCCAAAGGCAGGCAAGGAGACCAGTTGGAGGGGGGGGAGGGGCACATTTGCTTGTTATGTCAATCTCATCTACTTCTAGAGACTCTCTGGCACATGCATCAAGCATAATTGCACTGGCAAAAATTGCGAAAATGCAAAATAGGCCGTTAGCGACCGCAAAACGAAACTTTCCGAAATACCGAAAAAACTAGAGATTCGCAAAAAAAAGCCCTCGCAAATTTAGCGAGTAGCAAAATAGTGAAACCATAATAGCGAAACATACAATTGCTCCCGCAAATAGCGATGAGCAAATAAAGAATCGCAAAGCAATGCATCAAAAATCGCAATTAGCGAATTCAATGAAAAACGCTATTTTGCAAGAGCAGAATAAGGGGAATCTCAACCAGGAGGTAAAGTAAAAAAAAAAACTAAAAAAAAACACAGGTGCAAACAATTAGAAACCCTTGAAAAATGCCTCAGGAGACCCCGTAAGCCTTTCACAATGGCAGCCCTCTACGTGCTGGCAAGGAGGATGAGGATCAATGCAGCAGCCCAGCGCAGGAGGAGGATACAGGAGAGGGTATTCCGAGTGCGCATAACATTGCTGGGCCAAAATGAAGACGAAATATATGATAAGTACCGGTTGAACCGTGCAATGATAATGCGCCTCATTGCAGATTTGGAACCCTTGCTGCAGCACCAGACCCGTAGGACCAATGCCATCCCTGCACACGTACAGGTCCTATGCAGCCTGCACCTACTAGCGTCAGGCATTTTCCAGTAGCCGTAGGTGTATCCCAATGCGCACTCTCACGCTTCTTCCGAAAATTCCTTGCCGCCATGTTGACAATGATACACACCCACATCACCTTCCCCACAACCCCACAGGAGTTGAACCAGACTAAACTGGAGTTCTACCAGGTGGCACATTTTCCACATGTTATCGGATGCATTTACTGCACGCATGTCCCCATCTGTCCACCAGCAGCCAACAAGTACATCTTCAGGAACAGGAAGTCGTTCCACTCCATCGATGTGCAGGTCGTGTGCAATGCAAAGCATATAATAACGGACATCGTGGCACAGTTTCCAGGGAGCACACATGACTCGTATATATTCCGCCACAGTGGCATCCACAGGCGTCTGCTCAGGGGTGAATTTGGCGAAGGACACCTACTTGGTACATACATATATCTAGTTGCTACATCATGAAACAAAATGTAATAGCATTACTGTGGCTAACCTTTGCTTTCCACCCTGTAGGTGACAGCGCATATGCCCTGCGCGAATATATCCTGACACCATACCTCAACCCAGCCACACCACAGGAACAGAGGTACAACGCGGCACACATAAGCACAAGGAATGTGGTAGAACGGACATTCGGCATACTGAAAAGTCGTTTTCGCATCCTTCATAAGACTGGTGGTGCGTTGCAATATAGCCCCGAAACCTGCTGCAGGATTGTTGCTGTATGTGCAATGCTGCACAACATTGCCACCAGAAGGGGCATTACCATTGAGATGAACAACAGTGACTCGGATGGTGACGAGCAACCACCCGCACAACACCGACAGGCGCATGTGGCAAACACTGCAGAGGGTCAGAGGAGACGTGCACACATCACACAACATCATTTTTGAGGTAGGTAAGAATGAGCCATGACAAACAAATGCTGTACGTAAATATTTATTAACATGAGCACATGTCAAACTTGAGACGTGCAGTTAGAAATTTTGGAAGGTGATTGCATTGGTCTATAAAGTCAAAATAAAACTGTACTCAGCACTGGAGGGCAATCACCAAGTAGAAATTGACCATGGTTACCCCACCATGGCCAAAAAGGAGTATATGCCTGGCTAGCGCCTCTTGCCACGTACCCCCAGCCTCCTGTTGCCTGCCTCTGCACCATCACCCTGACGTGATCCCGTGGATGTTGAGCTGCGCGAACTGCGCCTCCTGTTAGTGGTCACTGGCACCGATAGGCTACTCAGGCTAGAGGCCGCCTCACTCCCCTCCTCCCCTTCCAGGTGGATGGCACTCACAGTCCCGGACTGGATGTGTTCCACAGCAGTGGTGACTTGTCCTAAGGACCTGGCAACATCCCCACAGAAATGGCCTAGATCAATCTGCATTGACATGGAGCGCCGTGCCAATAGCGCAGTGGTATTACAGAGCTTGTTGATGGCCCTGGTATTCGCTGACATGCGGATCAGGCTCTGGTGATGCCTTCTCCGCTTCATGCGTTGTTCTGCAAGCACTACACGGGTGAGCTCCTGTAAGCTCAAGTTTGTCTGGCGATTCCCCTCAGCAACCACTGATGTTAGTTCGCACACATTGTCTGCCATTGTGCTTATGTTTTTGGCCAGCTTTGTCATCTGAATATTGATTGTGCCCATGTGTCTCCCCTGCAGGCGCTGCACACGTAGCATCTGAGACTCCACGGCGCCATATACATTTGGGACCTGCTCATCATGTGCCGCAATACGGGCCCTGGACCTGCGCCGTCGTCCTGTTTGGAGCTGTGCCGGTGTTGTAGTTGGTGAAGGGACACGTGGCTGGCTGGAGGATGTAGTGGGTGCTGGAGTCTGATCGGATTCCATTTCTACCAGTGAGGGTACATGTGCCCTGCGTTTTGGTGGTGGGGGTGGTGTGTTTTCTGGGACCACAGGAGTCTCTGCATCCGTCGCTGCAGGTGTTTCTGAGATGACGAGCTGGTCACTATCGTCGGAGTCTGCCTCCGCTGCATCTGTGATGTGGAACAGTGCAGTGTTAGTCTTGTATTATCCTGATTCTGTTTATCATTTGGCAAACTTATTTCAAAATAAATCACTGACTTAAACACACTGACTGGCATGCAGTATTGGTATGTTTAATTAACCATGTTAGCTTTTGAATGACCACTTGTCTGACATGACTACAACTCCCATGATGCATTTTGTGTATGAGGTGAAACGTGGCATGGGGTTTTACCTGTACACTGTGATTTGCCTGGGGGATTGTGCACGGTTATACAGTACGCAGAGGATTAGCGCTTGCATGCATCTTACCTTGTGAAGTTCCAGCTGTGCCGGATGTGTCCAATTGTGTCACTCCGACGACTGCCTCAGGCTCGATTGTCCCCTCAACAAGGTCCTCCAGGGCTGTGTTTGCGGGTGCATTCAATAGACCCCCTCCTGTGCCAGCTGCTTCCTTCACCCTTTCTGCTTTCCTCATCCTTTGCGCGTTTCCTCAGGTCATACCACCTTTTCTTCAGTTCCTCAATGCTGCGGTGTGTGACTCCCACAGCATTAACTTTTTCCTTTATGCGCAGCCATATTTCTCGCTTCACAGCCTCTGGCACCTTCTGGGACAATTTCCCAAACAGTTTGTCGTGACTACTGCTGACACCTTCAATCAGGTGTTCAAGTTCCCTCTCAGAGAACTTCAGCTTCCTCTTCCTAGGCGTGGCACTCTTCCCTGCATCGTTTTTGTCCATCCTGGGTCTGGGAACAGTAGCTGGATACAGAGTGTGTGGTTTCTCAGCTCAGCTTCAGGTCTCTGCCTCCTCCTCTGAGCTCCTCAGGGCACTGAATGAAGCATGGACTGGATGACTTCCTGGTTGTGATGTCATCAGCCTGCTTCCAGTGCGACCCGTTTTTTGCGATTTCGGTATTAGCGATTTCGGTATTAGTGATTTCGCTAATACCGAAATCGCTAATACCAGAAATTGCTTTTTTCCGATCATGTGTTAGCGAGTCGCAATTGTGTTCTCGGTCCCGATTTAGCGATTTATTGCGAATCGCTAATTATTAGCGATTATCATGATGCATTCCACTTAGCGATTTTTTATTTGCGGTTCCTTATTTATCGCAAATAAGGAATCGCTTTTTCGAGGTTTGATGCATGTGCACCTCTGTGACTAAGCAACAAACTATTAAATCTAGTTTTGCTCCTATCATTTAATCAAGTTCCTCACCAGTCCCTACCACTAACTCTCCTAAAAATACTACAAAGGCTCACTTGCAAAAAGGTTTTCTTGGTCTTTACAGCTCAAATTAGCACTTCTACGATATTTCAGATGTTAATTCCTGAAGAGGATATCACAAATCACTTTATGGCATGGACCAAATCTCAGGAACTAATTTAGCTTCCACTACTTGGAATACCAATTCAGAACTTGGCAACACCTTTGATAACCTGGATCTAACTGACGAATTAGACTCTATGGATTCCATCTCAGTCTTAGACCCATAACTAGACCCATAACCGTCTACAGTGGGAGAACACAGAGCTATCTTCTCACCCCAGACACAGCTACTCCCACAGTCACTAAACATAAATAGACAGACTAAAATGGATGCACATTCCACTATATCACAGCAAATGGATGATAATGTTCCACCTACCTATCCAGTCCCAGCGGATATAAGTTCAGTAAGCCATTCCTTTACCAAAATATCAGACACACTAATAGCAAAAATTCTATCACTGGACAAACAGACTGTTATATTAAACGAAATCTCTTGGAAAATATGCACCTTAAAGATATGTTTAATAGGAAATGTTGCACAAGGCAATTTTTCAGAAGAATTTACTTCAAAATCCAGCCATTGCTTCGAATTGATGATTTCAATTATCTTGTACAACGACTACAGTTTAAATTTAAGCATATACAGGAGACCCTCTTTACAAGACATGCCAAAACACACAAAAATCAGTGTAGTGAAGAAATCAGCATGGACAATTCTCCAGATACCCATAAAATGGTCTCAGAACATACTACAGATGCAGATGAGTTAACACTAATGAATTTCACAGACGAACTAAATGAGCGACATAACTGACTATATGAAAACACCATATTAAATTTAAAGCAGCAGTTCCTAACATTTTGACTTCTGTGGACCCCGCCTTAATCATTACTGGAACCCGTGGACCCCCTTGAATCAATATTTGAATTCAGGGACCCCACTGAATAATTATTGGAATCTGAGGACCCCCACTGAGTAATTACTGTCAGCTGGGAATCCTTGCCTAAGCATTTTCGATAATTTGAACTGCAAAACAATACATAAAAAATACAGAAACAAGCATTCATCAAACAAATATACAAATGATTGAATATTATATTTAATTCACAAACAAATATAAAAAGATATACATTTTAATTTTAATGGGAAGGTTGAAGCTTTTCTAAATTCAATTGAGGCCACTCTTGTCCAGACTATATTCTCTCTGATCAGCCGCGGTCCGTGCAGGTAACAGCGGTGGGGCTGTGTAAGGGGAGATTCCGAGGGAAAATTAAATAAATAATAATTTTTCCCTCAGCATCATCCCTCGGAATCTCCCCTTACACGGCCCAACCGCTGTTACCTGCACGGACCGCGGCTGTCTCTGATGCACTTGCAGTGATCCAATGAATTAATCTGAGGATACTAACTTATTTTTTTTGCCTCAATTTCAAAGTCCTTCACATTTACAGAATGCTCTAACATTTTCAATCTTTTAGTTTGCATCTGTGAGAAATCAGGTTGTTGGTTGACTAAGATGTTAAACTTGGTCAAGCAACAGCCACAATTCCTGTGAGGTTGAACCACAAAAGTCACAAAATTAAACTATGGTACTATGGTAGTTTGGTGCAACAACAGTCAGGCTTAACACAGAGGCAATGTGTAAAATATTTATGCAGGATACAAACAGGGATAAAGTGAAAACACAACACAAGAAAATCCCACACCACTATAGAAAAATAGAGTAAATTTTAATACATTATTTGACACAAAGACAACAAAAATCCAATCAGTAGCAAAGGATTTATGAATTTGTAAAGTTTAAGGTAAAAACTAGCACCTAAAAGATCAAAGCACCAACCATGGGCATCTAGTTGTGTGAGACAAGGTCAAAGTTGAAAAATATGGCTGACCGTGATGAAGCGCGAGTTGGATACAAAGAATGGATTGGGCCCAGTTGGCTCTTACCTTTGGACTTAGAAGAAATGCTGAGAAAAATGTTCAGAGCAGGTAAAGTTCCGCGGGGAAGGGAGGTAGGCAGTGTCCCAGGAGGAAGCCTCATCATCGGGGAGCCACTGGACGAAGTCATGGATGAGATTTGTATGTTTGGACTTAGTATATTTTTGGACATTGAACTCTCCAGCGGGAGGAGGCTGTAGCCAACAAGAGTTTCACGAGGCCGGATACCCCCCTTTGGCGAAGGACCTCTGAATAGGATTTCCTGCTGTAGAGAAGAATGTAGCAAAGGCTGCTGTGAATTCTGGCAGACCAGCGACGCACCTTGGGTGGATATACGAGTAGGTTGGTTTTGGTCTTCTCTTGGTACTCAGAGCAGTTTGTACGTCTCAATTGTGGGATTTTGGCTATCTGGGCACCTTTTGCACCACCACCAAGGGTCCAGGACTGGAGGAGCACCAGTTAAGGCGTTAGGACTCCCTCAGGCTAGGTCCAGGTGCGGGTTCAAGATGGCTGGAGCCTTTTCTGTCCCTGAGGTTTTGATCAGGAAGCCAGCCAACCAGCCCTTGGAGTCACTCTAATAGTCCTGGGTTCAAGTGATGAAACAGGGCTCAAGCAGCTGGGCTGGCCTCTGAGGGTTCAAGGCAGTCTCCAGCCAGACAAGCAGTCCTTCTTCATGCAGCACAACAGTCTTGTGGAGTACACAGCAGGTCACAGCAGCAGGCAGTCCTCTGAGAGCCCTTCAGTAGATCCAGAAAGTAAACTGAAGAGTGGGTCTGAGGGTCCTATTTTATACCTGGTGCCTCCTTTGAAATAGGATGAGTTTCTAGAAGATATCTGTTGAAGTGCTTAACGTTTCCTGTTTCCCCTGCCCTAGGTCCAAGCTGGATGCATGAGCAATGCAGGGTTGACAAGTCCTTTGTGGGAAGGCAGAGTACAGCCTATTCAGTTGCAAGTGGGGCTGTGCCCAGCTCTGCCCCATCCTGCCAGTTAATTGCCCATCCAGGCACACATAATCCCTCTATGTTTAGATGTCTGGGAGTAATAAACAAAGTCCAAGTGCCAACTACACCCAGTCATGTGACCCAGGACAGGCTGCAGGCACCAAATAGCTAGGGCAGGAAAATGACAACTTACTAAAAGTGGCATTTTCAAAATTGTAACTTAAATCCCACTTTACCATTAAAGGGGATTTTAATTACAATTTCTCAGACATCGAACATGAAATGTTACCTGTTCCCAACCAAAGGTTAGCACTTATTAAATGTAATAAGGCAACCCAATCTGATCCTATGGAAGGGGTAAGCCTCATAGCAGTGAAAAACAAATGCATGAGTTTTTCACTACCAGGACATGTAAAACTTAAAAGTACATGTCCAACCTTTTACTTACAATACACCCTGCCCTATGGACTGTCTATGGCCTACCTTAGGTGTGACTTACATTGCAATAAAAGTGGAGTTTAAAGCTTGGCAAGGGGGTTGTATTGCCAAGTCGATTTGGCAGTTTAAAACTGCATTCAGGTTTCAATGGCAGGCCTGGGACATGTTTGAAGTGGCTACTTAAGCGAGTGGTACAATTAGTGCTGTAGGCCCCCTAGTAACATTGAATTTACAGGCCTTGGGTATATGACATACCAATCTACTATGGACTTATAAGTAAATTAAATATGCCAATCAGGTGTAAGCCAATTTTACCATGTTTAAGGGAGTTGGCACAAGCACTATAGCACTGCTTAGAAGTGGCAAAGTGCACAAGGCAAACAAAAATGAATTTTTGCAAAAAGTGGAGGGCAAAGGCAAAACGTATATATTTTATTCATCTGTTCATATAATTAGTTTTTTGATAAGCAGCCGTGGCCCCCTAATTAGGCTTTGTGGACCCCAAGGTTGCCTGGACCAAAGGTTAAGAACTAAACTACTGATATAGAGAGTCAACACAGTCATAAGAATAAGACTAGCTAAATTACTGATAGAAACAATCATGTTGATGCATTTCAACCCTATCTAAGTAGAATACAAAAATAACATAAACTGAATATAAATCTTACACAACGAAAAGTAGGAACTAGCAGTATTTAATTTTAGCTGATACAAAAGTATTTTTCAATTTTTAAAGCAGAACACAATTCAACATCTGATTGGAAACTGGCTCCTTGAAGAGTCAAATGGGTCTGCACAGTCTTCAGAACATATGCCTACATTCTCAATAGTGTCTTAGTAGACTCAGGTTCTAAATCTCTTGAAAATAACTGCCAGGATAATCCGCAAAGGTTTTGTAACCCTCAGACAATTGCATCAGAAATGGTGAGTTTACCTGATCCAGGAAAAATTGTAAGCAGGTTACAGCATATGCTACAACAAAAGGATCTGCAAGTCATCGCTGATAAGCCCAGTCAGTCACTGTTACAAACTCAGGCACAAAGATCTTAGATCACACATCTTTAGCTAGTCAATAATGACATATCAATGCAAATCTCGGCTAGTATTGATGCTATAATAAGGTCCTTAAATGAATGGAAGAGGTATAACACAATGGGGGCCACCCCGCTGGAATAGGAAGTTAATATGCACATCGCAAGAATGTTTACAAAATCATAGAGAACCCACCAGTGCCCTTAACTACTCAGGAGGTTATAACCATTACTAAGCCTAAAGACTTAACTCAAAAAATCACTACAACAATGAATAACAATATTGTTCCTAAAATTGTCACTGAACACAAGACTCACATTAAAAAGATAGGGTCGGCTATATCAATTACTCCTTACAAATTGACGTCCTTCCAATTTATGACTCTGAAGGTTCTTACGACATCTCGGACTGACAGAACAGACTGAAGGTTGTGTAACAACTCTAAAAACTTGTTCAAGTGAACTCATTGGATCTAAAAAATATTCAATTATAACAGATCAAACAACTGGTAAAGAATTCACACATACAAGCTGGAACTCACAAAATAGTTACGTAAAAATACTCAAGGGAAGTAACATCATATCAGATTGGGGTATTATTCTCAAAGCAGTTGAGCCGCAAAAATATCCCCATTTCTTAAAACATCTTTACAAGCAAAGTTTATTTCAGGCAAAGAGCGTGGCTTTAAACCAACTATCATTTTTTAAAGAGCCAGATAATTCAGTACCTAATGAGATTGATAATCTAATTATTTCAACAAAAGAGGAATATAAACCATGAAGGGTAATTTCCTTCTTTTTGACACAGACAGTACAGATTCACAAAAGGACAGGCGTAACAGTATCAACACCATTACTCAAACCATTACAAGTCAGTATTCCTAATATTGATCTTTGCAGAGTTGTTCCTCCCATAGATCGGTTAAACATTTTATCCTGGAACATCACAGGTATAGAAGGGCAATTGAGGAAGAACGATACCGAATTATGGTCTTTTTTTAAATACCTTTCAAATTATTTGCTTGCAAGAAATATGAAAAGTAGATGACATTAAATTTGAGATTGTTTTTTAACTACGACTCATCAGCAATTAAAGCTCAAAATGGTAGGCCCAGCTGTGGCCTATCGATACTAATAAAAAGTAATATAGACCTTATCAATCACAGTATTACATGTAAGTCTAAAAATGTAGTCGCAGTTTGGTTGAAGGGCTGTAGCATCTTGTCTATTCATCCTATCAAGGTGTATATTTCCCCTTAACAAGGAAAAAATTGACAGCAACATCTATTATTAATACATCATAGAGAAACCCTAAGTTCCTCAATAATTAACACTACTGTGCTAATGATTGACACTACTGTAATCATAACGGTAGACTTTAACAGCTATATATTTCTCCCAAATGAAGTTGTCTGTGATAAAGATTCAGCAGACTATATCTATTCGATTCAAGATTCCAGAAGCTATTTATAAAGTAAAAATGCAAAACTGGTATGGTAATTGGATGAGCAAGACACTCCATGACAGGTCCGGGCTTTAGGGCGGTGCAACTGGTAGAGCCGCACTTGGCACTGAATTGGGTGGGGGCTGTGTTTAAAAATAACCTGTGGGTTTAAAATCACCTGCTGCAAAGTTCCTTGTGTGCACAGCAGCTTTCAAGCAATAAAAAAATATCAAAATAACTGTGGTGATTAATATTCCTGCTGGAGAGATATTGGAGTTTTGTCTAGTAGCAGTTTTGACTCATCATAAAGTAGCGTAGGGGGTTAATGCTCCTGCTGCAAAGAACCTCTACTATGTAGATCACAGTACTGCGTGAACTATGAGTGGCGCTATAAAAATTTAAATGTATGTCAGAGGGGGGCTATGGAGAGATGAGGGGAACTGTGTGGTAGTGAGGGAATCCGTGGAGAAGGTCATTGGGGGACACCAAAAAAAGATTTTTGCACCCAGCAATAAGAGCGCTAAGGCCAGCCCTGCTCCATGACTTAGGCTTTTGTCACCTAGATGGTAGGCATGTAAGTGATTAACTGGCACAATACACTTTTGTGACAATTGGCAAAAAAAAAATTATTGATTGCACCTTTTTACGCATTACTGAATTTGTCAAACTTCAGGATTTAAAAATAATAAATAAGATTGAAAGTGATCACCATACACAGCAAATTGTGCTATGGCACAAAATTCTGAAATTAAAAACAGACAAGCAATTGCCAGAGGATAGAATTACAATAATAATGAGTAAAATAATGTGTGGAATGCTTCATTTAACGTTCAAGTATTAAAACCATGGAAACAAGAATGCATCTCTAAATTCAGGTAATTAACAGACAATGGCGCTTCAGATTCTACTCTGAGCAGCAGTCTGTGAGCACTCCGCCTTAAACAATATGTGATATTCCCTCTTTTACATCTAATTCTACCCATACGGGCCAGAGATGACAAAAATCGATAAGTTCTACTATTCAAACTTTAAAAAGGTTTTTGTAAAAAACAAAGACAATTATTTAAGAAAACTCAAACTGCAACAAAAAAACAGAACATAAAAAACTTTAAAATTACATTTAGAAAGGAAGTTAGGAAACTCAAGGCAATAAATGAGGTATGTATTTGGACTGAACTACAGACATCTATAATTATTCGAAACATATGAAAATTGTGGTCCATAATTGCCTTTGGGATAAACACTTATAAAAAAAGTTGCTACTACAGTGTATTATTTAGAACCTGGAATGACTATCTAATCTGTATGGAAGTACCCATTCAAATCTATTATTTCCAATACCTAATTTAGCATGTCTACCTCGCTGACCATAGAAAAGGCCATTAGATGCATGCTCTTAGAATGTGAGACTACACATACACCGAGTCCGAATGGGTTGCCAACAGATATTATAAAGCTCACTGTAGAGCGCTGGAGCCTATTGCTGACACCTATGTTTAACACAGTAATACACCAAGGTCAGGAGTAACTATCGTGGAAACGTTCCATATTACAGCTGGTTTATAAAAGAGGGCCAAAAGATACACCAGTTATCGATCAATTGCCCTACTAAATACAGATGAGAAAAGTTTCTCTAAATGTCTCCTTTCACATTTGGAAGATTGGGTATAAAGTGCGAACATCTTAACTTGCCATCTGGCGGGTTTTAGAAGAAAATGTTCAACCACTGCTAATATTGTTGCATTAACAGTTCTAGCTCAAAAGGCAATATCATTAAAATCGAGTAATCTTTTTGTTTGCTTTATAGACTATTTCACCACATTTGATAAGGTTGATAGACATCAACTGTGGTCTAAACTAAGCTGCTTGGGCTTGGAATCAGGGTTGTCACATTTACTGATTGAAGCACACAGTGATACATGGGTCAGGGTAAAACTGACTGAGGACAAGGGGTTGACGCCAAAGATACATACAAACAACAGCTTGAAGCAAGGTTGTATTCTTGCTCCGCTGCTTTCTGAATTTACATATCTGACCTATCAGTAAAATTTCAACATAAGAATGGAGATGTGCCTAAATTAGCCAATGTCCAGATACCTTTTTTAGCCTATGCGGATGACCTTGTCTTCCTTTCAACTAAGCAGATGGGCTAACGACAACTGGCACGACTGCATGCTTATAATACTGAAAATAATCTTTGTCTAAGAAGACGAAGATTTGTCTATTGTTAGTAATAAGTAAAAATGTAATTGGTTAATAGGTACAATGAAGATCAGGTACAAATCACAACACAATTATCTTGGCATCATTGTGGATAAAAAGCATATGGGAATCCTATGCAGCAGAATTTCAATGGTAACAGGAGCAATTAAAAGATTTGCATGTAAATATGGAGGAAGGGCAATGATTCCTACTCTAACTATAGCCAAAGCTAAATTAATTCCTGTTCTCTTCTATGGTTGTCTACTTTGGAAACCTAATTTTAAAGAAAACGTAGAATGCCTTTTCCTGAATTCTGTCCGGAAACTATTCAACCTGAAAAAATCAGTTCCTCAAAGTCATCCAAGAATTGAACTTGGGCTTACACCCCTGACAGCAACCATAAGCATAATTCAATTAAATTACTATCTGGATTGTCACACTTCTGGTTACAACATTTTTAAATCAGCTAGCAAAGATGAGCTGGTCAGACAAAATTTTGAAATGGCATTATTCAAACTCAACTTTAGTAAAGTTTTATCAATGTACATCATTCCAGCTTTGAAGGAATTGACAAAGGTGACAAGAAGTTTTGAAAGAAGAAATAAAATAACTTTTTTTCCAAATGGACTCAGAGAAATCATTAACATATAAAAACAGCAATTACATCTCAGGAACCTAAACCATTCAGTATCAACCATAATTCGGTTTCAATATTACTACAATAGCAAAGAAAGCTTTCCTGCGGTTCAGAAGGAATTTTATTTTGTTTTAGCAATACAATGACCAAACTGTTGGACACATGATTACATTTTTACAATCTATTTTAATGTTTTATGACAGCAAAATTATTAGATAATATTTATCATATCTAGGATAGATTGAATTGTATTCTGTTTTTAAAGGGTTATGTTTTACGTATTGCATACGGTTTTAATGAAAATAAAAAATAAAAAAAATTCACTTAATTACTATGGCCAGTGCCAATATTGGATGTGGTAGATGGGGGTGGGGAGCTTTAAGGAGGCTTAAAATGCCACATTGAAGGCACCACTGCGAACCTACAGACCGAGATTCCTTCAATTTCCCTGCCCTTCTAAGCTGCTGAAGGAAAATTATCCCAGTGGTCCCATTCAGTGTCCAAGATTCACTCTTAGATAGAAAGACAGCAGAAGGCCAAACCTACTGGCAGATGAAGAGATGCTGCATGGCTGAGTACACCACAGGGAGGACAGAGAATTCTCTAAACTAAAGAAAAATGCCTTTTGTACCAAAAAAGGGAAAATCATGCACATGTCCAGTGGCAGGTGCCAGGGTAGATGTTGCAGTTCTGACTGTCTTCTGAAAATTTCTTTCTGGCACAAACTGAGTATGACAAGAGTAGAGGAACAACGAGCTTGGGAGGAAACACCTCAAAGTAAGCTGCAGATGGTGAGAGGGGCCATCTAAAGATGTAAATGGCGGTGACAAGAACACATTGAGAGAGTCAAGACTCCCAATCTAGCCATGCCTAAGAGGCTTGGCCAAGAAAAACCCTCTGGGGACAGACGACGAGACCTAAGAACCATGGGAGATTGATGAGAATGTGTCTGAGGTTTAGTAGGTAGGACTGCATTAAAACTTGCACGCCTCATGAAATGATGTTCATAATTGGAAAACTTCTAAAATAAGGTGATGGATCCTTTTTGCTACATGATTACCAAAAGACGTGAAGTTCATAGAATAATCAAAAGTTGTTTTATCGATATTGTCTTATGATGAGGCCAATATAAGACATAAATTTAACCACCACCTAACCTACATTCTGTTGAACAAATCAATAGCAATAAATGGAGGAGTGTCAAATCTTAAAATGGGGAGTGCTTTCCCCAGTCAATTTTCTCATAGAAAAGCCTCTCATCTCTTGGTTTCATGGGCTCTTCTAGGTGTTCTTTATTTAGGATTATGGGATCAGATGTACTATCATACTGGTGGAAAAAAGTGGGTGTCAATTGCACACCAACTTCTTGTGACCAGTAGTTGATCTTGTGATGCGACCTATGTACAATGAGTCGGTCAATCACCAGTCATAGGGGGAGCCTAATTAATATTAATTTGGCTAGTTGTAATTTGTGACCCTTTGAGATTGGCTACAACACAGGGATTGTGGCCTGCAAGGAGCATCAGAGAACCATCCTTGTGTTTCCATTTCCAAATGGGGAACCTTTTTAAAGAATATTTTTGAAAGACCTGATGTTGCTTTAAAGAAAAAAAGGTTCTATTTGGGTAAACAACACACCAACATAGGTTTGCAACCGGAATTGCAGTTGCAAACCATTAATACATTGCATGTCAAATTTCAATTTGAAAAGAACGCCCCTTTTACGCCTCTTGTAAAGTGTGATTTGATATGGGTTGCAAAATCCATTTTTATAAGTTGGAAGTACTTTTCTGACTCGTAAAATGGGTTTTGTATATAAGAAACAACCATTTTGCTGTCACAAACCCTGTGATTTTGTGAATTACGTGGTTTGCAATCACAAATTTGCTTTGTACATCTGGCTTAAAATTACTGAGCAGGCTGATGACAAGTTTGGTCACACATGCAAGAGTTCAGGGAGAGGTGGAACAGTGATCCTATTTTATTACCAAGCAGACACTAGAGCACTCTTTCACTTCTTCATTGATGTCTAATGTCAGACAAACCCCCAGCACTACGGGCCACATGCATCATGCATTTTACCTGTCGCAAACGGCCCGAATTGGGACGTTTGCAAGAGGTAAAAATGCATTTTGGTATGTATAAATTCCAATTTGCAATTCAGCAACATGTTACCAAATCGCAATTTGGAATTGGGAAAATACATACTGATTCGGTATTAGGAAGGGGTATGTTTAGGGCATCCCTTCCTAATACCGAATTGCAGCAGTATGTAAGAATGTTTTGTGACCGAACATTTGCATTTTACCACCTACTTCAAGTAGGTAGTAACCCATTCGCAAATGGCAAAGGGTCCCCAAAGGACTCCTTTCCCTTTGGGAATGGTAGCGAAAACATTTTTTCAAAGCAGGCCGTGGTCCCACTTCCCATTACAACAAAAGGATGAACCTCTTCCCTCTCACAAAACTAGTAGAGTCCTAGATTCAGCCAGGATCCTAATTGGTAAAGACTGGAGTTTGATTTACAGCTCATTTCCATTTAGTGGCCATGGTTCAGATCACCTCCTCCTTATCCTCCTCCTGAGGATGGAATGCATTTGAAGCCAGCAATGTGAAGGCAGAATGTGTACAAAGGTGGTCTTCTGCATTTCTTAATTCGAATCTTGTTCCTGTCACTTTTGTGCATTGCCATAATTACTCAAAGATTTGATATTGATATACACTAAGGGCCATATTTAGCAAAGTTTTGCGTTGCCCTTGCACCAAGCAAGGTAATGCAAGGGCAAACCAAAACCTAGATGAGAATTACCAAGCCACTCAGGGCCATCTTGCGTGCACATGTGGTGCTTGTTAAGTTTGGAGCATTCTGCAGCACACGTAGAAAGAGTCAAAAACCTTAAAGGATTGTTTTTGTGCAGGAAGGTGTTCCTTCCTACACAAAAACAATCCTGCCTGCAATGCAGGTACCCTTGCACTATGGTGTAAAGGTGCCTGCATTGGTGCTAGGCAGCCAAAAGTGCGCCAGTGCAGGGAAAGAGCAGTTATGGTGCATTCCTGCCCTCTCTCTTTCACGTAGCACTGCGCAGCAAGGTGTCTTGCTGCATTGCGATGTGTGAAAAATTTATAAATATGGCCCCAGCTTCTACAGTGAGCCCAAAATCTGCTAGTAACAAAAGGATAGAGAACTACAGAAGCGTCAGTTTAGGAGACACTTTGTAAGAGATGAATTGAAACCACGTGTAGTTAGCTAAAACAATGCATATGTCAGCAAGTCGGCTTGCCAAAAGCCACAAGAGACTGCTAGGCTATGGAGACAAAGATTTATAAACTCCTCAGACTTCAAGCCCAGGTGCATGTATAATCTGCCAGAGGGTAACCCTGTGCATACATATTCAGCTTATACTGCACTGGTTAATAGGATCTCACACAGTAACCACCAAACCACCTGCCTAATGTCAGGGGCTGCACTGAAGGAGAGTAAAAATTCTTTACACTGCTCCTTAGCAGAGGTAAAATAAACCTAGAAGATCTAAAGGCAAAGTTTCATGGACAGGTGCGATTTCTATACAGTTGACACTTCTTTAATCATTCAACATTATGTGATCGGAACCTATTGTAAGTGAACCACAAATACCTCATTCCAGCAACTTTGGTCTGGTACCACTGGATAATGTATTTTAGTGACACGTGTTGTAATGAACCTTGGCATTGTCATAATGTCTAATATGAGATTGTACAGTCTGATCTTTTCGGTAACTAGCTCCTGTACTTTTCAATTAAAACACGCTGCTGTATTTTTCATATCCTTTCCTCGTCTAATTATGTCAAGTTATAAATGCCTTCATTTCATTGCATGTAAACTTCAAGAACTGTGTCCACATTGGTGTGTTCAATAAATGTATTGCTAAACTCTAAAGGATCCAAATTACAGCTCTCGGGTCTCTTTTTCAGCTCAGCAAATGACAATGCATGTTTTGGTGGTTTGTCAAACAATTTTACACCACCTTCTTCTAGGCAAGAGGTGATAGCATTCATAATATTATGGCATGCCCTTTGGAAATTTTGAGGTCATTACTGTATGAATTGAATGGCATCTAGTTAATGCATCCCTTTACATATAAATAATGTACAATGGTTTACATAATTATAATTTCATTACAGAAGGGAAACAAGTCAGATAGAGGTACAATCAGTTAATGATGCAGGAAAAACTCAAGAAAGGCGAGTAGAAAATCGGTAGAATAAAGATATTTCATTTACTCACATTAAACCTTTATAGATCTCCAATCCAAAGATAAACACAGACTTTTTGTATACAATCCTCGCAGGTCACATCTCATCCCAGACCTACAGGTTTAAATCTACAACTTCATTCAATCACAGACCCTTGGAATAATTTCAAAAACTTTACAGATAGAGTGATACTTGTTGACATCTATCGACTACTTACATAAAGAGCTTCAGACAGGCTCTCTTCCTGTAACAACTTTCCCATATATGCAGGTCAGTTTTGGTGACATTTTTCCCTCAACCAGAATTGTATTCTCCCATTATAGTGGCCTAAACTAACTTTCATACAAGATCCAAACTTCCAAAGTGAACCTGAAATGCAAAGAGTCAAAACAAGGATTCTTCATATTCTCTCAGCTTATCATCCCAAGATATATTAATCGCTAGTTCTTAGTGACCATATTTGCTCACCCTTCCGTTGATAATGCAGTGCCAAATACCAGAGACTATTCCAGTTCTAAAGTCCCCACCAATGGGGTCAAGACACAACACATTCCATCCAAATAGAGTACACAAATAAGAGGTCCATCATCAACACCTGAGAGCTGTACCTTAGAGCTATAACATCAATGTTGCCCACATTGAAACCATGGCCATACTGAAGGGAACAAAGCGATACAACAATAGTTTCCATAAAAGCCAAACACATGTTTATTCATTTTTAAAAAACACTGCATTTTCTGATTAAACGTATATTAAATATATATGTTCTCAAACAAGGGAATGGTCAAATGAAAAATGAAAAATTAAGAATTAGAGGTTACCAATAGAATCATAGGAATAACAATGTGAGAACCTACACACTATATTTGCTACCATATTATTGATTAGAATACATGACAGTTACTTAAAACCCCTATATGACATTGGATAAAAAAAATACCTAATTCTTTACAAGGAAAAAGGCATAACATGACGAGTAGAACGTCCATGTCCACAGTTAGCAAAAGATAGACTCAATAATAATTTGGTCTACGAAGCTTCATAGCTTTATCAAAAATGTATCACCATCCCTCACAAGATTTTCTTAATGAACCTTATCTATGTGAGGATCCACAATTGTTCTCTGAGTAGCATCTTCCTATTTACATCCTCACCTCTTTTGTATTTAGTGTCAGACCTGTAGTACAAACACCAGTGTTGTGTTGACATAGGGAACAGCAAACTCTTTTCGGCTAATTCAGGTAGGAAGGAGGGTGGTGTGCTGGATCTCCCAATTCCTCTCATACCCCATCTTTTTGTTTTTTGATAAATGTATAGCGGCTCAGATGCGGTGTTTTTTCTTATCACCAGAATAAAAATTTATATTGAAGCGCAAATTAAACAGATCAGAAGGACAACGTGCTTGCAAGTCTTCGGAGGGCCACAGGATGGGAAATCCCTAAAGAGATCCGACAAATACTGTTAGGATTACTGCCCACGCCCTAAGCGTAAGAAGCTAAGCAGACAGTTTGCCCTGCTGGGGTTGGTTTTGGCTAAAAGACGCATTGTTATAGCATGGCTTCAACCCAGGCCCCCACAGATTGATGAATGGAGGAGAGATATGTGTGAGTGGGCGACCGCGTAAATGGTTCGAATTAAATTTGTTCGGAAGGATGAAAAGATTGCTGATGACCTCCAGGCATGGTCCTATATGATAACAGAATTAAAAGAGGAGCAGGCCTCAGAGACACAAAGGGCCTCGGGGGAAAGGGCATCAAGACCAGGGCCGCTGAGCTTCCAACAGGAGCAAGATGAAGATACCGGTTAGGCTTTACTATGTGACCTCAGGTGATCATATAGAATACCAAGTTGTTTTTTAATCGATCTGTGATATGACATGAAAGTGAGGGGGGAAAGAGGGTGGGGAGGGAGTTAACGGACTATTGTGGCATAATTTCCGTAGACATTCTGCAGAGGTGGACTACGTGGACCCATGTATTACTAGTACGAGAACTTGACTGTAACATGGTTCATGTGCCCGTGTAAAGATGTACGCGTACTTCAAAATGCCAATAAAGTTACTTAAAAAAAAAAAAATTAAACAGATCAGAATGGCAGACTTCCAAGGCCTGAATTATGAAGATGATATGATCACTGCAATTTTATGTACACCATCTCTATTGGGAGATAATAACAGCACTCCCTCCAGCAGTCTTCAAGATGAGTGGGAAGCCCTCTCTTTATTGAAGAAGAACCAAGCAAAAATGGCTCTCCACTGAACCATTATCACAGAATATCTCAGAGCCTACACTGCCTGCTTGTTGGTAACAAATGAACCGAGGATCTTCTTAGAATATATGAGCTTTTTTTATTTAAAAAAAAACTTTTTTATTGAAGCTTCAAACTAAGAACGTTAATACATACAGTTCAGCAGTGTCAACACTCTGTTACAGAGGATTTAAGGTACATTCACAGGTTCAAAAGCAGCTTGGCAGTAGTGTGATTGCCTCGGAAATGCGCAGCAAATGACAGATCTTATGCGAAAGAGGAAGGAGTCATACAGAGGCAAGAGGAAACATAACAGTAATCATATATGTGGAATTCCATGTGTCCCCAGCCTAGGTGTCTGTCACCTGCGCAGGTGTGCGCACTGGGCTACTCATAGGAGCGTGGTTGTCAGAGGTATCGTCCGCTAAGCCATGTAAATAAGTGACCAATGGCCCCCAAATATCATGTGGCCTGCTAGCGCTCGGCATAAGATTCCTAAATTCTGTTAGTTGTGTCTGGCAGTATGCCGCATCAGCAAGCCAAAGTTTGAGCATCGGTGCCGGTCTACGCCCCCAGTGCATTGCCACTCTGCATTTGGCCAAGACCAATAGCATTGCCACCAGGCGTCTGCTGGCATCGGGCACCTCCTTGACATAGCCAAGTAGGCAGAGAAGGGGATTTGGTGTAAGAACAGTTGATGCAATAGCACCAATGGTCGCGCACACTTCCAGCCTGTAGGATGCCACTTTAGGGCAGGACCACGCTAAATGTATAAAAGAGGCATCAGGCGACGCGCAGCACAAGCAGCGTGCGTCCGTAATGAGGCCCATCCTGCGCAGCGCAAGTGGGGTATGGTATAACCTGTGGAGGAATTTGAAATGTATCTGTCTGAGTCTGTAGTTGGGGGGAGAGTTTTTCTGTTTGGCTGCAACAGTATTGCCATTGCTCGGGTGTATGGCTGTCGAGCAGGTCCGCCCACCAGGTGCTGCGCGCCTACTCAGCGCTAGTAGATGTAGCCGCCATAGATAGTGAGTACAATCTGGTGACAAGCTTGCAATGTGTAGTGCCGTGTGGATATATTCCAGTGCCACGTTAGAGGGAGGTGGCGCCGGGAATAAATTATTTGCGTTTTTGCATGTCGCCCACATCTGATGGTAAAGTAGGCTATCCAATAAAGTGGTGTCAGTGTGGCGGTGCCTTCAGGAGGGGGAAGGAACTGGCCGTCGGGGTAAAGGTCAGCATTTATGCTAATTCCAAGCGCTTTCGCGTGGCGCGCCATACCTGGATTTTGTAGTGGAGGGAAGGCAGGATTTGCGGTAAGTTGCATGGATGGAGCGTATAGGTGTCAGCACCGCTGTATTTACGGAGTCCCTCCCGTGCCCAGCGCAAGCATTCAATAGTACTAATCTCTTTTTGGGGGGTTTTATAGGGCAGGAACAGTGCAGTGCTAAGCGGCCAGGGGGAGGCTAAGTCCGCCTCCACAGCAGTGTGCGGTTGGAATGGCGTTGGGTGGAGCCAAAAATGCAAGAAGCTAGCCTGGGCACTGTAAGCGTATAATTGCAGGTCAGGGGCGCCAAGACCCCCATGCGCAAAAGGGAGCGTCAATATATCATAGGTGATACTCGGTTGGCGTCCCACCCATGTCAGGGAGATTAGATTGGATCGCAGCCTGTTAAAAAATTGCATAGTGAGCGGAAGCGGTACGTTTAAGAACAAGTATAGGAATTTTGGCTAGTTAATAATTTTAGCAATTGCGATATGGCCAGATAAGGAGAGTGGAAGTTTATTCAACATTGGGATTTTGGCTTCCAGCCATTCCATGGCTCTACCGTAATTTGCAGACCAGATTTCGTCTGTGTTTCTGCTGAGCCAGATGCCCAGGTATCTGAATGGTTCAATTGCCCATTTGAGCAGAAACTCAGTCGAGCAGGGTTGTGTGGCATCCGTAAGGGGGAATAAAATGGATTTGTTCCAGTTAACTTGTACACCCGAGAGTCCCCCGAAGCGTATGACCTCTCTGGTCATAGGATCTAGATTCTTGTGTGGCTATCGGATAAATAATGCAACATTGTCCGCATACATGGAGGTGACCAACGCGCGGGCAGAGAACCCAATGCCCCGGTGTGTGTGATGTTGGTGGAGTCGCGCAGCAAGGGGTTCCATGGCAACGGCAAATAGTAATGGCGAGAGTGGGCAGCCCTGCCGTGTGCCCCTAGTAATTTGGATGGGATCGGTGATCTAATCGTTTAGTTTGATGCGCGCCGTGGGAAAAGTATATAGCAGTTTGATGTTTCAAATAAAGCCCGCGCTCAGGCCTAGGCGGGCCAGCAGAGGAAACAAAAAGGGCCATTCGAGAGAGTTGAACGCTTTAGTAGCGTTGAGAAGCGCAGCCACCGCAGGGAGAGTAGGATTCATTTGATGTATGACCGAGAAAATGGCTCGGTGGTTATGCGAGGTGGCGCGGCCAGGAATAAAGGCAGATTGGTCTGGACGTACTGTTAGCAGCATGAGGGGAAGCAACCGGTTTGCCAACACTTTGGCCAATATTTTATTGTCAGTGTTGATGAGCGAAAGTGGACGGTAGGAGTCGCACGATGTTGATGACTTGTCGGGTTTCAATATAAGTGTGATGAGCACCTCGCGGAGCGAAGGAGGAAGGCAAACGACCTCGATGGATTCATTATACATCTCCACTAAGTGGGGTATTAAAATTGGGGCATATTCTTTATAAAAGGCGGGCGTGAGGCCGTCCGTGATGGGGGCCTTGTCGACAGGGAGTCCCGAAATAACCTGGGTGATTTCCTCGTTGGTGAATGGGGCATCAAGGTATTTCTGGTGTGCCGGGCTGAGCCACAGGTGCTCGATTGAATCAAAATATTGCTGTAGGTAGTTAGGGTCCAATACGGAGCCCGCGGTGTAGAGTTGAGAATAAAAGCTAGTGATTGTTTTTATAATATCATCCGGTGCAGTGAGTCTGTCTCCCGAGTCGGAGCGTATCTCCGTCATATAAGTAGATGCGTGGGGTTTGCGCAGCAAGTTAGCCAGAGTTCTGCCCGGACGCTCACCCTCGCCATATCTGCGGACCGTCGCCTCACGGCCCAGGCAGCTGACTTCACATTCGGCCTCCGAATTCTAGCAAGTGTGTCTGGGTTTGGGTTGGAGCAGTAAGCCTGGTCTAGGGCTGAGAGTTCAGATTCTAAGCGCTTGAGAGGACCCCGGCTTGTTTCGCGATGCATACCCCTCTTATCACCACCTTAAAAGATTCCCAGAGGACCGAGGGGGAATCAACCAAGCCTGTGATAAGCTCAAAGAAGTCAGTGATGGCGCTGCGCACTTCTTCCTTAAAAGCTGTGTCCCACAGGGCATGGGGAGGTAGGTGCCATGAAAACATGCGCTGGCGGGTCTGCGGGATCCTTAGCATAAGGTGAACTGGGGCGTGGTCGGATAAAGTGCGGGGCATGTGCTCAGCCGATAACGTCCAGCTGGCGACATCTCTGGTAGCAAGCCATAAATCAATACGTAACCATGAGTCGTATGTAGTGGATATGCATGTGCCCTCGGCTCTGGTGGGATGAATATGGCGCCATAAATCCACTAGTGTATTCTAATGTGTCAGTGTGGGAAGGGTAGCCGTGGCCAGCGGGTGTTGTGTACGCGTGCCGGATCTGTCCATAGTGCTGAGAGGTGCTACATTGAAGTCACCACCCCAGATAATAGGATGCGAACCACAGGCGGATATCAATCTCCATACGCCCAAGAAGAAGTCCGGGTCATCGAGATTGGGGCCATAGATAGCTGCAAGTATTAGAGGTTGGGAATAGAGCGTGCCCGATAAAATGACATTTCTGCCTGCAGGGTCTATGTGTGTTCGGTCAGTGCGCCACGGTAAACTCTGTCTGATTAGAATAGTGACCCCTCTGGCATAGTTTGAATATGCAGCCGAATAGGACTCACCCCAGTGTCGGGCCCTAAGCCTAGCCGTGTTGGTCGAGGCAAGGTGCGTTTCTTGTAAGAAGCATATGTTGATATTGTGTCAAGCTAGGTAAGCATGAATGAGCCTAGATTTCCGGTGGTCATTGATACCTCTGATGTTCCAGGTGATAAAAGTTACCTCGGCCATACGAGTGAGTTATGTCTAGTGTGAGCGCGCTGTAGAGACTGCGTCGGCCACGATCCGGATGGTGGAGTTGCTTTGCACATGCGTTGTTGTTGGTTGTCACTGTGAATGACAGATGCTGAACATGCAAGACAATTAGAGAAAACACAAACCCACGGTAGAGGGCTAAAGATCACGCCCCCTGGAACAGCTACCTATGCCCACCCACCACCCACTCCAACCCCCCAATCAGGTTGAGAAACAGTCCCCCCACCACCCCCCAACAAAAAACAGTGGAGGAACAGGCAACAAGCGGGATTCCTCCCAAGTGGGAGCGAGGGCTCAGCCGGGCCATACCACAGTCAGCGACGGGGTGACCGGGCGAGAATGTACTGCAATAGCAGTGGGCCCAGTTAACACATTCAATTCACCCGTGGGTATAGTAAAACTAACAGTAGAGCAGGATAAGAGCGACATAGGACCAAGAGGGACTTTCAGGTGTTCACGGCCCCAATGTGCACAGCAAGGGCAGAGGAGGACGGGGGGTTAATCGTTATCACTTAGCTGGCTAGTCTCGCCCTGCCGATGCTGGGACCGCAGGCGATCTTTGTTCAGTTATTTAGCAAACGATGCAGCCGCCTTTGGATCCGTGAAGTAGCGCGGTTTGCCATCAATGTCTATTCTCAACTTGGCCGGATAAAGGAGGGCATAAGTGATGTTGAGCTGTTGCAACAGTCGCTTGGCTGGTAGAAAGTCTCTTCTGGCATCTTGGACGTTGAGGGTAAAGTCAGGGTAGAAAGCTAGTATATTGCCCTGATGCCGTACTTCCTTCATCTCTCTTGCCTTTCGGAGGTTGACATCGCGGTCACGATAATTTAGGATGCGGGCAATTATTGGTCTTGCCGCGGCCCCAGGTGGAGGCCGGGGTCCCAGCGAATGGTGAGCTCGTTCCACGATGAAGCATTCAGATAATGCCGGACCAAAGAGTTCCCACAGCAAAGTTTCCAAATAGTCCTCCACCCTTCCCATTGCCGTGGTCTCCGGAATGCCCGTAATGCGGAGGTTATTCCTCCGGGATCTCGCCTCGAGATCTTCGTTTTTGGCTCGTATGAGGTCCAAGACTTTATCCATTTTGAGCAATTTTTGCTGTGTTTCGGCGATAGAATCATCAGTATCAGATACTTGGGCCTCCACGTGTGCAATGGGGTTATCGTGGGAATCAACGCGTTGCTTTACCTGGTCTAGGCGTATCGCCAAGTGGTCGATTTTAGAGTCAATAGTTTTCAGGCTGTTTTTGACTTCAAGGAGTATCGATTTAATATCATCGTACTGGACAGTAGAAGCCTCCACCTGCGTGGGCTGATCGCCTGCATCCTGTTGCGTGTTGCAGCCACGACCAGTGCGCCTGCTCTCGAAATTCAGTTTTGGTTGATTTTGGTCTGTTTTTCCCATTTCGAGCCTTGCTGAGTTGGCGATGCAGCGAGCGCAAGGTAAATAGTTTAATTTATTTATTTACTTACCTTCATCCTGCCTGTCGTATGTCCGACTCCACTACCCCCCCACCCAGCCCCTCCTCTGCCCCACCCCACTGCCCCACAGCACTCCCTCTGCGAGCCGCCACTGTCTGAACGATGAAAAACCTTGGCTGACTCTTATAAAGAATTGATCTTCAAACGTTAATATCACTCTGCACCTCAGAGGAACTTTTCTTTACTTCATGGAACCCCAGAGAGGGTTAATTCACCTTACATACAGAGCTCTCTGAGAAGTATTTAATATTGAATTCAACACAGCTTCACAATTAAAATCCCTTGGCCAGAATTCTCCTGACCTTACACACAGCCAAAAATCTCATTACTTTTGGCACAGGCTGCAATATCTGCCCCAATCCTGAGTCGTGAGATACTAGAGGCTTTTTGGTGTCCCAGTTTGCATGAAATAGCTTCTTATTGAGGGCTCAGAAAAATGCAACCCACTCTGCCTTTTTTTCGTGGTCACATATTACGTCTGCTGGACCTTCCCGTTTCCCTCATACCACCTCTTTTTATTTTTTGCATATATTTGTCACCACATTATTGATTAGCATACATAGCAGTTACTTAAAATCCCTACATGACTATGGATAAAAAAAATCCCACTTCTTTACAAGGAAAAAACCATATCCTGAGGAGTAAAACATCCATGTCCACAGTTAGCAAAGAGAGACTCAATGATAATTTGGTCTACGAATCCTAATAACTTCTTATGTGTACTCTATGTGAGGATCAGAGATTGTTCTCTGAGTAGTGTCGTCCTATTTACATCCTCACCTAATTTATGGAGCCAAACCTTCTGAATTATGACCCTTTCTCCAGATGTCCATGTTGAGGATAATGCAAGACAAGGCTGTGATACATTTTCTTGCACACTCTGCTGATGTTTGCTCAAGGAATCTCATCTCATTGTTCTGCTCATCTCTCCAATATTGCCCTTACCACAAGGGCAGATAATCGAAGAGACCATATTTTTGGTCCAACTTTTTGGTCGCTTTGATCCATTGTCTCAAATATCTGATGTTACCATTGAATACCATTTTATTGGTGACTAATGCCGCATTGCATGCTTCGCAAGTTCCACACCTATGATGGTCTGTCACTGGGAGGAGCTTCTATAGTGTCCCCTGAACATTTTGTTGTTTTTCTTCAGGGATGTTAAGACTTAATAATCTAATGTTAGCATTTCTATGGAAGGCATAGAGATACTAAATTCTTGCCAAAACCTATGTTCAAAATAGGTAAATCCGAATGATCCAACTCTTGATATTATTGCTCAAATTTGAAAATCGCTCTACACAGACAAGTCTGCCTGATTTAGAGTTTGGTGGACAGGGTCCTCCGTCACAAAGGCTGCAGAGTACCCTTTCCACCAAAACCTTGGTCCGTCCACCTCCTTTAGAGACAGGTAGACCTTACGTTTTCCATCGACAGAGCCCTCATCTGAGTAGGGACCATTGGAGTAAGGACAGTACACTTCCAGCTCTATTTATGGTGGATAGTGCAATGTATTTTGTCCTGTTTGTCACTGGAGAAAACTAACAGGGTGTGGAGGTCATTCGTTTTTTTTGTTTTTCTGAAACAAACTCCCGCTTTGGTAGTTTGATTCTGAAAAACAAAAATACGTTTAAAGTCTGGTGAATGGCCATGTAAACTAACGGTGGCTGTTTACCAAAGATTATGTACACTGAAAGGAACCATTGTGATGGCGGTGCCTTCCAATTTACAGAGATGACCCCTGGGCAGGCAGTCGTCTCTAAATTTGATGGATGGGAGTCCATTAGGATAGCAGAGGTTATGTCCTCTGCCACCCGGACTGATGGAGTACTGTGTATAAAACACAAAATCAGACTCGTAGTTCTGTCATTCAAAAACATTGATTACCTATCATAGAATCTTGCTCTTATGCAGGAATGTCTACCAAGCTGTCATGGGTAACCCCTTGTGATCTATTTCCTTTTCAACACTTTCAAATGTTTAAGCTAATTCTTCACATATAAGCACTTTGTCTGGACACAGTAAAACTGGCCAAACGGGAGGTCCTGCCAGTGATTTTGTTATACTTATAAGTTATACTGTTTTACCTGTGTGCTATGCCTTAGCCCTTTCTTTGTGTCCCTGCTCCCTTACCCTTATAGAATTCATCAAGTGGATTCTAGTGTTGTTCCTGCGTGTACATTCTTCTTTAGTCAGTTGCTCAACTGGTCAGCTGTGAAGTGTTCGTTACGCTGCTGGCTCTTAATAATTTCTTACCTCGCAGAAGTGTCCGGATTTGCTTTATTTACAACAGATTTTGGCGACGATCTCGCTGCTCTGACCAGACGAGTTGCTGCAACCTCCTTTCCACCATCCTGCATGTGGAGTCCAGCAGCGGACACTTCGGACCATTTCTGCAATGTTGGTCCCAGTATCTGTTCCCTCAACGTCGTACTCGGCCTCCCAAAGACGAGAACCCTCCGTTCTGGAAAGTGGTGTGTCTCCGACTCCACAAAGACGGTCTCTCGGTTTCCTGTGATGTCACCTTGCAAATCAGCTTGGCCAACCAGCACGTCATCATGCTGGCACGCATGGCGGCCATTTCTTTCAGCTGAATTTGCCTCCTTCGTATCTTTAGTCAACGTTGCAGTTTGCCTGTTCGACGTCATCACGTTTTCAGGTACCGCAGCCATCTTGAATCGCTTAATTTCAGTGACACGCACACCATTGGCGTGTTCCAGTTCATCGTCGGCGCACGTACACCAAAAGCGTGTCCCAGCTTGAAATAACTGTACGCAGCTACACGGCACGCTTTGCTAATTGCCTAACTTCAGTGACACGCACACCATTAGCGTGTCCCAGTGCATCGTTGGCGCATGCACACCTAAAGCGGGTTTCAACTGGAGACAACTAGAAATCAGCGCGTGTTACTACGGTGACACGCACACCACAGGTATTTATCAGTTTATTTCTTCTCTGGCCTCCTCACAAGTGTGCCTTCGGTGACACAGTCACCTCACTCGTTTATCTACAGCACATTACTCACGGTGATGTGCACACCTACGCTTATTGCCTAATATTATCTAATGCTATTATTACTATCCATTACTATGTCTGCCCAACACATTTCTGTGGTGCCACTTCCTCAATTTCTAATCGAACCTGGTACACCTTCCATACTTTGGGAAGACTGGATAGTCATTTTTGATAATTATTTAGTTGCCTTGGATGGACAGGAGTTTAGTGCAAAAAGGTAAAAAGCATTTTTACTGAGCACTCTGGGCAAGGAGGGCCAATGTGTTTTTAGTAACCCCGGGCAGAGTGGGCGTAGCGGGGCTACGCGGAGGGCCACGGAGTTGAAAACAAACTCTGTGGAACTCCGCGGAGTTCCGCTACGCCACCCGCCTCCCACCCGCCCTATTAACAATTGCTTACAAGTAAAAAAAACAACTTTAAAGTAAATAAAAACACCTTACCTTAACTGCGGCGTCTCTGGAAAAACTGCGCATGCGCATTTCTCACGAGAAATGCGCATGCGCGGGAGCGCGCGCATGCGCAGTTTTTCCAGAGAACGCGATGAAGAGGAGGAGGGCAGCCCGGGGACGCCGCAGCTGGGGTAAGGTGTTTTTATTTACATTAAAGTCCTTTTATTTAACTTGTAAGCAATTGTTAATAGGGCGGGTGGGAGGCAGGGGCTGGCCACCTCCGCTGCGGAGTGTGCGGAGATTTGCCTACTCCACGTTCTCCGCGGAGTAGGCAAATCTCCGCACACTCGGCAGGCGGAGCAGAGGTCTCCGCCCGGGGCTAGTTTTTAGATTCTTACCACAAGCGTTACAAGCCAATGGGGAACCGGTGCCTGATGAGTATAAGGAAGCAATATTGTTATATCCCGCATAGATGCCCTAATGTAGATCCGTTCGTACATGCCCTAAAATGGACGTATTCATATTTACCCTAATATGGTCATATTCGTACTTGCCCAATTATGGTCATGGCCGCATATGCCCAATTATGGTCACAACTGTACATGTCCTATTATAGTATGATTCCTTATATAGGCATGATCTTTCACCTACATTGGTCCCAGCTAGTACACAACGAGCTCTGAGGGCTGAACGTTATCTATCCTGTGGTTTTGAATGCAGCAGGGTTCTTCCAAACACAGGCCCACACTGTACTCATTAATTATGCATGGCTTTCTAAGAATACACCACCAGCATAATGTATGTACAAAGTTCACCCCTGACATCTTCCTCATGTCCAATACAAACCATACTGAGGACCGAGACTCTTTAGGGTATAAATACACCACATCTTGCCCCAGTAAACCAGAGGGAACCGAAACTTCCATGCTGACACACTGACCAGAGACGCTGAGGCTCCTGCATGCAGTCGCTCAAGCTGACAGTGGTCTGACACAACCCGGACGGGGTGTCCAACTCAAGACCAGGACGGGGTCCCACACTCTCTCTATTCAGGTATGGGGGTTCGACTAAATCCTAGGAGGATTCTTGGCTTTTAGCTTCTAAGACCTACACACATATGCTAGGTACACACAGGTACATCTAGGTAGGCATCGTAGGAGTACGCACACTTGCATAATACTTTTATATTCATGTATGTACTCATGATTATCGCAATATGGTAGAACTGTTCTATCCCTTTGCTTTTATCGTACTGCTGATCATATATCTCTGCTATTGTCTGCTAGTTACCGCAGCACATATATTTTACAATAGAATAACAACTGTTCAATAAATACTTATTGAAACGCCCGACTGTTTATTCTGTGTAACTCTCTGAGACAAACCGAATAAGTGAGCACGAGTGACTGAGCGAAAGGTAGTACATTGTTTCCACGATCCTGAGGGAATCAGGGTTGTCATGTTCTAAGGTTGCCAGAAACTAATCTCTCCCCGATAAGAGGAGACACTAGTGGCACTGCGAGCTAGCTAATGCAAAACCAGGCTAACATATACGGTGGGGGTGCATGGAGTTAGTCTGCCACCAAGCCCGCAGTATATGTTATCCAAACGTGCAGGTCCTGCAGGGGTACTATAGGAGCTACATGACATGGCGCCGCCAACGTTGGTTGGGTACTTATTTAACAGTAGAATCTGAGTAGTTCAGTCGTGCTATTCTCAGAGAACCTACTCACAAAACCCCAGAGACGTCTGGAGTGGGTAGGCACTAAATCCGCCGCAGCTGAGTAGTACGAGAATACTATTTATTGGCTGTTGGTTATTCAAGCTTGAAGGACATTTGGTTCCTACAATTGTGCATAACACCTTATCTTAGTTCCCTGGGAAAGCTTCTTTTTCTAAACATGCCTGGTTCAGGGGTTGAGAGAGTTGAAACAGCCCTCTTCGGAACAGAAGACCCTGAAGATGCAATACAAATTGCACCAAATTTCAGAACGGCAGTCACCCTAAAACTTCTAGAACATGGCTTAAGAGCCAGGGGTGGTACAGTAATTTTCGTGATTGAGGCACACGAATACAATAAAACAGAGGTGTTCTATTCGTGGGTTACATTCCAGGCAACGAATGCAATTACAAATGTGTTTCACTACTACCTAGAAGGTGAAACACCAGCAGACTATACTCCCTTTGAGGAAGTAGAGGTCCCGCTCACTTACCAGGAGCATAATTACTGGTTTAAAGGCGCCCTACCCCACGTACGAGGAAGAGCAAGATAAGGCCCGCTCGGAGGAGCAGGAGCCACATGGCCTATATTAGCGGCATACACACCGCATCCTGACATTAACACAATGCCACAGCCAGACTTACTCATACAACACAGAGATTTAATTAAAATCTACAGAAACCTCACACAATTTGTGATGAGAACTTTAACAGTTCAACCTGCACCAGCTGCAGCACAAGACACTCCAGTCCAAGGTACAGTTAATAAAATTACTCCACAAACATTACACGCGATAATGGGCAAAATGCCAGCAAAACGCGAACAAATCCCATTCTGGATAGCTCAGAAAATAACTCAGCCTGAAGCAGTATTCCTGAATACTACAACCAGTGATAAACACAGAATCCTAACAATCTGCTTGCCCAATGGTCTCACACCACAAGTAGAGGACTGCACCTCTTGGGGTTCAGTCTTTGCTGCCATATATACCAGAACACATGGTATCCCATCCTTAGCAGTAGTACCTGACGTATTGAAACAGATACAAAATGAGTACGGAGCAGAGCCTGCCCTTAACTTAGGGATGAAGTTGCTAAACAACTTTGAACAGGTCTCAGCCATAATACTTGCTAACATTAAGGGGGAAGCAGCTTCAGTGGCGATCCGCCAACGCCTAAGGGAGTTCAGTCTAGACGACCAACAACACGAACTACCCAAAATAATTGAAACTGCGTATGCAGAATTAGGCAGAGTCAGTCTAGGTGGGAAAGCATTAAAACCACAACTGGTGGGCAGTCCTGAAAAGGACACTACAAAGCAGACACCTACTTCTTCTAAAAAGAAGTGGGAAAATAAAAAACAACAAAAGTCTACAGACAACAGATCTCAGTCCAGAGGTAGGTCTCCTCAGCAGGAGCCCTCTGAAAAGAGGTATAACCTCAGGAATAGGGATAACATTAAAAAACCTGACAGGTATCAGGATACTGATACTCATTCCTCTCGTTCCTTTCCGGGTTCATCACGAAACTCCGAGAGGGAAGGATGATCAAAGGAGTGTACAAAGCCCAGAGACACGCAACACGCTGCGGACTACGCACCTAAAAAAGAGGATAAACAAAAATCAAAACCTCAGTTCAAAAAGAAGAAGGTAGCAGGTCTCAAGATCAGACATGCCCAGAATTCTGAGGACACAGCTTCTGAACGGGGAATGGGCTCTGACGATGCTAGACAGCGCGGCAGAAGTAACGATAGCTCGCCAGAACCTGAAGGAATTTTTGGTGACAGCGGAGTTGAGTGAGTATATCACGGTGGAAACACCTGATACTCGGGTAAGTGTCCCACATAAGTAACATGAGATAACACTCCGGATGGAGGGGGACAAGCCCAGAAAAGTTAAAGGTCTCTTTTGGAAAAATCTGTCATCTGGTTATGACATTCTATTAGCAAAACAAGACTGGCCGCCTGCATTCGTCATGGAGTGCCCTAGGGGAGAAACGATACTTTTTCCAGCCTTTTCCGACCTCGTTCCCATTCACCTAAAACATGCATATGCGCAGGAGTGGGCGGTTGCCCTAGCTCCACCATTGTACAAAAATCATGCTGGTTGGGATGAGGATTCAACCCACCACGTGATCCTGTTAAAGGTTTCCCCAAATGCTCAAAGGCAATATCCTATAAAGCAGGAAGCTAAAAGACAAGTCAGGGAGATCCTAGATCAACTAGAATACCAGGGGGTGATAGAAAATTGCACTTCACCTATGAACAATCCTTTGTTCCCCGTAGCCAAACCTGACAACACATATCGTCTAGTTTTAGATTACAGACATTTAAACACTTGCACAAAGACATTTGCAGTTCAAAATGCACACAGTGCCGCATTAATGAATAACATTGTGCGCAAAAAATACAAAACAACACTTGATATCTCAAATGGATTTTTCTGCCAAAATATAGCGCCTGAAAACAGGTATGTGACCGCATTCAGTGCGTTAGGGTCCCAACGGCAATTTTGCCGACTCCCTCAAGGGTACAAGAATAGCCCGGGGTTGTTCTCAGCAAGGGTAACAGAGTTACTCCAAAATTTGGATGAAGAAGCATTGTCCTATGTGGATGATATTTATCTGACGGACGATGACTTAAAGAGGCACTTGACCAGGGTGAGCACCATTATTATGGGATTCGCCTCTGAGGGCTATAAATTTAATTTAAAAAAATCGAAAATTGCCCACCTCAATGTCCTGTTTTTAGGATACGAGCTGTCAAGTGAAGGAAAAAGCCTGGCAGCTAACTTTTTAGAAAAGTGTGCGCTGCTCCAACCTCCAAAATCATTAAAGAATTTACAATAATTTCTGGGATTCCTAAATTTTGGTCGAACATACATTTTGGATTACGCAGAAAGAGTAAAACCTTTCTACGACTTAATAAAACCTGACTTTTCAGTCAAACAATGGACACAGGAACATACAAATATCCTGCGTTCCCTACAGGAAGACATGATAGCTTCTAAACATTTACAGACACGCATAAACTCACAGAACTTAGTGATCCGAGTAATAGCGGGTCAATGCGGGTACACTTATTTAACTTTTAATGAAGGTGAAACAGTACCAATCGCATACAAATCACACCTCTATACAAACGCAGAAATGCGTTTCACTTCAACAGAAAAAATCCTGACAGCAGTTCAGACCGCTGTAGCAAGAGAAAGAGCTCTGGCTCAGGGAAAGCGCATTATTGTCGTGACCCCATACCAGCTTTAGAAGCTGTTACAAAAGCAAGCATTCCAAATGCTAAAGCCTTACATCCAAGATGGATACAATGGGCTAATTCTCTTACTGCAATGGATGTTGAATACAGATTTGATCCGAGTTTAAAAACTCAAGCATTCCTGCAATACGAACAAGAATATACTCTACCAAATGAAATTTTGCCTCTAGATCAGTATGAATACATTATTTATACTGACGGTTCTGCTCAACCAGCCACAGGAAGCAAGCAAGCTTACAGCGCAGCTTGTGCGATTGTTAAAGGTCGCATGCGTGATGGCAAGTTCCATCCAAGCTGTACAAAAACGCAATCTCTAGGAGACTGCACGGCTCAGTTGGCAGAACCCAAAGCACTTATACTGGCACTTATAAATACGGATCACGAATTCCCCACACTTATTGTGTGTGATTCCTTTTACTGTGTACAGTCGTACAATGAATATCTACATCATTGGGAACAAAACGGGTTCAAAGGTGGCACAATAAAGCATAAAATGCTATGGGAACAGGTAGTGGAGTTGAGAAACGAACTACCAAGGGCTCACGTGATACATACACTGAGTCATCAGCGTGATGGCGTTCACATTGAAGGGAATTCATTGGCTGATGAAGCCGCAAAGGGGGCTGTTCGCACAGCCGCCGTAACTGCAGTTACTCGTTCAAAGACGAGGGTAGACGGCGAGATAATGGTAGCTGTCAATGCTTCACGCAAAGGCAGCACAGCAGTACCTAAAAAATTTCCACTCAAGTACTCCTACAAGTTAGATGCACAAAACATTCCATATGCTCAGATTCCTGGAGTGGGGGATAGAGTAATATCAAATATGGATCGTAGGCTAGGCTTGATTTTAGAGGCACACGAGGGTTTGAGTTCCGCGCATACAGGCGTTACAGCGACTATTTCCTTATTGAAACAGCGCTACTGGTGGCCAGGGTTGACGAAGCAGACTAAAGACTATGTCTTAAAATGCGACATCTGTCAACAGATAAAAGGCTCCACTGTAACACGCCCAGCGCAGACACCATTACTGAAATCAGACAAACCTCTCGCATGTGTGTATTTGGACCACTGCGGACCCTTACAATCTGATGGGTCTAAGAAATATATCATGGTTGGAGTGGATTCCTTCTCTAGATTCCTATGGGTTTGGCCTCAGCGCTTGGCTGACGCTCGAACTGTTCTAAAAGATTTGCGAGTCTTTATCGGCACATACTCAATTGGCACGTTACATTCTGACCGTGGTCCGGCGTTTAGCTCTCGGGCTTACAAAGAGGCCATGGAAGGAATGGGCGTAGCATTGCAGTACTCCTCTCCGTATCATCCCGAGGGAAATTCTGTTGTGGAGAGGAAAAACCGAGCAATCTTAACAGCTAGGTATAGGCAGGCGGTAGATGGGTCGATCACCTTTATGGGGTACAGCGCGCGCTCAATAATCAGCCAAGAAGCTCTCTAGGAGGTGTCACTCCTTACGAGGTCCTATTTGGGACAAGAATGTGGGTACCTGATCTTGATTGTGATGGCACAGTGGCGGATGAAAAACCATTTGATATCCATGATCGTTTGGCTGTTTTACAGGACCTAAATGAATCCAGGACACAACAAAGTAACGTGCTCCAGAAACAGGCCGCCACTGAGGAAGTCAAGGCAGTAGCGGCAAGACCAATCTGGATCCCAAAACTCAGGGATCTAGTCAGAGAGAAGATTGCCGACAAAAAAGAATTTGGGCCATCTTACAGAAAGCCTGTACCGGTCCTTGCAATCCACGGCACAAGAACTGTACTTCTGCCGCCTCTTGCCGGAAAAAAGGAGAACGGATTTGTCTCAATTGACTAAATCAAACCACACTATGTGGCCAATACTAAACAGCAGGCCTCGTGGACTCCACAGTAGCAGACGCCCTCCTCTTGCTACAATCCAAGAAGTTCAAACAGAAAGACTCATCACGTTTGAAGAGCCACCTGTACGGAATGACGGACTAAGCAACAATGCTATGGAACTTGTTCCACTTCAACATGAAATTCATCTTCAAAATGAAAATCAACTTAACAACCAAGTTGCAATCAGACCTAATACAGACATCTATGTCAATGTGCCTCGACAAGAGAACACAGCGATTTCAACAAATCCCGATGCAATTCCAACAATTGATCGAACTGCTTCTGGCTATTTCATGAACTTTGATACGTTTTCACTAGATCCAAGTGAGCAGGAAACGACGCCAGCCAAAAAATCACTCACACAGAAACTCAATGCCTTTTTTAACTTTTTTAGAAAGACTTACCTAGAGTCACCTTGGATAGAACTATGGTATATCACTGGGATTTTATTTTTCATTTTCTGGCTAGGTTTAATAATAACTTTTAGTATGCTTATTAATGGACGATACCTCCAGCCAAGCTCAACAGCCCAAAGAGTCAATTTGATTTTAAAACCACACCAGTCTTCACATCTTGAACCAAGAGACTTGTCTTCAGTGAACATCACAGCAGTTCCTATACCGGACGGTATAGTATGGCACAAGATTGATTATGATATATTAGGTCCGACTGAACTTTTAAAGCTAAAACATGTATTTAAATTTCTTTAAGTGATTTCATTACCTCCAGTACACTTTCTGATGATTGGGACACTGAAACTGTAAATGCTATGATGTCTGATTTGGAAAAAACTGCAGCATTTCCGAACAATGAAATGTTAGAAGGGACTTCAGACTATGATACATTGTACTGTTACCAACATTTTGGTGATCATTTCTTACACAAGTCTATAACACCTAGAAATGTATTTGAATACCACCAGTGGGAACACTGCCCAACACCTCCAAAAGGTAGTTCACAAGCGTTTGCACAGAAATTCACATACTTCTCAGGGTTTAACTCATCCGACCCGACGTCATTTTATTATAAAATGGAGAAAATTCCAGCTCAGAAAATTATGTTAACAAACACCAAACACATTTACTCTGCATCCTTTCTGAACCAGTTGTCTAAACAGGGTTTCGATCTATGGAAAGACACAATAGATTCCAAGTCAATCTGGGGTTCTAGGGACTGGCAAGTCCAGGGAATAGAAGCACTTTTTAGAGCATGCATCATTCCGCAGCAGATTTTATTTCTGAACGAAACTGTGCAACAGACATCCTGTCTTGGATTAGCCAAAGGCAAGGAAATGAACACACCGGGGTTTCCAACACCATCAAAGATGGGTGGGGGGCAGAACTCAACTACACAAGGGGTAGGATTAGATGCCATTTTCAAGTACAACAGATCAGATCCTGATTGGACAGAATGGCTGGTTTGGCCCATTGACACAAACAAATGTCAACAGAGATTTATGAATACAACCGAAGGGTTTAGTATCCATAGGCCTGATCCATGCTATGTACAGAGACATCACCCGGGGGTAGTGACATCCTATAGTGTTGGGAAGTTGTGCCTTGATTGGCTAGAGACCTCAACGCTCACAGAAGTGAAACACCACTTGACCTTACTGACACCTGACATGGATCTTAGAGATTTTCTACTAGGACCCAGGAAACAACGTCAGAAATGTTTCATATATGCAGGCCTTTATGCCTATTACAATGAGAACTGGAAAATATCCCAATAAGAGGCCACAGAGAGGATACGGGCAACAGACTGTATTAACTTAGAGAAGGCATTAGCTGTAGTGGATAATGGGTTAACAACTTTGACCTCCAGGATTTACTCCTTAGGCAACATTGTGTCTTCGGCGATCGACATACTAGAACAAGATCTGGCCTTGTTACAACACGGGCAATCTCAACTACGTTCTATTATGATGTTAAGCTGGACACTGCAATCTTTGCGTGCAGGCTATGGGTCCTGGCGTTTTATAAACAGCACGTCTCTGTTTTCAGAATACAATCTAACTGATAAACAGACAGAAATGGCACAAAGGGGAGCCAAATACACAATGCTGCGCATTGAGAAACTGGAAAGGTTACCATTCACTGTAGCCGAATCACCATCAACAGAATGGCTCGTTCATGGCCAAATAACTCTGCCGGTCACTACGTTTCAGTTTCAATATTGCCTTGAGCAAAGGCAGGCAGGCAAATATGTAAAAATGGGTAAGGGATACATCAAGGAAACTTGGGAGTTACCATATAGATACCGATGCCGGAATGGGGATCGAGAAGTGTATCTGAGTGGTACTAACTGCAAGAACGCTTTGAGTGGTTCTCTCATGTGTCAGGATATTTCTCTACACGGAGCCTGCAGTGGTTCAGTGGCGAACTTATCTTGTCACATGTCAGGGACCCCAGCGGCCATGATCACGCCGGTTTTCCAGCTGCTCTCGAATGGGAGTTACTTAATGCTAAATGATCAAGGTTGTTGTGGGATGCTTCCGGGCGTCGCATATCTAGTAACTGTTAACTCCAGGGTTACTTGCTGTATGCAAGTATTGTTTCCGCCACTGAACACAGTCAGGGAGGCGCCGTTATGGCCTTCGCTGAATGTTTCTTTTATACAGTTTGATACTCTGAGCAGATTGAAAGCCATGCTTTTACAGCAACCCGTGCCCTTAACCTCCACTCGAGAAACCTATGAACTTCAAGTTGCAAGGACCTCGACCGAGATACAGGCACTCATACGTACAAACTGCCCCATTCATTTTGCAGAAATGGTGGGACGTATCTTCAATATGTCTGATACGAGTGGAATTGTACACCTATTTAAGACCATAGGGTCCGGACTGTTAAGCACCTTTCAGACAGTCCTCGGAGTAATCCCAAATTTTATACACTCCGTATTGGGAAGCGTATTTGGAGGATTCCCGCTCATCCTGTTCCTAATTGCAGGAATCCTGATTTTAATATTGCTGATGCGCAATGGACGGCCCACTTCCCGAGGAAATGGTGAACACGCTCCTGGAGCGGAAATACCGTGAACGCATGGTACAACTTCTAGGCATTTCTTGCCGGCGAGAACTCAGTGCCTCCTGGTTTCCATCATTTAGACCAGTCTGGATAGACTGCATCTTACCTGTGCTTCGATGCCTGTTCTGCGGAGAAGAATGCACGTTGGATCTTTGTCTAACATTTCCATCAGATGCGCCTCCGGACACGGATGCGATGCTGGACCCCATAAAGGCCCATGCTCTGCGTTGTCCCCAGCGGCTTCCAATTCTGATGAATGCATTCCTGGAGAATCCACAGGTGCCGTTCGCTCCTGCTGGATTAGGTGACTCCTCCACAGGCATCCAGGTAACAACTGCCGCACAAGCTGCCACAGCACCTTCTGTTGGCAGTACTACATTTCATCTATGTGCGATTGACGTTCTCTGTGAGGCGTTGCATTTGTCATCTACAGCAGCTGACACCGATAATATTGAGCTTCCCAGCCAGGACGAGTAATCTTGAATTGGCTCATCGTGTCCTGGGAAAGAATTCGGCTTCTTCACTCGTTTCAAAATAAAACAATCTAAATTTGGAACATTTTCTTACATTGACACTATCGCTTGAGAAAAGTATGGCCTTCTCCTGCTTATGGTAATACAACTTCTATAGAGAGACGATATTGACTTTTAAGTGGCAACTAGAAAAACCTGAATTTAAACATTTTTTTTTAAGCACCAAAATTTTTTTAACGATTTTTTAGAACCTTGTTTTTACTTGCTTTTAAAAATGGTTTTAAATTGCCCAGATTTTAAGTATGGTCATTTATTATCCAGTTCGGAAGTGGAGTGGGTGTTATATTCCGCATAGATGCCCTAATGTAGATCCGTTCGTACATGCCCTAAAATGGACGTATTCATATTTACCCCAATATGGTCATATTCGTACTTGCCCAATTATGGTCATGGCCGCATATGCCCAATTATGGTCACAACTGTACATGTCCTATTATAGTATGATTCCTTATATAGGCATGATCTTTCACCTACATTGGTCCCAGCTAGTACACAACGAGCTCTGAGGGCTGAACGTTATCTATCCTGTGGTTTTGAATGCAGCAGGGTTCTTCCAAACACAGGCCCACACTTTACTCATTAATTATGCATGGCTTTCTAAGAATACACCACCAGCATAATCTATGTACAAAGTTCACCCCTGACGTCTTCCTCATGTCCAATACAAACCATACTGAGGACCGAGACTCTTTAGGGTATAAATACACCACATCTTGCCCCGGTAAACCAGAGGGAACCGAGACTTCCATGCTGACACACTGACCAGAGACGCTGAGGCTCCTGCATGCAGTCGCTCAAGCTGACAGTGGTCTGACACAACCCGGACGGGGTGTCCTACTCTAGACCAGGACGGGGTCCCACACTCTCTCTATTCAGGTATGGGGGTTCGACTAAATCCTAGGAGGATTCTTGGCTTTTAGCTTCTAAGACCTACACACATATGCTAGGTACACACAGGTACATCTAGGTAGGCATCATAGGAGTACGCACACTTGCATAATGCTTTTATATTCATGTATGTACTCATGATTATCGCAATATGGTAGAACTGTTCTATCCCTTTGCTTTTATCGTACTGCTGATCATATATCTCTGCTATTGTCTGCTGGTTACCGCAGCACATATATTTTACACTAGAATAACAACTGTTCAATAAATACTTATTGAAACGCCCGACTGTTTATTCTGTGTAACTCTCTGAGACAAACCGAATAAGTGAGCACGAGTGACTGAGCGAAAGGTAGTACATTGTTTCCACGATTCTGAGGGAATCAGGGTTGTCATGTTCTAAGGTTGCCAGAAACTAATCTCTCCCCGATAAGAGGAGACAATAGTGGCACTGCGAGCTAGCTAATGCAAAACCAGGCTAACATATATGGTGGGGGTGCACGGAGTTAGTCTGCCACCAAGCCCACAGTATATGTTATCCAAACGCGCAGGTCCTGCAGGGGTACTATAGGAGCTACGGACAATATGTAGGCTCGAAGTTAGATATGCTAAAGAAGAGAACTTACTTATGAATCGCTATACATTTTATACACACCGTCAACGGAGCGAAGAATCAATCGCCAAATTTGTTGCCAGGTTGAGGGAACTTTCCATAAAATGTAACTTCGGTGTCATGGCAGATGAGTTAATAAGAGACCAGTTAATTGTACAATGTAATAATAGGAAAATCCAAGAAAGGTTGTGGGCAGCCAAGAATCCTACGTTGAAGGTAGCCATTGATTTAGCGAAAGTCATAGAGCAGTCGGAGTGTTGCATGAAAGAACGTCAGAAACATAACGCTAACCATGACATTTCCGAAGTTTCTGATAAATATGTATGTGAAGGAAGTGACCATGGAGACGATGATTCCAATAGCGTAGCACTGCTCAGGAACAAAAACAAGTTCACTGGCAAGAAAAGTTCATTCACAAGGCTACCTGTTAAATCCTGTTCGAGGTGTGGTAGCAATGGGCATACCTCTGAGTCCAAATTCTGTTTTGCTACAAATAAAGAATGCCTCAAATGTGGTCGTTTGGGGCATTTCGCTAAGATGTGCAAAACCAGGTCACGTCCTAGACTAGCAGTTGTTCAAGATAGTGTAGTGTGGAAGAAAGATAACAGTGATAGAATCCTTAGTGTTGGTGATGATGATGATCTTCCTGACAATGACAAGAGAGTGAACAGACCCAAAGCTACGTTTTTGGTCGATGGGCAACAAGTCTCCCTAATGGTAGACACTGGGTCCAGATACACTATAATTCCTAAGAAAATGTTTGATCAAGAGTGGTCAGGAAGACTTTTGCAACCCAGAGATATATCACCTGCTGGTTATCAAGGGGAGTCCATAGACGTGTTAGGTTTCTTCGAAGCACAAATAGTTTTCTCCAATGGGTCCACAAATGGCAAGGTGTATGTGGCAGTGGACGGACCTCCCATCTTAGTTTGGATTCACCAATATGATCTCCATATAGTTGTGAATCCCAGGGCACCTCCACAAGTCATGGTGGTGGATGATGAGAGTTTGGACGATATTCTTCAAGAGTCTAGTGGGGTTTTTAGAGGTGAGTTGGGAGTACTCAAAGGATATGTCCACAAAATAGTACAAAAGAAGGATGCCATACCAGTCCAACATAAATTGAGAAGAGTGCCGTTGGTGGTGAGGGATGAGGTGAAGTCCCTCATAAAAGATATGTTGGAAGGGGGGGGTGATTGAACCCGTAGAGGCCTCTAGTTGGGTATCTCCAGTAGTGATTACCAAGAAGGCAGTTGGAAAAATCTGGTTCTGTGTGGACTTGAGGTCTCTTAACAGGTGTGTAGTTGCAGATACATTTCCCTTACCCAATATAGGCGAGTTGGTTTCCACCTTAAAAGATGCCGAGTTCTTTTCCAAACTCGACCTTAAGAGTACGTACCATCAAATAAAGTTGCACGAGTGTTCCAAACATCTAACGGCATTCATCACTACAGAAGGAACATTTCAGTTCACAGGCTTGCCCTTCGGGCTATCATCTATGGCTAATGTGTTCCAGCGGATGGTCACTGAAATGTTTTCAGGACGATATCCTCGTGTTTGGAAAGTCTGTCAATGAACACAACCAAATTCTGAAATCAGTGTTGCACAGGATTGCAGATGTGGGACTCACTCTTCGCAAAGAGAAATGTTACTTTTTGGTTGAGCACATTGAATATTTGGCTATGAGATTGCAGCGCTAGGAATAAAACCTAAGAGGAACTGTACTTGCCGCTATTCAACTGGCTCCATCCCCACGGACAAGGATCAGTTAAGGTCTTCCATGGGCCTCATTGAATATTTTACTCTAATTTTGTTCAGAGTTTTTCTGATAAAACCTTATGTTTGAGACAATTGCTTAAGAAAGGTGCGAAATTTGAGTGGGGAAACAACAAACTACTTGTTTCAACAACAAAAAAAAGAAATCTGTTAAGCAAATGTTTTGGCACCGTTTGATATTAAACTCATGTCCATTCTTATGGTTGATGCCAGTGCTACTGGTTTAGGGGTCGTTCTCTTACAGAAACATCCAGAGGGAGAGAAAACAGTCGCTTTCGCGTCTAGGACACTCACGTCATCTGAGCAAAATTACTCAGTTATTGAAAGGGAAGCACTGGCGGCGGCCTGGGGTGTTGAGTACTTCAGCACATATCTCTGGGGCACAAGATTTTCACTTAGGACTGACCACAACCCTTTGGTGAAGATTTTGTCTCCTGGAGGTGCGGGGAAAGGTTCAGCAAGGTTGGTTAGACTTGTAGCTAGACTGCAAGAATACCAGTATGAGGTTACTCACATACAAGGTTGGAGAAATCTCCAAGCTGATTGCCTATCCAGGTTGTCTCTCAAGTGGGAAACTATTGCTGGTTCACCTATTTCTCTGACCAGTGAGGACGGTGCAGTTGCTTCTGTACATGACGCGGTGGCAGTCGGTGAAGGAACCTTTACTTGTGAGGAGTGGTGCAGGGAGATGGACGCTTGGATCACGTCCTTAAAGCTGTTATGGATCTCATTAAGTTGGGTGCCAGGCATGAGAGTTGTGTGCTTGTTCCTGTGCGTCCTTTTATCAAACTTTTAGAGGAGTTATCTATGTGTGGTATTAATGTTCTCATGAGGGGAGACAGATTTGTTCCACCTTTTGGTCTGAGGTCCAAACTCCTAGCTCTCGCTCATAAGGGACATTTGGGTCAAACTTTGACCCAACATCATCTTAAGACTAATTTTTGGTGGCTCGGCATGGATGAACAGGTGACCTCATGGGTGGAAAAGTGCTCCGTGTGCAAGGAGGGAGAGAAAAGGCTTAAGGTGGGTTCCAAGTCAGAGATGGGCTGTATCAGGGACCCAGGCAAAACTTGGCACAGCATCTGTCTGGACTTTATTGGGCCGCTGGATGAGTTACCTTCTAGTCAAAGATTTGCCATTGTGGTTATTGATGTCTTTTCCAAATGGTTGAGTGTGAAGTTTGTGAGGGACATCACCACAGAGAACACTATTGTTTTCTTGAAGTGTTTATTCCATGAAGAAGGTTTTCCCACCATTATCCTCACTGATAACGGTACTCAACTTACTTCACGTGACATGCAAATCTTTCTTACTGATTGTGGGGTGGTGCATCATCGTACTTCCTTATACAACCCACAGGGGAATGGTCTCTGTGAGAGAGCTAACCGTGTAGTCAAGGGCATTATCCAGATGGCGTGTGTTAGTGGAGGTGTTGCTCAAACTATGGTGGAGGAAATGGTGTGGGCTTATCGTACCACCACACTTAATCAAAGCGATAAGTCTCCTTTTGAACTTATGCGTGGAAGGTCTCCAGGCACTAAATTGGTCCTTGCTTGGATAAAGGAGTGGGTATCAAGCAGTGGTGTGATGTGGGCAGTGCCTGTAAGCGTTTCTCAAGTTGGGAAGGTTCAAATTTCCAAGGGAGACTTAGTCAAAGTCAAGTCGGGTAGCCTTAGAAAAGGCCTTACTAAATTCAGGTGGCCTTTTGAAGTCATACGTGCCTTCCTGCACTTCGTCATTTTGGAGAATGGTAAAAAATTGAATCTTCGCTGTGTGGCTTTATACCAGAGAGCTGCACATCCTTCTGAGTTTACCGCCTCTGACCTAGGACGGGACAACATGTGTAGGAGTAGTGGTTACATGTTGGCTGAAGATTTCGGTCCTTTAGCGGGCCTTTCTGTGGTGGTGAAAGGGAAGGGGGTGGTGATGATGCCAATGCCTATGGAGAAGAAAACTCACAAAGTTCCCATGAGGTCAGGAGTTTAAGAAGGCGCAGGCCACCTGCATATTTAAATGACTTTGTTTGTTAAACTTCTGTGTTCCTCCTATATTTCTTTCTTCCTTATTTTTCATTTCTTTTGTGTTTTATTTGTATAAAGGAGGAAGATGTGTTATACTTATAAGTTATACTGTTTTACCTGTGCGCTACGCCTTAGCCCTTTCTTTGTGTCCTTGCTCCCTTACCCTTCTAGAATTCCCCAAGTGGATTCTAGTGTTGTTCCTGCGTGAACATTCTACTTTAGTCAGTTGCTCGACTGGTCAGCTGTGAAGTGTTCGTTACGCTGCTGGCTCTTAATAAAGTCGGCATTTCTTACCTCGCAGAAGTGTCCGGAGTTGCATTATTTACAACAGATTTTCAGGGTGGAGACTCCAAAAGTGCAATCAATTCATGGACGTTGATTCATCAAAATACCTGGGGTAGCGGAAGTGTCATCACATGCCACATGACACCCACCTGATGTCACAGGAAGTGACATCACATGAACTTTGACCTATTGACATCACAGGAAGTGACATCAAAGTGACATTACCTGCCCATTGACCCACCCCAATGATGTCACAGGAAGTGACATTGCAAGGCATTTGACCTGATGACATCACAGGAAGTGACATTACATGACCTTGGGACCCCATGAAATCAAAGGAAACGACATTGCATGACCTTTGTCTTGGTGCTATCCAGGAAGTGATGCATCTAACTTTTGCTTACTTACATCACACATGGAGCCATATTAACCCTCTGCGCTACATTGGATAAGTGAAAACTGCCACTAGACCAAACTACCCTCTCTCTCCAGGAGGTACATTAATAAATCACCAGAGTTAACTTGACACTTTTATTGTTGCCTGAAAACTGCTGAATATACAAGGAACTTTCCAGTGCTTTTAAAACTGCTGCGCTGCTACAAAACCGGCCCCATTAACAAAACCTGTCCCCCACCCTTCCAGCCTCCCGGGGAAACACCCACCCTTTGCCTGATGCTCAGTGCAGCCATTGTACTTGCTGAAGTTCAAAACAAACAATGTCTTGTTGGCCAGTCCACCACCACTTACTGACCAGCGTGCGCATGCTGTGGCTACACGGATTCAGTGTTCAATATAACACAAAGGCAAGTAATGTGTTATTCACATTACCTAAACGATGGCTAGAAAGCTAGAAGGGTTGAACCTGAAATGTGTGCTCTTTAACAATCATTTCTGAAGCTTTGCAAAACATTTGAAAATATTGTGTGAACTCCAAAAACAGATAATCTTATCCTGCTTTACTTGTTGCTTCTATCAGAGGTTTGCCTAGGGCCCGCTCACAGTAGTCACAATGAGACCGGCATCACCACAAAGGAAGTCGGAGAGTCGATACTCTAGTAGTGTTGATGTGACGACTCAGTCAGTCTCACTCTCACACGACCTCACCTGCCCAGCGCCCTGCCCAAGGTCAGACTGTCCGACTCAGTCAGAGAGTGACAATTAAGTGAAGCAAGTTACTCACGGCCAGGTCCCGAACTTGTGTTGATTTTAGTCAATTACTGTAGTGTCTTGACACCCAACACCCACGCAGCAGGCTCAAGCCTACTCGACTCTGAGGCTGTGCTGCGTCAGTGCTGCTTTTACTGCAGCGCAGGGGCTGGCCAATAATATTTGCCAGGGCTATCATCATTGGTAGTGCTTTCGCTCTACCAGGTAGATGGTCCTGGAACCGCGCCAACGGTCCCAAGCAAGGTGGTACACATACCGCACCAGGCACTACATCCTCAGCTAGGGTAGGTTGCAGCAGGTGCGGGCTTGCACTTATCCACACATGCTGCTAGCTGCAGCACGTGTAGTTAGTCACTGTCCAATCATGCCCAGCCATGCTGCGCGTGCTTCGTGCTCATTCGCTCAGCTACCTGACCCAGGTCCGCAGCAGAAATATACAATGTATCAAATCAAGGACTGCGCTGGCCGGCCCGGGGTCACCATAGCAACGAGTGAGACTAGCTCTTTCACCCACCTAGGCCCAGCTTGCAGGCCATCATTATATCTCTGCAGGCAGAGCTTCAACACAGCAGTGCAATGAAGCGCTACTCACACTGCGGCTGATTTTATGCCATCAGAGTGCTTGCCAAGGCTGACAAACAGCCAGGGGTCCCAAGCAAGGTGGTTGGGATCTCAGCAAGTGACTTAGGGGTTGCAATTTCGACCCCTGGCAACCTCTAATTGACGTCCATGAATACATTATTTTAAGCTGTTGGGTTTTTATAAAATTCCATCCCGAAGCTGCCGTAATTATTGCTTATTAGCATGCCCATAAAGTCACCTCAACACTAACTCCTCTTAGTACTGAACCTCGGAATCACATTACATGTGTTAAGGCACCTGAGGAATTAGACTACTCATCCTTCCAATTCCAGATAAATAACATGCCATTTGTGAATCTGGGCCAAAATGTTATATTTTCAGAAAAGGGGGCAAATTCTTTATAGGTAAACCTTCCTTCGGAAAGCACCACGAACATACATAGGAGACCAAAATGAACCGAACTTAATAACTAATATCTCGGCCAAACAACGACCACATTTGCTGATATTTTAGGCATTGGAGCCTTACTTTGCTGTTCCTGAATTAACAAAATTGCAACTTTTTTAGGCAACCCACAAACATGCATGCCAGTCTTACTCCAATTAACAATAGAGAAATTTGACAAAATCTAAACACATCCCTATGTATGACAAAAAACTATAGAGCAATAACACTACAAACGTGCAGAGATGCTGGCTGGAAGTGGATGTATTAAGCCACTCAAATATCCGCCTCACTCGTAATCGTCTAGATGGAGCAGGGTTTAGCAAAATTGAAACCTGCTCGGATCAAGTACCCTCATAATACATACTAACAGTAAGTAGAAGTGAATAAAATCTAACATGCACCTACATAAACATATGGGAATTGCTTTGCGCATGCCTGAAATAATACGTTAATGAATAATCTATATTAATCTTGTGTTGTGAAGTTAAACAAAAAAGTTGCACGAGTAGGCCGCATGTGCCACAGTGTTTTGCACATTACATTTCCGCTTTGAAAAGTTAAATATTAATGCCGCTTTGCACTAAGCTTATGCTAGGTAACCATAATGGGGAAATAGTGCAAGGTGGGTGGGGAACAGTGAGGGTTTCATTATCATATAATTAATATTTGTTCGTTTTCATTTACTTCAGCATGTTAAATGAAGCCTCCATCTTGAGAAAGGATGTGACAGGGAGGGGGAAGTTTCCTCGGAGCGAGTCTGCTCTGACATGAGACCAGCAAGTTGTGCTGAGCATTATGAAATGACATGATGGAGTGAAGGCCAGAGCATCAGTTGACTGCCAAGTTCCTGCATCCAAGCGTGAGACTGGGGATGTGCTCTGCGGAAATATGAACTGAATAAAGAAGAATGTACCAGATGTATCGATATATGTGAAACTAATGAATAGAATGAAGTTTGGGTCATGGGAACTGTTTCACACAATAAAGTTGTTGAATAAATGCAAGTCATGGTGGTATGACAATGCCACCTCCCCAACCCACCAATCCCGATGCAGAATGAAGAGAAACTTGCAACATTAGAGGGATGGACATGTCAATTTAGACTATAATTAGGGTACCTTGAGGGGCTTGTTTTTTGCGGCTTAGGCTGACACAAGAGAAGAGGGGAGATGCGTCGCTGTCCGTCGGGTTGCAGAGAGGCCTAGTTGTTACCATCCTGTCCTTTCCCCTGACCAATTTTTTCTTGCGTTTCCGGAATACCTTTTGGGGAACCTCCATCATCTCCTGGGCTCAGGGAGTGGTGTTTTCTACAGACCAATAGGTTTGTATCTAGCCTGTGTTACTCTCAGCATAAATGTATTTGTCTCTGAATCTTTTGTCTCTTCACCTATCCACTCTGTCAACAAAATATTGATATGCATTATTTTTAGATGAATCTGTTGTCTCTTCATCTATCCTTCCGTTAGGCGTTATATTGTTTGGCATAATTATTCTGCTGAACTCTTTTGTCTCTTACTCTATCCACTCCTTCATTGCACAATGTCGTTGTAGAAAGAGTCTGTAAAAAATTGCATTATTTCTCTGATTGTGTGATTCGATGTTTGTAATTGTGACCTGATGCAAATGAGCATTTACTTTGAATTTTGAGATAAACTCACCTATTAATGTTTCCGAGAGTCTGTGATTAATTTAAATAATGTTGGGTGGGTTGGTGTCTTATCATTACCATCGACTATTCAACTAATTGGTCCATCGACCAAATAGAGGAAGAGTTAATATCAATAAATGATCTTTAAAACAGATGTTTAGGAGTAATAAGAAATGAACAAAACAAATTGACTCCAGCGCATCAGGAACATCTAGGTGAATGTGTATGGGCCATTGAAGTGAATTGTGGAGTATCGATCCCTGATACATTTTTTTGGTATTGGCGCTGGATCAGTTCCAAAGTGACACACATGGTTTCTGCTCATTGCAAATCTACTCTTAAAATTATTCCAATGTGCCCTGAGCAAACACCCGCCTGTTTAATTTGTAAATGATAAACTTTGGCACAAGTTGCCTTTCAGTGCTTCTTCTGTCGCAGAGCTCATCGAATCCTAACTTCAACGTGGAGGTGGCGAAGTGGCCAGAGCTGTCGACTTTGGAACTGGGAACCCAAGTTCGAGTCTGGGCGTCTGCTCAACATCCAGTGATTCTGGCCAAATCGCCTGATCTCCCCGTGCCTACAAAAATGAACGTGCCCTTGTGTAATGCTATCAGTGCTCATGTAAAGCGCTCCAAATACCTTCGGTTCGAGTTCGTGCTATATAAAACTGCAAAAAAAATGTGTCCCATGAGCTTTGCACTCGTATGCCCTGGATACTGGCTCTCTGCTCTCACACCTGGCGGGAATGTAGAATTAATTTATTTATGCTTTATTACATAGTGCCTCACCGCAAAAGATATCCATCGGGATGAAATTCTAGAGGTAAAAAAAAACGCATGATGTTTTTCAAGCAAAGATGAATAAAAGCACTCTTCCCACCGTTCTGTGACTAACACCTGGCGCATTCAAATTCCAGCATGAAATATTCCCAGTACCTAGAATGCCATCAATGCTGAATTCTGTAAATAAAGTTGTAGCTGAATGGCCTCTATGTCCCGGGGCACAGAGCGCCGCAGTGTTTGCTTTCACCACTCATGTCAAGCGCACGCTTCTCCAAACAACCTCAAAATACCGCAGCGTCTTACAGAGTACAGAGGTTATGTTTGCTATCGGCACACAAGTGTAAAGGGACTGTATTTACATTTTATTCTAACATTAATTTGTGTACTACTCACAGAAAACGTGAATACCAGTCACTGAGATTCCAAAGCTAAGAAACAGACATTTTGAATTGAGCTGCGATGTGTTTGTCTGTTTTCGTACCGTGCTTACTGCTCTCGTGCTTCACGTCTTTATAGGGTTCTTAGAAATACCAAGAAGATGTGCTTGTGGGATGCTTCTGTGATGATGGTGATATGGTCACCTGTAATTTATCTTGTTCTCCAATTGAGGTCGCTGAATATGTGACACAACTTCATATTCCTTATCCGTGCTCTACCTCCGATCCCTGAATGTCCTGTCTGCCGTCAGTCTCTGGTCATCCTTATTGAACCTCACTTCCTAGTGACCAGCAGGTGTCCAGAGGATCATATTCACTCTCAGGACTTCTGTGCACCCTCAGGGACCAGTGGCCATGCTTTCTCTAAATCAGCACCAAGAGACCTTTTAGGGTGGTGGGCAAAATAGAAATGCTGTCACTCACTAACGCCTCAAGGCTCGTGCTCATCATCAGTTAGTTCCCAGAATACCCAGTTACCCTCAAAACCCTTAAGTTCCTTCCCACTGGTGGGTCCAACTCACACTGATCCGTGAGGCCCCTGCCCACAGTGAGGCCCCAGAGGTTACTGCGCTCTCAGGCGACCTTGGAATACTTCTCACCCGGAGGTGTGGTATCCTGGTTACCTGTGTCTAGGTAACAGGATGCCACAAGTTCTGGAACGGTGGAAGGTTGAGGGTGCGGGGAATGACAGTTGAAGGAGTTACCGGTGGCAGACGGATGTCACCAGCTTGCTCTCTAATGAAGGCTTACCGCAATCTTCTTGGCAATTGCGGTTCTTACAGAAGGACACTGTTCAAGCTTAGGCCACGCAGTTCTTGATCTCTTGGACCTGGAAGCTCATGTTCATTGTTAGGTCATTAAGGACCATGTTCGCCATGTGGTTCCATGTAGCTTCTATTAACCCTCAGATCCATTGGTGCTCTGGCCACTCCAATGCCCAGGGGCTCCCACTCACCACCAGAGCTCCAAAGATACTGCTCAAACCCACTATGGCTCCTACTCAAGCACATGCTCCCCAGCAAGGGACATGCTCAATTTAAGTCCTCAAGGCTCCTGCTCAAATCCAAGTCCTTGAGGATCCTGCTCAAATCCAAGTCCTTGAGGATCCTGCTCAAATCCAAGTCCTTGAGGATCCTGCTCAAATCCAAGTCCTCAAGGCTCCTGCTCAAATCCAAGTCCTCAAGGCTCCTACTCAAATCCAAGTCCTCGAGGATCCTGCTCAAATCCAAGTCCTCGAGGATCCTCCTCAAATCCAAGTCCTTGGGGATCCTGCTCAAATCCAAGTCCTTGAGGATCCTGCTCAAATCCAAGTCCTCAAGGCTCCTGCTCAAATCCAAGTCCTCGAGGATCCTGCTCAAATCCAAGTCCTCGAGGATCCTGCTCAAATCCAAGTCCTTGGGGATCCTGCTCAAATCCAAGTCCTTGAGGCTCCTGCTGACCCTCAGTTTCCTGTCTTTCCTGCTCAGTCTTAGGTCACCAGGGCTCATACTCATACAAAGCCAGAGCTGTGTTTTAAAGACTGAATAGAAATAGTAAAGCTGTTTGTGCATCTTAAATCCACTCAAGGAGTTAGGTGAACTGGTAAGGCTGCGAATGAACGGTGCACCTGCAGGTTAAGAGTGAGGTGCACTGGTAGTACAAGATGTGCAGGTTAGGAATGAGGTACACTGACAGAGTTGCGCACACATATGGTACAAACAGATCATAACTGAGGTGTGCTGGTAGAGCCGTGAATGTATGCCTTTCACATTTGAGGTGCAACAATAGAGCTTGGGCACCTGTATTTGGAGATCAGGGTTGAGGCCCATTAGCAGAGTTGTGCATGCATCTTGTGCATGTATATCAAGGATGAGTTGCAAAGGCAGAGCTGGATGAATACATGGAATGTGCAGGTCAGTGTTGATACACACTGGCACAGCGATATGTGCTGAGATAGACTGACAGAGCTGTATATGCAAAAGGGTGCTGCATGTCAGCGGTGAAGTGCACTGGCAGAGCTGCGGTGCATGTTGGATCAAACTGCAGGTCATGTGCACAGGCTTGTTAGAGCTTAGGATTCCATCCAGGTCAATATAAGTGTAGGAGACTTTGGGCCAGATGTAGGTAAAATCAGTTTAGCGAGTCCTTAATAGCGATTTTTAGGGAATCGCTATTAAGGACTCGCAAAATGCTATGTAGGTAGGAATCTCAATAATTTTAGCGATTCCTACACATTCCTTATTTGCGACTTGCAAATTGCGACTCGCAAATAAGGAATGGCTTCCCATTCATTCCTATGTGCCAAGAGGCCCATAGGAATGAATGGGAATTGCACGCGCAATTTCAAGGGTGCAAGGGTTCCAAAAGGACACCCTGTTGCACCCCTGAATTGTGCATGTGTGCACTTGTGGCGCACATACATGCCCTCAGGGCATGGATGTGTGCCACATGGCACTTTGAAATAAGCAAACAAGTGCTTTTTTAACCACTTTGCTGCTTCGAAAGTTCCGCGCCAGTGCGGAACGTTCTATTAAACGGGCGGGGCCGCGTCGGCCAACGGACGTGCGCAGCACTACCGAAGTAGTGCTCGAGACGGCCGTTGGCCGACGAACGCAGCGAAGGGGTTAAAGGAAATCGCAACTTACCACCAACTTCAAGTTGGTGGTAATTTGCGTTTCCTTAAGGCAATATCGTAATTTGCGATGCCTACTAGCATAGCATTTAGGGAATCGCAAATTGCGATTCTCTAAATGCTTGTGCAAAATAAGGAATCGCAATTTTTGCAATTCCTTATTTTGCAAGTAGGTATTTGCCTACCTACATAGCACACAGCTAAATTGCGATCGCAAACGCTGATATTCTGCGAATTTCAGCGTTTGCGATCGCTATTTCGCTTGCTACTACTGGCCCTTAGTGTCAATACTGTAAATTGTAAACATCATTTGATCAAAATAATCAACAAAATCTAATTATGTTCGAAAACCTCTAAAGAGGACATGATCTTAATACCCTAATATTTGTAATTGGTACACAACCCTGCCAACTCTTCCTGGGTGCCTCATAATAAGGGATAGAACATAGGATGACCACACTTAGTAATGCCAGAACCTAGCACAATTGGAAGTGATTGAATAAGGGGATGGATTCAAGGCCAGCTTGAGTGCGGTGTGGCCAGTGCCAGCACACTGGTGGGGCCGAGCTCAGCAGACGGTGTATTTTGAATTGTCTGATGGAGTTAAAAGCATCTGTTGCAGAGTTCCTTGTGCACCCAGCACATTTCAGGCAATGATAAAAACTTCAAGATCATTCTAGCAATTAATGGATGTGCTGGAGAGAGATCACAGTCTTGTCTAGTCGCATTTTTACCTCACCATAAAATAGCGCTGAGGATTAATGTGCATGCTGCAAAGCACGTGTGCCATGCAGATCACTAGACTGTTTTTTTATGTAGATAGCTCAGTGGTTCACTGCTTCTGTCACAGAGATCTTTTTGTTAATTACAGTTCATAAGTCACAGTTCTAATTAACACAGTGAGCTAGGAACTAGCATCAAAGAGCTGCATGCAAACTGCAACACAAAGACTAGGTTTTTTCCCAGTCTTTCGGTATCCTAAGGTTGCTAAAGATGGTTAGTTTGGGCAGAAATCAATTCTTATTAGTAAAGCCAACCCCAACCACTTTGCTATGTTTTAAATCTTGACTTTGTGCTTCTATGGACCAAGCACACTTGAATTATAATGCCTACCTGTATGAATGATGTGACTTCTGCACTTTATAGTCCTTATTGACTTATGTAGCATTTCCTATACACTGATTTACACATGTCTGATTCATTGTCTTTCAATAATATGTGCATGATGTAAAGCACCCTGACTCCCTACATTGGTATGAGTAGCGATATAAAATAAATGAAATATATGTGAGAGGAGGGCTATAGAGAGAATAGAGGCACCATTAGAGGGTGGTAGTGAGGGAATCCTTGGAGAAGAAGGTCACTAGGGACGCCGACAAAGATTTGTACACCAGGCGGTAACAACACTAAAGCCAGCCCTGTATCGATTTGCCACAGCATTTCAAAGTCTCTACATGTTATGCGGCAGGGCTGTGGTTTTACTAAGAACAATTACAACATTTATTTGCTCTAGGATTAAATAATTTTTTATTATCATAACACCCTGTACACTTAACCTAAGGATTTAAAAAAAACACAGAGGTATGAACATACCTCAAGTAAAGGAATACAGTATCTCTGAGTGTTTCCACTGTATTCCCACTGTGCCTCACCTCCTATCGCAATTAAGATAGAGGAATGGTGGGAGCACAGGGGAGAGATGGGGCAGGCAAGAGAAAGCCGACCCCCCCACTCGAACTAGGGATCACACTCAGGGGCATACAACGAAGTGGCAGAGCGTGGCGTTAGCCTCCTTGGCTTAACGCCACACTCCGCCACTTCTGAAACGCAGGGCTGCACTATATTTACAAGAATATGGTGCAGCCCTGCGTTTTCCCCTGCGCTGGCGCTAAATTTAGCAGCCTAGAGCCAACGCAGGCACAAGATTGTTTATGTCCAGGAAGGTGTCCCTTCCTGCACATAAACAATCTTTAAATGGTGTTTTGTCACTTCTATGTGTGCTGCTTAATGCAGCACAAATATAAGTTACAAAATGTCATTTTAAAAAAAAGATTGTTTATGTGCAGGAAGGGTCACCCATTGCCTTCCCCTTTCATGCTAAGTACAGCGTGAAAGGGTGCCTTATTTACAAGGCAGCGTTAAGCCACATTAAGTGGCTTAACGCTGCCTTATAAATAAGGAGAAGCACATATCGCCACAGGAACGTCACTAAAAGTGATGTTCCTGTGGCGATAGGAGCTTGTAAATATGCCCCTCAGTCTCCAACTGGAATGAGTCCCTCAATTTCTTCCCACAGGCACAAAATAAACATTGCAATCCCAGCGGCAGCTCTAGTCTAGTCTAGTCTGACAGCGCCTAGTTCATGCCCTGCCAAAGTTACTTACACTCCTTTTTCTTCACTTGTGGGAGGTACTCAGCTGCTTCAATCTGTGTGAAAACATGTAATTTACTCTCAGGGATTACCTTCAGTATGGCAAAATGCCAAAGTGATATCTCCAAACCAAACTTAAACAGCTCCTTCGTAATAATCTGTAATCTCTCTCATCTCTTATGTGTGGACCGGCTGTTATCCAGAAAAATCAAAATTGGGTCACCATTCACAGGAGTTATCTTGCGACTTGATGCCATCCTCCGCAGGAAAGTCGTCTGAATTCAAAATCCTCTCGATTCTAGTCGTTATGGTTTCCTCACCAGATGGATTTCTCGGAACTCCCAGCAGGCGGACATTGGCTGCAAAGATCTGATCTTCCTGGAATTCACTTTGTGACTCAATGCAAGCTAGAACTGGACGGGGCTTCTTGTTTTCATCTTGCAGCACTGTTACTGAAGCCTCATGGTCGTCAGTCCTCACCCTGTAGTCCTGTACTGTCCCCTGTGTTTAGCACAACTGCTGATCAATGAGGTCAGAGTTGTTTCTATGGTGGTTGTCTTCTTGATATATGATGTAGTTTATCGTGTTGACATTCTCCCCGTCGCGCGAGGTTGCTACCGAGCGCGTGGAGAGAATGCCAAGACTCCAACATTCTATGGGTTGACCTATAGACTTGACAGTTGTCCTATGGCCGGACGAGCCTTGCGCCTGCCGCTCTTCCTCTGAGGGAATAAATTACTTGAACTTACTGCCGCCTGGAGTCATTATTTGCCACAATTTGGCGACGTTTGAACTTCCGAACCCCAGCGTGTCCCTCCAGCGTTGTTTCCTGTGCTGACTTCCTTCGGCTGGCTCCACGTACGTCAGCGCTGCCTTCTGAGGTATAAGCAGCTGATTTTCGGCGTCCGTTCCTCTTCTCGGTTCCTGACACTACATAGAGGGAGAGCGGAGAGTTTATCTGGTGCGCAACGTGTGGACAGCGGAGCACATTACAGGTACTTTGCGAGTTGTGTGGAGAGGATTCTGCCTGCCGCTTGCTGGTTGATCCACCCACCAACTCTTCGGCCACGCATGCGCACATTTCTCCTCTGCATTTTGCCACCTTCCTCAGAGTTCTGACAGCACACTTATTTTGACGTTGCTGTCCATCGTGTTTCTCCATTTGGGGTGTCACGGTGACACGCACACCTTCTCTGAGGAATTTTTATCCTTTGGGTGTACTTATTTCTTCACGCTTCACGTGTACTAGGGTACACTACCCAAAAGGCACCGTAGCCGTGCGCTACTATTCTACTCATCTTCAAGATTGCTCTATTGCTTAATTCTAGCGTGTCGCGGTGATACGCACACCTTGCTCATTTTATCCTGAAGTAATTTTCTAGTGCATTACAGTACATTTTTGCATTATTAAAACATTGTCAGGGTTCACGAGATGTTTCCTCCTTGTGACCCTACCGTAGCCATTGTTTCTGCCCCCCAACCCCACCGACAAGGCTTGGGGTTCCGCTATGGCCTCAGTTGGCGAGCATGCTGGCGTCGCAGGATTTCCAACATGGCCGCCAGCGTGCCCACTGTTCAGCGGTCTAGTCTTGCCTAGAACTCCCTGGTTTGGTGAAGCGTGCACCAACATTCCACGGCGCACTTCACCAGAGATTCGACCCGAGTGACAGCTTACCTGCTTCTCTCCGTCGCGTCAGATTGTTAGGGTAGCTTCGTCGGTCCGCGTTTAGCTTCGGCTGCTCCCGTTCCTCACCCCAAGACAAGGTCAGTGTATTTATTGTTGCGCATGCCCCGAAACTCGTTTCAGTCGAGTTCGGCGCATGACGCTTTCTGAGAAGTGTTCCTGAGAGAGAGAGTCTCGTTAGCTTATGTCTGTGTGGGCTAGTAGTGAAATTTAGTCGCGCATGCCCGAAACCTAGTTTAGTGGAGTTGGGAGTATGACTCATTAAGAGTAGTGATTCCCAGTCAGAAAGTCTAGTCTGCTAATCGATGCGGGCGTGTATTGCTCCTCATGCCGTATCAAAGCGCTGGCTCGTTACTATTCTCTAGTTAAAGAAGAGAGATTTAGTTACAACAAACCAAACTGAACCCTGAGTTTATTATTTAAAAAGGTTCGTAGTCTTTTATGGTCCTTATAGTAAATGTCACTAGTTGGGCATTGTTCTGAATACGATAATTCCTACGTTGATTACAGAGTCTTCGGAGAACGAACTCAAGTGAGTTAACAATATACTGAGGTAGATCAATTACCATTAGTCTTCCTTGTAATACTTAGAAATACAATCTCTCACTTACCTTATGTTTCTCTGTGTGAAGAGTAGAGTATCGGAGACATCCTGTCTCAACCTGCAAGAAAGAAAATCGAGTTAATATCTTCTCCAGTTATCAGCACAATCAACATCACTAGAGAAGGTTATAGAAGAGAGGCTTGGGTCCAAGGTATTTCTGGTAAGATAAGTTACCTTACATTAAATGCATAAATTAGAGTTACGAAGTGATATTTAGAATTGCAATTGTTTTCAGCAATATAAGAAGAAAGAAGAAGACGAAGCAGAACAGGCAGAATATCAGTCGGGCTGTCTCTTCTCTTCTCTATTCCCAATCCCCTTTCCCCCCTTGGTACTTACCTGTAAAGGATTATTAAACCTAGCAGGAACATTCTGAGAGGGGCATTGGGAACTAGGCATCATTCTGCTCCTGTGTTATCGAGAGTTCTAGAGACCAGGGTCCCTGACATCCATCTATGGAGTTTGGCATGTCACGGTGATACGCACACCTTACATTTCTACCTATTTTCATCACATCTCTACGCCAGTGACACACTCACTACAGAGTATCATTCCTTTGGAATCACGTGTGTCACGGTGATACACACACCTTAGTGTTGCTTGTTTATTCCTTCCTTCTACCCATTTTGAACACTTCTACTATATTTTCTAGGTGTACCTTACCCTGCATTATCTTCACTGAAGCTATCAAGCTATGTGTGCACAAAGTTTTTCGCTGACCCCTCCTTTGCCATTCTTACCTGGTCCAGGTGAGCCACAAATGAAGTGGCCGGAATGGAAAGACTACTTCATGAACTACTTATGAGCAATTGAAGAGGAAGGTTTGGAAGAATTTACTCCCTCACGTAAAAAGAAAATTTTACTACATAGTCTGGGACCAGAAGGTATATGCATCTACCTCCAAATGGAAAAGAAGTCTAGACCTGCAGATGAAGGTGATGTTTTTATTCATGCACTGGGTGACTTGGATCACTACTACTTACCCACTGTATGCGTAGCCATAGATAGGTTCAATTTTTTCCAGAGGCAGCAAGGAAAATCGGAACCAGTTGAAGACTATGTATCGGCTCTTAACAAATTAGCCATTACATGTAAATTTGGGCACTTACATGATGAAGTAATTAGAGACCAAGTCATCATGCACACCAATGACACTAATGTACAAGAAAGACTTTGGGTTAGTGGGGATTCATCACTTAAGGTTATTGTAGAGCTAGTTAAAAAAAGTGAGTTATCTAAAAGATGTGCCAAAGCAGCTCATTCATCAGCCACTTCTAGTGAAACTAAGGAGGGTACAGTAATTTGTAAAGTTTCTAAAGCCAAGAGTTTTAAAGCTACAAGCAGTACTGACACATGGAAGAAGCCCGCAGTCAATTGGAAAGGCAAGAATCTTAGTTGCTTTAGGTGTGGTAGTAAAGAGCACCTTGCTAGTGATAAGAACTGCCTGGGAATTAAAGCTAAATGTTTATTTTGTGGTTTAATAGGCCATTATGTGAAGGTATGTAGGAAGAAAACTAGAAGTAAGCAAAGGGTTAAACTTGTCGATTACAAATCAGAGTCTGATTTGTGTGACGCAGGCCAAATTGAAGAAGATGAGGGTGTACTATGCATTGAATGTCCTGTCCTAAACTTATGCACTGCTACTAGGAATAAACCATTGTGCAATGTGGACATCGGAGGGTTGACATTAAGCATTACTGCAGACTCTGGTTCACTTTTTACGATTGTGAACAAAACAGTATGGGAGAGTAAGTTTGCAAAAGTAGTTAATAAGCAACTAACTGAATCTGATATTCATCCCGTCACTTTCACGGGGGAAAAATACCAATGTGTGGATTTTGTGTTTTACCTTTCACATTTAAAAGCAGAATGACCATGGCTAAACTGTACGTGTCTGAGGTAGGACCCGCGGTGTTGGGGTGGGTAGATCAAAAAGCCTTAGACATTAATCTAAACCCCAACAGTGTGGAACAGGTGCTGGGCGTTAACGACATTGAGTGGGATTTGAAGAATATGCTAAAAAAACAATACCCAGAAGTGTTTTCGGGGAAAATAGGGACTCTTAAAAATATTGTCCATAGGATTGTTTTAAAAAAGAATGCCATACCTGTGTCACACAAAGTGAGGAATATTCCTTTTAGTGTTAGGGATAAAGTCACTAAAGAGTTGAAAGACTTAGAGAGCAAAAGCATCATAGAAGCTGTGGAATGTGCTGAGTGGATGGCCCCACTGGTAGTGGCCAGGAAAAGTAATGGCAAACTGAGGTTATGCATCGATTTGCGAGACCTCAACAAAAATATAGTTGTGGACAAATGTCCCTTTCCCAAAATACATGAACTGCTGACTCTCACCAAAGGTGTTAAGTGGTTCTCCAAAATCGACCTGGCATCAGCTTACCACCAGGTGATTTTACATCCTGACAGCAGGGATCTAACTGCATTCATAAAACCTGTTGGATGTTTTAGGTTCATCCGCAAGCCATTCGGACTGGCAACGGCTGCTGCAGTCTTTCAAAGACTCATGCACAAACCTTTCAAGGACTTGCCTGGTGTAGCTTACTTCCAAGATGACCTATTGATTATGGGCAAGACCAAAGAAGAACATGAGAGCAGACTCCACGATGTACTTGACAAATTGAAGGCTTGTGGTTTAACGGCTGAAATCAACAAGTGTGAGTTTGGAAAAAATTCTGTCACTTACTTAGGACATGAATTAGGGTGTAACGGCATCACTACAAAAAAAGAAATCCTTGAATCCATTAAAAATGCCCCTGCTCCTACATGTAAGGACGAGGTTAGGTCATTTTTGGGCTTGGCAGAATTTTATGCTAAATTTGTTGAAGGCTTTGCAGAAAAAACTTGAGACAGCTCTTTCGCACCAGACAAGAGTTTGTATGGAGTGAGGAATGTCAAAGGCAATTTGAACTTATCAAACTTAGCATATGTGGTGCCATACCCCTGAAAGGTTTTGACCATAGAGCTAAAACGTTAACTACCACGGATGCCAGCGGTAAAGGACTGGGTGCGCTCCTTTCCCAGATTTCCTGTGATGGGGTGGAGGGCATCATTTCTTTTGCTTCCAGGTCTCTGACCCCTCTGGAAGAAAAATATTCCATGATAGAACGCGAGATGTTAGCATGAGTGTGGGCCACTTCCAAGTTCAGACAGTTTGTGTGGGGTAAGGAGTTCACTATACGCACGGATCATAAACCACTTGTGAAGGTATTAACAGCAGAAGGGTCTAGCATCGCAACTCCCCGCATTGCTAGAATGTCCCTCCGTTTACTGGATTACGCTTACAATGTTGAATACATCGATGGTAAGAAAAATAAGGTAACTTACTATCTCAGCAGGTCACCCTTAAAAAAGGGAATGGGAAGACTACAGTGTAGCTTGTGTCGAGCAAAATACCGGGAACATTACTGCAGCAGAGTGGGAAACTGGTTACAGGGAGGATAGCCCCTTATGCAAGGTGATGGATTATACATTGCAAGGTTGGCCTGACAAAAAGACTATTGAGAAGGAATACAAGAACTTTTGGGAGCTTAGAGAGGAAATTTCTGTCTCGGAATCTGGATTCCTTTTCAGGAATAACAAGATCATTCCCCCTCTGTGCCTAAGGGAGAGAATCCTTAAGCTTACACATGAGGGACACCAAGGTATTGTTAAGTCTAAACAGAGGCTTAAGGGTTCATATTGGTGGCCTGGTTTATTGACATGGCCATGGAAAAATTTGTCAGAACTTGTGAATATTGCAGCAATTCTGATAAATCCCTGGTAATGTTAAGACCACCCTTAGGTAACAGAATTTTACCTTCTGGTCCATGGGAGGATTTGGCCATTGATATCTTGGGTCCTGTACCAAATGGGGTAGGGGTACCCAAATTCATTTTGTGTTATATGACATGTATTCAAAATGGCCGGAATTGAAGATCTGTGAATCTTCTGACACTACTAATATTGTTGAATTCTTGAAACTGTATTCTTGAGAGAGGGCATTCCCAAATCCCTTTTGAGCGATAATGGACCACAATTTTTGGCTGAAAAAGTTACTTGTTTCCTTAAAAGAAATGGCATCAATGGCAGGAAAACCCCTGCGTATCACCCTGCTTGTAATGGAGCGGTCGAGAGATTTAACAGGGTCATTATGGGCTGCATTCAAGCTGCCATTTGCGCTGGTAAGAAGTGGGAGCAAGAACTTAGTAAGCTAATATGGGCATATCGCATCACCTCCACTGTAACGGGGTACAGCCCTTTCAAAATTCTTAGGGGTAGGGATCCCTTCACCAGAGACAATTTGGCATGGATGTCACAAGAAATGCAATGCAAATGGTCTCCTGAAATTGTCAAAAATAACCTAGAAAAAGCCCACAACATGTACAAGGAATACTTCGACAAAAAGAAGAGTACTAAGGTTGTTACCTTAGTTGAAGGAGAGTGGGTACGTGTCAAGTCCAGTAGGTTGGTGAGGAAAGGTAGCAGCCATTTTTCGGAACCTAAAAGAGTGAGGAAAGTCTTCTCTTGTTCTGCCGAATTAGACGACGGCAAGGTTTGGCATTTCAGCAAGCTTGCCAAATGCAATAAAATCTTGTCTTGGAAGAGGGGCTGTGGTCACTCCTCAAGTTCATGGATTTGGGATGAAGATGTATCCATGGACACCACCTGGGAGGGCACACCCGTGGTGCAAGCAGATGGTACACCCCCTGAAGAGGTACAAGGGGGAAGTGTGGTTTGGGGTGAGGGTGAGTCACCTTCACCGCTTGTTACACAGAGTGCTTCTGTAGCTGATGGTGCTGTCAAAGTTTCGCGTCTGGGTAGACAAATTAAACTACCGGTCAAGTACAATGATTATATTGTCGATTAACATTCACATTTCTGTACCATCAATTGTTCTCCTGTTTTGAAATTTATTTCTGTAAATTTTGTGGCGTCTAGCTTCGCGCCTTGGGATCTACACATCTATTTGCATGTCTTCAAGGATATTATATTGCATATTATAATGACATTCAAGTTCTATCAATTATTTCCTGTTTTTAATCTTGCAAACGTTCTATTTTGTTTCCACCTGCTTATCCTGTGGTTTACCTTGTATCTTGTCTATTCTGTGTATATAAAGGGAAGATGTGTCGTATTGACATTCTCCCCGTCGCGCGAGGTTGCTACTGAGCGCGTGGAGAGAATGCCAAGACTCCAACATTCTATGGGTTGACTGTTAGACTTGACAGTTGTCCTACGGCCGGACGAGCCTTGCGCCTGCTGCTCTTCCTCTGAGGGAATAAATTACTTGAACTTACTGCCGCCTGGAGTCATTACTTGCCACATAGTTCATTGCAGGTCTCTTATGACTGACAGGATTAGTGATTCACTTCTGGACTTTCAAGCATCAGACTCAATTTCTTCGTCCATCATCTCCCTATCACTGTCCCTCTGCCCCAAGGGCAATGTGGGAGCATAAGAGTCAAATAGATCTTTCTTGCATTTATTTTTGTTTCAGTGGGAGGCATGTTAAGTGTAGTGTCACAGGCCTCTCTAAGTATAGGTCTCTCCGGTCCTGCCAAGGCCTGCCAGATCAGCTGTCATGCAGTGGCATTCATTCACTCTCTCCTGGGACACTGCGAACTCTTAGGACCTCTCCCACTTCTCTAGTCCTGCGTCAAAGCGTTCTTCAGCCTCTGGAAGGTGCTGGTGTGCAGTTCTGGTATAGCTCCCATCCCTCTTGATTCTTGGTGTGTGATGAGATATGAAGCTTTCCTGGCACTGACATCACAGTGAGTCTCGGTCTGGTTAACCTGGCTCCATAAACCCACCTAGGAGGTGGAGGCAGACGTTTGTGCCACAGACTGAGGAGCACATTAACTTTGTCAAAGGGACAGTGTTCGACCTGGCATCCTTAGGGTGATCTTCCCCCAATTGTTTTGCTTTTTCACCTCCATGGTTTGGGGTATCTTTTTGTTGGCCTTATGACTCTGAGCACTTTACCACTGATAATCAGTGCTAAGGTGCATATGCTTCTTCCCTAAACATGTGTATCCCATATACCCAGGGCTTGTAAGGTAAATGCTACTAGTGGGCTGCAGCACTGATTGTGCCACCCAAAGAAATCTGCTCTATGAAGAAATCCCTTGACTATTGATAATTCAGGACATACATGCCGGCAAGCATCCAAAGCTGCATCTGAAATCTTGGACCTTAGCCAACCTTTATTTATATGGTCTATTACAACCCCAAGAACAATATCCCTCTCCAAAGCTAGCAATCAATCAGATTTTGAGATAGCGTTTTAAGTCACACACAGCAATTCTCCGACAATGAACTTCTTATCCTCCTTAGAGGCAATGTCTTACTCTTGGTTAAGCAGCAATGGTAATCTTGAAAGACAATTAGCCATTATGTTGTTATGTACTCATACAATAATGAAATTCCTGCAATCTGTACTGTCACTTGGCAATTCTGAGTGTGGCTGTACCTGCTTCTTTAGTGGCGAAAAAATCAACCAAGGCTTATGATCTACTCGCACAACAAACTCATAACCCTATAAATACTGGGGGAAATGGTTCATGCCCACCAGCAAGCCAAAGCTTCCCACTCAGCTACTGGATACGAGAACTCAGCACATCTGAGGCTGCAACAACCAAATGTAATGACTTCATCTTTGTCCTTCATCCTCTGCTGCAACACAGCCCCTAACTCTATACTGGCTGGAGTCAATAACCATATTACTAGGGTCTTCCATGTCGAATGGTTTGAGCAGAATGATTTTTGCTACACCCTTTTCTATGTGAGACTGCTGTATCTGGGTTGGCCTTTGCAAGCTAACGCCATATTTTTTATTCTTTTTAATTGATTGCATGCTTTAATTTGTTGCAACTGTTACAATTTAAACTTTGCTTCTTAATCTGTGCATGGTACTGAATGTTAGGGCCTAATAGAGCCTGTTCCTTTTATTGGTGGCCATTATTGTAGTACCACCATGCTCTATATAAGGAAGCGTTCTAGAGTATGGCGCTCCTTCATGCAGTATGTGCTGCCCCTGGGATATAAACGCGACGATGCGCATACGCGCCGCAGGTGTGCCTAAGGCAAGCTTATCTGCACCCATTGTGCCTGGACAGGACCAGGGACTAGGGACGCTGCTGGGTTTGAGTACACCCAAACATCATTTGAGCTACACTGAGCAGAAGGTGAGGTGTGTGAGAGGGGCAGTGATGGACCCTGGGATACTGGTACAGTGTTTTTGCTCTTCGTGCAACCGGACCACCAGGAGTTCAGAGTCCTGGGGACTGCTGTGTCTGGAGAATGCACCACATTGGAACATCAGGGAAGACACAGTGGGGGGTGTTCAGGACAGAGGAGGCCATACGCTGTGCATTAGTCAACTCCTGCTCTCTCGTAAAACATAGTTTAGAAATTAGTGAGATGATCGGGACAGCTCAGTTAGACTGTTTGTTTATCACTGAGACTTGGGCAAAGGAGGACTCAGGCCCAGACTTTGCGGTTGCTATGCCATGGGGGTATGTGGTGGTGAGACTTGATAGAAGCATACGGAGGGGGGAGGACTTGCCATTATTTTTAGGGAGCAGCTGAGCTGTAGATTAGAGCCCGTTAACATCGTAGCCGAAGGTTGCGAGGCGGGGCACTTTAAAATCAAAAACAAACATTCTTTGATCTTAGCGGGTCTGCTGACCTACCATCTGCCTGGTTCCAAAAAGCTGTTCATTTTGAACTGGCACCAAGTGCTTGAACCCTTTATCTCTTGCGATAATCTCACCATTTTGGAGGATATTAACTTCATTCTGGAAGAAGAAGGTGACTGCAACACCAGGGCTTTCATGGATCTTATGCATAGTTTCGGCTTTAGACAATGGTTTAATGATTCTACCCCCAGAGCCAGACACATGCTGGATGGGATTTTTTCAAATCGAGAGACCCTGACGGTAGGCGATTGTTTTCCGTTAAGTTGGTCTGACCACAGTTTGGTGATGTTTAGTGTGCACAAGGCTTATGTGGTAGAAAGCACGTTGGGCCCCGCTAAAGGCGTTAAAAAATGGAGAAAAATCTCGGTTGGCACATTTGCGAATGCCCTTGTGAAATTTATAGAGAAGGATCTAAGGGGTCCAGTTTCAGCAGCAGAGAATTTTAACAATTGGGTTAGGTTGGCCATTGAGGAGGTTGCCTCTCTGGAGGAAACCATCTGCCTTGTGGTTTTCCAAGGAGCTCAAGGACCTTCAAAGGCAGTGTGGGATGCAGAAACGGAGATGGAGATTGGCACCTACGTTGGAAGAGAAAAACAAACATAGGGAGCTTATTCTCAAATGCAAAAGTGCTATCAAGGAGGCTAAACCAATGTTCTTCTCCCAGAGGATTAGATCTGCTATTAACATTAAGGAACTCTTCAATACGGTACACACCCTCCTATCACCTCCTATACATCAAGCGGTAGAAAACTTCCAAGTTTTCTGCAATAAGGTGGCAGAGTTCTTCAGAGACAAGGTCATGAAGATCTTCCCAGAATTTTCTATACATACTGATAGCCCTAGTGATCTCGGGATGGCAGAGTGGAAGGAGTAGTCTATTACTTCCGGTGGGTAAGGTACTACTCCAGAACTGCCTAATCACAGATGCTTAGCCAGGTTCTCCCCATTGCCTGTGACTAAAATTAAGACTCTGTTAGGAGGAACCACTTTGGGCTCACCAGACGATCCTTGCAAGCCGAGAGTTCTGCAGTTAGACCATTATCTTATTGCGGAGGCCTTGGGGAACGTCTATTTTCAGGTCTTGGAGTCTGGTGTGTACCAGCTGGGCTGAAAGGAGGCAGGGATCATTCCTCCGAAGAAAAAGTCTGATGGGGATTCTGGCGATTTAAAAAATCTGCACCGATTTCTCTGTTGCCTGCTCCAGGTAAAATCCTGGAAAAGAGTATCAACCAGGAATTGGCCCAGTATTTCTTGGATCAAGGGACCCTTCTCAAAATGGGTTCAGGAGGAACCACAGCACCAAATCGGTGCTTATAGCAACTACTGATTCCATTTGTAGGCAAGTCGACCAGGGAGGCACGGCTATTCCGGTACTGTTAGATCTGTCCACAGCCTTTGACACCATATCTCCATCTTTGTTGGTGCAGAGACTGCATCAGGCCAGTTGAAGGACGCAGCGCTTAATTTGTTGGGGTCCTTCCTGCTGGATAGTACTCTTACAGTCAGCTGTGGGGATTTCAGAGCCAAACCTTTCCAGCTCCCCTGTGGGGTTCCACAAGGGTCCTCCCTCAGTCCTACTCTATTTAATTTGTATGTTGCCCCTCTGGTGGGTTCTTTCGGTTTCCAGGTGTCATCCTATGCGGATGACACCCAGAACATTGTTTCCATCTCCGGTGACTGGGAAGAGGTGGTTGACAGGTTTAGGACTTTTATGACGGAAATTAGCAGAGGGATGAGGGAGAACTGGCTCAAAATGAACGGGGAGAAAACAGAGATCGTGGTTTTTGGAATAGATAGCTCGATCTGAACTAACCGATGGTGGCTGGAAACTTGTGGTACTTTACCCTTTCTGGCAGCTGCGGGCAAAAATCTGGGTGTAATTTTCGATAACACGTTGACTTTTGACACCCAGGTTAATAGAACAGTGAGCTCCTACTTCTGGATCATTAAGATCTTGAAGAAAACCCTGCCTTTTCTCCCGAAAGAACTTAGGGTGTCAGTGGTCATTGGCGTTATTACATCTCTCTTGGACTATTGCAGTGCCCTTTATTTAAATGTCAACCAGTGCTCTCTAAATAAGCCCTAAATTATCCAAAATGTGGCTGCACATTTGGTGTCTTTTAAAGTACTTTGCTTGCCTCATAAGGCTCTCCATCTACAGGGGTCGACTTATTTTGGGACGGCCTTTAATTGGTATGTTCCTACTAGGCCTCTGAGATCAGCTAGATGCAGTAAGATGGTGGTACCTGAGTGAGGAAAGACAGGTGGGGGGAACAGGCCTTCACAGTGGCGACTGCCAGGTTGTGGAACTTCCTCCCGGAACACATTAGGAGCTTAAACTCGTACCTGATCTTTCGTAGGCAGGTGAAAACGTGGTTATTTTTTAATTATTCCTCCCTTCAAATTAATTGCCTGGCAGTTGAGGTTTTCTCTGCTTTGGATCCTCACCTTTCACACGTCTCTCTTTTGGTTTAGCGATTTGATGCCTCCTGGTTTTACACGCTCTATAGATGCTACAATTATAATGTCACTGAATTCTTGTATGCATACTTCGCTCCAAAGCAACCTTTTGTCTTTTTTGAGTAAGAAACGTAATGAAAGTGCTCAGCACACTTAGGAATTTACCGAGAGCAGAACTCCATCAAACCCATGAATGATTATAACTGATCCTTTCCTTCGGGTATCAGAGCATCGACAATGGCCTCCACCAGATTCTCTTTGGTTCCACATCATGTGCAGATAATCTGTAACTTAAATAAACCACACAGGGCACTCTAAATATACATTTCTCTGCCTTCAGAGTCACACAATTTTCCTCCAACACCGTTAACACATGCCAATCTTCTATCATGGCTGGGTTAGTCTTCCACGTATACCAAGTCATATTGGGAACACGTAACTCCTTCCACATCTTTAAACAACATATCCATTTGGCACTGAAAAACAGCAGATGATGAAGTTAAACCAAAAGTCCTTCTTTTAAAACACAAAGCATCCTCCGGAGTGACAAAAGAGGTTAAGTGTCAGGATTTGTCATGTAGAACAATCTGATGGTATGTGGAAGCCATGTCCAGGCTAGAAAATATTTTGGAACCCTTAATTAGTGATAACATTTGTGTAAAGTGTGGCAGTGGATGCCTATCCACACAAATTCTAGAATTAAGGTCTTTGAGGTCAATAAACATTCCCAAACTTCCATTGAGTTTATGCTCCAGAGCTACAGGGGACAACCATTCTGATCCTTCGATGGGTTCTATAATTTCTTGCTCGCATAACATGTCTAGTTCCTTTCGTAAATCTGCTCTAACCACTAACGGAACCCTTCAACCTTAAGAACAACTGGTTCCACCTCCGACTTGAATTGAATTTCATTATTGAATCCTTTCAATATTCCACAGTTATCGGTAAAAACCTTAGGAAACCTAATTTCCAACTCAGAAATTTGTAATGCCCAAACAACCAAACAATCTTTTTTCAACAAAACTTCTTCCGCATTATTTGAGTCCAAATTTATCTGCAAATTACATTCTTCCAACCACCCCAATAATGATGAACCATATTTGGCCATGTACTCTGTAGCAGGTGTAAAGTTCCCTTCAAAGAACACAGTGGTATCAAACTCTTCCAAAAATTCAATAGGTTTTTCACTATATGCTACACTTCAGGTTTAATCACAGACCTTATTATTTCAATTGTTTGGAAACTTTTCCAATCATTCAAATCAATTAATGGAAACGGTGACCCGAAATATGTCATTATACTCACACAGCCCACACATACTTGACAATAGGGTCTCATAAAGGTGCTCATATCTATTTGAATCTTACCATTCTCATAAACTTCTGATTCATGTGAAACTTTTTCAAAACATAACACAACACTTTCATTGCTAGAATTCGAGAACTTGGAACTGCTTTCTTGTTCACTGATGACTAACCACTTTTACCTTCTCTTTTTTCTTGGATTTGTACACTTTGGCAAAACGATCCTTCTTTTTACGGTTTGCACATAACTTTTCAACAGCAAGACATGATAATGAATTTTTGCCAGTTCAAGATCCTCACGCATGCATACAAAGCCCTACATGATCAAGGCGATACAAAAGGGGATGATGGACGGAACGTTTGAGCCAATCAAACACTCACCCCCAGTCAACTGATCTGGGTTTAATCCATCATCATGCTTTAGCTCACTCCACCACCCCAGTTCAGACATGGCTATATGCAAATCAGTCTGACCCTGTGCCTCATGGGAACAGTACAGCCCGAACTGCCAAGCCATGTCTTCCCTGGACCGGAAACAAGCATCCTAGGACCGGTTTCTGGCATTCCAGCCGTCATCAGCCAGGCTTGCTTGAATCCAGTGGCAAAGTGAGCAAGGGACCCACGTCTGGGCATACCCCCGCCAACTTAGGGCGAACAAAGCGATACAAAGGGGATGATGGACGGAACGTTTGAGCCAATCAAACACTCACCCCCAGTCAACTGATCTGGGTTTAATCCATCATCATTCTTTAGCTCACACCACCACCCCAGTTCAGACATGGCCATATGCAAATCAGTCTGACCCTGTGCCTCATGGGAACAGTACAGCCCGAACTGCCAAGCCATGTCTTCCCTGGACCGGAAACAAGCATCCTAGGACCGGTTTCTGGCATTCCAGCCGTCATCAGCCAGGCTTGCTTGAATCCAGTGGCAAAGTGAGCAAGGGACCCACGTCTGGGCATACCCCCGCCAACTTAGGGCGAACAAAGCGATACAAAAGGGGATGATGGACGGAACGTTTGAGCCAATCAAACACTCACCCCCAGTCAACTGATCTGGGTTTAATCCATCATCATTCTTTAGCTCACTCCACCACCCCAGTTCAGACATGGCCATATGCAAATCAGTCTGACCCTGTGCCTCATGGGAACAGTACAGCCCAAACTGCCAAGCCATGTCTTCCCTGGACCGGAAACAAGCATCCTAGGACCGGTTTCTGGCATTCCAGCCGTCATCAGCCAGGCTTGCTTGAATCCAGTGGCAAAGTGAGCAAGGGACCCACGTCTGGGCATGCCCCCGCCAACTTAGGGCGAACAAAGCGATACAAAAGGGGATGATGGACGGAACGTTTGAGCCAATCAAACACTCACCCCCAGTCAACTGATCTGGGTTTAATCCATCATCATTCTTTAGCTCACTCCACCACCCCAGTTCAGACATGGCCATATGCAAATCAGTCTGACCCTGTGCCTCATGGGAACAGTACAGCCCGAACTGCCAAGCCATGTCTTCCCTGGACCGGAAACAAGCATCCTAGGACCGGTTTCTGGCATTCCAGCCGTCATCAGCCAGGCTTGCTTGAATCCAGTGGCAAAGTGAGCAAGGGACCCACGTCTGGGCATACCCCCGCCAACTTAGGGCGAACAAAGCGATACAAAAGGGGATGATGGACGGAACGTTTGAGCCAATCAAACACTCACCCCCAGTCAACTGATCTGGGTTTAATCCATCATCATTCTTTAGCTCACTCCACCACCCCAGTTCAGACATGGCCATATGCAAATCAGTCTGACCCTGTGCCTCATGGGAACAGTACAGCCCGAACTGCCAAGCCATGTCTTCCCTGGACCGGAAACAAGCATCCTAGGACCGGTTTCTGGCATTCCAGCCGTCATCAGCCAGGCTTGCTTGAATCCAGTGGCAAAGTGAGCAAGGGACCCACGTCTGGGCATACCCCCGCCAACTTAGGGCGAACAAAGCGATACAAAAGGGGATGATGGACGGAACGTTTGAGCCAATCAAACACTCACCCCCAGTCAACTGATCTGGGTTTAATCCATCATCATTCTTTAGCTCACTCCACCACCCCAGTTCAGACATGGCCATATGCAAATCAGTCTGACCCTGTGCCTCATGGGATCAGTACAGCCCGAACCGCCAAGCCATGTCTTCCCTGGACCGGAAACAAGCATCCTAGGACCGGTTTCTGGCATTCCAGCCGTCATCAGCCAGGCTTGCTTGAATCCAGTGGCAAAGTGAGCAAGGGACCCACGTCTGGGCATACCCCCGCCAACTTAGGGCGAACAAAGCGATACAAAAGGGGATGATGGACGGAACGTTTGAGCCAATCAAACACTCACCCCCAGTCAACTGATCTGGGTTTAATCCATCATCATTCTTTAGCTCACTCCACCACCCCAGTTCAGACATGGCCATATGCAAATCAGTCTGACCCTGTGCCTCATGGGAACAGTACAGCCCGAACTGCCAAGCCATGTCTTCCCTGGACCGGAAACAAGCATCCTAGGACCGGTTTCTGGCATTCCAGCCGTCATCAGCCAGGCTTGCTTGAATCCAGTGGCAAAGTGAGCAAGGGACCCACGTCTGGGCATACCCCCGCCAACTTAGGGCGAACAAAGCGATACAAAAGGGGATGATGGACGGAACGTTTGAGCCAATCAAACACTCACCCCCAGTCAACTGATCTGGGTTTAATCCATCATCATTCTTTAGCTCACTCCACCACCCCAGTTCAGACATGGCCATATGCAAATCAGTCTGACCCTGTGCCTCATGGGAACAGTACAGCCCGAACTGCCAAGCCATGTCTTCCCTGGACCGGAAACAAGCATCCTAGGACCGGTTTCTGGCATTCCAGCCGTCATCAGCCAGGCTTGCTTGAATCCAGTGGCAAAGTGAGCAAGGGACCCACGTCTGGGCATACCCCCGCCAACTTAGGGCGAACAAAGCGATACAAAAGGGGATGTTGGACGGAACGTTTGAGCCAATCAAACACTCACCCCCAGTCAACTGATCTGGGTTTAATCCATCATCATTCTTTAGCTCACTCCACCACCCCAGTTCAGACATGGCCATATGCAAATCAGTCTGACACTGTGCCTCATGGGAACAGTACAGCCCGAACTGCCAAGCCATGTCTTCCCTGGACCGGAAACAAGCATCCTAGGACCGGTTTCTGGCATTCCAGCCGTCATCAGCCAGGCTTGCTTGAATCCAGTGGCAAAGTGAGCAAGGGACCCACGTCTGGGCATACCCCCGCCAACTTAGGGCGAACAAAGCGATACAAAAGGGGATGATGGACGGAACGTTTGAGCCAATCAAACACTCACCCCCAGTCAACTGATCTGGGTTTAATCCATCATCATTCTTTAGGTTACTCCACCACCCCAGTTCAGACATGGCCATATGCAAATCAGTCTGACCCTGTGCCTCATGGGAACAGTACAGCCCGAACTGCCAAGCCATGTCTTCCCTGGACCGGAAACAAGCATCCTAGGACCGGTTTCTGGCATTCCAGCCGTCATCAGCCAGGCTTGCTTGAATCCAGTGGCAAAGTGAGCAAGGGACCCACGTCTGGGCATACCCCCGCCAACTTAGGGCGAACAAAGCGATACAAAAGGGGATGATGGACGGAACGTTTGAGCCAATCAAACACTCACCCCCAGTCAACTGATCTGGGTTTAATCCATCATCATTCTTTAGCTCACTCCACCACCCCAGTTCAGACATGGCCATATGCAAATCAGTCTGACCCTGTGCCTCATGGGAACAGTACAGCCCGAACTGCCAAGCCATGTCTTCCCTGGACCGGAAACAAGCATCCTAGGACCGGTTTCTGGCATTCCAGCCATCATCAGCCAGGCTTGCTTGACTCCAGTGGCAAAGTGAGCAAGGGACCCACGTCTGGGCATACCCCCGCCAACTTAGGGCGAACAAAGCGATACAAAAGAGGATGATGGACGGAACGTTTGAGCCAATCAAACACTCACCCCCAGTCAACTGATCTGGGTTTAATCCATCATCATTCTTTAGCTCACTCCACCACCCCAGTTCAGACATGGCCATATGCAAATCAGTCTGACCCTGTGCCTCATGGGAACAGTACAGCCCGAACTGCCAAGCCATGTCTTCCCTGGACCGGAAACAAGCATCCTAGGACCGGTTTCTGGCATTCCAGCCGTCATCAGCCAGGCTTGCTTGAATCCAGTGGCAAAGTGAGCAAGGGACCCACGTCTGGGCATACCCCGCCAACTTAGGGCGAACAAAGCGATACAAAAGGGGATGATGGACGAAACGTTTGAGCCAATCAAACACTCACCCCCAGTCAACTGATCTGGGTTTAATCCATCATCATTCTTTAGCTCACTCCACCACCCCAGTTCAGACATGGCCATATGAAAATCAGTCTGACCCTGTGCCTCATGGGAACAGTACAGCCCGAACTGCCAAGCCATGTCTTCCCTGGACCGGAAACAAGCATCCTAGGACCGGTTTCTGGCATTCCAGCCGTAATCAGCCAGGCTTGCTTGAATCCAGTGGCAAAGTGAGCAAGGGACCCACGTCTGGGCATACCCCCGCCAACTTAGGGCGAACAAAGCGATACAAAAGGGGATGATGGACGGAACGTTTGAGCCAATCAAACACTCACCCCCAGTCAACTGATCTGGGTTTAATCCATCATCATTCTTTAGCTCACTCCACCACCCCAGTTCAGACATGGCCATATGCAAATCAGTCTGACCCTGTGCCTCATGGGAACAGTACAGCCCGAACTGCCAAGCCATGTCTTCCCTGGACCGGAAACAAGCATCCTAGGACCGGTTTCTGGCATTCCAGCCGTCATCAGCCAGGCTTGCTTGAATCCAGTGGCAAAGTGAGCAAGGGACCCACGTCTGGGCATACCCCCGCCAACTTAGGGCGAACAAAGCGATACAAAAGGGGATGATGGACGGAACGTTTGAGCCAATCAAACACTCACCCCCAGTCAACTGATCTGGGTTTAATCCATCATCATTCTTTAGCTCACTCCACCACCCCAGTTCAGACATGGCCATATGCAAATCAGTCTGACCCTGTGCCTCATGGGAACAGTACAGCCCGAACTGCCAAGCCATGTCTTCCCTGGACCGGAAACAAGCATCCTAGGACCGGTTTCTGGCATTCCAGCCGTCATCAGCCAGGCTTGCTTGAATCCAGTGGCAAAGTGAGCAAGGGACCCACGTCTGGGCATACCCCCGCCAACTTAGGGCGAACAAAGCGATACAAAAGGGGATGATGGACGGAACGTTTGAGCCAATCAAACACTCACCCCCAGTCAACTGATCTGGGTTTAATCCATCATCATTCTTTAGCTCACTCCACCACCCCAGTTCAGACATGGCCATATGCAAATCAGTCTGACCCTGTGCCTCATGGGAACAGTACAGCCCGAACTGCCAAGCCATGTCTTCCCTGGACCGGAAACAAGCATCCTAGGACCGGTTTCTGGCATTCCAGCCGTCATCAGCCAGGCTTGCTTGAATCCAGTGGCAAAGTGAGCAAGGGACCCACGTCTGGGCATACCCCCGCCAACTTAGGGCGAACAAAGCGATACAAAAGGGGATGATGGACGGAACGTTTGAGCCAATCAAACACTCACCCCCAGTCAACTGATCTGGGTTTAATCCATCATCATTCTTTAGCTCACTCCACCACCCCAGTTCAGACATGGCCATATGCAAATCAGTCTGACCCTGTGCCTCATGGGAACAGTACAGCCCGAACTGCCAAGCCATGTCTTCCCTGGACCGGAAACAAGCATCCTAGGACCGGTTTCTGGCATTCCAGCCGTCATCAGCCAGGCTTGCTTGAATCCAGTGGCAAAGTGAGCAAGGGACCCACGTCTGGGCATACCCCCGCCAACTTAGGGCGAACAAAGCGATACAAAGGGGATGATGGACGGAACGTTTGAGCCAATCAAACACTCACCCCCAGTCAACTGATCTGGGTTTAATCCATCATCATTCTTTAGCTCACTCCACCACCCCAGTTCAGACATGGCCATATGCAAATCAGTCTGACCCTGTGCCTCATGGGAACAGTACAGCCCGAACTGCCAAGCCATGTCTTCCCTGGACCGGAAACAAGCATCCTAGGACCGGTTTCTGGCATTCCAGCCGTCATCAGCCAGGCTTGCTTGAATCCAGTGGCAAAGTGAGCAAGGGACCCACGTCTGGGCATACCCCCGCCAACTTAGGGCGAACAAAGCGATACAAAAGGGGATGATGGACGGAACGTTTGAGCCAATCAAACACTCACCCCCAGTCAACTGATCTGGGTTTAATCCATCATCATTCTTTAGCTCACTCCACCACCCCAGTTCAGACATGGCCATATGCAAATCAGTCTGACCCTGTGCCTCATGGGAACAGTACAGCCCGAACTGCCAAGCCATGTCTTCCCTGGACCGGAAACAAGCATCCTAGGACCGGTTTCTGGCATTCCAGCCGTCATCAGCCATGCTTGCTTGAATCCAGTGGCAAAGTGAGCAAGGGACCCACGTCTGGGCATACCCCCGCCAACTTAGGGCGAACAAAGCGATACAAAGGGGATGATGGACGGAACGTTTGAGCCAATCAAACACTCACCCCCAGTCAACTGATCTGGGTTTAATCCATCATCATTCTTTAGCTCACTCCACCACCCCAGTTCAGACATGGCCATATGCAAATCAGTCTGACCCTGTGCCTCATGGGAACAGTACAGCCCGAACTGCCAAGCCATGTCTTCCCTGGACCGGAAACAAGCATCCTAGGACCGGTTTCTGGCATTCCAGCCGTCATCAGCCAGGCTTGCTTGAATCCAGTGGCAAAGTGAGCAAGGGACCCACGTCTGGGCATACCCCCGCCAACTTAGGGCGAACAAAGCGATACAAAAGGGGATGATGGACGGAACGTTTGAGCCAATCAAACACTCACCCCCAGTCAACTGATCTGGGTTTAATCCATCATCATTCTTTAGCTCACTCCACCACCCCAGTTCAGACATGGCCATATGCAAATCAGTCTGACCCTGTGCCTCATGGGAACAGGACAGCCCGAACTGCCAAGCCATGTCTTCCCTGGACCGGAAACAAGCATCCTAGGACCGGTTTCTGGCATTCCAGCCGTCATCAGCCAGGCTTGCTTGAATCCAGTGGCAAAGTGAGCAAGGGACCCACGTCTGGGCATACCCCCGCCAACTTAGGGCGAACAAAGCGATACAAAAGGGGATGATGGACGGAACGTTTGAGCCAATCAAACACTCACCCCCAGTCAACTGATCTGGGTTTAATCCATCATCATTCTTTAGCTCACTCCACCACCCCAGTTCAGACATGGCCATATGCAAATCAGTCTGACCCTGTGCCTCATGGGAACAGTACAGCCCGAACTGCCAAGCCATGTCTTCCCTGGACCGGAAACAAGCATCCTAGGACCGGTTTCTGGCATTCCAGCCGTCATCAGCCATGCTTGCTTGAATCCAGTGGCAAAGTGAGCAAGGGACCCACGTCTGGGCATACCCCCGCCAACTTAGGGCGAACAAAGCGATACAAAGGGGATGATGGACGGAACGTTTGAGCCAATCAAACACTCACCCCCAGTCAACTGATCTGGGTTTAATCCATCATCATTCTTTAGCTCACTCCACCACCCCAGTTCAGACATGGCCATATGCAAATCAGTCTGACCCTGTGCCTCATGGGAACAGTACAGCCCGAACTGCCAAGCCATGTCTTCCCTGGACCGGAAACAAGCATCCTAGGACCGGTTTCTGGCATTCCAGCCGTCATCAGCCAGGCTTGCTTGAATCCAGTGGCAAAGTGAGCAAGGGACCCACGTCTGGGCATACCCCCGCCAACTTAGGGCGAACAAAGCGATACAAAGGGGATGATGGACGGAGCGTTTGAGCCAATCAAACACTCACCCCCAGTCAACTGATCTGGGTTTAATCCATCATCATTCTTTAGCTCACTCCACCACCCCAGTTCAGACATGGCCATATGCAAATCAGTCTGACCCTGTGCCTCATGGGAACAGTACAGCCCGAACTGCCAAGCCATGTCTTCCCTGGACCGGAAACAAGCATCCTAGGACCGGTTTCTGGCATTCCAGCCGTCATCAGCCAGGCTTGCTTGAATCCAGTGGCAAAGTGAGCAAGGGACCCACGTCTGGGCATACCCCCGCCAACTTAGGGCGAACAAAGCGATACAAAAGGGGATGATGGACGGAACGTTTGAGCCAATCAAACACTCACCCCCAGTCAACTGATCTGGGTTTAATCCATCATCATTCTTTAGCTCACTCCACCACCCCAGTTCAGACATGGCCATATGCAAATCAGTCTGACCCTGTGCCTCATGGGAACAGTACAGCCCGAACTGCCAAGCCATGTCTTCCCTGGACCAGAAACAAGCATCCTAGGACCGGTTTCTGGCATTCCAGCCGTCATCAGCCAGGCTTGCTTGAATCCAGTGGCAAAGTGAGCAAGGGACCCACGTCTGGGCATACCCCCGCCAACTTAGGGCGAACAAAGCGATACAAAAGGGGATGATGGACGGAACGTTTGAGCCAATCAAACACTCACCCCCAGTCAACTGATCTGGGTTTAATCCATCATCATTCTTTAGCTCACTCCACCACCCCAGTTCAGACATGGCCATATGCAAATCAGTCTGACCCTGTGCCTCATGGGAACAGTACAGCCCGAACTGCCAAGCCATGTCTTCCCTGGACCGGAAACAAGCATCCTAGGACCGGTTTCTGGCATTCCAGCCGTCATCAGCCAGGCTTGCTTGAATCCAGTGGCAAAGTGAGCAAGGGACCCACGTCTGGGCATACCCCCGCCAACTTAGGGCGAACAAAGCGATACAAAGGGGATGATGGACGGAACGTTTGAGCCAATCAAACACTCACCCCCAGTCAACTGATCTGGGTTTAATCCATCATCATTCTTTAGCTCACTCCACCACCCCAGTTCAGACATGGCCATATGCAAATCAGTCTGACCCTGTGCCTCATGGGAACAGTACAGCCCGAACTGCCAAGCCATGTCTTCCCTGGACCGGAAACAAGCATCCTAGGACCGGTTTCTGGCATTCCAGCCGTCATCAGCCAGGCTTGCTTGAATCCAGTGGCAAAGTGAGCAAGGGACCCACGTCTGGGCATACCCCCGCCAACTTAGGATTAAACCCAGATCAGTTGACTGGGGGTGAGTGTTTGATTGGCTCAAACGTTCCGTCCATCATCCCCTTTTGTATCGCTTTGTTCGCCCTAAGTTGGCGGAGGTATGCCCAGACGTGGGTCCCTTGCTCACTTTGCCACTGGATTCAAGCAAGCCTGGCTGATGACCGCTGGAATGCCAGAAACCGGTCCTAGGATGCTTGTTTCCGGTCCAGGGAAGACATGGCTTGGCAGTTCGAGCTGGACTGTTCCCATGAGGCACAGGGTCAGACTGATTTGCATATGGCCATGTCTGAACTGGGGTGGTGGAGTGAGCTAAAGAATGATGATGGATTAAACCCAGATCAGTTGACTGGGGGTGAGTGTTTGATTGGCTCAAACGTTCCGACCATCATCCCCTTTGTATCGCTTTGTTCGCCCTAAGTTGGCGGGGTATGCCCAGACGTGGGTCCCTTGCTCACTTTGCCACTGGATTCAAGCAAGCCTGGCTGATGACGGCTGGAATGCCAGAAACCGGTCCTAGGATGCTTGTTTCGGTCCAGGAAGACATGGCTTGGCAGTTCGGGCTGGACTGTTCCCATGAGGCACAGGGTCAGACTGATTTGCATATGGCCATGTCTGAACTGGGGTGGTGGAGTGAGCTAAAGAATGATGATGGATTAAACCCAGATCAGTTGACTGGGGGTGAGTGTTTGATTGGCTCAAACGTTCCGTCCATCATCCCCTTTGTATCGCTTGTTCGCTCTAAGTTGGCGGGGTATGCCCAGACGTGGGTCCCTTGCTCACTTTGCCACTGGATTCAAGCAAGCCTGGCTGATGACGGCTGGAATGCCAGAAACCGGTCCTAGGATGCTTGTTTCCGGTCCAGGGAAGACATGGCTTGGCAGTTCAGGCTGGACTGTTCCCATGAGGCACAGGGTCAGACTGATTTGCATATGGCCATGTCTGAACTGGGGTGGTGGAGTGAGCTAAAGAATGATGATGGATTAAACCCAGATCAGTTGACTGGGGTGAGTGTTTGATTGGCTCAAACGTTCCGTCCATCATCCCCTTTGTATCGCTTGTTCGCCCTAAGTTGGCGGGGGTATGCCCAGACGTGGGTCCCTTGCTCACTTTGCCACTGGATTCAAGCAAGCCTGGCTGATGATGGCTGGATTGCCAGAAACCGGTCCTAGGATGCTTGTTTCTGGTCCAGGGAAGACATGGCTTGGCAGTTCGGGCTGGACTGTTCCCATGAGGCACAGGGTCAGACTGATTTGCATATGGCCATGTCTGAACTGGGGTGGTGGAGTGAGCTAAAGAATGATGATGGATTAAACCCAGATCAGTTGACTGGGGGTGAGTGTTTGATTGGCTCAAACGTTCCGTCCATCATCCCCTTTGTATCGCTTTGTTCGCCCTAAGTTGGCGAGGTATGCCCAGACGTGGGTCCCTTGCTCACTTTGCCACTGGATTCAAGCAAGCCTGGCTGATGACGGCTGGAATGCCAGAAACCGGTCCTAGGATGCTTGTTTCGGTCCAGGAAGACATGGCTTGGCAGTTCGGGCTGTACTGTTCCCATGAGGCACAGGGTCAGACTGATTTGCATATGGCCATGTCTGAACTGAGGTGGTGGAGTGAGCTAAAGAATGATGATGGATTAAACCCAGATCAGTTGACTGGGGTGAGTGTTTGATTGGCTCAAACGTTCCGTCCATCATCCCCTTTGTATCTCTTTGTTCGCCCTAAGTTGGCGGGGTATGCCCAGACGTGGGTCCCTTGCTCACTTTGCCACTGGATTCAAGCAAGCCTGGCTGATGACGGCTGGAATGCCAGAAACCGGTCCTAGGATGCTTGTTTCCGGTCCAGGGAAGACATGGCTTGGCAGTTCGGGCTGGACTGTTCCCATGAGGCACAGGGTCAGACTGATTTGCATATGGCCATGTCTGAACTGGGGTGGTGGAGTGAGCTAAAGAATGATGATGGATTAAACCCAGATCAGTTGACTGGGGTGAGTGTTTGATTGGCTCAAATGTTCCGTCCATCATCCCCTTTGTATCGCTTTCGCCCTAAGTTGGCGGGGTATGCCCAGACGTGGGTCCCTTGCTCACTTTGCCACTGGATTCAAGCAAGCCTGGCTGATGACGGCTGGAATGCCAGAAACCGGTCCTAGGATGCTTGTTTCCGGTCCAGGGAAGACATGGCTTGGCAGTTCGGGCTGGACTGTTCCCATGAGGCACAGGGTCAGACTGATTTGCATATGGCCATGTCTGAACTGGGGTGGTGGAGTGAGCTAAAGAATGATGATGGATTAAACCCAGATCAGTTGACTGGGGTGAGTGTTTGATTGGCTCAAACGTTCCGTCCATCATCCCTTTGTATCGCTTTGTTCGCTCTAAGTTGGCGGAGTATGCCCAGACGTGGGTCCCTTGCTCACTTTGCCACTGGATTCAAGCAAGCCTGGCTGGTGACAGCTGGAATGCCAGAAACCGGTCCTAGGATGCTTGTTTCGGTCCAGGAAGACATGGCTTGGCAGTTCGAGCTGGACTGTTCCCATGAGGCACAGGGTCAGACTGATTTGCATATGGCCATGTCTGAACTGGGGTGGTGGAGTGAGCTAAAGAATGATGATGGATTAAACCCAGATCAGTTGACTGGGGGTGAGTGTTTGATTGGCTCAAACGTTCCGTCCATCATCCCCTTTGTATCGCTTTGTTCGCCCTAAGTTGGCGAGGTATGCCCAGACGTGGGTCCCTTGCTCACTTTGCCACTGGATTCAAGCAAGCCTGGCTGATGACGGCTGGAATGCCAGAAACCGGTCCTAGGATGCTTGTTTCGGTCCAGGAAGACATGGCTTGGCAGTTCGGGCTGGACTGTTCCCATGAGGCACAGGGTCAGACTGATTTGCATATGGCCATGTCTGAACTGGGGTGGTGGAGTGAGCTAAAGAATGATGATGGATTAAACCCAGATCAGTTGACTGGGGTGAGTGTTTGATTGGCTCAAGCGTTCCGTCCATCATCCCCTTTGTATCAGCTTGTTCGTCCTAAGTTGGCGGGGGTATGCCCAGGCGTGGGTCCCTTGCTCACTTTGCCACTGGATTCAAGCAAGCCTGGCTGATGACGGCTGGAATGCCAGAAACCGGTCCTAGGATGCTTGTTTCCGGTCCAGGGAAGACATGGCTTGGCAGTTCGGGCTGTACTGTTCCCATGAGGCACAGGGTCAGACTGATTTGCATATGGCCATGTCTGAACTGGGGTGGTGGAGTGAGCTAAAGAATGATGATGGATTAAACCCAGATCAGTTGACTGGGGTGAGTGTTTGATTGGCTCAAGCGTTCCGTCCATCATCCCTTTTGTATCGCATTGTTCGCCCTAAGTTGGCGGGGTATGCCCAGACGTGGGTCCCTTGCTCACTTTGCCACTGGATTCAAGCAAGCCTGGCTGATGACGGCTGGAATGCCAGAAACCGGTCCTAGGATGCTTGTTTCCGGTCCAGGGAAGACATGGCTTGGCAGTTCGGGCTGGACTGTTCCCATGAGGCACAGGGTCAGACTGATTTGCATATGGCCATGTCTGAACTGGGGTGGTGGAGTGAGCTAAAGAATGATGATGGATTAAACCCAGATCAGTTGACTGGGGGTGAGTGTTTGATTGGCTCAAACGTTCCGTCCATCATCCCCTTTTGTATGTACATGATCAAGTAGCATCCTACATCAACCATCAACTTAACTTCCATCTGCCCACAAGACACCTGTGCTCTGCCTCACTCACCCTTACACACACACCCGCATCAATTGCAGCCAAAGTGGGGGCCGCTCCTTCACCTACATTGCCACCATGACCTGGAACGACCTGCCCCTCCACCTCGAACAGCACCCTACATGGCGGACTTCAGAAAGAAACTTAAGACCTGTCTTTTCAACTGAGACACGGCACTGCAGCGCCCAGATACCCCTAGATGTGACAGTAATGTGCAATACAAATGCTGATAGATTGATTTCCCAGATCATTGGTATTTCCACATCTATAACATGCCAAGAGTTTAGAATTGCCTGAACTAACAGTTTTTTTCTTCCATTGGAAAAGTTCTGCTACTAATTCTTTACCTGAAGAGACATTGTGAGCAATAGACATTTTAGTCATTGAGGAAGCTGTATTTCAATACTTGAACCTAAGTCTACAGCCATATTCAACATTAAATTAGGTGTAGTTAACAACATTTCCTGGATCTTCTTAGTATTAGTATGTTAAACAATCTGGTCCCTAATTAGTTAATCGTCAAAATCTTTAAACTTCCAAAAAAGAGATTAAGGTTCTTAATGCCCCAACAAAACTTTGTATTGGCTCCCCAGAAAGTTGATGCTGTCTATAAAAATTGTGTCTTTCTAATATTACATTTTTGTGCGGCTTGAATCTTGCATCCAAAATCTTTAATGCCGAAGCATACTCATCCTCTACATCTCCTTCATCCAAAACTGACTGATGAGGTAAATGTTTCAAAATTTCCTTCCCTAAGTATAATTTTTCATATGAGTAAATGCCTCATTATCTATAGCATCAAGCTAAGCCTCAGAACCTTCCTTCCACTGTTCCCAATGAACATTGGGATGCCCTGGACTTGGAAAAAAGAAGATGGAGGCCCTATGCATTGTTGCATGAGGCTAAAGTGGCGGGTTTTGTGAAACCTGCTGTAATAGCTAAATACCTTATGAAAAAGAAGGCAATTAGTGCATAAAATACCAATTTCATAATCAATTGCATGCAATCTGCAAATTCACCTTACATTAAAGGTTAGGAACCAATAAAAAACATTGCAGTCTGAAAGATATTACAGTATTTTACCATGAAGCTGCAATTAGTACAAAGATGTGCATTTTACGAGCAGATGTTTACAGCATTGTACTATGTAGTGACAATCAGTACAAAGGTGTACGCATCACCTAGTACAATGAATGCACATACAGACTGATAACTGAAGAGAGTGTAAGGGGGTGTGCGTATCACCCAATGTGCTGGATAAAAGTACTCACAATGCTTCAGTTAAATATTTGTCCTGGTGCTGACCCGTTAAAGGCTGAATAGCAGATGTCCAGTTATGCCGAATATGCCCTAATCAACAAAACATGAAGGCCACTCATTAATTAAATTTTCCCCCTTTCACATGATGGGACATGTCACGCAAAAAAGTGACACACAGCAGCATCAGAAGATTTGAACAATGTATATGGCCGGAGAGTGTGAGTGTGCCCCAATGCACTTGCATGACCATAGCAGTCTTTGAGAGGTCTCCAGTGATCCTTTTCATATACATTGAATACATTTATTTGTTTTATTCAATGTGAGAGAAATTGGGTTGTTGGTTGAAGGGGGGGGGGGGCTGGGGATTGACCCCTGTTCAAACAACATCCACAATCCCCGTCAGGGTAAACCACAAAATTCACTAAATTGACCTGTGCTTAAACCTCTGGTCGCTTGGCACAAAAGCAGTCAGGCTTAACTTAGAGGCAATGCATAAAGTATTTATGCAGTACACAAGCATTAATAAAGTAAAAACACAACACAAGAAAAATCTCACACGAATTTAGAAAACTAGAGCTAAATGTAATAAATTATTTGCCAGCAAAATGACAAAAATCCAATCCGCAGAACCAGAGATATGCAATTTTAAAGATTTTAGGTAAGTAAACTGTGTAAAAGCACAATGCACCACTCACAGTTATCTGGTTGTGCGAGACCAGATGAAAGTCACAAGTTCAGGCAGACTGCAATGGAGCACGGGCCAGATTCAGGGACCAGGTTAGTCACAGTGAAAGAGTAAGCTTCAAAGTCCAGCGCAAAGGGTTCTGTTCACGGTGGAAGGGGCCACGAATGGCAGAGAGAGCGCCACAGATGGGCATTGATGTAGCGCGATGAGCATTCTGGCCATCAAGGACAGTCGTCGCTGTAGCGTGAAGATCCTGTCGAGCATCTCGGACTGTGGTGCTGGAGCTTTGCATTGGCGGTCACCATGAGCTGTCTATAGTGTTAAGTGCAGATCCTGCGCTCCTGGGCATTGTTGCCGGTCGCTATGGCGCAAAGAGTTGCTTTCACCGGAACTTCACATTGGTGGGCTGCGGAGGCTGCACGATCTTGGCACAAACAAACCCGTTCGCATTCGTGAGGAGCCCAAAACATTAAGAAAGCTCAACTGAAGCCACACCAATGGACCAGTACCTGCGGAGCACCACTTGGGGGGGTAGGAACTCCCTCCAGCAGGGGCCAGCAGAGCTCAGGCAGGTCCAGTTGCAGGTCAGCTAGGCAGTTGTAAGGAGCCTCTGGAGTGTGTTATGTCCCTGCAGCTCAAATGAGGAGGTCAACTGGCTAAACTTTGGAGTTACTTCAACCTGGGATGAAAGGTGCAGGTCCAGTCTTCCTTCCCAGCAAGTAGGGCAGCAGGCCACAGTGCAGCAGAAAGAGCAGCAGGGCAGCAGAGTGGTAATCCTTCTGGCAGTAAAGCAGCACAGCAGTCCTTCTTCTGTAGCATCCACAGGTCCAAGAGTGTACTGAAAATTGGGTCTGAGAGTACCCTTCTTATACACGGTGCCTTCTTTGAAGTAGGACTGTAGAATCCTACTAAAAATGAATAGAAACTCGGTCAGCACATTGGATGAAAGAGAACATTTATTATAATACGTGCAGCACAGAGGAAGACAGCCAGCCACCAAGTGTCCAAAAAGCGGACGTTTCACACAATCTTTTATTGTCTAAAACCACAAAAAGGAGTTGCAGTGCATGCCCAATAAAATTACAAGAATAAGACAGTTTCTCAAAAACGATGGACCGATGTATCACATGTACATCATCAGACTCTACAGGTTACACAATTATTGAATACTAGACAAATCAGGAGAGGCCAACACTGCAAGACACCTGCATGGTGCCAGATGGTGGGGTTCTTGCTACCCACGTGTCCTTTGATTGTGACAGTTGGGACTTTCGAAGCTAATGTAATACACTAGAAATGGTAACTGCAGTCTGTAATATTTGTAATATTTGTGCAGTCAGGGACACACAAAATAAGCTTTGTCGCTTCTAAATATGGTGTGGTCAAATGACTTTTGCTAAGCTAGCATCATGTGCTATGCGGATGGTGTCCTTGAGCAAGCCTTGCATTGCGATACCAGCTTACTTACAGTAAAAGTAGATCAGTTCACTTAGGGCCAATTCTCTTCTGCACACATTCTACAGGCCATCTGCAGTTATTGAGTTTCACAGAGGTGGTCAGACTGTTGGCATGAGGGAGCACTAAAAGATGGCTTCCACAGGAGATGTTTCAAGAAAATTCCTTTTGAAGTGCTTGAGGTTTCCTGACTCCCTTGTCTTGGTTCCAGGCTTGCTGCATGAACAATGCAGGGGTAACAAGTCCTTGGTGTGAAGGCAGAGCACATCCTATTCAGTTGCAAGTGGGGCTGTGCCCAGCTCCTCCTCCCCCTGATCCTGCTAATGGATGGCCCATTCAGGCACACCTAATCCCTCTATTGTCTGGCTGTCTGGAAGGAATATACAAAGTCCAACTGCCAACTACACCCAGTCATATGACACAGGGGAGGTTGCAGGCACCAAATAATTTAGGGTAGAAAAATGCCCACCTTCTAAAAGTGGCATTTTCAAAATTGTAACTTAAAATCCAACTTTACCATTAAAGAGGATTTTTTAACTACAATTTCTCAGACACCAAACGTGAAGTGCTTACCTGTTATCAATCAAATGTTATCACTTATTACATATAATAAGGCAACCCAGTTCTACTCTATGGGACAGGTAGGCCTCACAGTAGTGAAAAATGAATTTAGGAGCTTTTCACTACCAGGACATATAAAACTTAAAAGCACATGTCCCATCTTTTAATAACAATGCACACTACCCTATGGGCTACTTAGGGCCTACCTTATGGGTGACATATATACAATAAAAAGGGAGTTTAAGGCTTGGCAAGGGGATTATATTGCCAAGTCGTATTGGTAGTTTAAAACTGCATTCAGATATAATGCCAGGCATGGGACATGTTTAAGGGGCTACATAAGTGGGTGGCACAATAAGTACTGCAGGCCTACTAGTAGCATTTAATTTGCCAGCCCTGGATATGTGGTATACCACTGTACAAGGGATGTATACATACATTAAATATGCCAATCAGGTGTAAGTTAATTTTATCATGTTTAAAGGAGAGAGTACAAGCACTTTAGCAGTGGTACAGTGCATAGAGTCCTAAGGCCAACAAAAACGAATTCAGCACAAGTAGGAGGATTGAATGCAAAAGATTTATGGGGAAGACCGCCCTAAGGCTGATTGGTCTAACACAATGTATATGAGAAGGATCACTGTAGACTCTGTAGCAAAGAAGGGGGACTGTAGGGCTTGTTAACGGTGTCCAGCATACGTGCCCAGTCAATACATTACATGAAGAGTATGCTGTTCCCCAGGGCGGACAACGTATTAAGGAGGTAGGGGAAGGGAATCCTCCTTATCGGAACTAGAGTCCTCACACACCCAGCAAGCTAGGTGTCATGCTTCATCATCTGGACTTGCTCCTCGTCGGGTCGGCGCTGCAATACCCGACGGGCACCCGTAAAGGGGCTCTTTAGCGGAGATCTTTAGTTCCTGCCGTATGGTGCGTGGGTGTGAGGGCCCTAAAAAACAGTGTAGATGTGATGTGGGTGGGTGACGTTAAAAAAGGTTGGATAATCCAAATAAACTTTTTATTAAGGTGGTTATCCACCTTCTTAAAAGCAAACAGAGTGGCCGCTTTCTGGCTCTATGGTCCAGTGGAGCTAGCTCATCTCTCACAGTGTGGTCGACATGTTTGATGCATTGTGGTCAATACTGATCCATTGCATTTCATCAGGACCTATTATTTATACTATCTACACGTGGTGGTGGGAAAGGAGACTCCTACCTACCACACTTCATGGATGCGAGCACGAAGTCCCGCCAATCCTAGTGGTAACCTACACAAGGGGGGTGACAAGAAAAGCAGTATGTAGTCAGTAGATACTTCCATCTAGCAGACAAGTCAAATCACCCCAACATCCTCATAACAGTTGTCCATCTAGTGAGCAAACTAGGATTATAGTCTGACCCCTAGGTAAAAGTGTAATTAAAAGGGAGACTGGATTACAAACACGGCTAAAAGAGAGACTGGTGGAAAAGTAAAAGGCATTCCCTAAAAGGGGGTCAAATGTACAGAAGGTGACTCACCTAACTGAAGGGTAAAACTCACTCCATTCGGTATTTTGGGCTCCAGACACCAGTATCGTGGTGTCCTGCAGAGTTGGAGGCAAGGTAGACAATCCAAAGTTTAACTCTGGTTAACTAATCCAGCTATGCAATGGAACACGGCTGAAGCTGGTGTCCATGTATGGGGGAGAAGCTGAGAGCACACTGCCCACCCCTCCCCTGTCACTGCGGCCATACGTAGCGGCCACCCCAGTGAAGCATTTACGGTCAGTGGCATCGAGGACTGGTTTGCCTGCAGCCCACGGGGGAAGAAGGCAGGCCGCCCTGCCTCTAGCCGCAAGTGCGGCCCGGGAGCCACATAGGCCGTGAGTCACACATAGGGCAGCGGCAGGAGAAATGGTGTAAACAGGGCGTCCTAGTCCCCCCTCCGTACTGGACCCACTCGGTCCGTACGCCAATGTGGATAATTGCGCGGCCACCCCAAAACGGCACCCTCACTCACCTGTCCACGCTGGACGTGCGCCGGTAAACCTCCCGCGCGCCGAGCCTCAAAAGCCGGATCATACCCTTGCTACCATCAGAGTGTTGATTTATAGGTATTCCTAGCTTCCCGCGGCCTGTTACATAGGGGTTCGGCGTCACGCTACGTAGTGTCACGTGGTACAGTGGGCGTCTCAGCCGCCTCGAGTACACCAGCCCAGAAAACACAGCGGCCATCTTGGAGTGTGCAAAGAGAATATGCAGTCACAGGTAATTTCACTAGCTGTTACCCGTGTACTACCTGGTCATTGTGTGCATCCAATAGAATAAAATCAAATAAAAATGGGAAACACATGCGAGATCCTCCACGACGTAGGGACGCCAATCTGCATGCGTAATCTAGCCAGTTAGTTTGTTCACTGCTGCACCCATACCGGGGCTCTCTAGATGTTACAAGGATACAAACATGAGAATTAATCACACAAGTCCCAATCAGGACTATCCACATCCCTAATGACCGGCTGGTACATGTACCCACATGCTCCTGTGTATTAAAGCAGGCATGCAGGTGTTTGGGGCAAGACTCGTGTATTACAGCTGTCATGTTTCAAGTATGCACCCCTCCAGTTGTCAACTAGTAGTGGCCCTAAACAAGGTCAGGGGCTACTGCGAAGGGTAGAGATGCAACTATCTCCTCGCCAAAACGGCCCAGGAAATGTCATCATTGAGACCATGTGAGTTGGTAGAGAGACGGTGCACCCATCTCTGTTCTATTTTAAAGAGGGCCTGTTGTGTAATCTTGGGGTGTGCTTCAAGGACCACCCACTTAAGGGATTCTGCTGAATTGTTAAGCTCTTTGCAGTGTGTGTACATTTTGGTGGTTACTTTCATGCATCTAACATTGCTTTTGTGTTCAGTGATGCGTACCTTCACAGCCCTCATCGTCATTCCTATATATTTCGTGTCACAGGGACACGTCAACATGTATATACACTTAGATGTATTACAGTTGGTATGTCGGTTCAGCCTCCATGTGAATGTGTCAGTCAATGCGATCTCTTTGACGGATCTAGTTTGCTCACACACTGAGCAAGTGCCACAGGGGTGGTGCCCTGTTACAGGCGGGAGGTCCCATAAAGTCCTCTGGGTCAGTGGTTCCTTAGCTTTGGGCCTGGTGTGTATTAGGATGTCTTTGAGATTTTGCGTGCTTTTGAAAGCAAACCTGGGTCTCGGGAGGTTCAGATCTCCTGTGTTCTGTATTCCCCAGTGTTTGTTAATAATCCTCTTGATTAGTGTGGAATGGGATGTGAATGATGTGACACACGTTAAAACTTCAGTCTGCTCTCTAGTAGTACCATGGAGTAAAGATTCCCGTGGGTTGTTCATGGCCCTCTTGTAGGAGTTCCTGACCTGACGTGCCGGGTATCCCCTCTCCCTAAGGTTCTGTTGTAGGAGTTGGGCCTCTGTCTTGTAGTCAGTCAAGGTACTACAGTTCCCCCTGATGCGGAGGAACTGACCAAACGGTAGGTTGTTCCTGAGGGCCATCGGATGGTGACTACCGTATAGAAGGAGTCTATTCCTGTCTGTGTCTTTTCTGTACAGGGTCGTACTAAGTCCCTCATTGGTAAGTCTTATCCTTAGATCAAGGAAGGGGATACTCGTGTCTGATACGGTGTGTGTGAATTTGAGAAACACATTCTGTGTGTTGATCCATTGGCAGAATGCCTCACACTTTGCCATGTCGCCCCTCCAGAGAATGAGGATGTCATCTATGAATCTTTTCCATAGTGTCAGGTTGCTTCTATAGGGGTTGTTCGGGTTCATGATGACTTCCTCTTCAAAAGTTGCCATGTACAGGCAGGCCACATTTGGGGCAAAGGTACTCCCCATGGAAGTACCCTGGGACTGGTGAAATAGTTGTTTCTCATATTCAAAAAAGTTTTTCGTTAATGCTAAAGTGGCACACCCCATTATGAAGGAGACCAGAGTCAGTGAATCCCATTCTTCCTTCAGCAGACTGACCTCAATGGCATCCAGGGTCGCTCGTTGTGGAATGTTAGTGTATAACGCTTCCACGTCAAGTGTCACTAGAAGGTTAACATCGTTAAGGCTCTCAGTGTTGTCAATAATACGTAGTACGTCTGTTGTGTCCTGCACGAATGATGGTATTTTCCTCACCAGGGGCTGGAGGAAGTGGTCTCAAAACCTAGACAGTGGTTCCAGCAAAGACCCAATCCCTGACACTATAGGCCTCCCTGGGACCGGTGTTGTGTTTTTGTGGATCTTGGGGAGGGTATAGAAATACGGTGTCTTAGGATCTTTTGTTATGAGGAAATCCGCCTCCTTCTTTGTGATCTAGCCATTGTTTTCAGCCTCGAGGACCATTGTCGCTATCTCTGATGCGAGTCTAGGTGTGGGGTCTACCGCCAAGGGTGTGTAATGTCAGGTATTCCCAAGCTGGCGTCTACATTCTCTGTCATAGTCTGTAGTAGACTGGATAACAGTTGCCCCGGCCTTGTCGGCCTGTTTGATGGTGATGCTGGTATCGGTAGCCAATGTCATGGCAGCATTCCTTTCATCGTTAGAGATGTTGTGGAATGGGTTAGTCCTAGGGGAACCGGATAACTCTTTGAGTACCGCCCTCTCAAAAGTCAAAATCTCAGGTGGAATCATACTATTGTTTGGTGTAAATGTGGAAGGGTTGCGAAGACCAGAGTCACCGAGCTCGGGCGAAACCCTGTCTTGAAAGAAAGCCTTAAGGCGCACTTTCCTGAAGAATTCCTGTACTTCACACATCTCACTGAATTTATCAAGTTTAGGGGTCGGGACAAATCTAAGGCCTTTTTCCAGGACTGTCATTTCCGTGCTGGTCAGGTTCCTATCCGAGAGATTAACTACTAAGCCCTTTTTCTCTTGCTCACACTCCTGGTCTCTACTGAGTGTGGGGTCTGGTCTTGCCATTGAACACCCTTCTGTGCTCCTCTTCTTCGCCCTCTTCCTCTGCCCCAACCTCTGCCTAAAAAAGGGGGGTTACTCATAGGGAAGTATTGTGGTGGGCCCTGAGGATACATCGGGTATTGCCACGGTGGTGGAATCGGTCCTTGAAAGGCCGGACCATTGTTGTAGTTGGGGTAGGGCTGGTAGTTAGGTCTGCGTTGGTTGTGGTTGCCCCAGCTACCAGTGCTCGAATCGCTGTTCGAGGATCCCCTCCTGCTGTTGTCAGAGCTTTCGTCAGAGGAGTAACTACTCCTCGGTGCAGCGTAGTCATCCTTCAAGTAAGGATAAACTTTCTCCTTGTCAAACTTAGCTATCTTTCTGCAGTTTAGTAACCTTCTGTTTGAGGAGGTACTCCCTGTTTTCAGCGATCTCGTTGTTTATTTCCGTTAGCTTGGAGGTAAAGGCTGTTTTGGGGATGGAGGATTTCAATGCAGCTTCAGCTACCTGAATTCTGGCGAGAAGTGCATCCGCCAGCCTCTTGGCGGTGTTGATAATTAGGACCAGTAGGTCTTTGGTGCATTTCCAAGATACTTGGCATCAGTCTTTTTTGAAGGGACCATCTTCCAGAAAAATTCTGGGCAAGATGTTGACAATGAGGCCACGGGGTGCAATATTCGCTCGTAAATACTCTGTCATGAAAGCTCCATGCAGAGTGACTTTCAACCATTCTCTTTTCAGCGCCGCAATTGACGTCCAGTCTTCGGACTGTGACCCTGAGGCCACAGCACCCCCTGACCCGAGAAGGGAGGGGGCTGTTCTTAAAATGTCAGCTATGGCTTCATCATTGAATCATTGATGACATTCCCTGGGCCGTTTTGGCGAGGAGATAGTTGCATCTCTACCCTTCGCAGTAGCCCCTGACCTTGTTTAGGGCCACTACTAGTTGACACTTTACAATAGAAAAGGGGGGACTACGGGCTATATTTATTCAGGTCCAGCATACATGCCCATGTGTGAGACAAAAACAGAATGGTATGCAGTTCCTATTAAACACTAAGGGTTGATGTACAAATAATGAGTTCATAAAAACACACTAAAGACAGGAGGAAATCTCCTCCTTTTGGAAAAAGGACCCTCACACACCCCCCATCAGTGGGGTGTCTTGCTTCATCATCGGGTCTGCTCCTTATCGGGTCGGCGCTGCAATACCCGATCGGCGCCCTTGTTGGGGCCTTTTAGCGGAGATCTTTTTTCCTTTTTTTTGCCGTAAGGTGCAGTGCGTGTGAGGGCCCTAGTAAGTGTAGATGTGGGAGATACAAAAGTGAAGTTAAAACAGGAGGTAGAGGTCCACCCAGAACTATTTTAATGAATGTGGCCACTCTCCTGATTAAAAACGTGAATATCGCGCTCCCCTGTTATAGGGTTACAGGGGCATGCGCTGTCGGGGTCAACATGTTTCTTGCCCTTATTTCTATTCGAAGGCAATTCTTCAGGACCAATACCAGATCTATCCACACTTTTTGGTTGTGGTCTCCAATTAACTAATTAAGTGACCACCATTACAGCACCCTAAAAAGTGGTACCTGTAGATCTAGGACATCAACCTGTAGGAGACAAGATGCATAGAAATTTATCAGCACATAGCAGCAACGTACTATACTAGTACCGTGTTATATTAAAATATAAGTAGTCAAAGGCATGCATCACTCTAGGTGGTTGTGATCATGCACAGGGCGAATCGAAACAGCATTAAAAAAGGGCAGCATTAACACCGGCAGCATTAACAAGTTTCTAAGTTAGTACAAATACTGCTCGTGTTATAGAACTCACCCCATTCGGGTCAGAATATTGCTTCATAGGTTTCACGGCAAGTGTTGACACTGAATAGTGCAGTGTCCTTTGGAAATATGAGAGATAAAAAGATTTATTATATCATGATTATATAGAGTTCTCACTAAGCTCAATCTTGTTGTGTTTGTTCATGGTCAAAGCAGAGTCGATGTTGGATAGGAGCGCTCATGTTTATTGTCACACTCACAGTGGCCGACACAGCACCCTAAGCCAAACCCCCTCGGCGCAACCAAGACGGTAACGCTGCGGGACAGGACCAGGTGCCGTCGATCGCCACGTGAGTCAAATAACACTCTCCGCATGTAATCGTCAACATCGTCAGCCACTTAGGTAGGAAACATGGGGCCAATTAGATTCCCCTCCGGTGCAATCGAGCTAACCACACCAATCCCTTGTGCGGCCATATCCCTCAGCGGGCGCCCGGTTGTAATTCAACACACGGGCGTTAAGGCCAGCGTCTCGGGGCACAGTAGCGCAGAGAAATAGGTGGGGGCTCCAAGGTCCTGCCTCACGTAGTCCCCATATACTAGGGGTGCAAGGGCACAGTCAAACCAACAGTGGTCTAGCCCATAGTCGAAATATCGATTGAACTTACTTGAATGATCCACGCAGTTGGCGGGAAGACCTACCCTCACACTGCCGGTCCCGGGAGGTACTGGTAGGCGCGAGCGCCGTTCAGTTAACCTCTCGGCGGCCAGCGTGGTGGGCGGGTCCTTACCCCTCTGCGTTAGAGCTGCTAGAACGTCAACTCAAACACCGTCTGACGCCATGATGGAAGTGGCGAGTGCGCATAACTAGTCGGTGGCGCTCAACCAACGGAATATGCAGGTTTAATGTATTGGTGTGTTTTAAGTCACATTAATACTCTAATGTCGAAATTTAGGCATAAATTAGCACTGTCCGGCGTCATACTTAGAGTGATAAATACAGTGTTGTCACTAAGTGTGATGTGTGATACCGGTGGAGGATTGGTCTGGAAAGCAGTAGATCTAATGGGGCTCCACCCAAGTAAAGGGTAGGGCAAAATAAGTGATTAGATGCCTCATAACACATCACCATCAAATTCAATCCATAGTGATTGTGTAGTTACATGGTAAAATATCACGTGTAAAAGGCGTTACTAGGGAGGATAAATGTATGTTCATGTCAACATAGAGAGCTCACGGTCAGATGGTATCACCCTGGGTCATCTAAGTTAGCTCAGGGTGTGTAACAGTCCTGTACTGTCGTGACACAACGGGGTTACTTTATGTCCGATATGTTAATGTCGGTCAGTGTCATATGAACATTTAGGTGACAGAGATCAATGTACTATAAAGACAAAGGTCTAGTCAAGATGTTATCTCATCAGGGCCCCCCATGGAATATCCTCGTTAAGGCCCTCTCTGTCTGAGGCTAATCGTAACACCCACCTCTGTTCGATTCTGAAGAGGGCATCTTTAGTTACACAGGGATGTGCTTCTAAGACACACCAACTGATTGAGTCTGGTGAGTGACGCAGTTGGTCAAAATGTTTTGTCATTTTGGTGTTTGTCTTATGGCACCTGAAATTACTACGGTGTTCTGTGATCCGTGTTCTCACTGGTCTGGTGGTCATCCCTATATATAAGAGTTTACATGGGCATATTAACACATAAATACAATTAGTTGTGTTGCAATTTGTATGTTTATTGATCATCCACTTAAACCCATTTGCAAATGTGATCTCTTTCGTCATTTTTGTAAAGGGACACACCGTGCATGAACCACAGGGGAAATGCCCCCTCACTGGTGGTAGGTCCCACAGGGATCTCTGTATATTGGTATTATGGACCTTTGGTCTGGTATGTATGAGCATGCCTTTAAGATTGCTCGTCCGTTTAAAGGCAAATCTCGGGGCTGGGAGGTTAAGGCTCCCTGTGTTCAGAATGCCCCAATGTTTTTTGATGATGTTCTTTACTCGGTTGGAATCAGGTGTAAACGTAGTCACACACGTAAGAGAATCACCTTGTTCTTTTTGTTTAATCTCTAGTAAGCTTTCTCTGTTGTTATTTCTTGCTCTTTTGAGAGAGAAAGATATGTTACGTTGGGGGTATTCCCTTGTACGTAAGTGGGTGGCTAGAACTATAGACTCCTTTTGGAAGTCTGTTACTGAGCTACAATTCCTTTGGATACGGAGGAACTGTCCGAACTGTAGATTTTGTTTGAGAGCTCTTGGATGGTGGCTACTAAAATGCAACAGACTATTCTTATCTGTAGGTTTACGGTAGAGAGTAGTCGTGATGTGCCCACCGTCTAATCTAATCAAAAGATCCAGGAACGGTATCTCACATTCAGAAATGGTACTGGTGAATTTTAAGTAAGGGTTAAGGGTATTAATCCACTCACAAAAGTCTTCGCATCTTGTCCGATCACCTTTCCAAAGGATCAAGATGTCATCTATGAATCTTTTCCATAGGAGCACATTCGCCAAAAAGGGGTTGTTGATATTAAGAATCTCCCTCTCCTCGAACGCTGCCATGTACATACATGCCAGGCTCGGCGTGAAGGTACTCCCCATAGATGTGCCCTGTGTTTGGTGATACAATTGTTTGTTGTATTCGAAGTAGTTTTCCGTGAGGGCTAACGTAGCACACTCAAGTATGAATGCCACATGGGTGCATACTTGAAACATGACAGCTGTAATACACGAGTAGTGAAATTACCTGTGACTGCATATTCTCTTACACACTCTAAGATGGCCGCTGTGTTTTCTGGGCCGGTGTACTCGAGGCGGCTGAGACGCCCACTGTACCACGTGACACTACGTAGCGTGACGCTGACCCCCTACGTAACGGGCCGCAGGAAGCTAGGAATACCTATAAATCAACACTCTGATGGTAGCACGGGTATGATCCGGCTTTTGCGGCTCGGCGCGCGGGAGGTTTACTGGCACACGTCCAGCGTGGACAGGTGAGTGAGGGTGCCGTTTTGGGGTGGCCGCGCAATTATCCACATTGGCGTACGGACCGATTGGGTCCAGTACGGAGGGGGGACTAGGATGCCCTGTTTACACCATTTCTCCTGCCACGGCCATGTGTGTGACTCACGGCCTATGTGGCTCCCGGGCCGCACTTGTGGCTAGAGGCAGGGCGGGCTGCCTTCTTCCCCCGTGGGCTGCAGGCAAACCAGTCCTCGATGCCACTGACCGTAAATGCTTCACTGGGGCTGGCCGCTACGTATGGCCGCAGTGACAGGGGAGGGGTGGGCAGTGTGCGCTCAGCTTCTCCCCCATACATGGACACCAGCTTCAGCCGTGTTCCATTGCATAGCTGGATTAGTTAACCAGAGTTAAACTTTCGATTGTCTACCTTGCCTCCAACTCTGCAGGACACCACGATACTGGTGTCTGGAGCCCAAAATACCGAATGGAGTGAGTTTTACCCTTCAGTTAGGTGAGTCACCTTCTGTACATTTGACCCCCTTTTAGGGAATGCCTTTTACTTTTCCACCAGTCTCTCTTTTAGCCGTGTTTGTAATCCAGTCTCCCTTTTAATTACGCTTTTACCTAGGGGTCAGACTATAATCCTAGTTTGCTCACTAGATGGACAACTGTTATGAGGATGTTGGGGTGATTTGACTTGTCTGCTAGATGGAAGTATCTACTGACTACATACTGCTTTTCTTGTCATCCCCCTTGTGTAGGTTACCACTAGGATTGGCGGGACTTCGCGCTCGCATCCATGAAGTGTGGTAGGTAGGAGTCTCCTTTCCCACCACCACGTGTAGATAGTATAAATAATAGGTCCTGATGAAATGCAATGGATCAGTATTGACCACAATGCATGAAACATGTCGACCACACTGTGAGAGATGAGCTAGCTCCACTGGACCATAGAGCCAGAGAGCGGCCACTCTGTTTGCTTTTAAGAAGGTGGATAACCACCTTAATAAAAAGTTTATTTGGATTATCCAACCTTTTTTAACGTCACCCACCCACATCACATCTACACTGTTTTTTAGGGCCCTCACACCCACGCACCATACGGCAGGAACTAAAGATCTCCGCTAAAGAGCCCCTTTATGGGTGCCCGTCGGGTAATGCAGCGCCGACCCGACGAGGAGCAAGTCCAGATGATGAAGCATGACACCTAGCTTGCTGGGTGTGTGAGGACTCTAGTTCCGACAAGGAGGATTCCCTCCCCCTACCTCCTTAATACATTGTCCGCCCTGGGGAACAGCATACTCTTCATGTAATATAAGGATCACTGTAGACCCCTCATAAAAATCTCTGACAAAACCGTATTAAATATACCTACTGCTAACCCAGATTCTGAGAATTACCAGGTTTACCTTGTGTCTCAGAAACTAGCTCCTGACCTACGCGCTATGCCCTGTAAGTCAGCACTGCCGCACCCTCAATCTGCTCAAAAGTCCTGATCTTTTGCCGTTGCCACGCAGAAAAGAAAATGGTGAATAGCCGAGGAATGGTCTACAAGAGCAGCAAGTAGGGCAACAATATGCATGCCACACCAAGCACCCCACCAGGAAAATAGCTTCAGCAGAGAACAGCAGCAATCTCAACTTGTCTCTCCCAAAACCAATCACAAGCGACCCACCATGGAACAGAACTCTTGTGGAAGGCTGTGACCGCTGTGACAACGGGGTAGGAGCTCCTAGGAATGCAAATAGAAGCGAAGGCAGGATGATATGTATGAATACATGAGATTCGAGGCAAGGCTGATGCACGTCGAGTTCAAGACTGCCAGTCCCTTGTTGCCAATGAAAAGATGCCAGGATACAACATTAAAGGCAGGTAATCTTCTTTATTTGAGCATCAAGGTACACACCAACTGACTTACACTTCATACAGCAACACTCCATTTTCTAGCACACTCCAATTCTACATGTCATATCATCATACATTTCCCAAGTAAGAACCCAACACTTTACTTTTTACTATTTGTTTTATGTTTACTTTTCCCCCAAGTGGACTTTCAGCTTTTAAGGATTTCCAAATTGTTTTACAGTTTTTTATCCTTCAGTCACTATTTGTTCAGCATGAACATTTTGTTATTTTAAATGTATGTTGGAAGGTGGGTTATTAGTAGTGGTAAATAGGCACCCACCACTGGAATAAGGCAAACCACCCAGTCTAAGGTCCAGTATAGGTCTCCAAAAATTCTTCTCATGCTCAACCCTTGGTAGCTTGGCTGCAAGCAGGCAGGTTTCACTTAAGAGACAGGTATGTAACACATTTAAAAACACCAATTCAGTAAATAAGTATGACACAACACACAATAAAAATCCCACACCAATGTATAAAAATAGGAAATATTTTATCTTTAAATTGACACCAAAACGGGAATTGGAGATACAAAGTTTAAAAAAATAAACACTTTTTAGCACTTAGAAATTTATAGCGCCACTCTGGGACATCTGGTCGTGCTTGACCGGGACAAAGTCAAACTTACACGCCGATGGTGATGGAGCCATGCAGGGATACACTGAGCAGGAGGCTTCAGTCAAAATTGTACCTTCGGACTTACAAACGTTTCTGGAGCTTTTTCTGCCAGGGTCCCTCGATGCTCTTCACCAGTCTGGATTTGGTGAGAATTCGCCGGCTTGACTTTCAGGGAGCTGCTGGTCAAACTCTGGAATGACAGTGGAATGAACCTGGAATTCGGGTCGGGTAGCGGTTGAAGGTGGCCAGCTTGGCTCTCGCGGTTGAGTCGGTCGCGTTAAGGAGCTTTTTTCCAAAGTTGCTCCAAACATCTCCAAACCTCTATAAACTTTTGGAACTTCTTCCTGAAGTTCCTCATGAGGATCCAAAGGGTCAAAAACACAATCCAAGGGTCTGGAAGCTCCAAGATGGTCCTTGAAAGTTTGGGACCACAATTCCCACAATGCACCTGGCCAAAACCCTTAAAAGTCCACTGGACGCACTCCAGGCAGTGGACTCTTGGTACTGATGATGCAGGTGAGCTCTGTTAACCTGTAGCTTGCAGGAGGTCCACTCTTTAACCCTTTAGAAGCAAGGTACATCCACAGGGCTGTTGTTCCAGATAATGCAGCAGGCACAGTCAGTCAGAATTCAGAACCTGGTGGTGCAAATCAAGTTTCCAGCATGGCAACCCTTTTTCTTCTCTTAGTTTCAAGCAGCAGATCTGAGAGGCTCTGCACCTGTCACATATTTTTTTTGTGTTTTCTGGGGTCAAGCAGGAGAGCACTTCTGTCCAACGAGGTGCAAGCAACACCCCAGATCATGACCATTCACTCCAAAGTGTGGCATAATTGTCACGATTCCTGCCACAGCTCTCCTCTTCTTAACTATCACAATATACTGGCATGACTCATATCATTCTTCCCAACACTTATGAATGAACACAGGTCTTGTACCCCAATGTTTGACCATATTACATGATTTTGGTAATAGCTAGCTGCAACTGGTGTTCCCTGGTTTGTTTTAAAAGGCAAAATAGCTATTACAAATGTTTTACCATGCATATGCAAGGTCAGGTTTCAGGCGCCATGGAAACATCCAGAAAATCCACCAGAATAAGCATCAAGCAATGGGCATAGATTACATCAACGTGAACCTTCTGGAAGGCAGCCTTCATCAAATTAATCCCCTGCACCTAATCCTTGCTATAAACAATTAGAACGCGAACTTTGGTAACATTCTAAAACACCTTCTAGAAGACAGCCTCATCAAATTAATCATCTGCACCTGTTCCTTCCTATAAGCAATTAGAACGTGACCTCAGTGAACATTCTAAACCACCTTCTAGAAGACAGTCTCATCAAATTAATCATCTGCACCTGTTCCTTGCTATAAGCATGGAGCGAGCGACCTTTTGTGAACATTCTAAAGCTCCTTCTAGAGGGCAGCCTCATCAAGTTAATTATCCTCACCTGTTCCTTGTTGCAAACAATTAGAATGTGACCTTTATGAACGTTCTGGAACAGTCTTATTTAAAGACTGTCCCCTCTCCTCCCCTACACTTAGCCTCTTCTCCTGTCACTTACCTGTTTCCCGGCTTTTAGGACTCTGTCTTGCCAGCTCCCTTGATCCTCTCGCTTTGACCTCACTACAATAAACATCCCACATTAGTCTTGCACCTGGATGGAAAAAAGAACAAGAATAAAAGGAGAGACGCATTAACAGACTTGATTTTACTACACGCTGAGCTCAGTTCGAGCATTGTGCTGCAAACAAAGGTAAACATTGTTTTTGTTCAACTTGTACACACTGTTGGCAGGGCTCTGGGTAAACATCGTTTACCACGCATGCAATACAACGCATGCCATTACAATGCAGTCATTACAACGACCGTGTTGTTACATTGCATACCATTCCAACGCAAGTCAGAACAACAGCTTGCTGTAGGAGGCAGAAGGTGTTGGATTTAAAATCCAACACCTTCCCTACTGTTGCACAGACTGGAGTTGGAATAGTAAATTATACTATTCCAAAATCCAGCGCCCCCGTTGTTCCAACTTGCGTTGTGCTGGTATGAGATGTAACAATGTGGTCGTTGTAATCACAGCGTTGTAATGGCATGCATTGTAAACGCATGCGATGTAACGTGGCCTATTCAGGGCTCTGCCAGAGAGGACTTGGGTGAAGCAAACCTCGTCCAAATGTGCTTGTGGGTTTGACGCTGAAATCATACTCACTACAGTTTCGAGAACTTTGATGAAGGGGACTCTATGGACAATCTCAATGAAACAAAACAACAACAAAACTAAAGGTAGGTTGAGATTTGAAAAGCTTTCATGAAGTGATACCTTAAGAGACACAGAGTTAATACTAGACTAAAGCCTTATTATTTGTTTGTTTATAGGTACCATATCTGCTGGTACCATTCATCAGACTGGTGTGAATGCCTGCTGCAGTGTTGCTGTTGAGTAGAAGAGCCACAGCTTCTTTGACTCTACACGTTCTCTCCATCCCAACTCCCTTCCCTCTGGGATTTGCCACTGGAGCAGTGTCTTCTCCTGTAAACCGAGGGCAAGTATCGTGAGGATTCGGGAATTAGCATCACCGCCCCATTGGAATCATCTGGGTTCCAGGTAGGTGACTTATAACAGAAGGCTAGGCCACATACCCAACATTCCTTTTGGGCGGTGCCATCACCAATCAAGACCAAATATTCACGGTCAGTCTAGCATGTGCCTTACCAGGGGACCTCAATGATGCTAACAATCTGTCTGAGCTAATGCAGCAGTTGCAACTAGATCTGAATGGGTTAAAAGCAGAAAATGCAAACTTAAGAAAGAGTTGCAATGAGAGAGGACACATTTCACACAATGGAGGGATACTAAACCCAAGGATAGTCACCCAGTTTTGACCCAGACTGTGCTCGGAGAACCATTTCAGAGAGGGGTGTTTACAACTACTGACCAGAATCTGCATGTATCTGTCTCTACACCCAGGCCTGTGCCCTTAGCAGCTCCAGAACGCTTTCATGGTGACAGTACTACATTTGCAGCCTTTATGAGTCAATGCCAATTACATTTCCTATGCAACCCTCAGGCGTTCCCCAATGACACTGCTAAAGTAGCATTTGTAATCTCTTATTTGGGAGGTGTTTCTGCTAACTGGGCAATTCCTTTAATGGAAACAAACGATGCCCGTTTGTACAACTATTCTGCTTTTAAGGCTGCCATGATTGAGTTGTTTGCAAACATGTTTTAATCCAAGCAAGCGGCAATGAGTTTTAAAGCGACAACAAGGTTCTAAGGACCTGCTGACTTATATCACTACTTCCAATCAACTCGTTGCGGAAACACGCTGGCCGGAAGAGAAGGAACATCCTTATTCTATCGAGGGTTAAGAGATGATCTTAAAGATTCCCTCTCGCACATCGTTGATCTGCCCGACGATTGTTGCAGAATGGATTGATCTTGTGGTTAAGCTAGATCACCGATTGGGCGAGCGAAAGGGTGACCGATCTTGCAGTGACACCAGAGTGATTGTTCTCAAAACCGAGAAGGAGACAGACAGTAAGACTCTTGATACCAAACCTATTCAGATAGAAGGTACAAGGGGTCCACTATCTAATGAGGCAAAGGAACGTTGCCACAAATTATACCTATGTCTTTATTGTGGCAAAGCTGGTCATTTTGCTAGGGAATGTTCTGCAAAACCAAAAAAGACTAAGGCTGTAGCTAGTGTAGAGGTCAATCAAGAAACGGGAAAACTAAGGCTTTCAGCCAGAAAGGAGACCGTCTCGTCGACAGAAGCCATTCAGATCTCACAATATCTGACCAATGTAGGAACACAAATTCTGACTATCCGAGTCACAGTAATCTTTTCCTCACAGTGGAGGCACATAATATCCATGCTTATTGACTCAAGGGCCACAGGCAATTTATTTGATCTGACCCTAGCTGCCAAGCTCAGGCTCACAAAAGTTTCCAAAGAAAAACCTGAGCCTGTGCGAGGAGTAGATGGTTCAGAGTTGTCTTCTGGACTAATTTGTTTTCAGACAGAGGCTCTAACTTTATTGTGCGATAATGGGCATACTGAAAGACTTGTCTTTGATCTAATAGACACTCCCACATTTGGGGTAATTTTGGGAGTACCTTGGCTAGAACACCATAATCCAAAAATCGATTGAGTACACCACACCATAACCTTGGACTCACCATTCTGCACTACTACCTGCTACCAAAAAGCTCCAGAGGTGGGAATACCTATGCATTGCACCTTGGTCCAAGGAACAGAAAACCTTAAACTACCCAAAGAATACCAGGACTTTCAAGATGTTTTTGACCTCATGAAAGCCACCCAACTGCTCCCACACAGAGCCTTTGATTGCCATATAGATCTCCTCCCAGGAATAACGCTGCCCTACAGTAGAGTTTATCCATTGACAGACCTGAAACTCAATATGCAAATATCTGGATGAACTACTAAAGATAGGTTTTATACACCACTCCACGTCGCCTGTGTCTTCCTCACTCTTCTTTGTACCCAAGAAGAATGGGGAGTTGAGGGCTTGTGTGGATTATGGGGTGGTCAATAAGGTGACTATTTAGAACTGCTATCCTCTCCCGTTAATTCCGGTACTACTTGATCAGGTGAGAAATTCCACCAAAAACATGAAACTAGATTTACGGGGAGCTTTCGACTTAATCTGTGTACCAGAAGGTGATGAATGGAAAACCGCCTTTCGGATTACGTTCGGGCTGTTTGAGTATACTGTTATGCTCTTCGGGCTATGTAATGCTCCGGCAGCATTTCAATATTTAATTAACAAGGTCTTGAGGGAGTTTTTGGATGTTAGTGCAATCGTCTACATAGACGACATTCTGATTTACTCAAATACACACCAAGAACATGTACAGCATGTACGTGCCATCTTGCAGCACCTTAGGGAAAATGCTCTCTTTGCTAAATTAGATAAATGTTCCTTCCATGCACAGTCAGTAGAGTTTCTGGGGTATCACGTACCTCCGACAGGCATCACTATGGACCCCAAAAAGGTTGAAGCCATTACCAATTGACCAACTCAAACAAATGTGAAGGAAATTTAACAGATACTTCACTTTGCCAATTTTTATCGTCGTTTCATCCCGCACTTTTCAGAGATAGTGGTGCCCATAAAACAGCTGCTAAAAAAGAGGCAATCATTCGTGTGGTCTCCAGAAGCCAATCAGGTGTTGCAACTGTTAAAAACGAAATTCACCACTGCACCCATTCTTCAGCATCCCAATCCAGACCAGCCCTATTACATCGAAGCCAATGCTTCACAGGTAGCCATAGAAGGAATTTTATCTCAAAAGAACCCAAGAACTAGCCACATGCATCCCATAGCCTTTTATTCCCAAAAACCTCTATCAGCGGAGCAAAACTATACGATGGCTGAAAGAGAACTTCTGGCCATCAAACTGGTGTTCACTGAATGGAGGCATTACCTAAAGGGGGCTAAACATACAATCACAATATTCTCAGATCATAAAAATTTACAATTCTTTAGCTCCGTTAGAACTCACACCCCTGCCAAATGAGATGGCTGCATTTCTTTAGTGGGTTTAATTTAATCATCACCTATCACCCAGGGACCAAGCAGTTACATTCTGATGTTCTTTCTAGACTAGGGTATGCTCACTCTTCCCATTCCACATCAGACTTCCCTACTATCATTCCACCGGAAAAAATAGTCGCAGTCAGCAAGGATGACATCTTTATAGCGGCCTTACATGAAGAATATAAAAAAATAAAGGCCGAAGAATAGATCAAAACACCTAACCTTACTATCACAGAAAAGCTGATCCTTCACACACAGAAACTATCCCTACTATAGAATTACGATGTCAGGTAATTCAAAGGAATCACGACACAGCATTAGCAGGACACCCAGGTATAACGAAAAACCCTAAAGAATTTTAAAAAAAGCTTCTGGTGGAACAACATGTAGAAGGATATACAAGAATATGTATCTAGTTGCCCAACTTGTGCACGAAACAAGAACACTCACACTGCGCCTGCAGAATAATTACAGCCTCTGCCTATACCCTCAGTTCCTTGGTACACCATTAGTCTGGATTTTATTACTAACCTTCCAGCAAGCAATACCTTCACTACCATTTTAGTAGTTGTTGACATGTTATCAAAAATGTCACATTTCATCCCCCTCATAAAGATACCCACCACAGCAGAATTTAGTCAAATATTCATTGATCATATTGTAAGACTGCATGGTCTACCAACTAAAATCATCTCAGATCATGGGGTTCAGTTCACATCTAAGTTTTGGAGAACACTCTGTGATAAGTTAGGAATAGAGGTAGCCTTGTCATCTGCCTTCCACCCACACACTGACAGGCAAACTGAACAGGTCAACCAATCCCTCGAAAGTTCAATATGATGCTTACTATCCATGTACACAGGACAATGGGATCAGGCCTTACCCCTAGCTGAATTCACTTATAATACCAGCCCCCACTCAGCTACAAACTACACACCCTTATTCTTCATGTCAGGGCAACTTCCTCAGGCCCTTCGTATTGCTATATCAGGAGATTCTACTAGACTACCTACAGTCACAGAGAGATTAGAACAACTGCATGAGATTCAAAAACCCACTAGGACAAGTTTAGCAAAAGCCAAATTGGTCATGAAGGCACAAGATGACAAGCATAGAACCCCAGCACCTAGATACAAGGAAGGAGATAGCGTATGGTTATCAATACGACACCTACAACTAGAAGGCCCAAGGAAACTACGACCACAGTTTATAGGTCCTTATGATATTATCAAGATAATTAATCCAGTCACCGTCAAGCTACGGCCTCCCCCTGAATGCACTATCCACCCAGTGTTTCACGTTTCACTGCTCAAGCCATATCACCCTACCACACAAAAAGATACCCCACCCCCACAGGTTCTGATTAATGGACAACAAGAGTATGAAGTTCACCATATCCTGGACACTAAGCAATCTCAGGGAAAAATATATTACCTTATAGATTGGAAGGGAACCGACCTCCTCGTTCTGTTGAGAAGATTTCATGCCCTCCACTCCACCATACCACAACCTGTAAGACTGCATTTGGGAGGGGTGAATGTCAGGATTTCTGCCACAGCTCACCTCTCTTGACTATCACAATATACCGGCATGACTCATATCATTTCTCCCAACACTTATGAATGAACAAACGTCTTGCATCCTGACTTTTGACCATATTACATGCTATTGGTAATAGCTAGCTGTGGCTGGTTTTCCCCAGCTTGTTTGAAAAGTCTTAATAGCTTTTACAAATGCTTTACCATGCATATGCAAGGTCAGGTTTCAGGCACCACAGAAACATCTAGAAAATCACTAGAATAAGCATCAAGCATCTGGCATAGATGACCTCAATGTGAACCTTCCGGAAGGGAGCCCTCATCAAATTAATCTCCTGCACTTGTTCTTTGCTATAAGCAATTAGAACGCAACCTTTGTGAACATTCTAAAACACATTCTAGAAGACAGCCTCATCAAATTAATCATCTGCACCTGTTCCTTGCTATAAGCAATTAGAACATAATCTTAATGAACATCCTAAAACATCTTCTAGAAGAAAGCCTCATCAAATTAATCATCTGCACCTGTTCCTTGCTATAAGCAATTAGAACGTGACCTTTGTGAACATTCTAAAACACCTTCTAGAAGGCAGCCTCATCAAGTTAATTATCTGCACCTGTTCCTGGTTACAAACAATTAGAATGTGACCTTTATAAACGTTCTAAAGAAGTCTTATTTTAAAAAAAGTCCACACTCCTCCCCTTTGCTTAGCCTCTTTGCCTGACACTTACATGTTTCCCGGCTTCCAGGACTCTGTCTTGCCAGCTCCCTTGATCTTCCTGGTTCGACCTCACCGCAAAGAACATTCCGAATTAGTCTTGCACCTGGATGGAAAAAAGCACAAGAAGAAAAGGAGAGACGCATTAACAGACTTGATTTTACCACGCGCTGAGCTCAGTCGCAACATCGTGCTGCAAACAAAGGTAACCAGTGTTTTTGTTCAACTGGTACATATTGTTGGCAGGGCTCTGCCAAAGAGGAATTGGGTGAAGCTAACACTGTCCAAATTTGCTTGTGGGTTTGGTGCTGAAATCATACTCACTACAATTTTGAGAACTTTGATGAAGGGGCCTCTAAAGACAATCTAAATGAAAACAAAATAACAACAAAACTAAAGGTTGGTTGAGATTTGAAAAGCTTTCATGAGGTGATACCTTAAGAGATAGAATTTATACTAGACTAAAGCCTTATTATTTGTTTGTTTATAGATACCATATCTGCCGGAACCTGCTGCAGTGTTGCTGTCGAGTAGAAGAGCCACAGCATCTTTGAATCTATACGCTCTCTCCATCACAACCCCTTTCCCCTTGGGATTTCCCACAGGAGCAGTGTCTCCTACTGTAAACCGAGGGCAAGTATCGGGAGGATTTGGGAACTAGCGTGCCACCCCATAGGAATTATCTGGGGTCCAGGTAGGTAACTTATGACAATAATCTTCTCTCAGAAAGCACTATTCCTCCAAAATTCATCATGGCTGAAATCTCAGAAGACCATAAAGAACTAGCTAAACCAACTCTTAGTATGGCTTTTTTCCATAGCTCTTCACCCCCTAACATCTGCAGATTCCTTCCTTAAGCCCCCTATCTGGCTGGGTCAGATGGAATGGGGGTAGGTAGGCCTGGCATTCCCTGTCTGTCCTATTCTTCCTTTGAAGCTTCATGCTTAACAAACCCTCCTTCCTGCTTTGGCATTCCTGTGTAGAAGAGCCCTCTCTAGCAGGTAGCCTATCCACTGCTGAGCCACTTATCACTTCATCAAAGTAGCCTGGCTAATCCTGTTAACTCTGACCAATCAGGGAAGACTGCAGGAAGGCTAAATTGTGGCTTACAGACAATAACGTCTTGTAACTTATTTTCTGTATATTTTAGGATAAATTCAACTATGGCATATTGTTGGATTTAGTCATACCATTCTCCCAAGTCTTTAAATGACAGTTTATTCAATTCCTAGCAATATGTATGCGTTTGTAAACTATTGCAACGTTATCCTATGGGGCTAGGCATCTACAATGGGGAAACTGCAATGTTGAATTTCTCCATCATCAGCGCATATATAACATCTTTTATAAGGGCCCTGCTTATAGTTACATGACCCCCCCACCCCTGGGACACCTAGGGGAGACCTTGAGGTCCTGAATATGCAAATCTAGTATAGATCCTCACTCCACAGTGCTCACACCACCAAAGTCGATTTTGGCAGGCACTTTACTAAAATGGGGGAAGTGAAATGTGCAATTTCTCTATCATAAGGACCCTGCTTTTAGTTGCATGGCCCCCACCCCTGGGACACCTAGGGGAGAACCTGGAGGTACCTAAGATGTAACAATATTGCAGATTATCAATTTTAAGTGCCCTTATCACCAAAGTTGAGTTTGCAGTTAATTTACTTTTAAAATCAGTGCTGCAAGGCAGGGCTGCTTTTAAAATTACCTTGGGCACTCAGCAGTGTACATATGCAATTGCAGAAAGGGCTGCTGGCCTTTAAACTGCCATGCCCTATTAACTGATAGTGACTTATAGGTAGTATTAACCCCCCAGCCCTATTATCTACTAGGAACTGATAGGGTAAGTCATGCCAATTGTAAGTGTCCCCTAATACATAGTGTAAACTAATGCATGTGTGTATTTTCAACTGTGTTATCAACATAGCACTGGCACTTGGCCTGGTTAGACAGAACCCAGGGACAGTCAGAGTCAGTTACTCCCAGTACCAGTCAGCAAAAAATGTGGGTGAACGGAGCACACAGGATGACTTTGCAATAATGTCTAAATAATTCTGTTTGTACATTTACCATCAGGGACTGTGTTTCTTAACATGTTCAAGTTGTCAAATTTTTCTGGTTCAATAGTTACCTTTCTTTTCTTTATGTGCCATATCGATTCCATAGAAGTACAATGATTCAGAGTTACTTACATGTTTCTTTTGCTAATGTTGTGTCATTCTCTTTTTTGTTTGCAAATGTTCATAAATGCATTTTTGTTGATTGCAGTTTATGCTCCCAATGGATCAATGTTCATGGGCATTTCAGTAGGCACACAACATATTTGCATTTGCATGATAGTCGTTTATGTATTGTGTGCTGTTTTCTCAATTTTTTGTATTCTTTTCTCCTTTATATGCCTTACAATTGTTGCATTTACAAAAGCCTACTGAATGTGTTACTTCTCCAGTTCTGAATCGTCTCTTTACCTTTTGTGAGCATGTCCTTCATTGATTTAGATTTCACCAATATCAGGGTCATCCCCAATCACATACCAATCGCCTTGGGGATTTTCCTATTTGTTTTGAATCTTTATTAGAGATGGTTATCACTCTGATTTTTAATTTCTTTCATTCCGCAATTTGTAGCTTGCTTTTCTTGATTACTACTAAGGGGCTGATTACGATGGCGTTCGGAAAGGCTCCGAACGGGATTCGGATATCCAAATCCGATTCGGAACCTATGTTTCCGACCGAATCAGATACAGTTCCGAATGACAGATTACGATGCAAGGTAACCGTTCGGGCTGTCCGATTCGGTTTTGAGCGGCATTCGGACAGCCCGAGTCGTTCGGAGCCAAATCTTACAGCTCTATGGACACGGTTTCCAACCGAGCGATTACAATGTTCGATTCTGACAGCCGTTCCGAATCGTTCTGACTGACACGAAACAGCTGTCGGAATCTGACTTTGGGGGCCTGTAGCAGGCCCCACTTCACCCCTAGGCCTCTGAATGGTGCCCATGGGGGTACCCAAGGCCAAGGGACCCCTCTTTACAACCATGCACAGTGTGGCAGGCATCATGAGGTGCCCGCCACAGGGTGCAAGGTTTTCCCCAACAACCCCTTTTTTCAATGGGAGCCTGTGTTTTCGTTCGGAACACAGGCTCCCATTGAAGTCAATGCGAGTCCGACCGAACGTTGTTGGGAAGCATCGTAATCGGTCAGTCGGACTCGCAGAACCTGATCGGTCGGAAGAGTGTCCGAAACCGATTCGGTTGGAAGAGTTTCCGACCGAAATCGTAATCGGCCCCTAAGTCTTTTACATTTCTCTCCTCTTACTATCACAATCTTTATTATTTGTTGTGACTAGTCTCTTTCATTTGCAAATCATCCTGCTGCCATTTTTACATGGCTTTACAAGATTTCTCAATATGGGATACTCCACTTTAGATTTTGATCATACTTGATCATATTGACTCTGCATGAAGAGCACCATTTATTTTTTCATGAACTGCTGAGCTGGCTTTGAATGGAGACTATACAGTATCCTGGAAATATTTAGATACTAAATCTGCAATTTTAATGAATAAGAATTAGAGGAGCTTGATTGTACAGGGGCTTTATTGAATACTAAAATGTAGAGGCATTATCTATGTAGTCTTGATATGGATTATAAACTACATACAGCATTCATTATGTAGGATAATTTGATCTTCAGACATCATCAGAGGAAATTATTTGGTCCAAGATGGACTTAGGCAGGTGCTTGACAGTTCATCAAAAATGACCTGATGGCCCACTTACAGCTTTTGTATATCGTAAAATCAAGTCGCTGAATGAGTCAGGAAAGGTAAATACAATATATTGACTGATATTTGCTCTGAGAAAGATTACAGATGACCCAGCTGCCTCCCATTATTTTGTTTTTAAATAATAACAACCTATCCACCTCTAACATATCAATGCTGTTACCTGAAGCCATACCTGATACTTTATGATGCTTCCTCAGAGAGTCTTGGTCTAGAGAAATGAAGCTTATAGTGAATTAGAATTTGGAATAGGACACTTTTTTAATAAATATTTGCTCTTCGTCTGACCAGTGACCAGCAAAGATCATCTATATAAATTAGGATAAAAGGATAAATGTTGGGTATGAAATTTACAAGGAGCAACATTGCCAAACTTGATTAATGACTGTAAAAGGGCTGTTGGCATTTGGTTGGAACTCTAATTGAATTAGAGTGTTCCAACAGTAACATAAAGGGAAAAGAAATGTGTAGGATTTGCTTCTTTGGTTATCAAAGGAATATTATTTTAATATTGGAAAAAAGCTAAGTATTGATCACTGCTTATCTTATTTGCAGTTGATCTCAATCCTGAAAATGGATCACTGACATAATGTTGATTCAACAAATATCAAAATAAAAAAATTTCAGAAATTAAATATCGATAACAAAAATATTGACTCTGTAAATTTAAAGATAAAAACCGTAAATATTGAGGACACAAATATCATTGTTAAAAACAGATATCAGAAACAAAAATATCAGAAACAAAAAATATTGTGATCTTTAAATAAGCACAGAATATGTCAAAAATATCGATCTGCACATTATCAAGTATAATAGTTTATCATTATTAAAACACTAAAAAACACTTTTCACATGAAACAATTACTTCGAATAAATGTAAAACTTGTTATACACATGTTTAATTCAAATAAATATATATTTATCTACAAAATATTTACCATTCTCCCCAAAAATTAACAAATTTAAAATACATATGATAAAACCCCCAAAAATTACCATTAGGTACAAAAAGTAAACACCAACCTAAATATTACTAGATATACATATATAATTAATTTTATAAACAAAAATATGGAAGTACATATTATACATAAATAGTAAAACACAAATTAGCGTTTACCATAGAAGGATTCAACTGATAAACACAATTCAAACTATAGTAAACCAACGAATAAAATTAAACTGTAAACAACTTTAACCAATAAAATCAAACAAACAATTAAATCAATAATATAAAGGGCACACTAGAACAACTAAATACTTCAAGAAAGACAAACGATGAAAGATTGGGAAACTCTGCCAGATTCTTTCTACAAACCATTAAAGAAAATAAATAAATATCTCAAAACTACATAACCAAGTAAGTACAACTTATATTTAAACTAAAACATAACTGTTAACAAACTCAAAAATATAAAATAGCAAATAAATATTAATACACTTTTCAATTATTTATCTTTTTTACATAGATCTCCTAAAAGGAAAAATGTACAACTTGAAAACCAATTACCTTGGTTAGCCCACGTAAGGGATACAACCTGTGGTACAAGGCTGAGGTAACTTGCCCCATAACATTCAGTAAGGATTTGGTATGAGGTTACAGGGAGAGTAAACTCGCCCACCTGCAGGGGAGCTCTACAACTGGCTCTTTTACTGCAGTGTTCTTGAGAATTAAAGATCAGTACAGCTTAGAGCCCGTATTGGATGATATTCAACCTGCTCTAGCTAGCAAGCTATAATTTCAGTTCAGGCACTGGGTCTTCCCCCTGTGTGCCTTTACAAACAAATGGGCGGGCGCATCCATTCTGGGTTGTCCGTCCTGTGGTAATGCGGAGGAGTCAGAATACCATGTATTTTTCTTTTGCCTAGGCTATAGGAAGGTTAGGCATCGATGATTGATCCAGCTATGTAGAAACCTGGGAACCCATCGCTGTGCAGAGGCTTTTAGATTATTGAAATTCAATACTTATCTGCCCATTGTATTTGCAGTGTCACGCTTTTTATTCTCTATGTGCTGTGTACATAGAATGTTTTTGAATACCAATGCCCACATGGATTGTTCTAATGAAATGTTACTGTAATGCATGTGCACTTTTATGGTCATCCGACCGCAATAAACTTTTTTTTAATTGAATTGAAAACCAATAAAGTACCACAAAATGTCAACTATCACAAACCTGCAAAAAGAAATAAGAAATTAAGGGGCCGATTCCGATCTCGGCCGGTAGTGCTCCGAATTGGATTCGGATTCACCGGATCCGATTCGGAGCCCTGTTTCCCGACCGAATCGTACGCGGGTCCGGCCGAGCGAGTACGATGCAAGCTCCCGTGAAATCGCCTACCAACTCGAACGCGGCTTCAACACGCTCCGACCGACTCGCATGGACACGACTCGCACCGCGCTATGGAGACGTTTCCCGGCCGGGTAAGTACGATGCGCGCCGCGAGCAGGCCGACCGACTCGAAAAAGCTGTCGGAGCCGGACTTTGGGGGTCCGCGTTGGACCCCCCTGTACGCGTAGGATCGTGAGTCGCACACAGGGGGGACCCATGGGTCCCCCCTACCTGTGCATCTACGCCGCGATGCGCTTGGACGCGTACCCGCTGTAGGGGGCGCCCTTGTTCGCCTCGCACCCATTGAGTCAATGGGAGCCCGCGTACGCGTTGTACGACCGGCTCCCATTGACTTCAATGGGAGTCCGACCGACTCGAGTCCGATAGCATGCGAATGCATCGTACTCGTCCGGTCGGACTGCTAGGGTCCGATTCGGTCGGAATTCTCTCCGGGTCCGGCTCGGTCGGAGAGATTTCCGGCCGGAATCGGAATCGGCCCCTATGTATACATAAATAAATAACTAATGATAAACTCACCCATATAACAAACAAAAACAAACCTAACAACCTCAACCCCTACAAACTATTGACAAAGTACCATTTAAAATGTAACTTATGTTTTTCTTTTACAATGAACAGAAATGAAAGCACCTGCTGCACATTAAAACACGCTCCAAAAGTTTAAAGAACTTATATATTTATACTATAGAATACTTACAGATACAATGACAGAGGCCGCTAAATGTATCACTTCACAGAAAGTATAGCAATTACTAAATCACATGGGCTACACATACAGCCAAGAAAGTGCATCATCAGAAACTACAAACTGGAAATGACTAAATATTATTCTAATGCATTCTATGGGTTGGCAACTACAAAAAAAATGTGGTAATTTATGTAAGAGAGCACAACCACTCCCCAAATATTACAGAAATAGAAGTATGAGAAACATTGCAAGATATAAGAGATGCAAGCACCAGCTCCAAGGAACCCACTAGCAAAATCTTGAAGGATAGTTTACCTAGAGTCTCATAACACAAAATAGGGCAACTACCACCTATCCCCACTTTAAAGAATAATTGCATGAACTAAAAAAGCCACCAGCGAAACCCTACCTGCCCCTAGAACATACCAAGACATAGATATACCTGAACAATTAACAATTACACATAGGGCCTGATTATGATGGCAGTGTGACCGTCACCGACAGGCTGTCGGTGGCGATCCCACTGACAGCCAGCCCATCGGTCCAACCGCCGCATTAGGATGCAGGCGGTTGGAGCTTGGCTATCAAGGGGAAAGACTGTGTTGTCTGAAAGGATCAAGGATCCCGTCGGGGCGGTGGTCGGACTCCTATCCCTACAAAGAGGGCAGTGCCTGCGCAGTCACAGCCGTAGGGATTAGGATGTCCCTTTCTGCCAGCATGTTTATGGTGATCTAACCGCCATGTACAGGCTGTCGGGAAAGGACTTTGCATACCCCAAGCGGGGCCCCGTCCCCTCTGGGCCACTGTACAGTGACTCAGGAGTTACCTGTTATACCCCCACACACATCCATGCACCATGTGCCAGGCACCACATGATGTCTGGCACCCGCTGCACGCATGTGCACCAAGTGCCTTTTTCAACAGCGGCTTGTGCTACGGCCCTTTTTCTGGGCCACAGCACAAGCTGCTGTTGATAAAGGCTTTTTAGTAACATCTGCATGGCGCTCCTATCGTAATCAGGCAGGTGGAACTGCCAACACATTGTCGGACGGTCACCTGTCCGAAATGATGTCCGTCGGACACTTGTCCGACCGACATTGTAATCAGGCCCATAGTGAGGAACCTTTCCATATACACAACAACCTAAATAATGAGAAACAAATTCTATTATTCTCTACAGCAAACAACTTAATGAAACTAATCCAATGTCAAACCTGGATGATGGATGGGACCTCTAAAATGTGTCCCAAACCATTTACTCAGATATACACCATACATGATGAATATCAAAACACAAATACCCCTTTTATATACGCCCTACTACCAAATAAATAAAGCAGCACTTATTGCAAGCTCTTAAACCATATAAAGCATGCAACAAATAACTACTACCCCTTAAAAGTAATCATAGACTTTAAACATGCCATGATTCAAACATCTCCAAAAATCTGCATTGTGTAGAATATTCCACAAACAGCCAATTTGCCTTTGAAATGAAAAAAATGATAGCACTAGCCTATTTCCTTGTCACAAAGGTAGCCAATCTACTAATAAAAAGAAATTTCTACCAACAAAATGAAGACAAACTTGGGGGGTCATTAGGATGGCGGGCGGACTTGAGTCCGCCCGCCATCACAGCAGTAACGGGACCGCCCCCCTGTCATGCGGCAGTCTCGCACCCCTAATTATGATGCGACCGCCACCGTGGCGGTCGCATCTGGCAATTTAACATTGCGGCAGGTGCTGCTGGCTGCAGCACCCGCTGCAATGTCAAATGGCCATGTTGTGCATTTCCATGCACAACGTGATAGGCACCCTGCTGTGCCTGCCACCTTGTCATAGAAATAGAGGGGGGTACCACCCAGTGCACAACTGTCCCCCCCCACAGAGGGGGCCCGCAACGGGCCCCCAAAGCCAGTCTCCACCTGTCTTTTTGCGGCGGATTATCTGCAGCAAAAAGACAGGCGGAAGGGCTCATCCTAATCACTACGGCGGTGCCTGCACGGCACCGCCGCAATGATGCCCTGGTTCTGGGTTCCACAAGGCGGGTGGAAAAGGACCGCCTTGCGGGACCATGGCGGATGGACTTTCCGTCCGCCGCGGTACTGATGTGATTCCCACCGCCATCCTAATTTGGCAGTGGGTGAATCACATTGTGATGGCGGGAGGATAGCCACCGCCGGCCCGGCGTTGGCGATCCTCCCGCCATCATAATGAGCCCCTTAGTTCCCTAAAGGACTGTTTCGAAGACTCTTAGGTTGGCAGACTGAATCGTTCCGGACACAGACCTGAACCCAAATATCAAATGCTGTGGTAGAATGTCTATGACAGCATCTTGGCACAGGAAACCAAAATAACGCTTTGGAAGGATAGCACAATGCCTTCCAATCCACTATAGGCAGGACTCAACCGACACTATACACATTTATAGAAGCAGCTACAAGAACTGAGAATGGAGCAATCTGTCAAATATGGCCCTAAACTTAGCAAACAAACAAAAAAAATGTACATCATGTTACTATTTAAAATTCAACTCTTCATAAATAACAAAGGATTACATTAATTAGAAATGATAGCCAAAAGCATACTCTAAAATAAATCTTAACCTACCAAAGTCTTCAAAAAGTACAACAAAATGTATAGCAACAAACCCAATAAAAAAAAAAAATATATAATATTTTATTAGATCACTCAAACAACTATTTAAAATAACAATATTAATAAAGACTGATACAATAAAATGATATGTTATTTAAAAAAATATAACTATCTCCAGTTAAAATAGATGAAATAAAATTCAATCCATCACATAAATTAATAAAAACACACTATACAAAGAATTCCAAATAACAATCATATATATTTAATACAAACAATGTAATATCACATTTCCCACCCAAAGTAAATGAAAGAATTAAAACTTACTGATCTGTAGCTGTAGATCTTTCTCTGACTCCATATAGCAACAATTAATAATCCACCAAAAATAAGATTAATGAATCCAAATATCCCCTCAAAAAATGCAGGAATATAATGATTCCAATCAAAATCCCTCAAATTAATCCACAGTATCAAGGTACCATAAAAAACCTGTAAAATATTTTTAAAAACAGAATCACTCCAGGAAACACCCCAAAAAGGAAATCAAAGTTAAAACCATTGGTTTATTATCTGCCAAACTGATTTCCTTAAAAAAAATGACAACTTCAAATGTCCATAGAACATGTTCTTTGTCAAAAACCTGTAAAAGAAATTACAAAACCCAACCGCAAAACACATTACATTCCCAAAAGTACAAATACATTACAGGTACTCATCAAAATATAACTAGCACCACACAGTTTCACATAACATAGTAATACATTTTTAAGCTAGTGTAAAAAACCAAACAAACTAATGTAAAATAGTGACAGCAATAGACCTAAATATAACAAAAAACAACAAACAACACTATAATTACCTTTTAAAATTCCCTCTGAAACCCCCCCAACCTAAAAACCCTTAACAAATCCTTAAAAAATGACTTACCTGTTGTGACGAACAGCAGCACCTTCTCGCAAAATTCCGGGAAAGTAGACTAAAAATAACAGAAATAGTTTACAAAATAGAAGGTAGATGTAAAATAAAATGGCCGCCAAATGAAACTAGAAAAGGACTACCCCCCCATTGAAATGAATGGGAAATAGTGGGGAAAATTTGAATAAATGTTTAACAAATGGTTACAAATTACTACACATGTAAAACATATCAAACAATGTTATAAGAAATTATTAAACAATTGCAAAGTATAGATTAAATAAAAGTATAAAATCCATACAATTATTTAATATATACTAATAAAATATATGTGAAAAAAATGTTGAAAAAACATATATAAAAAAGTTAAGATATGTAAAAAAAAATGTAAACAATTATTAAACACAAGAAACATATTAATCAATGTTATAAACAATTATGAAAAAACTGTAAAGTATAAATTAAATACTAGTATATAAAATATACAATTATTAAAAATGTACTAATAAAACGTATTTGAAAATTATGTTGAAAATATACATGCAAAATATTTAATAAATGCTAAAATATTGTTAACAATAAAAAATAAAAGTTGAAAATGTATAACATACAAATGTATATAAAAATGATGTGCCTATATTTTAAAATGTGTAATTTACTTAATTTTTCTTTTTTTACTGGAAGTATTTACAATACAAATTGTAAAACTATACAGTAATAAACAATTGGAAACAAATAAAAACTGAAAAATGTGTGACATGTTTTTATTATACAAAATTTATGAAAGGTGCAAGATACTAAAGAGGTAACATTTACTATTCCCACTCCAATCTACCCATATTGTGGAAAAGTGTTGGACAATAAAGAGAGAACATTTACTATTCCCACAGCAATCTAAACCAATTTAACGAAGGTGTTGGACACTAAATGGGTGACATTTACTATTGCCACTCCAATCTACCCATATCGGGGAAGGTGTTGGACACTAATTGGGTAACATTTATTATTCCCATGCAAATCTAACCATATTGGGGAAGGTGTTGGACACTAAGGGTCTAATTACGATGTAGGACAGACGTTGCAGTCTCGGGACCAACCGACCTCCGGTCGGCGGTCCCGACACCGTGATTACAATGTGGTCGCATACTCCCATTTGTCTATGGGAGCTTGTGCTGCGGACGTAAACCGGCCGGAGCATAAGCTCCCATAGACAAATGGGAGAATCTGTTGATCCCTGCACCACGTGGCAGGTACCTCAGGATGCCTGCCACACAGTGCAGGGATCAACAGGGGGGCACCATAGGTGCCCCTCGGCCCACACCCGGAGGCCGCCGGGTGAAGGGGGCCCTGCTGATGCCCCCATGTTGCTTTCCGACAGGCTTTCCATGTCGGAAAGCCCGACATGGAAAACCTGTCGGAAACCAACATCGTCATCCCTACGGTGGAAATGCCGTCCATTGGGATTACGTGCTGGTCTCCAACTCCGAGCCCGTCGGAATCCAGCCGAAATGACCGCCTGGTTTCACTTTCGACTGATTGCATTGTAATGCGGCGGTTGAAACTGAAACCACAGGTCGGAGGCTTTCCAAGCCTTATCGCGGTTTCAGTTTCGACTCTTATTGTAATGAGGGCCTAAAAGGGTAACATTTACTATTCCTACTTCAATATATCATACCATTAACATATATCTTAATTAACATCAAATTAAAATGTATAAATATATTATCATAAAATAAATTTAAAAATTTTAAATTAATTTTCATATCATTAATATAGTTACCTTATATATTAAAATTTAAATATAAATTCTTTAAAAATCTCCACACCCTTGTCCCCTAAAAACTCAATATCCCAGTACTAAAAAAAACACCAACACAGACTTTAACATTTTCATTAAAAAAAATACATTACTTAACAAAAATACAATAGAACACACTACAATATATTACATACCAATTAACACTTACAAACGATATTACATACAGTGATATTTTCTACATCGATATTTTTTACTATGGTATTAAAAACAACACTAAAAACAAACTTTTTACCTGTCGAGGATTTATCTGCTGTCAAGATATTCTTGACACGATATTTTTGTATCACAAAATGTTTTTTTTCGATAATCTCTCCAAACACCTGTGAAAACATATATGGGCTAAGAACATGTGAACTTTGAATTATGTTATTTAAGGGCCTGAGTGCGAGTTTGGCGGTCTCACATTGAACGGTACAACACGCCATCCGCTGTGTGACCACCAAACTCGGGGTACGACTGCCCGCCAGATCATGAGTTTTTTCCTGTTCTGGCAGGAGGTCCTGCTGCGGTCTGAGAGCAGCGGTCTGTCAGACTCATAAAAGAGCCTGACAGGCAGACCGCTGTTCTCAGAGCGCTGACTGCACCTTCCTGCATGTTGTGGCATACATGCCACACCGTGCAGGAACTGGGGGTGCATATTTACAGCAGGACACAACATGCGATCCCCTGCATGCACCCCCAGACCCAGAGGCACAAGGGGCCCCTGTTAGGGCTCCTTTTATTGCCTCACCACCGCCCTTTTCATGGCTGTCTCACCACCATGTCTTGATGGTGAAAAACTCACATATTTGTTTTTCACTACTGTGAGACCTACCTCTCTAGGATAACATTGGGTTACCTTATTGCATTCAATAAGAGGTAACGTTTGATTGGGAGCAGGTAGAAAAGTCATATTTGGTATCTGAGGAATTGTAATTCAAAACCCTCTTTAATGTTAAAGTACGAATTTAAGTCACAAATTTGAAAATGCCAGAAAGTTGGCATTTTCTTGTATAACCATTTGGTGCCTGCAGCCTGTTCCTGGGTCACATGGCTAGGTGTAGTTGGCAGTTGGCCCTTTGTGAATTACTCTCAGACAGTATCACACTAGTGGGACTAGTTGTCGGCAGGATGTGCCATTTCTGAATTATGTTATTTAAGGGCCTGAGTGCAAGTTTGGCGGTCTCACATTGAACGGTACAACACGCCATCCGCTGTGTGACCACCAAACTCGGGGTACGACTGCCCGCCAGATCATGAGTTTTTTCCTGTTCTGGCAGGAGGTCCTGCTGCGGTCTGAGAGCAGCGGTCTGTCAGACTTATAAAAGAGCCTGACAGGCAGACCGCTGTTCTCAGAGCGCTGACTGCACCTTCCTGCATGTTGTGGCATACATGCCACACCGTGCAGGAACTGGGGGTGCATATTTACAGCAGGACACAACATGCGATCCCCTGCATGCACCCCCAGACCCAGAGGCACAAGGGGCCCCTGTTAGGGCTCCTTTTATTGCCTCACCACCGCCCTTTTCATGGCTGTCTCACCACCATGTCTTGATGGTGAAAAACTCACATATTTGTTTTTCACTACTGTGAGACCTACCTCTCTAGGATAACATTGGGTTACCTTATTGCATTTAATAAGAGGTAACGTTTGATTGGGAGCAGGTAGAAAAGTCATATTTGGTATCTGAGGAATTGTAATTCAAAACCCTCTTTAATGTTAAAGTACGATTTTAAGTCACAATTTTGAAAATGCCAGAAAGTTGGCATTTTCTTGTATAACCATTTGGTGCCTGCAGCCTGTTCCTGGGTCACATGGCTAGGTGTAGTTGGCAGTTGGCCCTTTGTGAATTACTCTCAGACAGTATCACACTAGTGGGACTAGTTGTCGGCAGGATGTGCCATTTCTGGCAGGATGGGGGCGGTTCTGTCACCTACTTCACTTGAACTTCAAAGGCACTGGCTCAGCTCATGCACAAAGGACTTCACACTAGCATATTGCTATTGTGCCTCCCAACAGATTAGGACTAGAGGAGGGAGGCAGGAAATTCCAGACACCTCTGTAGGGGGAAATCACCTGAAGTTTATCCCACTTCAAAGTGGGCATCAGGTATAAAATGGGGACCCTCAGACCCACTCCTCAGTACACTCCTGGATCTGTGGACACTACAGAAGGACACCCTGTGGCCCTACTGCTCGAGGCATACCCTGCTTGCTGAGAAGGAAGACTGGACCTGCACCCTTCATCCCAGGCTGAAGTGACTACAAGGTCAGCTGACTAACCTCCTGTTCTAAGCTACAGTGACATTCCAAGCTCAAGAGGCCACTCTCCCACTGCCCAGCTGCAACTGGACCTGCCTGGACCTGCAACTGGACCTGCCTGAGCCCTGCTGGCCTCTGGTGGAGTGAGTGCCTGATACCCAAGAGGTGCTTCCTGGGTACTGGACCCTTGGTGTGGCATTCTTTGAAATCCTCCTTGAAGAAATCCTACAGTTTTAGGCTCTTTTGGGCAACAAATGGGCCGGTTTGTGGCTAGATCTTGCCACCTGTGCGAGTCACCAACGCAAAGCTCTGGTGAACCTGACTCTTGGCGTTACAGCAACCACCAGAGATGACCAGCAACGCAAGATCTGCAATTCGCTGTACAACATCGACAGCTCGCAGGTCTCGCAATCGTGAATCTACAGCAATGACCATCCACAATGCCCGATAGGATATTCCCATTACAGTGGCCACCATCCGCAATGCTCAGCCTGCTCTTCGTGCTACAGGGACAACCATCCACGAAGCTGTCCGTGCTCCTCACGGCCTCCTCCACCACAAATCGAACTCTTCGCCCTAGACTTTAGAAGGTAACTTTTTCAGTGGGATTAACCTGGTCCCTACATCCAGCCCGTGCTTCATCACTGTTGGCCTTTACTTGTGACTTTCACCCGAGCTCTCACAACTAGATAACCCCGAGAGGCGCTTTGTGCCTTTAGGCGCCATACTTGCCTTAAATCTTTAAAATGTCATATCTCCAGTTCTACTGATTGTGTTTTTGTCGTTTTGGTGTCAAATAATGTATTACATTAAACTCTATTTATCTAATTGGTGTGGAATTTTTCTAGTGTTGTGTTTTCACTTTACTACTGTTTGTGTCCTGCATAAATACTTTACACATTGCCTCTAAGTTAAGTCTAACTGCTTTTGTGCCAAGCTACCAGAGGGTTAAGCACAGGTTAATTTAGTTACTTTTGTGGTTCACCCTGACAAGGATTGTGGCTGTTGCTTGAGTGGTGCTCACCCCCCTCAATCAACAACCCAGTTCCTCACAGGGAGCATGGAGCTAGAAGCAGGAGAGTTCAAAATGTGATGTTGGAAGGAGATGACAGGGCAGAATTGGAGAGGGAGTGCTTTTCATGTATGCTTTCTTTTTTCCAATAGAATCAATAAATCAATCAATCAATCAAACATATGTAGAGCGCGCTACTCACCCGTGAGGGTCTCAAGGCGCCAGAGGGGGTGGGGGATGACGCAGCTACTGATCGAACAGACAGGTTTTGAGAAGTCTCCTGGAGGTCAGCAGGTCCTGGGTCTGTCGCAGGTGGATGGGGAGGGTGTTCCATGTCTTGGCGGCGAGGTGGGAGAATGATCTGCTGCCGGTGGTCGTTCGGCGGATGCGTGGGACGGTGGCGAGGGCGAGGTCAGCGGAGCGAAGCTGGGAGTTTGGGGTGTAGAAGGTGAGTCGTTCGTTGAGGTATGCTGGTCCGGCGTTGTGGAAAGATTTGTGAGCGTGGGTGAGGAGCTTGAAGGTGATCCTCTTGTTGACCGGGAGCCAGTGCAGGTCTCTCAGGTGGGCGGTGATGTGGCTGTGGCGAGGGATTCCGAGGATGAGGCGTGCGGAGGCGTTTTGTATGCGTTGGAGTCTTTTCTGGAGTTTGGCCGTGGTTCCCGCGTAGAGGGCGTTGCCGTAGTCCAGCCTGCTGCTGACGAGGGCTTGGGTGACCATCCTTCTGGTTTCGGTGGGGATCCATCTGTAGATCTTGCGGAGCATGCGGAGGGTGTTGAAGCAGGAGGAGGAGACAGCGTTGACTTGCTGGGTCATAGAGAGCGTTGAGTCCAGGATAAACCCCAGGTTGCGTGCGTGGTTGGTGGGTGTCAGGGCAGCTCCCAACGTGGCCGGCTACCAGGAGTCATCCCATGCGCAGGGGGTGGAGCCGAGGATGAGGACCTCCGTCTTGTCAGAGTTCAGTTTCAGACGGCTGGTCTTCATCCACTCTGCGACGGCCTTCATTCCCTCGTGAAGGTTGGATTTGGCGGTGGCCGGTTCCTTGGTGAGGGAAGAGGATCAGCTGGGTGTCCTTGGCGTACGAGATGATGTTGAGGTGGTGCGCTCGGACGATGTTGGCAAGCGGTGCCATGTAGACGTTGAAAAGGGTCGGGCTGAGGGATGATCCTTGGGGTACGCCGCAGGTGATCGTGGTGGCTTCGGATCGGAATGGGGGGAGGCGGACTCTCTGGGTTCTGCCGGTGGGGAAGGAGGTGATCCAGTTCAGGGTTTTGTCACGGATCCCTGCATCATGGAGGCGTGTGCGCAGGGTGTGGTGGCAGACGGTGTCGAAGGTGGTCGAGAGGTCCAGGAGGATGAGGGCCGCTGTTTCGCCATTGTCCAGCAGGGTCCTGATGTCGTCGGTGGCGTCGATGAGGACGGTTTCGGTGCTGTGATTGCTGCGGAAACCGGATTGGGAGGAGTCCAGGATGTTGTTCTCTTCCTGGAAGTGGGTCAGTTGTCTGTTGGCGGTCTTCTCGATGACTTTCGCCGGGAACGGGAGCAGGGAGATGGGTCGAAAGTTCTTGAGGTCCTTTGGGTCCGCTTTGGGTTTCTTGAGTACGGCGTTGATCTCGGCGTGTTTCCAGCTCACCGGGAAGGTGGCGATTTCGAAGGAGCTGTTGATGATCTTTCGGAGTTGGGTCTTTGGGGACACTGGTGTTGAGAGGAATACAACTTGTTAGGATTACACTTACTATAGAGCAGAATTCTTTTGCCCACTACATTTTGACTTAAAGAACATATAGAAAGGCTTAAGTGTTATTCTATGAACTGTTTTCTGTTGCTCAACAAGTCCTCATTCAGCCCTCTGTGTTTTGGAGAATCTAAATTGCTTGCAATGTACAAACTGGTTTAAACCTTGGTACTGTGTTACTTATAATTAACCAACCTCGTTTTCTGTTTTTAGTTATTTTTCCAGATAAACAGAGAAAAAAATCATCTATTTTCCTCTCTCTATTTATTTTTAAATAGGGATACAAATGGAAATTAGGTTGACTGCCAGGCCAATACTGTGGGGAGTGGCAGGTAAAGTAAAAGGTGCATGCTTTCATGTGAGTGTAAGTATTTATCATTTATGGGTATTCATATCATTAAGACGTGTCAGGCATTTGACTATGAGTGTACATTTATTGGTTTAATAAATGTGGAAATATATTGGTTTTAGCTTCGTTTTTTCACAAAACCAATAATCAATAAGGCTAAACACAGATAAAATGAGCAAAAATAAATGTGGATAAATAGAGACAGAAAAATTAAATAAATAAATGCATAAACCAGTGGGCTTATTATAAAGATCACTAAAGTATACAAAAAGTGGTGGATGAAATGCTTGAATTAATCTCAGCCACTAGGTAATTACTCAGACTGCCTCCCAGTCCATTGTTATTCTGCACACAATGTCACCTCAGTTTGGACTCAGATATATGCAACTCAATCTTGACCTTTTAATTATAAAGATCAACATCCAAAAGAGAAAATATTTCACACATGTTCAACATTGCACCGATATGCCATTTAGGGATCTGGTCTATGGCCCCTAATAGTAGTTGCCAAAAGGGTGGGTAACCTCTTGAACTATATCCTCTTCCTCTCCACTCACCTGGACTCACGGGCTACCGCGCTACCGGTCTACTGTGCGTGGCGGTTGCCTGCCTGGCCAGGACTAACAGACTGACGGTTAAAGCTGCACCCTTTGCTCCCAGGGCCGGACTGGCCGTAGTGGGCACCGGGCATTTCCCCAGTAGGCCGGAGGGTTGGGGGCCGGTTTTGTGCCAGTGGGGGCCAGCTTTGTCACTGGGGGCCAGTTTTGCAGCAGTGCTGCAATATCGGCCCACTGTAACAAAAGCGGAACGGTACTTCTTGCTAGCACCAGCACTCCTGCCCCCACCGTACCCCTCTTCTCCCAGGGCAGGTCGAGCAGCAGTTCCCTGTTTGCTCCCGCCATCCCCCTGCTAGTCCTACCCACTACAGCAGGATGCTTGAGACAGGGGCACCTCGTACTCTGGCATATTATTGGACTCTCTACTGCCGGAGATCTATTCCTTAATGGAGAGTTACGGACTTTCAAACTCTAATAATGGATTGCAAACTTCCACACAGACAATTTCTCAGATATGAACACATTTTCCACTCTTTTTCACATCCGACATCAAATACCCCTGAGACACGAAGTATACTAGACACTTCACGCAATAGATTGACAGATCCAGGTTACCTTTGAGAAACGCATGGGAGACTGACCTAGCCAAACCACTACATGATATAAAATGGATAAAAGTATTGGAATATTCTCATAAAGTATCCAGAGGGACCCTATTGAAATACATTCAATTTAACATACTAAACAGAGCCCGGATCAATAATATATTTCCCACCTCAGACTCAAGGTGCCCCAGATGTTCTCTCCTGGATGCGGGCCTTCTCCATATGCTGTGGCCCTGCCCCTTGTTACTGACCTATTGGTCTCGAATAGTACAACTATTATCCAATAGGACTGGCCTTCCTATACCCAATTGTCCTGATGGGGTGCTTTTGGGCCTTTTTCCTCACCACAACATGGAGAGACCTGCACTAGCCCCACTTTTGGCAAAACATACCATTATCATGCTCTGGAAACAATTAGCGACCTGGGCATGATCGAAGGCCTTGTGGAGCTGGGCGTAGAGCACCTTACTTTATTAAGAGGGGCGAGCAGCCTGAGGAAATATTTTATCAAACAGGCAATGGGACATGATCCTGGAGAAGTTCAAAGATAACACCAAGAACAATATCCACCCACCCTGATACACCCCCTGACACACATGTACATATTTGCACGCACACACTGCAGATTGACCTAGACACCCACTTGAAGGGTTGGGGCCCAACATTGGCGAGACCCTGCTTGGGCTCCAGTTTTATAGTGTAGGTATCGTGTACCTTGTACTGGATGTATCCTTGGATTGAGGGCAAACGACATATTCCCCTGATATCTTAGACAGAAGGGTAGGGGGTGTGTGGGAAAGGTTGGTTTTCAAAGGTTGAACTTATACTTCATCTGTTATGGTTTTTGAAGAACATTTTACATGGGGTCCATTATACTGCTGTTTCCCACGCTTTCTATAGAAGCTAAGATCCACATGATGTGCCACTCATATGTTTTTATTTCTACGTGTATCTGTACCTAAAGTATATTTGCATGTACCCAAGTAAAACTATTTAAGAAAACTGCCAAAAGGGCACACCACACATAAGTATACATCAGAACATGTTAATAAGCCACAGAGAATTACTCAGTACAAAAGAACATTGCATATACTCAATAAAATGTCATACAGTTGGCTGCCATGGTTACCCAACAACACCTATCAGAGCAAAATGTAACACACTAATTTTCAGTGGAGCACATTAGGCAGAATTATGTATACAGCTATCAAGTTATTGGTATAGAATAGCGCTGTCCATGTAATTACTAACATTATTAATCAGAAATATCACCCAATAATAATACAAAACATATTCATTCTTCATTGACATAATGATGGAATTTTATTAGTCAAACAAGCAACATACATACAACACAAACAGATGTGGCAAATTGTTGGGACTCACCGTTCTACTTACTGCACTATCCACTTTGAGATTCTAAAAAAACCCAGAACAAAACACTATCAAAACATCCTTTTTACATTTATTTATAGTAACCATTTGGAAAGCCATCTTTGGACTAGTGAACACGCTGCATTTTCATAATAAAGGCAGATTCTTTTGCTAGATAAGTGCCAAGTATCAATAATAGCTTCACATGCTCACCAGCCTGAACTAGAGAACATCTTTAAATGTTACATTCCCATCAAAACCACAAAGAGCACATTTAATAAAACATTTCTGCTGTTGATAAAAGTTGACGGTTGTGGTTGAGTACTAGCCACTTTGTCTGATAATATGTTCTGCATTCAGTAAATACCATTATCCTGGGGTAATGTACTTACAGGACGCAGTACATACCGCCTATTCTGAGTTTTGTAGGAAAGAAAGAGACATAAAGTGGAATCAGTATTAAACTAAATTCCACTTCCAACCTCCTCCTCCAGATTGCAAATTTTTGCTGAAAGAAATATTTCAGGAGAAAATTGTGGATGGGTGGTAATTTCCATATATAGTTATTATCACATACTGGGGTAAATATTCAGTTTTGATTCCTGTGCAATCTTCTATTTGTGAAGAGGCCATATTTGTCTCCATTACTCATAATCAGGGAAATATATATGGGGATGTATTGATAACATTTCTTTTAATGAAACTGCTCAATTCTTCGTCTCTGTTTTGTAATATATTTTTTGTTGTGCTTGTTTGTATGTGAATATGTTGTTGGAGATTTGGGTTGAACTGACTATTTGGGGTTTTCTTTTATATTGAAAAGTCTTGTCAGATGCATCATAACATAAAATAAGTCTGAATTTGTAAATGGAAAATTCCCCTTGTTTGCTAGCTATAACCAATCAATATATAATTGCTGTTTTTGAACTACTGTATTCCATAAATAAATAGTTGTTAGAAATGTGGTTTCTGGTTGGCAAGGGAATATGACTCATTACATCGCATAGCAATACCACGCATGCCATTACAACGCGGGTATTACTACGCGATGTCAATTACAACGACTACCATTACAACACAAAATTTTACCATGACTATGCCTTTACCACGCATGCCATTTCAACACAAAGGCATGCGTGGTAAAGGCATACTCATGGTAAACGTTTGCAAGGTAAGTGACTCCACCCTACCCTACCCTAAACCCTAATGTAGTACCACTGCACGACCCTCCCCCGACCCCCAGTCCTCACCCTACAATAACACTACACTACCCTGCATGACCCCCGACACTACCCTAAATCCTAAAACACTACTCTACACTACACAAACACCACAACACTACCCTAAACCCTAAAACACTACCCCCAGCACGACCCTCCCCTACCCCCAGTCCGGTCCCTACACTCAAACACTACTCTGCACGACCCCCGACACTACCCTAAAACCTAAAACACTACCCTACACTACACGAACACCACAACACTACCCTAAAACACTACCCCCCACACGACCCCCAGTACGGCCCCTACACTATAACACTACCCTGCACGACCCCCCGACACTACCCTAAACCCAAAAACACTACCCTACACTACACAAACACCACAACACTACCCTAAACCCTAAAACACTACCCCCTGCACGGCCCTCCCCCTTCCCCCAGTCGGGTCCGTAAACTCTAGCACTACCCTGCATGACCCCCGACACTACCCTACACCCTAAAACACTACCCTACACTACACAAACACCACAACACTACCCTAAACCCTAAAACACTACCCCCCGCACGACCCCCAGTACGGCCCCTACACTATAACACTACCCTGCACGACCCCCCCAACACTACCCAAAACCCAAAAACACTACCCTACACTACACAAACACCACAACACTACCCTAAACCCTAAAACACTACCCCAGCATGACCCTCCCCCTACCCCGAGTCCTCTCCCTACAATAACACTACACTACCCTGCACGACCCCCCAACACTACCCTAAATCCTAAAACACTACCCTACACTACACAAACACCACAACACTAGCCTAAACCCTAAAACACTACCCCCAGCACGACCCTCCCCTTCCCCCAGTCCGGTCCCTACACTCTAACACTACCCTGCACGACCCAGACACTACCCTAAACCCTAAAACACTACCCTTCCCTACACAAACACCACAACACTACCCTAAACCCTAAAACACTACCCCCCGCATGACCCCCAGTACGGCCCCTACACTATAACACTACCCTGCATGACCCCCCGACACTACCCTAAACTCAAAAACACTACCCTACACTACACAAACACCACAACACTACCCTAAACCCTAAAACACTACCCCCAGCACGACCCTCCCCCTACCCCCAGTCTGGTCCCTACACTCTAACACTACCCTGCACGACCCCCCCAACACTACCCTAATCCTAAAACACAACCTTACACTACACAAACATTACAACACTACTTCGACACTACCCTAAACCCTAAAAAAGTAACCCCCACCCCAAGCACAATCCCCCTTACCTCTCTCTCCTCGTGGTTCCTCTCTCCTGGTTCCAGCGTCGTCTGAGGGGCGGTGCACGTCGTTGTGAGGAAACGTAACAGCCTCAGTTTCCTCACAATGATGTGGATAGACATTACATCGCATGCGTTGTAAAAGCGCATGCGATGTAATGGTATGCGTAGTAATGGCTACGTGTTGTTACATCGCATGCGTTGTAACGCATGCAATGTAATGACTTGCGCAGTAACAGCCTCGTTGTAATGGCTGTTTACCTGGCAAGGGTATGCACCTAAGCCAGGCAGAACCCACCATTCTAGTCAGGACAAATCAGATACACACCAAGATAAAGTGTGGTCACCCTCTGGTCGCTTGGCGCAGAGCAGGCAGGCTTATCATCAGAAGCAATGTGAAAAGTGTTTGTGCAACACACACAGTAACACAATGAACACACCACAAAAGAGACTCCACACAGGGTTTTACCGCTGACCAGGAGTCACGCCGACCCTAGAGGGAGGGCGGCTAACCCCCCCCGTGGGCGGCAGACAAAGGGCACGGCAGCAGCAGGGAGCGACAGCCTGCCAAAGAAAGGGTCAGCGAATGACCAGGGGAGTTTGAGTTCGAAGGACCCAATTAAGAAATAGGGGTGTGGTCACAAGCATGTCCAAAAAAGGCGACTGGGACAAGCAGTCCTCAGCTTTGTCTCTGGAGGAAGTTTTGGGTTCATTTGGGTAGAAACCATGGTGCTACGATGTTTAAATTCTGAGTTTCTGTCTCTATACCATGTACTTGTAGCCGGCTGTCTTAGATATCATTGCCTGTAAACTGCTTTAAACACAGCGGATTGATTCTATCAGTTTAAGGTTGGGGGTGGTATAAGGTGATCTGCCACCCTACTCTGGTATGAAGGGAAAAGCGCCAGGGCCCGCGTCAAGAGGCCATTGCAGCTTGCACCACCAACTGCCACTGCCAGTGTGGAAAATTGCAGTACCCACACAGGTACTAACCATCACACTGCTACAAGTGTGACAATTTAGATGGTTCAACACCCCCTAGGATATAAGAATGGCTCAAGCGTCAGGTAATGAGCTGACATGTAGTTACATGGGCCCGGTTACCTTTCTCCCACCTGTGAAAATGTCTAAGAGACTGATTGAGGCTCAGCTTAATGAACTTTCCAGCATGTCAAATCAGGCCCCAGTTCCCACAAAGTTGGTAGGCAGGGGGTCCACAAAGAATTTAAGTAAAGAAAATGCAGTCGAATTCACTTAATTAGATGGTTACAATTGTGAAACTGCGCTGCCTGTTGTAAAACTACCACCTATTGGCAGCCCGCTTGGTGCTGGGTAGTAATAGCTGAATCAGTAGTTAGCATTTGCAAGTTCAAATCCCACCACTTTTCGCTACTGGTAGCAAGCGTTGTAATCTCCCACAACTGTCAGCAAGCACACTAGTGCATTCTGATGCCGGAACCTGGCATTATTAAGTAAGATATGGGTTCCGTAGTTTTTTCATCCCTGCACATACTCTAGCGGGAAATGCTCTGGTTCAATCCAGGGCTAGTTAATCTGTTAGGAGAAGCCATAGGACTTTGTGGCTTCTGCTGCGGTCACAGCTGATAGTTATCCACTTACTGTTCTTGCAGGGCATTGCAGATGCGCCAAATAGCACAGGGCGGAATTGATGGGAAGTAGTGCAGCATGGCTCCTGTGCATCCACACCAGGGTTAACTGCCTAATTATTGGCATTACTATAGTGAAGACATTTTTTCACCTAGCCACAAAGGTCACTAAAGACACAGTGACAACTTATCGGGGTATCCTTAATGATTACACAAGTGCACCTTTAGTTAGACAGAGTGCACACTAGTGGAAATTAGAGGCTAGTTCAATATTTCCTAGGGAGCCATGTTATTGCACCTGACAGTCGCAATTCACATGATTTAACCTTATCAGACTGGAGTGCTATGGCCAACGAATTCATTTAGGCCCTTTGCTCCTGTTTCAATGATACAGGATATTAGAATACTGCTTGATATTACAGACAGTGGGCATTTAGCGAAAAAGGTACAGGGGCAAGGTGGTCGGTGGAACCCCGGACTTGCTCAAAAAGAAAGCAGGGGCGTTTAATTGTATGAAGGGAGTTTAGGGTGGCTGAGAACCGAAACATCATCATGACAGAAAGGCTTTGCTTCACACAAGAGGAGGTCAGGGAGACGGGTATCCAAGGGCTGGGTCATTAGTTTGAGCCTCTGCAGGCGTGAAGAGTTAGCAGTGAAGTAATAGGGGAAATGCTGGCACCAAGGTTATGCACAATCAAAGCCATATGATCAGGGCCAAGTGAAAATGCATGTGGGGGAGCTCTTTCTTTGAGGAAAGCATAGGCAGAACAGATGCGAGCGGTAAGCTTGGTACTTACAATACCCAATGGGATAGCAGCAAGCCTTGGCATCATCAGACAGCACCATCTGTTCGGGACACACATGGGCATAGTTTGTTGGGAGCGCAGGAATCACAATAAGGTATGTCAGGGTAAGAGGCCTAGCATAAATTAACCTTGGCCACGAGCAATCAATAGATGAATAAGGATACCCGCTTGGGTCATGGCTTTGGGGTGAAGAAACAAAACGGTAACGAGAGCGGACAGCAGCTAAGCCCGGGGGAACGTCGGGCACGGATGGGTCAGGTTGGTTTTCAGTGTCCAACCGGCTGGGGGCCCCCTGGGGTACGCCACAAGGTTAACAGGCATGAGGTTCCCCCCCCCCCCAGAGTCATGTGCTTTCACCTCTGGTTGTTTCCCTAGGATTACACAGATGACAGGGTTCATCTGTCCAGTGGACCTTAGATAGCAGTGGTCCTTTAGATAGCACATGGGTCAGGGAGGCGCAGCCGGACAGGGGATGGGCCGTGGCAACCCGTTACCAGGGGGCGGTATCGAGAGAGGGGGTGACTACACATGGGTAAATGCCGATTGATCAGCATGGTTTGAAGTGACCATTCTGCAAGCCCCCCACCCCGGTGCGCCACAAGGTCAAAAGGACGTGGCCACCTCCTACCCCACCAAGAGACAGGTGCCTTTGCCTCAGGTGGTTGAACCATAGAAGACACAGATGACAAAGTTCATATGTCCAGTGGAGTGAGCGACATGCTCCTCCTGAAGTTGTAACAACACTCTAGTGGCTCATTCTACTTGTCGTGGGAGAGCTGTCGGTGGTCGGTAAACCACCCCCAGTGTGGCAGGGAGTCACGAGGTTTAACAATAAATATCTTCACATAAGGATGTAAAAGGGCAATTGCCCGAACAAGGTCCTTGGGATGCCTTAACGGCAGGGACTCTTGATACAAGTGCAATTGCCTGCACAAGGTTCTTGGGATGCCTTACGGCAGGGACTCTTGAGACAGGGGCCCGGGCAAGCTCCTTGGGATGCCTCACGACAGGGATACTTGATGTCAGACAAAGGTAAAAATGGTCAGCGCTGGGCGGACACAGCACTTGCAGCCCAGGCATGGACACAGAGCCACGAACGCCACACATTCCCTAGCAAGTTGAAGCCTCAAAGCTGCAACCCACTGACCAAGTGACAGAAGTAGAGCTGTCACAGCAGTTGAAAGCAATTTATGATAACCTGGAAGAGACATCATAACTGTAAGGTTGATGCATGGCAGGATTAGGCAAGTTATGGTTATTAATATGAAATAAAGTATCGGATGTACACTGTATAACCTGTTATGAGATGACTTTTTTGGTAATCCAAAATAAGCCAGATATGAGCATGTTGATGACCTATGCCATCATGACAAGTGTGTACCAACTTATGATATGAATAAACTGCGGCCGTTCTAATGCCACAAAGGTCTTGGTGTACATAATCGATGGGAAAGATGGAACAGCGGCGGGAGGGCCCGTGAGATGCTCGCATAGCTGGGGGGGGGGGTTATATAAAAAATGCTTTCTATATTGTACATCAAACAAGACCAAAACAACATAAAGTATACCATTAGTGCAAGTAATGCAAGTTTGGTCAGTGTAAAAACACAAGAATCACAATATGCAACCATAGGCACAGAAGCACCTGCGCTTCTACTAGACGTTATACTGCAAGTTGTTGGGTCCATTGTTTCAAGTGTAGGAAAAGTACATTCCCCTCTATTTAGGGCTTTATGGTAATTTCCTTTCAAGGACAATGGTCCTTGACCGGGATCGATAACCGGACCGTCCAACTGTGGGAACAGTGAAGTAAAACAAGCCCTGGAGTCATGTTACGATCATGAGGGGGATAAACCACAAGCCTGTGGGTTGCCGGTGCAAGAGTCCTCTACTGGACCCTTGCGATTGAGCACTGGCAAGATCCAGCTGCCTGCGAGAGTGCAGGGTAGCTACAGGTCCCACACAGATGCTGGAGGGTACAGTAACTCCTTCCTGGTGAGTTGTCGGCACTCCAGATGGAGTTTACCACAAGGATGGGATCCCCACTATCAAGGTCTCCTTTCTGGGGCTGTGGCGAGACATCTCTGGCCCACGCTGCTTTGCCATGAGTGGCACTGCGACCTCCTGCAGGCAACGTGGGAGGTGGGGCACACTGTTATCTCAGCAGCTCGAGCAGCAGGAAGGCAGCGAGCAGGGCGGTTGTTCCGCGAACTGCCCGGACTCTGCTGTGGATCGGCACAGGGCAACGGATCTGATTTATGGATATGAGGCACTTCTGTGTTGGGATGAGATGCGCAGTGGCCACACGAGGCACTCTTCTGGTCAGAGTTCTGCACTGTAGGCACACGTTGCACTGTCCTGTAATACACAAAGTTTGACCTTGGTGCAGAAGGGAGCGCTGGCGATGTGCTAGCCCTCACAGAATGGGCTCTCCCAGCAGAAGTGTCAGAGAAAAGCAGCAACAAGGCCTTTGTTGGCCCTGAACCCTCGAGAGAACAGGGGACAAGCAAACAAGCCCTTGGAGAGCACTTGGGGGCACAAAGGGAGGCGGCAGGCCACAGGCCAGCACATAAAGTCAGGTTGCAAAGTGGCAGTTCCTTCTGCAGCCCAGCAGCCAGCAGGCCAACACAAAAAAGCAATTAGTTAAAATGGCAGTTCCTCCTGGCAGCACAGCAGCCCTCCTGGCAATGTGCATATGTAGAACCAGCAGCATCTGGTTACAACTCCCACGCAGTGTCTAAAAAACATAGGGTCAGAGACCCAGTACTCATACTCAAAAATGCTTTTTTATGTAAGGGATGACTTCAAAAGAGCCCTCAGTAGTGGACAACAATCCCTTTCAGCCCAGCCCTGGCTCCACATGATCAGTAGGGGGTAAACCAGCCCTTTTTTGAGAGCAGGACATAACCTATTAAAATGTAAGTGTGAACTACCTCTACCTCTCCCTGCCCAGGAAGACTATAATTATGCAGATGAATGCAGATGTATCCCCTGTCACACCCAGCCCTTCCTGTGTTGTAGCTGTCTAGAGAGAATGCACAAAGTGTAGCTGTCACCCAGCCCAGCCGTGTATTGGAGACAGGCTGCAAATCACAAAGAGTTAAAAGCACAGAGAAATACCCACTTCTAAAAGTGGCATTTCTAAAATAGTAATGTGAAATCCATCTACACCAATAAGTAGGATTTATCACTATTATTCTAAACATACCAAACATGGCAACACCACTCCTTTCTGATCAGGAATTACCACTTCAAAGTATATAAGGGAATTCCCAATGCTAGCCTATATGAGTAGTAGGCTTCAGAGCAGTGAAAAATGAAATAGGCTGTCTGTGATTATCATGACATGCAAAACACGAAGGTACTTGTACTACCTTTTACTTACACTGCACTCTGCCATAGGGATACCTAGGACCTACCTTAGGGGTGATCTATGTGTAATAAAATGGGAGTTTAAGGCTCGACAAGTAGCTTTAAATGCCAAGTCAAGGTGGCAGTAAACTGTGCACACAGGCCCTGTGGTGGCAGGTCTGAAACAGGTTTGAAAGATTACTTCTGTGGGTGGCACAATCAGTGCTGCAGGCCCACTAGTAGCATTTACTTTACAGGCCCTGGGTATATGGTTTACCACTTTACAAGGGACATAGAAGTAAATCAAATATGCTAAACAGGTGTAAACTAATCATACAATGTTGGGGGAGAGAGCACATGCACTTTAGCACCGGTTAGCAGTGGTAAAGTGCCCAGAGTCCTAAAGCCAACAAAAAGTAGGTCAGCAAAATAGGTGGAGGAAGGCAAAATGTTTGGGAATAACCCTGCAGAAAGGGCTAGGTCCAACAGTTGTGCCATCAATTGGACCCAATTGTGGCTGAGCCTCACTGTTTGAAAACCACTGACAATAGATAATAATCATGGCCACAGATGTAGACAATTGCTTTTTTGGAGGAATTGCCCTAACACAGTTATGAATTAAATAGGCATACATGAATAATCAATAAAAGGATACCTTGTAACTTTCAACAACAATGCCCTGGAACTTCTTCTTGCAGTAACATATGGATTAGGTGTCTTCCAAAGTACTTTATGGTTTCTGAAAAGATCATGTTGAATCCACTAAGGAGATTAATACAACCGCCAATTTCCATATTGTGTCTGCAAACACGAGCCAAGGGAGTTAGGTTTGAGCTACCTACGTTTGAGAAATATCAGCATTTTATCTTATAAAAAGCTAACACACTGTTTAAGATGAAAGAAGTCGACATTCCAACATGAATTGTAATAGAAAAAATATATTAGTAAACTTCACAAGATCAATAAGACAGATTAACGAGTGTAGACATACCAAGTTTATTGTTATTGATTTACCGTTAAAATGCTAACTGCAGTGGTATTTTGAGAAGACAGGATCTTTCTTGTATTTGGAATATTTTAACTACTTGACATATCTGGTTTTCCTCAAGTGTATGAGTCATTACAATAAGAGCATAACGATTATTTTTGCACAAGTGTGTCAAAAAGAGTCTGACCAGATTGATACAGAACCATAAAGGGAGTAAACTATAATCCTTTTTAGAAATACTTGGGAGCTATATTTGTTAGGAGAAAGAAAATTATGGGGAACTAAGAATAGTAATAAAAGAGTTTTTAATGTTAGTCAGTCAACATCTTTATCGCGGCAAATGTGCCATAAAAAACATGGAAACATCACATTGCATATTAACATGGATACATTTAAGCGTAAAAGGCAACTGTAATCGTTAAAAAAAATTAAAATGATGTTTAAAAAGCAGAAACAGCAATAAAATTTAAGCATTCAATAAAAGATTTACGGGCTCATAACAATTTCTAATCTGAATTGCTTTTCTAATAAAATTTACAACAGAAAAACATATCTCTGTCGTGCTTAATATTTGTAAAAAATTATTTTGCTACCTGGAAACGATTAACCTCTGCCTCACGCAGCAAAGGAACCAAAAAGATGGTCCTTGGTCCTGATTACGCTAAATTGCACACCTAATGTTCCCTACTAAGTATAGCGTAAGCGATCGATCTTTTATTTACCTACTAAAAGTGGTTGAGGGGAGGAAACAACTCAGACAGATATCAGCAAAGTCGTCATGCCTGAAAAGACCACCAACTCCAATTTGCAGTTTGATTATTTATTATAAGGCCAAAAACAATTGGATGTAAATACATCTCAATAGCAAAGTAAAGAGGTACAGAAAAATTAATACAGAGGCAAGTTTACGAATATAAGTAATTCGGCTCAAAAGACAGATGATTATAAATTCCAAAATCACAACGCAACACAGAATAGATGCGATATTCAGTTCTCGGTTCATTGAAAGAAATCAAAATCTTTCCCTACACTGCTCAACATGAGGGCCCTTCCTGTCTCTCTTCTATCATTCCCCAACGGTGTCAGCACGTGTCGACTTCCTAAGAAGTACTCACGTCAAATGGGTCGTTTTAGCTTATGGCTATGGAGCTTGCTCTAAGATGCTCCTTCTCCTCCGAAAGCTAGCAGAAGTCTGGTCTCGCTGTCCCTGCGCATCATACAAAAGATGGGATTCAACCCCCAATACGTCATTCGTCTTAAAACTTTCCATTGCACCTCTATGCAGTAGCTTTTTTTTTTATAACACAAATTTAATTCGTGATATCTTCTTTCCAGTGGCCTTGGCTTTCAGACAGACCAGATACGCAAGGCATCCTCCCTTCTCGCTTCCCAGCCATCTTCAAAGACATTCCGGGTCTCTCCTTAACTCTGAAAATAACGATGTGTATTCTTTCACCTACAGTAGGATGAGAACATTCTAATTTCGAACACAACAACATTTAATTATTTATTTCTCAAGAGCAAGGAGAATCGAAACTTATGACTTTGGGCCTATAATTCAGGCAACTTAAACTAACCACAATTACGGTGTATAGAAATAATATCGTCCTGCACATTATGCATGAAGGAATCGTAATACATACAAAGTTCTACTTAAATGCGTTCACTAGTTTTCAACATCAAATGATTCAAATAAATGTTTCTTAATAGTCGTAAAACACTGCAAACAATACGAATACCTGAGAGTGAGTTTAAACCATGAGTATAGTGCACTCATACAAAATAGTGTACTATCAGCGCTCTATCAGTTCCCCCTCTTATGACTAGTGTCATAACACCAACTTTCTATTCTTCTGTAGTTTTTCTCCTTGTAGAAGAGACCGACCTAAACAGAAGCTGTAGCTTGCCGTCCCTGTCTGAATCGTTCTAACCCCTTAAGGTGCTGGTAATGACTGTCCTGCAGTCGTTCAAGTTGGTGCTCTCGCTTTCTCGAAACAGTCTCCTGATGTCGTGCCCTTTGCCATTTGTAAGCCTTGATGGCTCCTAGTAGGACAATTATACAAATGACAGCTATTAAAATAGGCTTCAAGACATATCCCATTATTCCTTGTCCCAAACTTCCAAACCAACTGCCTATCTTGCCAAATCCTTTCCCCACTTGTTCCCAGAGTCCTTCGGCAGCCATCTCGCGTAACTCTTGGTGTATATCTGAAATATTGTTGATATATTTCCTTATATCCCGACTGTTGTCAGGAATATAAGTACAGCACTGTTGAACTTTCAATAATTTGCAGACTCCTCCGGCTTTTGCTAGCAGCACATCTAGGGCAAGACGGTTTTGCAAAACCATAGCCCTTATCGAAACCATCTCCCCATCTACAAGTAATAAAATCTGAGCTGTATTTATTGAGAGCTTATCCACTAATGTTGCCAGCTTTCTGATTTTCAAATCATTCAGAATCACACCCATACTCGGTATCATAGCCCCAAATATGTCTCCAATCACTTCTCCTGCACTCACACTACGTTTTCCTCTGTGAGGTCTTTTTCTTTCTAGGGGCCATAAATCATTCACATGAAAAATCTTGGGAAATACCACAGCCAAATAACAAGTGCCATACCAATTTTTGGGCAACTTCACATAAGCATTCTTTCTGCACACAAAATACACATTGGGCACTATTGTTATTTTGTCCAATAATGCTTTTCTAATTGATTCTTCGATCAAGAAGAAGTGCTCACAATCACTTTCACCCACAAATATCTTATCGTAGTATGTGGTCGGGTGTCTAATACACAACTTCCCCTTCTGCTGGAAATCTAATGCTATGGGTCCAAAACTCCCCTTTGGTTTATGATCTAATTCTTCTTTAGTCCATGGGGTAACCTTGTGCTTTGGATCTGGTCTAAATAGAGTCTGTCTATGCCGATCTTCTATCTGATCTATAAATTTCTTTTCAATGTCAGTTAACATACAGGTTAAATTGTGTCTATGGGCATAGGACGTATCTAAAGTAATGGTAGGCACGAAATACTTTGACATTCACTCTACTTCCTTATAATAATCATATTTATTCATGTATTTAAGAACTGGGACTTCCGAGAGTACCACATCATAATTTGAGAAATAGTACTCGAAGTGTGCCTTGCTATAAAACATGCTCAACAACACACTACATGTAATGCCATAGGTCAAAGGCAAATGATGGTATTGAATGCCTTCTTCTACTGAGGCTGGTAATTGCATACACACATAGCAATCCTTCGCTTCCATGGTATCCACATACTCATACAATAATCGAGCATACGCATTCAAAGTGAAATCACCCTTTGACAAATCAACATGTAATCTACGACTGGTTTCCTTAATCATTTCTAGATCCCTTGCGGATGCATCCTCATCTATCTCAGAGATTGGTGTAGTGAGTGTTGCCTGTACCCTATTCTGTCCGACATCCTGAGATCCAACTAGAGATGCAACGATCACCACAGTTATAACAATAAGCACCACTACAATGAGGGTGCCTAAGATGCACTTCTGTTTGCGTGTTGATTTTTCGGACACCATGGTTTCTACTGATCCGTTCCGAAGTACAAAAGGTAAAACACAGTCTCTTTCTGTTTTCTTTGTTTTAACAATGTCTTTCTCACTTCTCTCCTCCCATGCAATTAATGTCAAAGTTCATTCGATTAATACTAAACCTATTGAAGAGATGTAGTCAGCCCTATTCCTCACTCCATCATCTACTAGAAAGTTCCTAATTTTAAATCTTCTTAAACTGGGGTCTAAGTTATCTTCTTTCTAAGGCCTAATGCTTTCTTTGGTTATAATTCAAGCTTCATCGCTAATGATATTTGATCCAAGTATTTCGAGGACAAGTTGCAGAATCTCCGCACGAATTTCTCCTAATTCTTGCGCGGTGAGCTGTCGGCCAAATGAAGGGAAGACAACCTGATTGAGGATCAGGTAACGCAATTCACTCAGCCTTGGAGGATTTGGAACTTGCAGAGTTAGTGTTCCAAACGCTTCTACGCCTGGGACCAGCAACTGTATTTCAATCGAGAGGGTGTCCCCTCCGTAGCTCACCGTACCAGCTCCCAAACTCCCGGACTTTGCTGGGTTCTGCATCTGCAGCCAGGTACGACCACTCAGGGATGCGTATCTTCGAGACGCTATTCTTTCTCTTCTGGAGCGTCTCAGACCATCCGGTCTTTCTTCAGCGTCACTTTGATCTGATTCAGATGTTTCAGGAATCGGAGCAAGATTTTTCTCGGATGCAAGCCTTATATTCAGCCTTTCTTTTCTTGCTGGCCACTTTTCCGCTCTGGCATCTGCTCTCCTCTCTTCCTCTTGACCTGATCCTTCTGCAATAGACCGCTCACCTTGTTCTGGTGCAAAGTTCACATCTGCAAATCATCTATTTCAGGATCTGGGCTCAGTTCAGGAGCACTCGGCTCTCGTCTCTCGTGCTCACTTGGCTGTTCCGTTTCATCCGAAACTCTTACAGCTGGGCCTGTGCCTTCGTCGTTGTCTGTGGCAGGTCCACACATGCTTCTCGGAACCAGGGGACTCTCTTCCTCCGCAGGCGCTTGAACTTGGCGAGTGTGGGAAGCATGTATCCAGTTCGACAATCTTCCACACTTCACAGCAGTACTTGTGACCAATATCACCTGATATGGTCCTCGCCAGCGAGCATCAAGACAACTCTTCCTCACGTGCTTGCGAACTAGTACCCAATCACCTGGATTAAGATCATGCAGCAGGTCTCTCGAGGTGGATGCAGTTGCAGCCTCGACCTGGTGGGATACAGAAGAAACCACATCAGCCAGTCCCTTACAATAATCCAACACTAAATCATCAGTGATGTTTATCAATGCTGTAGCTGGCACCATAGGCAAACGCATAGCTCTTCCGGTCAAAATTTCGTGGGGAGAAAGCCCTGTTCTCCTATCAGGGGTGCTACGCAGACTCATGAGCACCAGAGGCAGCGCATCTGGCCATTTCAATGAAGTTGACGAACACACCTTTGCCACTCTTGACTTGATGGTGCCATTAACCTGCTCTACAAGACCTGAAGCCTCAGGCCTGTAGCTACAATGCAGTCTCTGATCAATGTTCAAAGCAGAGCACAGCAATTTCATGATTTCACTGTGGAAATGAGTTCCTCTATCTGTCTCCACTGATGTCGGAAATCCATTTCTCGGGACCAATTCTCTTGACAACAACTTGGCTACTGTGAGACTGTCACATCGTCAAGTTGGATATGCTTCCACCCAACGCGAAAAGATACACACCACCACCAAAAAGTATCTCAACCTATTGCACCTCGGCATCTCAATAAAGTCCAATTGTATCCTATTGAAGGGACCTCCAGATCTTCCAATGTGACTCATTGCAACCACAGTTCTCTTTCCAACATTCATTTGTTGACAAGTAACACACCTGTGACATACCGCTTCAGCCCACACACGGAAGCGTGGATTAAACCACGTCTGCCTAAACACTCGCACCATATCATCTCTTCCCAGATGAACTGCTCCGTGGATTTGCCTTGCCATTGGGCTCAGTGGACAATTGGGTAATACTGCTCTCTCATCTGTGGACACCCAAATGCCATCGTCTCTTTTTGTGCAACCTGCTCTGACCCATGAAGCAGCTTCCTCTTCTGGGACTTCATCCTGCAACCGCTTCACCTCATCCCAAGTATCGGCTATAGCTAACATCATGCTGAGCTCGGTCTCTTCTGTGCTCTCGCCTATATATTCTCCATTGAAAATACAAGCATGTTCAGCGCAAAATCGTGCTACTTCATCTGCATAATTGTTGCCCTTAGTGACAAAGTCTTCTCCTTTTCCATGAGCTGCACATTTAACGACTGCTATCTCTTTGGGCTTCTGCAAAGCTTCCAATAGTTGGCGCACATACTCGCCGTTACGTATAGGTGACCCTGAGGACGTTATAAACCCCCTCTGTGACCATAACTGCCCAACGTCATGAACTACACCAAATCCGTATTGACTGTCAGTATACGCAGTCACTCGAATATCAGCTGCAATGATACAGGCACGTGTCAAAGCGACAATTTCGGCCACCTGAGGAGAATACTCTATTTAAACAGGCAGCTTCCACTACTCCCATGATGGTGCATACAGCAAACGCTGCTCTCAAATACCCTTCATTGTCTCTTAAACATGAACCATCAACAAAAAGGATCAAATCAGATTGGGGCAAAGGTTCATCGACAATGTCAGGTCTGGGTTTGGTAGATAGGTCAGTAACATCTAGGCAGTCATGCTCTTCACAATCCTCATCTCCTTCCTCTTCCGGACCAGGTAACAATGTAGCAGGGTTCAGGGTGGTACAACGTCTCAGGGTAACATTTTCAGCTGCCAAGATAACCTGCTCATACTTGGTAAGTCTGTTGTTGGTCAGATACTGTGTTTTCGTTCTTGTCATCAACAATTCTACTGAATGGGGCACATAAACAATGAGCGGATAACCCATCACTATGCTTTCACATCTTTCAATGCTGACACTGGTTGCAGCAACAGATTTCAGACATCCAGGCAACGCAGAAGCTACAGGATCTAATGTAGCTGAGAAGTAAGCTACTGGTCTATGGGCACCCCCATGTGTCTGTACAAGGACTGCTAACGCACATCCCTCCTTTTCACAGCAAAAGAGCGAAAACGCATTGTTATAATCCGGCATTCCGAGAGCTGGAGCACGACAGATACTTTCCTTCAGCTCACGGAAGGCTTTTAAGCACTCGTCATCCCATGGTACCAGATCACTAACATCCTTTCGAGTCAGTTTCAACAGAGGCTTTGCTTGCAAGGAAAAATTTGGGATCCACTGTCGACAATAGCCGACCATTCCCAAAAACATGCGGACTTCTTTTTGTGTTTTCGGAGTTTCCATTTGCAGAATCGTCTCTATGCGATCTGGTGACACCCTTCATTTTCCTTTCTCAATCCGGTGACCTAGGTACTGAACTTCAGACAAACAATACTGCAATTTGTTTGGAGACACTTTGCGTCCATTCTCGCCAAATGATTCAGCAACACCACAGTGTCAATCCTGCAAGCATCCTCAGTCTCTGAGGTGACCAAAAGGTTGTCTATATATTGCACTAAGACTGAGTTTTGGGGCATCACCAGTCCTTCAAGATTCTTTTTCAGACTTTGACTAAAAATGGAGGGGCTTTCTGTATACTCCTGAGGAATTCTTTCCCATGTTAACACAAGATCGTCCATCCTAAACGCAAATAAAAACTGACTTTCTTCATGCAATGGTATGGAGAAAAATGCATGACACAAATCTATCACTGTAAATCATTCTGCTTTGCATGGTATCTGGAATAGAATAATAGCTGGATTCGGTACCACAGGACAACATGGGATCACAATTTCATTAACCCGATGCAGATCCTGCACTATTCTGTACTTGCCACTTGGCTTCTGCAGTCCCATGATAGGTGAGTTGCAGGGACTTCCTCTTATCTCCTTAAGAATACCTTGGGCAATCATAGTCTCAATCACAGGTCTTATTCCGGCTACAGTTTCTGGAGTCAATTTATATTGTGGCGTTCGTGGGAATTCAGCATTGGGTTTGACCTGTATCTTAACTGGCTCAACCCCTCTCATCAGACCTACATCCTCGCCCGTAAAATCCCACACTTTCGGATCAACTGAGTCTCTCAAGTCATGTGGCAATTCTGCCATTGTGAGCACCACAAACATTTCTGCACACAGACTCATGTTAGCCATTTTAAAATCAGCATCGTCATCATGTGTTTGCAATTCCACACCTCTCGGAGTGCACGATATAGTACAATTGAGCTTGCACAGAAGGTCTCATCCTAAAAGACAGACCGGACTTGAATTGCACACTACAAATTGGTGTTTATCCCGAAATGGTCCTATTCTCACGGGTAATTCGTTTGTCAATGGATTGGCCATTTTCTGATTACTAACCCCCACTACTTGAATTGATTGTCCCGAAAGAGTTAAATTTGGGACTACTTCAGTTCTCACTGTGGAGCGAGCAGCTCCAGTGTCTAATAAGAAGGTAACAGGATATCCATTCACATCTGCATCTACAAACGGCCCACTCTGATCTACTTCTAGAATCGCATCTAAGGTGCATTCCTCGTGCACCCCCCTCTGACACTCTTGTAAATCTTGATTTTGATGAAATCTATCTTGTATTTCAAAATAAGGCATCTGATGGAATAACTGATTATGCATGGGTATCCTAGGAGGTTGAGGTACTTGCACTTGCGGCTCATATCCTCCTCCGTACATAGACCTGGGTCTTGTCACAGTATTGACAGTCTCGGACAGCTGTCCCTCTCCTTCCATCTGTATCTGATTTGCTGGATTCAATCTACACTCGCGCTTCCGATGCCCGATTTTGGTACAATAGTGGCAGGCAGTGACCCTTTTCTGTTGGGCCACCCATTCACTTGCACCTGGATCCATTCCTCTTCCTCTACCCTGACCAGGTTGGGTCACCATCTGTTGTCCCATTCCTCTTCCACCTCCTCTACCTCTACCTATCGCTCCTCCAATCCCTTGCGTCATATCAGCGTTTCTCAACTGCACCAACATCAACTTGTCCTTCAATTTCTTCTGTGTCGACTCCACTTGATCACTGCAATATTTAGCATAACGCAGAATCTCGTCCACCGACTTATTCTGCCAACATATCAAGTGATGCTGTATCATCAAATTAATATCAGATTTCAGTCCCAACACAAACTTCGAGACAAATTGTCCCATATCTTTCTGTTCAATTGTATCCAATCCACTATGCTGCTTAAAAGTAAACAACAATCTTTCGTAATAATCATGTACTGATTCCTTAGAGTCTTGAGTGGTGCGATCAATCTTCAACCAATCAACAATCTGACGAGCTACCTTCGATTGCAACCATGTAATCACTTGCTCGTATTTTCTCATTACATCAGGTGAAGGACCATGAGTCAATGAATCTCTAGGTGGCTCTGCAGTAGGCCACTCAAAGGCAATCTTACATGCCGCCCACAAATCCGCCGGCACTACTATATCAAACAAGGTGTTTAAATCAATCCACAATACTTTCGAAATCTTTACAAACCGATCTATTTGCTTGTACCACTCAGCAGGTTTTTCCCTCAGTCGAGGAAAATCATTCGTAAATGCTGCTAAATCACCCCTGCTCCATGGCACATGTACATACCCTCCATTCTGTACCTCCCTGAGGGGGAAATTTCCTGCAGCTCCCGTCCCTCCACCCAGAGGCGGAGTATTTCCTATTCCAGTCTTGAAGCTTTTCTTTTTGGCCCATCTTTCTTTCCATCTGTCTAATTCTTTCCATTTCCGCATCCCTATCACTAGTTCTCTAATTTGTGCTTTTAATCCAATCGTTCGCTTCTCTTCCAAATCCTTATCTGTGTAATTTAATCTGCAAGAACCCTGTATCATCTTGGTCTTTGACAAATCAACCTCATACCTTTGTGCCAAAAGCAACAATGCATCATAAGCTCGTTTGGCCTTTCTTGTGTTGTCCTTTGCTACGAACAGTAGTTCGCTCGAGTCATATGTCTCAATTCTGTTCAGAGGTAGATTACCTTCAATCACCTTGTCTAGTTCTGCCTTTAATCGTACCACATCTAGCATTGGCGCTTTTATTGCACTTTTTAACACTTTCTGAATTTCCTCGTTTCTTGTATCTTCCCTGTCACAGCTTTGGGTTCTCTTAGGAACTATCTTCGAAGCTGGGCGTCTATCTCTTTCCCAGCTTCGACTTCACCAATGGTCACCTGCACAAATAACCTGTGGCCCAAACAGTTCTCTAGGCGCTTCTTGTCTCTTGCTTGTCTCTTCCCTCGGCATCATTGACTCTCTCACTGGTTGAACCCACATTCGAAGGTCAGACCTAGAATTTGCTAGAGCTCCTGTCCGTCCTCGTTCTGACCCACTATCCATTCTTGATGGATCAGCTGTAGCTGGCAGTGGAGTACTAGATTCCACTGGCATCCGACTTAAACCAGTCCCAATCATTGCAAGGCTCCCTCCAGACATTGTCTCTTCTCCTTCACTTATTTGCTGTTGACTGTCATCGGTTCTTTCTCTAGGATTATATATCGGAACCACCGGCCCTATTGTGACTGGTACCGACAAAGCATCTGCTAACTGCATGTTTCCTGCAGGTTGTACTGGCTCAGGGTTTGGATACCTCATTCCTCCAGACCCTCCCGGAATGTGTACCATTGTAATCTTGCTTCTTACTCCTGCCGATTGTTGCTCTGAACCCAGTTGTCCCACTCCTAAAAGCTCTTCTGATGGGCGCAACCTCTCTGTCTCTGATCTAGAGTCGCACGGTGGAGGACGTTCTGCTAGCAATCTATTGAGGAAGCTGTCATCTGTATCACTGTCCTCCTCTGTCGTCTTTTTCCCTTCAGGCCCCTCTTCTAACATACGAAATGGGTACAAGCGTTCTCCCTCTATGGTGTCTACTCTCCATCTTTTCAACTGGGCATCCCATCTAGCATCCTGATATGCCTTCATTGCTTTCCTCATTCTTCCTTGTGAAGCCGCTCTCCTTTTTGCTAGAGCAGCTCTCATCCATGCATCTAATGCCTCAAATTGTGTGGGTCTAGGGGGAGGTTTCAGTGCATTCACCACCCCCCTCAGCTGGGTCAGCACTTCCATACGAAAAGACCCATAACGAGGGAAAGCCAATTCACCCTCTTTCTCTGTAATTTTATGCCAATTCTGAAGCCACACTATAGTATGAAGTCCTACATTCGTTGCCATGTAATGTGCCGGTGTGTCTTCTGGGGAGCTTCTTCTCCTACTCGAGTCACTACCTCTGTGTCGCCTCTACACAAATCTCGCAATACCCTAAAGCATCTCATTGTAAACTCGATCAATTTCAAGCCCAAATTACGCTGTTCCACTGCAAACGAACTTCCACCAATCCCAGCACGGCGTTACACCAACCAACCCATCACAGCGCGGCGCACCCTGACGTCACTTCTCACTCCTTGCAGCGGCTCACCCGCCTTTACAATTTCACCGCAAACTCACTTACACACATTCGTACCACAAGTAACTGTATATCCAAAAGTTATTAAACCAAGTAACTGTTCCTACACAATTACAATAACTTACAGTCACATAAAACAAGTAATTGTCTGTCCCTAAAGATCGATAGAACACTCTCACAAGAACATTCAGCCGTTGTGACCCACCGACCTGCGTTGGTCACTCAATCGCCATAGTCCACCCCCGGTACCTGAGGCTTTCTACCGCGAACAATTCCTCATTCACACAAAGTTCCCTAACACAAGTGGATCGTCGATAGCGCTTCACAACACCCACATTTGATCAGACAATTACAATACAAAACTATCCCAGGATCTTGGACTTCTCTTGAGTCCGCTCACCAAAACTTCCTGCTCCGCACTTGTCCGGACCAGTAAACCAAAAACCACATTCACTCAACATACATCCCAACTCCGCAAGACATCACCCACTTACTCATTAACGCAATTTAACACCACAATTCCTTTCATACTCACGCCACCACTGTTTCCGCCGCACCATCAACGTCCGCCGGTCTCTGCCGTCTTCCACTCCACTTCAGGGCTCTTCGACCTTCAACCCTACCCCTGATTACTCCCCTCACCTTAGAGATAAACCACCTTAGAGGTAAACCATCCTCCGCTACCATTTGATTACGCTAAATTGCACACCTAATGTTCCCTACTAAGTATAGCGTAAGCGATCGATCTTTTATTTACCTACTAAAAGTGGTTGAGGGGAGGAAACAACTCAGACAAATATCAGCAAAGTCGTCATGCCTGAAAAGACCACCAACTCCAAATTGCAGTTTGATTATTTATTATAAGGCCAAAAACAATTGGATGTAAATACAACTCAATAGCAAAGTATAGAGGTACAGAAAAATTAATACAGAGCCAAGTTTACGAATATAAGTAATTCGGCCCAAAAGACAGATGATTATAAATTCCAAAATCACAACGCAACACAGAATAGATGCGATATTCAGTTCTCGGCTCATTGAAAGAAATCAAAATCTTTCCCTACACTGCTCTACATGAGGGCCCTTCCTGTCTCTCTTCTATCATTCCCCAACGGTGTCAGCACGTGTCGACTTCCTAAGAAGTACTCACGTCAAATGGGTCGTTTTAGCTTATGGCTATGGAGCTTGCTCTAAGATGGTCCTTCTCCTCCAAAATCTAGCAGAAGTCTGGTCTCGCTGTCCCTGCGCATCATACAAAAGATGGGATTCAACCCCCAATACGTCATTCGTCTTAAAACTTTCCATTGCACCTCTATGCAGTAGCTATTTTTTTATAACACAAATTTAATTCGTGATATCTTCTTTCCAGTGGCCTTGGCTTTCAGACAGACCAGATACGCAAGGCATCCTCCCTTCTCGCTTCCCAGCCATCTTCAAAGACATTCCGGGTCTCTCCTTAACTCTGAAAATAACGATGTGTATTCTTTCACCTGCAGTAGGATGAGAACATTCTAATTTCGAACACAACAACATTTAATTATTTATTTCTCAAGAGCAAGGAGAATCGAAACTTATGACTTTGGGCCTATAATTCAGGCAACTTAAACTAACCACAATTACGGTGTATAGAAATAATATCGTCCTGCACATTATGCATGAAGGAATCGTAATACATACAAAGTTCTACTTAAATGCGTTCACTAGTTTTCAACATCAAATGATTCAAATAAATGTTTCTTAATAGTCGTAAAACACTGCAAACAATACGAATACATGAGAGTGAGTTTAAACCATGAGTATAGTGCACTCATACAAAATAGTGTACTATCAGCGCTCTATCAGTTCCCCCCTCTTATGACTAGTGTCATAACACCAACTTTCTATTCTTCTGTAGTTTTTCTCCTAGTAGAAGAGACCGACCTAAACAGAAGCTGTAGCTTGCCGTCCCTGTCTGAATCGTTCTAACCCCTTAAGGTGCTGGTAATGACTGTCCTGCAGTCGTTCAAGTTGGTGCTCTCGCTTTCTCGAAACAGTCTCCTGATGTCGTGCCCTTTGCCATTTGTAAGCCTTGATGGCTCCTAGTAGGACAATTATACAAATGACAGCTATTAAAATAGGCTTCAAGATATATCCCATTATTCCTTGTCCCAAACTTCCAAACCAACTGCCTATCTTGCCAAATCCTTTCCCCACTTGTTCCCAGAGTCCTTCGGCAGCCATCTCACGTAACTCTTGGTGTATATCTGAAATATTGTTGATATATTTCCTTATATCCCGACTGTTGTCAGGAATATAAGTACAGCACTGTTGAACTTTCAATAATTTGCAGACTCCTCCGGCTTTTGCTAGCAGCACATCTAGGGCAAGACGGTTTTGCAAAACCATAGCCCTTATCGAAACCATCTCCCCATCTACAAGTAATAAAATCTGAGCTGTATTTATTGAGAGCTTATCCACTAATGTTGCCAGCTTTCTGATTTTCAAATCATTCAGAATCACACCCATACTCGGTATCATAGCCCCAAATATGTCTCCAATCACTTCTCCTGCACTCACACTACGTTTTCCTCTGTGAGGTCTTTTTCTTTCTAGGGGCCATAAATCATTCACATGAAAAATCTTGGGAAACACCACAGCCAAATAACAAGTGCCATACCAATTTTTGGGCAACTTCACATAAGCATTCTTTCTGCACACAAAATACACATTGGGCACTATTGTTATTTTGTCCAATAATGCTTTTCTAATTGATTCTTCGATCAAGAAGACGTGCTCACAATCACTTTCACCCACAAATATCTTATCGTAGTATGTGGTCGGGTGTCTAATACACAACTTCCCCTTCTGCTGGAAATCTAATGCTATGGGTCCAAAACTCCCCTTTGGTTTATGATCTAATTCTTCTTTAGTCCATGGGGTAACCTTGTGCTTTGGATCTGGTCTAAATAGAGTCTGTCTATGCCGATCTTCTATCTGATCTATAAATTTCTTTTTAATGTCAGTTAACATACAGGTTAAATTGTGTCTATGGGCATAGGACGTATCTAAAGTAATGGTAGGCACGAAATACTTTGACATTCGCTCTACTTCCTTATAATAATCATATTTATTCATGTATTTAAGAACTGGGACTTCCGAGAGTACCACATCATAATTTGAGAAATAGTACTCGAAGTGTGCCTTGCTATAAAACATGCTCAACAACACACTACATGTAATGCCATAGGTCAAAGGCAAATGATGGTATTGAATGCCTTCTTCTACTGAGGCTGGTAATTGCATACACACATAGCAATCCTTCGCTTCCATGGTATCCACATACTCATACAATAATCGAGCATACGCATTCAAAGTGAAATCACCCTTTGACAAATCAACATGTAATCTACGACTGTTTTCCTTAATCATTTCTAGATCCCTTGCGGATGCATCCTCATCTATCTCAGAAATTGGTGTAGTGAGTGTTGCCTGTACCCTATTCTGTCCGACATCCTGAGATCCAACTAGAGATGCAACGATCACCACAGTTATAACAATAAGCACCACTACAATGAGGGTGCCAATGATGCACTTCTGTTTGCGTGTTGATTTTTCGGACACCATGGTTTCTACTTATCCGTTCCGAAGCACAAAAGGTAAAACACAGTCTCTTTCTGTTTTTTTTGTTTTAACAATGTCTTTCTCACTTCTCTCCTCCCATGCAATTAATGTCAAAGTTCATTCGATTGACACTAAACCTATTGAAGAGATGTAGTCAGCCCTATTCCTCACTCCATCATCTACTAGAAAGTTCCGAATTTTAAATCTTCTTAAACTGGGGTCTAAGTTATCTTCTTTCTAAGGCCTAAGGCTTTCTTTGGTTATAATTCAAGCTTCATCGTTAATGATATTTGATCCAAGTATTTCGAGGACAAGTTGCAGAATCTCCGCATGAATTTCTCCTAATTCTTGCGCGGTGAGCTGTCGGCCAAATGAAGGGAAGACAACCTGATTGAGGATCAGGTAACGCAATCCACTCAGCCTTGGAGGATTTGGAACTTGCAGAGTTAGTGTTCCAAACGCTTCTACGCCTGGGACCAGCAACTGTATTTCAATCGAGAGGGTGCCCCCTCCGTAGCTCACCGTACCAGCTCCCAACCTCCCGGACTTCGCTAGGTTCTGCATCTGCAGCCAGGTACGTCCACTCAGGGAATGCGTATCTTCGAGACGCTATTCTTACTCTTCTGGAGCGTCTCAGACCATCCGGTCTTTCTTCAGCGTCACTTTGATCTGATTCAGATGTTTCAGGAATCGGAGCGAGATTTTTCACGGATGCAAGCCTTATATTCAGCCTTTCTTTTCTTGCTGGCCACTTTTCCGCTCTGGCATCTGCTCTCCTCTCTTCCTCTTGACCTGATCCTTCTGCAATAGACCGCTCACCTTGTTCTGGTGCAAAGTTCACATCTGCAATATCATCTATTTCAGGATCTGGGCTCAATTCAGGAGCACTCGTCTCTCGTCTCTCGTGCTCACTTGGCTGTTCCGTTTCATCCGAAACTCTTACAGCTGGGCCTGTGCCTTCGTCGTTGTCTGTGGCAGGTCCACACACGCTTCTCGGAACCAGGGGACTCTCTTCCTCCGCAGGCGCTTGAACTCGGCGAGTGTGGGAAGCATGTATCCAGTTCGACAATCCTCCACACTTCACAGCGGTACTTGTGACCAATATCACCTGATATGGTCCTCGCCAGCGAGCATCAAGACAACTCTTCCTCACGTGCTTGCGAACTAGTACCCAATCACCTGGATTAAGATCATGCAGCAGGTCTCTCGAGGTGGATGCAGTCGCAGCCTCGACCTGGTGGGATACAGAGGAAACCACATCAGCCAGTCCCTAACAATAATCCAACACTAAATCATCAGTGATGTTTATCAATGCTGTAGCTGGCACCATAGGCAAACGCATAGCTCTTCCGGTCAAATTTTCGTGGGGAGAAAGCCCTGTTCTCCTATCAGGGGTGCTATGCAGACTCATGAGCACCAGAGGCAGCACATCTGGCCATTTCAATGAAGTTGACAAACACACCTTTGCCACTCTTGACTTGATGGTGCCATTAACCTGCTCTACAAGACCTGAAGCCTCCGGCCTGTAGCTACAATGCAGTCTCTGATCAATGTTCAAAGCAGAGCACAGCAATTTCATGATTTCACTGTGGAAATGAGTTTCTCTATCTGTCTCCACTGATGTCGGAAATCCATTTCTCGGGACCAATTCTCTTAACAACAACTTGGCTACTGTGAGACTGTCACATCGTCTAGTTGGATATGCTTCCACCCAACGCGAAAAGATACACACCACCACCAAAACGTATCTCAACCTATTGCACCTCGGCATCTCAATAAATTCCAATTGTATCCTATTGAAGGGACCTTCAGATCTTCCAATGTGACTCTTTGCAACCACAGTTCTCTTTCCAACATTCATTTGTTGACAAGTAACACACCTGTGACATACCGCTTCAGCCCACACACGGAAGCGTGGATTAAACCACGTCTGCCTAAACACTCGCACCATAGCATCTCTTCCCAGATGAACTGCTCCGTGGATTTGCCTTGCCATTGGGCTCAGTAGACAATTGGGTAATACTGCTCTCTCATCTGTGGACACCCAAATGCCATCGTCTCTTTTTGTGCAACCTGCTCTGACCCATGAAGCAGCTTCCTCTTCTGGGACTTCATCCTGCAACTGCTTCACCTCATCCCAAGTATCGGCTATAGCTAACATCATGCTGAGCTCGGTCTCTTCTGTGCTCTCGCCTATATATTCTCCATTGAAAATACAAGCATGTTCAGCGCAAAATCGTGCTACTTCATCTGCATAATTGTTGCCCTTAGTGACAAAGTCTTCTCCTTTTCCATGAGCTGCACATTTAACGACTGCTATCTCTTTGGGCTTCTGCAAAGCTTCCAATAGTTGGCGCACATACTCGCCGTTACGTATAGGTGACCCTGAGGACGTTAGAAACCCCCTCTGTGACCATAACTGCCCAACGTCATGAACTACACCAAATCCGTATTGACTGTCAGTATACGCAGTCACTCGAATATCAGCTGCAATGATACAGGCACGTGTCAAAGCGACAATTTTGGCCACCTGAGCAGAGAATACTCTATTTAAACAGGCAGCTTCCACTACTCCCATGATGGTGCATACAGCAAACGCTGCTCTCAAATACCCTTCATTGTCTCTTAAACATGAACCATCAACAAAAAGGATCAAATCAGATTGGGGCAAAGGTTCATCGACAATGTCAGGTCTGGGTTTGGTAGATAGGTCAGTAACATCTAGGCAGTCATGCTCTTCACAGTCCTCATCTCCTTCCTCTTCCGGAACAGGTAACAATGTAGCAGGGTTCAGGGTGGTACAACGTCTCAGGGTAACATTTTCAGCTGCCAAGATAACCTGCTCATACTTGGTAAGTCTGTTGTTGGTCAGATACTGTGTTTTCGTTCTTGTCATCAACAATTCTACTGAATGGGGCACATAAACAATGAGCGGATAACCCATCACTATGCTTTCACATCTTTCAATGCTGACACCGGTTGCAGCAACGGATTTCAGACATCCAGGCAGCGCAGAAGCTGCAGGATCTAATGTAGCTGAGAAGTAAGCTACTGGTCTACGGGCACCCCCATGTGTCTGTACAAGGACTGCTAACGCACATCCCTCCTTTTCACAGCAAAAGAGCGAAAACGCTTTGTTATAATCCGGCATTCCGAGAGCTGGAGCATGACAGATACTTTCCTTCAGCTCACGGAAGGCTTTCAAGCACTCGTCATCCCATGGTACCAGATCACTAACATCCTTTCGAGTCAGTTTCAACAGAGGCTTTGCTTGCAAGGAAAAATTTGGGATCCACTGTCGACAATAGCCGACCATTCCCAAAAACATGCAGACTTCTTTTTGTGTTTTCGGAGTTCCCATTTGCAGAATCGTCTCTATGCGATCTGGTGACACCCTTCATTTTCCTTTCTCAATCCGGTGACCTAGGTACTGAACTTCAGACAAACAATACTGCAATTTGTTTGGAGACACTTTGCGTCCATTCTCTGCCAAATGATTCAGCAACACCACAGTGTCAATCCTGCAAGCATCCTCAGTCTCTGAGGCGACCAAAAGGTCGTCTATATATTGCACTAATACTGAGTTTTGGGGCATCACCAGTCCTTCAAGATTCTTTTTCAGATTTTGACTAAAAATGGAGGGGCTTTCTGTATACCCCTGAGGAATTCTTTCCCATGTTAACACACGATCGTCCATCCTAAACGCAAATAAAAACGGACTTTCTTCATGCAATGGTATGGAGAAAAATGCATGACACAAATCTATCACTGTAAACCATTCTGCTTTGCATGGTATCTGGAATAGAATAATAGCTGGATTCGGTACCACAGGACAACATGGGATCACAATTTCATTAACCCGACGCAGTTCCTGCACTATTCTGTACTTGCCACTTGGCTTCTGCAGTCCCATGATAGGTGAGTTGCAGGGCCTTCCTCTTATCTCCTTAAGAATACCTTGGGCAATCATAGTCTCAATCACAGGTCTTATTCCGGCTACAGTTTCTGGAGTCAATTCATATTGTGGAGTTCGTGGGATTTCAGCATTGGGTTTGACCTGTATCTTAACTGGCTCAACCCCTCTCATCAGACTTACATCCTCGCCCGTAAAATCCCACACTTTCGGATCAACTGAGTCTCTCAAGTCATGTGGCAATTCTGCTATTGTGAGCACCACAAACATTTCTGCACACAGACTCATGTTAGCCATTTTAAAATCAGCATCGTCATCATGTGTTTGCAATTCCACACCTCTCGGAGTGCACGATATAGTACAATTGAGCTTGCACAGAAGGTCTCATCCTAAAAGACAGACCGGACTTGAATTGCACACTACAAATTGGTGTTTATCCTGAAATGGTCCTATTCTCACGGGTAATTCGTTTGTCAATGTATAGGTCATTTTCTGATTACTAACCCCCACTACTTGAATTGATTGTCCCGAAAGAGTTAAATTTGGGACTACTTCAGTTCTCACTGTGGAGCGAGCAGCTCCAGTGTCTAATAAGAAGGTAACAGGATATCCATTCACATCTGCATCTACAAACGGCCCACTCTGATCTACTTCTAGAATCGCATCTAAGGTGCACTCCTCGTGCACCCCCGTCTGACACTCTTGTAAATCTTGATTTTGATTAAATCTATCTTGTATTTCAAAATAAGGCATCTGATGGAATAACTGATTATGCATGGGTATCCTAGGAGGTTGAGGTACTTGCACTTGCGGTTCATATCCTCCTCCATACATAGACCTGGGTCTTGTCATAGTATTGACAGTCTCGGACAGCTGTCCCTCTCCTTCCATCTGTATCTGATTTGCTGGATTCAATCTACACTCGCGCTTCCAATGCCCGATTTTGGGACAATAGTGGCAGGCAGTGACCCTTTTCTGTTGGGCCACCCATTCACTTGCACATGGATCCATTCCTCTTCCTCTACCCTGACCAGGTTGGGTCACCATCTGTTGTCCCATTCCTCTTCCACCTCCTCTACCTCTACCTATCGCTCCTCCAATCCCTTGAGTCATATCAGCGTTTCTCAACTGCACCAACATCAACTTGTCCTTCAATTTCTTCTGTGTCGACTCCACTTGATCACTGCAATATTTAGCATAACGCAGAATCTCGTCCACCGACTTATTCTGCCAACATATCAAGTGATGCTGTATCATCAAACTAATATCAGATTTCAGTCCCAACACAAACTTCGAGACAAATTGTCCCATATCTTTCTGTTCAATTGTATCCAATCCACTATGCTGCTTAAAAGTAAACAACAATCTTTCGTAATAATCATGTACTGATTCCTTAGAGTCTTGAGTGGTGCGATCAATCTTCAACCAATCAACAATCTGACGAGCTACCTTCGATTGCAACCATGTAATCACTTGCTCGTATTTTCTCATTACATCAGCTGAAGGACCATGAGTCAATGAATCTCTAGGTGGCTCTGCAGTAGGCCACTCAATGGCAATCTTACATGCCGTGTAAAGAAGAAAGAGAGGGACCCCTTATACCAAGGGGAAGGAGTACTTCTGACAAGTAAATAACAAAGAACTGCCCTTGGTATCAACACACTTATAAAGTAAGAATCAATCACACATATAACACACAAAGCCTACTTCCAGCCCATGTAATAGAATACCAAAACGTTCTTATGTATCAAATCACTTAATTTATTAAAAACACATTATATTCCTCATTAGTATAAAACAATAGTTGGTCTATTGAAATCAGTTTAAAACAAAAAGTTATACACATACAAAATCTATGATACAAAGAAGCACAACAAATTTCATTATAAAATAAAGAGAGAAAAAAGAAAATAAATAAAAAAAGACAAATGCTTTGCACTTCCTTGTCCCACCGCGTGTCTCGGCGTTCTCTCAAACTTGAGCTGCCTGCTCAAAGTTTGAGAGAACGCCGAGACACGCGGTGGGACGGTGATTTTAAGCACACTGTGGCATGAGGAAAGTTAATGTAAAAACGAAGAGCCTCAGCCAAGGAAGTGCTATACAAAAACAGAGAGATATACAAAGAAGTAGAAAATTTGAAAATAAATATTGGCTCCCAAAGCGGAAAGAAAACGATGTAGGCAGATTTATTATACATAAGAGATAAACAAATAAACATATATGGACGTTTAAGGATTAAAAAGGTCCTGTAGGAAAGGAGTGTGTATAAACTTGCGTGTTTTTGGATGACAAAGCATTTGTCTTTTTTTATTTATTTTCTTTTTCTCTCTTTATTTTATAATGAAATTTGTTGTGCTTCTTTGTATCATAGATTTTGTATGTGTATAACTTTTTGTTTTAAACTGATTTCAATAGACCAACTATTGTTTTATACTAATGAGGAATATAATGTGTTTTTAATAAATTAAGTGATTTGATACATAAGAACGTTTTGGTATTCTATTACATGGGCTGGAAGTAGGCTTTGTGTGTTATATGTGTGATTGATTCTTACTTTATAAGTGTGTTGATACCAAGGGCAGTTCTTTGTTATTTACTAATCTTACATGCCGCCCACAAATCCGCCGGCACTACTATATCAAACAAGGTGTTTAAATCAATCCACAATACTTTCGAAATCTTTACAAACCGATCTATTTGCTTGTACCACTCAGCAGGTTTTTCCCTCAGTCGAGGAAAATCATTCGTAAATGCTGCTAAATCACCCCTGTTCCATGGCACATGTACATACCCTCCATTCTGTAACTCCCTGAGGGGGAAATTTCCTGCAGCTCCCGTCCCTCCACCCGGAGGCGGAGTATTTCCTATTCCAGTCTTGAAGCTTTTCTTTTTGGCCCATCTTTCTTTCCATCTGTCTAATTCTTTCCATGTCCGCATCCCTATCACTAGTTCTCTAATTTGTGCTTTTAATCCAATCGTTCACTTCTCTTCCAAATCCTTATCTGTGTAATTTAATCTGCAAGAACCCTGTATCATCTTGGTCTTTGACAAATCAACCTCATACCTTTGTGCCAAAAGCAACAATGCATCATAAGCTCGTTTGGCCTTTCTTGTGTTGTCCTTTGCTACGAACAGTAGTTCGCTCGAGTCATACGTCTCAATTCTGTTCAGAGGTAGATTACCTTCAATCACCTCGTCTAGTTCTGCCTTTAATCGTACCACATCTAGCATTGGCGCTTTTATTGCACTTTTTAACACTTTCTGAATTTCCTCGTTTCTTGTATCTTCCCTGTCACAGCTTTGGGTTCTCTTAGGAACTGCACCCTCTTCTATCTTTGAAGCTGGGCGTCTATCTCTTTCCCAGCTTCGACTTCTCCAATGGTCACCTGCACAAATAACCTGTGGCCCAAACAGTACTCTAGGCGCTTCTTGTCTCTTGCTTGTCTCTTCCCTCGGCTCTTCCCTCGGCATCATTGACTCTCTCACTGGTTGAACCCACATTCGAAGGTCAGACCTAGAATTTGCTAGAGCTCCTGTCCGTCCTCGTTCTGACCCACTATCCATTCTTGATGGATCAGCTGTAGCTGGCAGTGGAGTACTAAATTCCACTGGCATCCGACTTAAACCAGTCCCACTCATTGCAAGGCTTTCTCCAGACATTGTCTCTTCCCCTTCACTTATTTGCTGTTGACTGTCATCGGTTCTTTCTCTAGGATTATATATCGGAACCACCGGCCCTATTGTGACTGGTACCGACAAAGCATCTGGTAACTGCATGTTTCCTGCAGGTTGTACTGGCTCAGGGTTTGGATACCTCATTCCTCCAGACCCTCCCGGAATGTGTACCATTGTAATCTTGCCTCTTAGTCCTGCCGATTGTTCCTCTGAACCCAGTTGTCCCACTCCTAAAAGCTCTTCTGATGGGCGCAACCTCTCTGTCTCTGATCTAGAGTCTCACGGTGGAGGACGTTCCGCTAGCAATCTATCGAGGAAGCTGTCATCTGTATCACTGTCCTCCTCTGTCGTCTTTTTCCCTTCAGCCCCCTCTTCTAACATACGAAATGGGTACAAGCGTTCTCCCTCTATGGTGTCTACTCTCCATCTTTTCAACTGGGCATCCCATCTAGCATCCTGATATGCCTTCATTGCTTTCCTCATTCTTCCTTGTGAAGCCGCTCTCCTTTTTGCTAGAGCAGCTCTCATCCATGCATCTAATGCCTCAAATTGTGTGGGTCTAGGGGGAGGTTTCAGTGCATTCATCACCCCCCTCAGCTCGGTCAGCACTTCCATACGAAAAGACCCATAACGAGGGAAAGCCAATTCACCCTCTTTCTCTGTAATTTTATGCCAATTCTGAAGCCACACTATAGTATGAAGTCCTACATTCGTTGCCATGTAATGTGCCGGTGTGTCTTCTGGCGGAGCTTCTTCTCCTACCCGAGTCACTACCTCTGTGTCGCCTCTACACAAATCTCGCAATACCCTAAAGCATCTCATTGTAAACTCGATCAATTTCAAGCCCAAATTACGCTGTTCCACTGCAAACGAACTTCCACCAATCTCAGCACGGCGTTACACCAACCAACCTATCACAGCGCGGCGCACCCTGACATCACTTCTCACTCCTTGCAGCGGCTCACCCGCCTTTACAATTTCACCGCAAACTCACTTACACACATTCGTACCACAAGTAACTGTATATCCAAAAGTTATTAAACCAAGTAACTGTTCCTACACAATTACAATAACTTACAGTCACATAAAACAAGTAATTGTCTGTCCCTAAAGATCACTCTCACAAGAACATTCAGCCGTTGTGACCCCCCGACCTGCGTTGGTCACTCAATCGCCATAGTCCACCCCCGGTACCTGAGGCTTTCTACCGCGACCTATTCCTCATTCACACAAAGTACCCTAACACAAGTGGATCGTCGATAGCGCTTCACAACACCCACATTTGATCAGACAATTACAATACAAAACTATCCCAGGATCTTGGACTTCTCTTGAGTCCGCTCACCAAAACTTCCTGCTCCGCACGTGTCCGGACCAGTAAACCAAAAACCACATTCACTCAACATACATCCCAGCTCCGCAAGACATCACCCACTTACTCATTACCGCAATTTAACACCACAATTCCTTTCATACTCACGCCACCACTGTTTCTGCCGCACCATCAACGTCCGCCGGTCTCTGCCGTCTTCCACTCCACTTCAGGGCTCTTCGACCTTCAACCCTACCCCTGATTACTCTCCTCACCTTAGAGATAAACCACCTTAGAGGTAAACCATCCTCTGCTACCATTTGATTACGCTAAATTACACACCTAATGTTCCCTACTAAGTATAGAGTAAGCGATCGATCTTTTATTTACCTACTAAAAGTGGTTGAGGGGAGGAAACAACTCAGACAAATATCAGCAAAGTCGTCATTCCTGAAAAGACCACCAACTCCAAATTGCAGTTTGATTATTTATTATAAGGCCAAAAACAATTGGATGTAAATACATCTCAATAGCAAAGTATAGAGGTACAGAAAATTTAATACAGAGCCAAGTTTACGAATATAAGTAATTCGGCCCAAAAGACAGATGATTATAAATTCCAAAATCACAACGCAACACACAATAGATGCGATATTCAGTTCTCGGCTCATTGAAAGAAATCAAAATCTTTCCCTACACTGCTCTACATGAGGGCCCTTCCTGTCTCTCTTCTATCATTCCCCAACGGTGTCAGCACGTGTCAACTTCCTAAGAAGTACTCACGTCAAATGGGTCGTTTTAGCTTATGGCTTTGGAGCTTGCTCTAAGATGCTCCTTCTCCTCCGAAAGCAAGCAGAAGTCTGGTCTCGCTGTCCCTGCGCATCATACAAAAGATGGGATTCAACCCCCAATACGTCATTTGTCTTAAAACTTTCCATTGCGCCTCTATGCAGGAGCTTTTTTTTTTATAACACAAATTTAATTAGTGATATCTTCTTTCCAGTGGCCTTGGCTTTCAGACAGACCAGATACGCAAGGCATCCTCCCTTCTCGCTTCCCAGCCATCTTCAAAGACATTCCGGGTCTCTCCTTAACTCTGAAAATAACGATGTGTATTCTTTCACCTGCAGTAGGATGAGAACATTCTAATTTCGAACACAACAACATTTAATTATTTATTTCTCAAGAGCAAGGAGAATCGAAACTTATGACTTTGGGCCTATAATTCAGGCAACTTAAACTAACCACAATTACGGTGTATAGAAATAATATCGTTCTGCACATTATGCATGAAGGAATCGTAATACATACAAAGTTCTACTTAAATGCGTTCACTAGTTTTCAACATCAAATGATTCAAATAAATGCTTCTTAATAGTCGTAAAACACTGCAAACAATACGAATACATGAGAGTGCGTTTAAACCATGAGTATAGTGCACTCATACAAAATAGTGTACTATCAGCGCTCTATCAGTTCCCCCCTCTTATGACTAGTGTCATAACACCAACTTTCTATTCTTCTGTAGTTTTTCTCCTTGTAGAAGAGACCGACCTAAACAGAAGCTGTAGCTTGCCGTCCCTGTCTGAATCGTTCTAACCCCTTAAGGTGCTGGTAATGACTGTCCTGCAGTCGTTCAAGTTGGTGCTCTCGCTTTCTCGAAACAGTCTCCTGATATCGTGCCCTTTTCCATTTGTAAGCCTTGATGGCTCCTAGTAGGACAATTATACAAATGACAGCTATTAAAATAGGCTTCAAGATATATCCCATTATTCCTTGTCCCAAACTTCGAAACCAACTGCCTATCTTGCCAAATCCTTTCCCCACTTGTTCCCAGAGTCCTTCGGCAGCCATCTCGCGTAACTCTTGGTGTATATCTGAAATATTGTTGATATATTTCCTTATATCCCGACTGTTGTCAGGAATATAAGTACAGCACTGTTGAACTTTCAATAATTTGCAGACTCTTCCGGCTTTTGCTAGCAGCACATCTAGGGCAAGACGGTTTTGCAAAACCCTAGCCCTTATCGAAACCATCTCCCCATCTACAAGTAATAAAATCTGAGCTGTATTTATTGAGAGCTTATCCACTAATGTCGCCAGCTTTCTGATTTTCAAATCATTCAGAATCACACCCATACTAGTTTTCAACATCAAATGATTCAAATAAATGTTTCCTAATTGTCATAAAACACTGCAAACAATACGAATACATGAGAGTGCGTTTAAACCATGAGTATAGAGCACTCATACAAAATAGAGTGCTATCAGCGCTCTATCAGTCCTGAGTATAAATGGTAAAATAATATAAAGTGGCTTGTGCTCTGTTTTGTGACTTTATTACAATGACATGGTGGTAAGTCCCACTGCCACGCACATTCTGTAGGGAAAGCTACATTAAAAAGGTTTAGGTTTAATCTAAAATATGTTAAAGAAAACCATATTGTACATTTTGAATCCAACCCAAATATGGGTCAATAAACTTAACAGTTAAAATTTGCAGGTAATGCTCAACTGTCTTCATGTTTAAGGCACCCCTTTGCCTTTCCTCCAAGCAATACTCCACATGGCGGGATTTAACAATAGACTTAGCATTTGGCTGCATATTGTTTGGTGATGCAAACATCTCTTTAACGCCCAATTTATAAAAAGCTGATTTTACGTACATGAGCCAAGGTATCTTGTTTGTATTTTCCAACGATAAGCATTCTAACATGCATATTTATTTATTTATTTATTTATTGAGTTTTATATAGCGCTGGCTAGACCCGTAGGTATCAGAGCGCTTTACATGAGGATCAGTGAATTACAGGTTACAAGTTACATTTGTTACAAAGCATAATCAAACATAGGATAAAAAAGCAGTGTTAAGGTAAATTCGTCAGAGGAGGGGGAGGAAGGAGACAAAACAGGGAGACGGGGAGAAACTGTGTCCAATGTCCGGCTGGGTAGGTGACGGCCAAGGGGAAGAACCAGGGCCAGTCTCCTCTATAGCTGTCTGGCAGCTCCACCGGGCGTCGGCCATAATGCTCGGACTCCGCTGTCAAAGGGAGGGGGAGGAAGGAGACAAAACAGGGAGAACGGGGAGAAACTGTGCCCAATGTCCGGCTGGGTAGGTGACGGTCATGGGGGATGAACCAGGGCCGATCTCCTCTATAGCTGTCTGGCAGCTCCACCGGACATCGGCCATAATGCTCAGACTCCGCTGTCAGAGGGGGGGGGGAGGGGAAGGAGACAAAACAGGGAGATGGGGAGAGTCTGAGCCGGATGTCCGGTTGGGAGTTAGAGAGATGAGAAACTGCTGTCCGAACAAAATACAGATGGGCATGGGGATATTGTTCGGTGATTATCAAGGCGCCATCAGCAGGAGGCTCGATTGCCGGGAGAGGCAGACGCCAGAGAGCTGGAGAAGACAGCGGACCGAACGGGGGGAGGGGGCAGGCACCATCTAAGAGTCAGGCGTTTTCCTGGCCCGATCGTACAGTAGACATCACGTCCTTTAAATGCCCCCAGGATGGAGCGCCTATGTAAAGGGGGATCTGAAGGAATGCCCCAACAGCTCATTTTAGGAGTGCCCCGGAGCCTCCGGAGTCCCCCTCGGAGGTGGTCAAGACTGGTCCCAGTCGCCATCTTGAAGTCAGGCACTGCCCTGAGAAGGCTCTGCAAAGAATAAATTGGTCTCAACCAAGTCCCTGGGCTCGATCGCTATATCAGGTGGGATTCCCAGTAAAGCCCCCACTGATTCCATTTAGAAGTTTAGTGCTTCTTGGAAAGGCCCCTATACAGTCACTGTGGGCGCCATCTTGGAGTCAGGAACTGGCCCCCGGTCTCAATTCCATTAAGTTAGGGTTAGAGCTCGCTAAAACTTTGGGGGCAATTGTGGGCACAGCGTTTGTTCCTCGTGCCAGAGTCATCTGTGTCTTCCCCCTGGGAGTCACCCTCGCAAGGCTCAAGCAGTGCACGCTGAAATCGCACAGTGGTACATGCTTGGGTGTCTCACCCGCTTCTACCCTCCTCTGCAGCAGGTTAGGCCACTCAACAACGGTCCTGCAGGTCAGTGTCACAGCGAGGGGGTGCTCCTACCGTTCCATTCCCTTCTGAAGCAAGCGGCGGCCGGTGGGCGTGTTGGGACAGTTGATCCCAATCCCTGTTAAAAGGATATCTGCCGGTTCGTGAGAGGTCCGCAGGATGTTTGGCCCTCTCCTGGGCCCACAGATACTCCTACCAAAGTCCCGGTCTCCCAGGAAGTCTCTGTCGCGAACACAGTGTGCGGGCCCCCCCCCCTTCGATCGCGGCTGCCCCACACCGATGTTATGGGCAAAACGGGTCTCCCGCTGTAGCAACCATCCCCTGCTGGGGGGTGGATCGTAGTGCTGTGCTTCGGGATAAGAACGAGGGGGGGTGCTCGCAAATAGTCTGTGCAGGAGCCCTGGATGGCACAGCTTCCGACCTACGGTCTCCAATAGTAGTCTCGGCTTGCTACAGGCGCCATCTTGGGTCATGGGCGCTCGAAATCGTTGCGGCTCATTTTTTGGTTTTCCGACATCCCAGAACAGCGGAGCCAAGTTCTAGAAAGGCTGCAGGTGTTCCGGTTGCGTAATTCGCTCTCCAGGTGGGTTTTTGATGCGGCGAAATACCGCTACGGATGTTGAAGCGCGGGTTCACCACGGAGCATCGGCTTTAAACGGCCATCATGGCCGTTGGCTCCTCCTCCTTGCATACTCTCACCACATTTGCTTGTGGGTTTTGCCAACACTTCATCCATAATAAGAGTGGTGCAATTGTTATTTGATCCCCAATATAGGATAGGCCCAACTCCTCGTGGCATATGAAGCTTGCAGAATTTTTTGGAACTGCGAGCATCCTGCTTGTGAAGTCATTGTCTATATATCGGAGCACATCTGCTTTCTGGTATTCCCATACCCCTGCCCCCTATAGAGTGGTGGAGATGCATGTAGATTCATACAGCACTATCATCTCTGCAAGGGGTTTATGTTTTAGGTTCCTTGCAAAATGGGCTGTGGGCAGAGAATAAGCAGATATGGTGCCAGATATCTCTGGAACTTCAATTTACAGTATAACTGGAATTATATCTGGAAAAAATGTAAACTGGACGCACTCTTTAACTGTCTTTTAACTTTAAATTTAACATATTGGAATCAGCACAATAATACCACTTTTGTGGGACTTAACCACTAATAGGTAGGGACAGTCTAAATCAGTGCAAAAATGAGAGAAGATATTTTGAAATATGGAAAACGAAGGCAAAATCTGTTCAAATTACTGTCAACATTCATGATAAAGTTTCTTAGACTAAAGACAAAATTAGCGGTATAAGTGCATCAAATTGCAGTCGGTGCATTTTTAACATTCCTGCACATTTATTAAACAAGCAATTTTAAATATGTTGTGTGTCAGTTCTCCCCCCCCTGCGCCCGCACATCTATCTTCAGCTATAATTTGTGAGTCCTGTTGTTCATGGTCTATGCCTCCTTCACAGATCTTCGGCCTGCTCACCCCTCTCCGCAATCTTTCTTAGTCCTTATTCCTGGATTGAAGGATATCTTCCCACCAGAAACGTTCCCTCAGTTCTCCCACTTATGAACATATCAATGCACACATGCTTGCTGCTTTCAGTCATTACAGTTGATATGAAACCCTGGAGGACAAAGTGACTTGGGCTTGGTGGGGAAGAGGGTAATTGCCTGAAAAAACATACTAATCAGATTCCCACTGCTGGGCCCGGCCTACAGTTCAGTTGTGATGCTAATAATATTGAAGAGTGTCTTTCTAAATGCCTGTAGTGATATTAGTGCATGCTAATAGGTGGCACAGCCTCAATGACCTGATATTCCATATGGTTTCTTTCTGCCTGGGCATTTTTAGTAGAGATAGAAATTATGCAGATAATTTCCAAAATATTGGAAGTTTGTAAAGTTTACAAAATCTATAAGGAACTATTTGGGGAGAGGATGTAGCCTTAGGGCTAGAGCGGTCGCCTCGGACTTGAACCGGGTTTGAGTCTCTGCAACGACGCTCAACATCCTGTAATTCTGGGCAAATCAATTAATCTGCCCGTCCCTAACAAAAAAAAAAGAAAAAGAAAAATGAATGTGTTCATCTGTAACAAAACTGGTGCTCATGTAAAGCGCTCTGATACCCAATGCCTCAGGTCTAGTTTGCGCTATATAAAACTCATAAAACAAATGGAAAATAGTCTCCTCGTTCCTTGCCATTTGTTGTGACTTTGAAAGTAGATGGGTTTTCAATTTTAATGGTAAATTAAAAACAATTGCTAAATAGCTAAAATCATTTGTTCCTTTTAAAAGAGTACCACCCATTCTAAAATGCTTATGTCTTGTGCATAGTGGCCCACATGTCATAGTATATGATTTTGTGTATATCACTTTCAGGTCCAAGCCCTCAATATAATATGTGAAATGATCTAACAGCTTTTGAAATGCTTTTGGGGTGCGGCCAAGTAAAACCGCATTGTCTGCGTACAAAGAATGGGCACAGAAAGGTCATCTTTGGGACATCCACCCCTGACTGAAGTAAATACTCAACAATACCATTATAATAATTTATCAGCAGGATATCATGATCCCCTGTTAATAAAATCAAGGACATCAGGAATTGGGGTGAGGACCATTTAACCACAACTTTAACCTTTGGAATTTGAATGGAGACAAAAGTTGCAAGGCCCCCTTGTGCCCTTCCTGCTGTGGATGCAAGTGCAGGTTGGCAAAACGGGGAGAAACCATCTATATAGAATGGTTTGGTCATCCAGGTTTCTTGGGCACAGAAAATGTTGAAGGATGACACCAGTTTTAACCAATCTGGATTTGCTAATTATTGGCGGGCACCTGCGATGTTCCATGTGGCCATGGTTAACCCTTCCCAATGAGAATTTGGGTTTCCTGCTACTTCATGAGCTGGCATTGAGTTCCCAATATCTTGGCCAGATATTGATATGGCCTCCACGGCTTGTGTATCTAATGTACAAATAGATTTAAGTAGACCCCGAGGCAAAGGAGAGGAACTCCCCAAAAATTGCGTTGGTGTGCGGCAGTTCGGTGACTCAGGGAGATCGGGAATGTTCACGACCAGTTTTTAATGTTAAGATGACTGGATCTGAGAGAAGATGACATTAGTTTAGAATCAGAAGACTTTTTAAAGGTGCTATGATCAGGGTCTTTTTATATGGGAAATTTGGACACTTTTCAAACTGTCAAAATGGACGAATGAGTTCGAAGAGGCACATTGTGTTCAAGAGTGGAGTACAGCATTGTCAGCGAATCTTGAAATTCAGACAGACAAGTCACCCAGGCCGTCACCCAGGCCCTCGTCAGTAGCAGACTTGACTATGGGAACGCCCTCTACGCGGGAGCCCCGGCCAAGCTCATCAAGCGACTGCACCGCATACAAAACGCCTCCGCACGCCTGATCCTCGACGTACCACGCCACAGCCACATCACCCCCCACCTGAGGAACCTGCACTGGCTCCCCGTCGACAGGAGAATCTCCTTCAAACTCCTCATCCACACACACAAGGCACTCCACAAGACTGGCCCAGCCTACCTCAACAGACGACTCTTCTTCTACGTCCCCAACCGCCAGCTCTGCTCCGCCGACCTCTCCCTCGCCACCGTCCCTCGCATTCGAAGAACAACCACCGGCGGCAGATCCTTCTCCCACCTCGCCGCCAAGACCTGGAACACCCTTCCACTAAGCCTACGACAGACCCAAGACCTGCTGACCTTCAGGAGGCTACTCAAGACCTGGTTGTTCGACCAGTAGCAGCACCCCCCCCCCTTTTTTTTTCTCCCCAGCGCCTTGAGACCCTCGCGGGTAAGTAGTGCGCTCTACAAATTCTGTGATTGATTGATTGATTGAACTCAGCAAAATCTTTGTTTATAGACAGCGGTTATATAAGAAAATAAATGAAAATTAACTTACTCTGACAACTGCTGGAAAAGAAGAATGATGCAGCCCATTATATGCATATATAATGTACTTGTACAAAAGCTTCATCCTTTTGGAAGATGGTCTTTGATAGGTTTTGCTTTGTTATAAGAGAGGAGAAACAATTTTCTAATAAGATGGTTCTCAATAATGAGGTGCCTAATATTACCTCAAAGAAACCCTTAACAAAGATTTGGGTTGACAAAACTATCTTGACACATAAGAAATACTATTTTTCTTAAGCAGATATTTAATATGCTAAACCTGACAATTGGCCGGGTGAGCTTTTTATGTTGCCAACTCTGGAGTGGGTTACTTGTAGTGTTAAAGCCATATTGGATTTTTTAGATGGATTATCAGAGCAGCTTTTAGACTGATATCACTGACAGAATGTGTTATGAAGAAATGTGAAGACAAAAAAGATAGCTGCTTTTTTAGCAGGATTTATGATGAGGCTGGGCATATCACCTCAAATTCCGGCACAGGTACATTACTACCCAGGGTAAACAGTCTAGTCGGGAGCTAAGGAGAGCGGTTCCTTTGAACCTAAAAAATGTAATGCATTTTCTTTCATCTCTGTGTATCTCAAGTAAAATGTAAGATGGCTCTACTTGGCCGATCTAAATAAGCAACCTGATGTACAAAAAATGTACGTGCACCTACATTCCACATATGTGCAAAAAATGCTTTCTGTAAATAGACACTGATTCACAGATGAAGGATCTGGCAGCATTTACACTTTCATATATAAGTTATGTCTGTGTAAAGTCTAGACATTTGACACATTTTCCAGTGTCCTATGATCAGGAGTAGTGATGGAAAATGGAAATACAAGTTTGCAGGTTTCCCTGAGGAGGGCAGGTGAGTTCATATGGGTAAGGCTGTAAACACTCTAATTTAGAACTGTGGGTCTGATGTACAAAGTTTTGCAAGTTGTAAACTATTCACAAAATGGCTTGCGACCATTAAAAATGGGCTAGTGTGATGTATCATGAGTTGCTAAACTTAGGTTTCTTAACATCACACAGTGTACCGAATATTTACAAATTTCTGTTTTTGCATTTTTTTACTAGCTTTTCCTACATTACAATTTCCAATTACCAAATCACAATTTATATGTACTGACCATTCACAAGTAGTCACAAAAACTGCATAGAGCATGTGCAAATTAGCATCAATTAGCATCAAAGTGAAGCAGATGGTAACCAGGTACAAAGTATAAAAGCTCTTCCAAAATACAATCCAAAGTTTTACAATGCTATGCTATGGTGAGGAGGACCAGCATCCTAATAGTGCAGCAAAAGAGAAATATGTTGCACAATATAGTAATAAGAAAAAGCATGCCAGCTGAATCTCTCTCCGATGACTCTCACAATGAAGAACACCCTTCTTGACCTCCACCTCAGAACAGGATGCTGCAAGAGCTGATGAAAGAAGCGCATGCAGGTCTGTGGTTACAATTATGTCGGTGGTACACATGTTGATTAAAGATGTATTGTTCTGTTGATATTATTCTTAATAATTTCTTTATAGGTAACATTAGTTTGTAAAACAAATACAACAAAAGGTATGCAATTGGCTTTGCTTTATAAGACATTTTAGAAATAAGTAATATTAAATTCTGGAACATTGATTTATATTAAACCAAAATAATTTTTATTAAGTCTTGAACTTCTACTAATAGCTCTTTCTATTGCATGTGGTGTTGCACTACACTAACACTGCCCACTACGGCTTCTGGTAGATCAAGTACTGCATAGCTTGAGTGTTACACACTACTAACAATTGATGCTTTTTCACTTTCTATTGAAATATTATAAGACCTATTAGCTACTTGAACTATCTGCTTTTCCTCAAGTGTGACATTGGTACTATCTAACGGGCTACATCGCCACTTTGGTGAGCCATCTCTACTTGGATATTTACTAAGCATCTACACATTGTTGTAGCAGCAGAAGCCATCCTTTCAACAAAATGTCCTATAGTCTGAAGGTGGGTTTCTGTGTGCCTTTACCCGTGTCAGCAGCAATAACTTGGCACATATCCTTCACTGCTTTTTTTACATCTGACATGCGTGTTCTTAATACTGAATTAGAGTCAGACATTGTTGTGCTAACCTCCTCAACCCTCCTACTGAGCTCACAAGTGTCCTTATGCTGTTTTCATTGTATAAGTAGCAAAGTATCTAAATAATGGAATTGTGATGCTGCAGGAGCACCACTAGTCTAACCCATAATAAATCACTAACATTTGCCTAGAAGCCCTGCCTGTCTGCCTATAGACTGATGCCTGGTCCTGTTGCCACTCCTTTGTGGTGTTGATTATATTTTTACATTAGGTGTTACAGTGGAAATAGAAATATGTTGTGTGGCAATGGATAACAATAATTCAATTTCGTCTAGGCATTGAGAAGTGCTCACTGTTGGAGTGTCGGCTGGAAAGATGGCGGTTCATGGCTGAGGCAGTACAGGGGCCGGATCCCTTGGATTGCCTCTCACAGCGGCTTGAGCTCTCTGCCACCACTAGACCTGCAGCTGAAACTGCTGTCTAAACGTCCCCCCTCCTGACCTCGCCGCTCCTGGGGATACAGATGGGCGTGGAAATCGCCACTGCAGAGAAGGTGCAGGAACGGGACGCCCAACTAGCGGCAACCAGGCTCTCACCAACCTTCCCAATCGCAGGTGGGTGGTGTTCACCCGCCTCCTCACCTTTCTCTTCCCGGTTGGTTGCTCACAGTTATGGCCCAGGAAGAGGCTACTAGAGGAGTCGGTGTGCGGATCACCATGGGCCACTGCGACTAGCGTTGTCGCGCAATAACTACACTTCACGCTGTTACTTGAAGCGTAAAAGGCCATTTTATTAGGACAAGGTTGTAACAGTTAACATTATTAACCAAAACATCAATGCAAATATAACACTTTCCATCATCATCCCCCTCATTCACCCCATCCTTCCTCAAGCCATCACACCTGTTTCACTCCTCCCCGTTCACTCTGCGACCTCATCCATCTCCCCATTCTCCGCTTCACTTTCCCTCCAACATCTTGAATTTCCTCCGTTGCTCTTTTGCATCCCACACCCCACCATCAGTCACCTATTCCCCCCAAGGGGTGGATGCGCCCGTATGTGACTCACCACCCCTCCAAAGTAGTGTTGCCCCAATTACCCGCAACCTGTACTAAACTGGCACGCTAACGTCACCGGCACCCATTCCCCTATAACTTGTAGAGTGGATGGGTGGACTTCAGCTGACCCTCCCCGGTGGTGCCAGGTGCATGAAGAGACTGAAACCTCCTCTCCTGCACGTTTATAGCCCGCCCTAATCCCTCTCTTTACCCAACCCCTTCACCCCCTCCCACCATGTCCTTCCGGCCCATGTGTGAAGATCCCCGGAGGAAGACTGGTCTGCGACCCCACTTCCCCCGGGGCCCAACATCGTGCAATAACTACACTCCACGCTGTTACTTGAAGCCATTTTATTAGGACAAGGTTGTAACAGTTAACATTATTAACCAAAACATCAATGCATATATAACACTTTCCATCATCATCTCCCTCATTCACACCATCCATCCTCAAACCATCACACCTGTTTCACTCTTCCTCTTTCACTCTGCGACCTCCTCCATCTCCCCATTCTCCGCTTCACTTTCCCTCCAACATCCTCTCTTGAATTTCCTCCGTTGCTCTTTTGCATCCCGCATCCCGCCATCAGTCACCTGTTTCCCACACCGAGGGGTGGAAGCGCCCGTATGTGACTCACCACCCCTCCAAAGTATTGCCAACCCGGGAACCCCCGTAGGGCGGTTACTTGCCCCCCCGAATACTGTGCACCTTTCACCCTGCTCTCAGTATCTCCTGTGGCACCAGATGGATTCATTCCACAACCTACTAATCACATCACGCACCTCCATCATGTAGTAGGCATTCCCTAGTTGCGAAAGGTGCACCCCATCGTCCCTGAACAATAACAGCTCTTCCAATTTCAGCCCCACATGAGCAATCACCTGTATGCCTCTCGCCTGGCAGAAAACCCTCATTGCCCTATTCAATTTCCTGCGGGCATTCTCCATGGCTGCATGCTTGACAGCCCCCTTCCACACTTTGCGCGGCATGAACTCAGTCCATACTAAGCATGCTCCAGCCAAATTGCGTTTTATCGCCTCTAAATCCCTCTGCATGTGTTGCAAGATTGCCAGTCCTAATAGTCATATCAAATCGTTTTCACCCAAGTGTACAACCAACATGTCTGGGAAGCCTCTTTGTGGTACTATTTTTGTCAACCACAGCAATAACACCCCCCCCATTGCATCCCTCCTTTACCCCACAAACACACTTCATGGTGGCTGCTCCTCAAAGCCAGGTTATGACCATAAACCTGCTGATCTGTGTATTTGGCTGCCCAATGCACAAAACCAGGTAACCGTCTTGGTTCCTGGGCCGCTCACACAACCTGCGACATAAAGGAATACATTAGTGTACAAACAGAACAATTCCCTACCCTTCCCTGTGTAAGTGTTTCCTGTTCCTGCCCTTCCTTGGTTCTGTCTTCCCTATTTGCGCACGTATCTCTCACAGCACCAAGACCTCCATCTCCCAATCTGGCAGATGCTGTCCCAGGACCAGCCTAAATGCGCTGCCGCTGTAGCGGAAGGAATGTGTTCCATACCTGGCTGGGTCCCTGCCCAAACGTCTTAGAGCCATGCATAGGACAGCCAGCAGCTGAAAAGCCGTCACCCAGTCTCCTGACGCATGGTAAAAAATACCTATTGAAGGCCGTCCTGGTCTTGCTAGATAATCCCGGCATTCCTGTACCAGGCACACACCACTGCAACCGCTCTCATTCAACCAGACCCATCTACCCCTGCCAGCCTGATCCGTCTTAGAATGACCTAGCCAAATCCCAAGTCAGCCTGATCCAATCTCACCTCCTCATAGGATCTTCCTGCCTACCGTACTGTTCCCAACAACTTCGAGACCCGGAAAGCCCCAAAAAACATCCAAATCATACATAACCTAAATACTGATAACTCAAACGTGTCATAACAACAATCTGGCAACACCCCCAACAATCCTTGCAACAATTCAAATATTTTGGCCTCCCTCGGAGCTCCCTCCCCCACCCCTGTTCACCCCCCCCAACCTTTCAACATTCTGCTCAGAATCTCATCTTTGGCGGGATCAAAACCTAGATATAATTTGCTATAGAATGATATCCCTGCCAGTTTCCCTGCTATAGTCGTCTGTGACAAACCCTTGTCAATACAAAGTAGAACAAAATGCAACACTCCCTGCTCAGTGTCCTGCCTCGCCATGCTCCATGCGGCTACAGGCTGTCCCATGAAATCTCCAAATTCAGACTACGCCAGCCTGTAACTCTGTCTTGTGGATTCCGGCAAAGATTTCTCAACCAGGCCTATCACTCTCACTCCCCCAGGCCCAGATGCCATCCGACAGCTCTGTCTTGCATTCGTCCGCTCCAGGCGCCAGTCCTCAAAATCGCCGCCACTGCGAACGAGACAAAGCACTTGCAATGTGATTACTTGCCCCTGGGACTTGTTTTGCTTGAAAAACCACATTCATCCTCAAGCACTTCAGCATGAACCTTTGCAAAATCCGCAAGACCCTCAAGTCCCTCACATTCTGCCTGTTCACCAGTTCCACCACAGTCATGTTGTCCACATGGAACAGCACCGTCCCATTCTGCAGTTCAGCACCCCACACCGCCAGTGCCACCAAAAGTGGAAAAAACTCCAAAAATGCTATGCTGCGTCCCTGCTTCAACCAGTGTGCCGGCCATTGCTCCGCGCACCAACATCCATCCCAAAACAGTCAAAACCTGACCTACCTGCTGCATCTGAAAAAATTTGGACCTGCCAGATCGTAATGTCCTCCACGAAACCCAAATACACCCCATTGAAATCTGCCAGAAACGTCTGCCAAACACTCAAATCTGCCCTGACTCCCATCGAAATCCTGACCCTGTAGTGTGGTAGCAGTGCCCCAGACATGGCCATGCCGAGGCGCCGACAAAAAGTTCTCCCCGCTCTCACCACCCGACAAGCAAAATTCAGAAAACCCATCAATTGTTGTACTGTTCTCAGATCAATCTTCTTTTCCCCTACCACCCACAGCAGAAAAACCTGTATGTCCGTCACTTTTTCGCTAGGCAGCCTCGCCACCCATTGGACAGAGTCCAGTTCAATGCCCAAAAAGGTTAGTCTATAGCTGGGCCCAGCTGTTTTTTCCGGCGCTAAGGGGACCACAAATGTATGTGCCAATTCCTGAAAATGATGCAGCGCCCTCCCACAATCTCCTGAAGTTCCCTCCCCTATGAACAGAAAGTCATCCAGGTAATGGGACACTTCCCGGTGACCGCTGCTCCTCACGAAAACCCACTGTAGGAAAGTGCTGAACATCTCGAAGAGTGCACAAGAAATTGCACAACCCATCGGCAGGACTTTGTCCACGTAGATGGTTCCCCCAAACTGCATCCCCAGCAGCGATAAATCCGCAGGGTGTATAGGCAGCAAGCGAAAAGCTGATTTTACATCACATTTTGCCATTTCCGCTCCCTGCCCACACAACCCCACCAGGCGGACCGCATCATCCACTGAGGCGTACAGCACCCTTGAGTCCTCCTCCGCAATGAAATCATTAACTGACCTCCCTTCCGGCCAGGATAGGTGGTGGATCATCCTGTACTCCCCTGGCTCTTTCGTTGGCACCACCCCTAGAGGTGATATGCTCAAGTCCTCCACGGGACAATTTGGGAATGGGCCCGCTATCCTCCGTTCTTTGACTTCTTTTTTCAATTTCGCCGCTACTACCTCTGGCAATTCTCTGGCTGATTTCAAGTTGTCTGCCCACCTTCTTTCTCTGGGACCTGGATGTCCCACTCGAAAGCCCTCAATGAAACCCCATTGTATTCTCAACGCAGCCTCTCTGTCAGGATAAATCGAGAGCCACGGGCCCATGGCCTCAATCCAGCTGGGGTAGGAGCCTTTTGGCCCAGACTGTCCTCGGCCTTTAGTGGCCCTCCAATGCTCAGCTGGGGTGGACAGGGTAAAACACTGAGTGAGCGGGTGTTGTCCCCCGCATTTGGAGCACTCATGTTTAAACTTGCAAGGGTGCCTGGAACAGAAACCCTTGTTGAAATTCCAGCATGCCCCGTGGTGATTCCCCCTTGCTTTGGTGGGATTCCTGCACCTCTCGCCCCAAAACTAGCCCCTCCCGCCCCTGTCTGAGTGGGACATGCTGGAAAGGACCGGTACATCACTGGCAGGCTGCTGGCTGTATGTGTGGATGCCAAGGATTGTGTGGGTGACATCCACTGCATCCACAACTCCTGATCTACTTCCCCCCATGGTTTATCTGGGTTGACGCTGATTCTAGCCCTAATCTCCTCATCGTAACTCAATCATGCGAAACCCCCGAAGTGCATCTGCGCCTTCCATTTAATATCCATATACTTCAGTAAGGCAATTGCTCTGTCCAAATGCTAGCGTATATTAGGAAAGCTGAGGTCCAATTCTCCATATTGATGGGAACCCTTGGTCTCCTCGTCAGCTCCCACTCCTCTTCTTTTGATCCCACTTTCGCCTGATTCTCCCTATGGAGCAACTTGAACATGTTGACGTATTCGTGCTTCCATATCCTAGTTTTTGTTTTGTCAGACAGATGTGAGCCCAAAGGTATTCCAAGTCCCATGTATGGCAGCTTGTGGTGTTTATCGTCCCCTTTGTCCTCCTTCCCTTCACTTCCTTCTGCCTTGTCCATCTGGACACTCGTGCCAACTAAAAGCTTCGCCCGCTATCCTTTGCGCCTAACGCAGGAGCCGCTGCTGCGCCTGTGTTCGCCACTGAGTCTCTTACAGACCCGTCACCCACACCCACCGACCGACAGGCTTTTTTCTTAGAGGCCTTCGGCCCCCCTTTCCATGCCGCCCACCAGTCACCCTCACCTGATAAACCTCCGTGAGCCTCTTTGTCTTTGCCCCGGCTGCCGGCCTTCTTCGGACCCTTTGTCTTCAACTTGTCCTTGGCCGCACTTGCCTCCTGTAAAACACCAACCTTCTTGGTTGCCTTCTCCGGCGCCCCAGAGCCCCCCGCACTCACGTCCTCTTCATCACGCATGTCACCCTCTTCCAACTCGTCACTCTCGTCCCCATAATCCAACAGTGTTTTGGCCTCATCCTCTGCAGGCATCCACACCACCTCATGCACGGCTCTCTTCTGACCCTTCCCATTCTTTCTACTCAGACCCCTGCATTCCTCTGTTGCTGCAGATGCTGCCCGGTCCCTCGATGGAGGGTAGGCGCCGCGGACCCCCCTGTTGCTTCTAGCCCGTGCCGCGAGGCCGTTCTGCACCCCACTGGCACCACCCCACTCCTACCGGCCTCACCTGCCGGTTTTGGCCTCTCCCAGGCTGCTCCAACCTGAGGGGTCCCCAGCACCACCAGGCCTCTCCGCTGTACCGGCTGTCCCTAGTTCCTTCCCAGACTGCAGCTTGTCCCTGACCCACACCTACTTGCCCCCTCCACCTCTTCTTTGGGGTCCTGTTCTTGTGCTATCTCCTGCTCCCACAGAAGGGGGCGTAACCCCCAGCCCGAGGACTCCAGCCCCTCCCCCTCCCTGGCCGTTCACAATGAGTCCCACTTCTGCTCTGTTTCTTTGATAATCCGGCGCTGTTCCCTGATCTTGGCTTCCAGGTCTAGCCCTTCCCACGTAGGCAAGATGGGGGGAGGATTCCCCCAGCTGCCTGCCTCCCTGCCCCCCGCTTCCCACCTGTGTGTAACCACCTGGGCCCCGCCCTTTTTGATTTCTTTATTATGGGGGCCATGCCAATCTCTGTCCCACTTTGCAGGCTCCCAGGGAGAGGCCTCCACGTGAAGTCCAGCGGGGCATCCTCTCCCTGGAGCTCATTTGTCCCCGTCTCTCTCCCAGCTCCAACGCTCTGCTGGGCCGGTTCAGTTATGCGTAGCCCCGCCCCCCCAGCTCACTGTCTCTGCACTGGCTGCATCATCTTGCAGCCGCGCGGGCAGGCTCTGTCTCCAGCCTCCGCGTTTGGGCGTCAGCTGCTTAAGCTGGCCCCGCCCCCTGCTCACGGCCGATTTCTTCGGTGGTGGCAGCTCTTCCTGGCATGCCGCCACCGCCGCCGCATCTCCCGCAGAAGTGGACCGTGGGGCCGGACCATGCCGACCCACGCCTGGTCCAGGACACCGGGCAGCAGCAGGTCCGCACGGCCCGCCTGGCCGAGCACCCGCAGTGCGGCCTTACCGCCTCGTGATCCGGCTCCGCCATTCCTGCTGGATCCACGCAGGTAAGGCGCTTCCAATTTTTAAGTGACTGTCTGATAGCCCTGACGACCCGCCCAACAAGCTACCCGACTGCCTAACTGCTTATCCCACTAACTTCAACTGACCCTCCCCGGTGGTGCCAGGTGCAGGAAGATGCTGAAACCTCCTCTCCTGCACCTTTATAGCCCACCCTAATCCCTCCCTTTACCCAACCCCTTGACCCCCTCCCACCATGTCCATCCGGCCCATGCGCGAAGATCCCCAGGGGAAGACTGGTCTGCAACCCCACTTCCCCCGGGGCTCGACATTGTCGCTGTCAGCGTGGCCTACGCCCCCCCACCTTCCCCCGTGCTCCATGCTCCCCGGAATTGATTTACCTACACTGCTTTCCTGTCTGTCCACTTCAAGCAGTAATTTCTTCTGGGGAACGGGGAGGAAACTGCCAGCTCTCAGGCACTGCTACTTTGTTGCAGGCTCTCGTTTTAAATTAGTCTGCAACTAGTCCAGCCTTAGAGTGTTCACCGCAGGGAATCTTTGATACACTCGGCTTCAATATTTATTGGCATATATCTCAGACAGCAGTGGATCAAGGCAAAAGTTGTGCAGGCTATTAAGGGGGCCTTATTGCTACTTTTGAGGACCCTCCATGTTGTCCTACTTCAAACTAAGATGCCGGCCAGGGGAAGCCAAACAGGATGTAAGGAATCTACTGCTGTGTCTAATATTCAGTCAGTTCAGCAGTGACCGAACTTGGTGCATAAGTCTGATGGAGACGTCTCTCAGGCAGAAGTGGGGGCCCGGCAGTCCCATATGTCACCACATAAATGTCAAACTTCTCAGCCCTCTATACCTGCTTTCCTAGGCAGCTTGGAACCAGTTCCAATTGGGGGCATTCTTTTCCTTCTATGACCTATCCGACAGTGATTGGGATGAGGATGCGGATGCGGATCAAGCAGCCCAATCAGTCTTAGTGGGCAAGGCCCACATTAATGCATAACACATAGGGAAGTGAGTTGTGAGCTCTGATCTCTGTTATTACATTACTCCCCTTCAATAAAAGGAGCGGGCCCGGGAGGCCGCCTGAAGGCCAATTCAAGGAGGTTTCCGCTTCTTTCGATCAAGGGGTAACCGATCCTGCCCCCTAGTCGGAAGAGGCAGAAGAACTTCTTTGGGATTCAGATGGGACCAAGCTGATGCCTACTAATTGCTCTTCTCTGGTGTTGGTGCCCCCAGTTATTCCATCTACGGCAGATCGATCCCTACTCAGTGATCAAGCTGTGAGAGGGGGGCCCTCCTCCCTGTTAGGGTCACAACCGGCGGGATCGCCATTGGATGCCCCAACTCTGGGAGCTATCTACCATCTGCTTTTGCAGTACCAGGAGGAATATCAGAAAGATACGCTGGCATTGAAGGCCACCCACTTGAAAACCTAGGTGGTTCTCCGCAAGCTGGCAAGGAACATGGACATCTTACAAACTCGACTGGGGGTGGTGGAAGCCTCCCAGACGACCCTCCAAAAAGCAGTTGAAGAGAATAGTTTGCAGACTGCCCAGAATGAATCACAGCTCACTAGCCCTTCATCTAGGGTAGAAGATGTAGAGAATAAGTTACGCTGTCATAATCTGCGGGTCTTAGATGTCACAGAGGGCACAAAAGGGAACAACCCTACGGGCTTTGATTTTCGCCTTTTTCGTGATGCTTTCCTGCTCTGAGTGACTGGAATATGGAATATATGATCCAGAGGGCACATCGCTTTCCATTCAGATCTCCAAGTAAGCCTTCCCGTTACCCCTGGGGCTATCCTTATCTATATTGGGAATTTTATTCTGCGACAAGAGATCTACAGAGTGACCACTCCCAAGTGGCCAGTTAAAGCCTGTGTCGTGGAATTTTGTGTTCGTTCTGATTTTTGCCAACAAACTGTTGTGAGACACTGGCAGCTCCGGGAGCATATCCCAGCTCCCCAGAATCTCAGGCAGCAGTCTCTCTGTTTTGGCCTGCAACTTTGCAGATCTGAATGGAGGGCCAGACTTTCAATTGTTATGAAGCAGCAGTGTAACAAAACTTGAGGGGGCCCCCTGCAAAGTACATGGAAGGGCCCCCCTCCGGACTCACTCAGGAGGTCTCAGGCCAGGTCACTGTACTGAGGGGGCCCCCTGGAGCTCGGGGCCCCCTCCGCACTGCAGGGCCTTTGTTACACCACTGTTATGAAGGCCAAAAAGCTCAGGAGCTGTTAACTAAATCACAGCCTGTGGGTTGAGATAGATCGTCTACGTTGAATGTCTTTATTTGGTATAATGATGATTTCCACAGTTCTAGATTCAAGGGTTTTGTAAGAGTCTTCAACTGGACTGGCCTATATTGAAAAAGGCTATCTGTTGAGGGGTGGAGACTTTGTCTTAGGATGGTGTGGTTCTTTTAGTGTCCCTTTTTTCTGGTGGACCGTAGGGTCTGAAGTCTGTTTTTTCCCCTTTTGGTTTCCTTTCTCTCTTTGGTCTCATCCATTTTCTTTTCTTTTATATCTCTTTATGTTTTCTTGAACAAGGGGGTTTACCATCTATGTTTGGTGGTGGGCATCACATTAGATGCATTCCGGGCTGGGCCATAATTAATGGCAACCCCAAGGGTGGGGATAATGGCCCTTCTTTTTTTAGGGCTCAGCTTAAGGGGGGGGTGGGTTGGTTCACCTTTCTGGGAATCAGGAGTGTGGGGTGATCACGGGTGTGTGGGGGTTGTGGATTTGGTTGAACTGTTTTTTGCACAGAGCATAGGGATTGAAATAGGAAATGTGACTATGAGTAAGATGGCTGGAAAGGGACTTCTGTTGTTTATCAGCTTTTGGCAATACATTCATGGAGCATGTGTGCATCAGTCTGTATTGCAGAGGGGTTGCATGTGGTCTTGGAAATATTATGCTTATGACTGATAACAGTGGGTGTACTGGCCAGCAGCTGCATATTCTATCCTGGAATATTAATGGTGTCAAGTCGCTACACAAGCGCTAAATGGTACGAGAGGAACTTAATACTCTTAAGCCACAATTATATGTCTTCAGGAGACGCATCTATCCCAGATGGAAAGCCCACTCCTTAAAGAGCTTGGTTATTGTGTGTTGTCTATTTCATGTTTTACCTCTGCTCTATGGGTGTTGCACTATTGGCACGGGATAGCAAATGGAAGGTCTTATGTTAGAGGACAGACTTGGGGGCCCGCTGACAGCTGGCAACTATCGAGAACGATAATGTTCACATTACTATTTGTGTGGTTTATCGGCTTAATACCGAGGACCCGAGGGTTCTGGATTTACTTCTGGTTGAACTCCATCTCTGGCCACCATATGTCATTTGTGGCAATTTTGAATTTAAAGCAATTTCGCGGCTAGACTTGTTTTTGGTCAGTAGTATGCTGGTTTCATCCTCTAAGCTGGTGCTCAATCCAAGGGTTCTTTCTGACCACAACTCTATGTTTATTCAACTTAGCGAACCCATGCAGACATCGGGGCCTTGGGAAAGGACATTTGAATGTAAATTATTTCTAGGAGACGGATATATTAGCTCGAAGAACTCCCATTTATATGAGTTTCTAGAGTTTAATATCGGCTTGGCATCACTTCCGGTGGTATGGGATACCCTAAAAGCTTTTTGTCGTTTGCAAACTCTGCAATTTGCCTCACGTCAATGGAGGATGGTAATGGCAGAGGAAACTGCGACTCATCTGATTCTTAGTTCTCTAGAACTTAACTTGGGATATAGTATCATCGTGAATGAGGAACTTGGGCTGAGAGTCTTCTGGAACATTCTATTTCCCCAGGGCCTCTCTTAGAAAACAGATTTGGGGTCGGGCGGTAAAAATGGACGAGTCAGGCAAATGGTTAATTTCGAGAACAACAAAGAAATTAGGCGAATTCTTTCCTTTAGAGTAAGGGATAGCTCCAGCTCGAACACTATTCAGCAGATTAGGGTGAGAATGGAGAGCTCGTGGTCGATCCAGTGACCATCAGAGATGTCTTTCGATGGTTCTAACAAGATCTTTATCGAGATAATTGCTGTTCCTCTGCCGAAGATATTCTTCGATAGGTGGGGCTGTACTTGCATGATAAGTTGAGTCAGACTCAGCATTTAAAATTAGAAGTACCTATTACTCTCTTGGAGATGGAAAATGCCAATGGCTCCCTTGCCAGAGGGAATGCTGATCAGCTTCTGTTGGAGTTTTACACCATCTTTTCGCATAGTCTGGCCCTGGTGCTTAGGGATCTGTTTAACTCCTTTGATCTGTCTGATCAGTTCCCGAGTCTTGGGTGGAGCCCAATATTGTTATCTTTCCCAAAACAGGGAAAGATCGTTTGCTTTGTGGTTCATATCGCCCAATCTCCTTAATCTACGCTGACTCCAAAATCTATACACAAATTCTCGCGAATCGAATGTCTGTAATTATCTCAGAGCTGGTCGATCCAACCCAGCATGGTTTCATTCCAGACCTTGACACAACTTTTTATGTAAATATGGTAATTATGGTGCTGGAGACAGCCTCCGTTGGTGGGGGGCCAGTAGGCATGGTTTTTCTAGATGCCGAGAAGCCTTTGACCGGGTCTCCTGGCCCTTCCTCAGGGGGGCATGGAGACCGCGGGTCTAGTCTCTGTCTTTATCTTTAGAATCCGTCACCTCTACTTTGGCCTTAAATAAAGGTTCCGTTGCTCTGGTTCACTCTCAGACTCTATTTACATTTCTTGCGGTGCTAGGCAGGGGTATCCTCTCTCCCCCCAGTTATTCGCTTTATATATAGAGCCTTTCATTCAATTCCTTCAACGGTCTGAAGAGATCCTGCCCATGAGAATACATCGCTACGAAGTCAAAGTTCTAGCTTATGCTGATGATGTGGCAGTTTTAACTCCCACCCCGATCATTGGCTTATGTGCAGTAGTGGCAGCAGCTCAAGTATTCGGGGAAGTCTTGGCCTACAAGTCGAATTCAGATAAGATGCAGGTCTTGTTTAATGTGCCCCCTCCAGCTCAGGATGAAAGATGGGTACAGTCTGTGGTGTATCTGAGGGTAACCCTATCTGTCTACATTGGAGATATAACTGTGGGAAGCTATATTTGGATACAGCTAATGTATTTACTAAATGGATCTGTGCTTATTTGGGCATTGTAACCTTATCAAGATCATTATTCTCCTGTGGTATCTTTATCTACTCCGTTGCATCCCTCTTTTTTTCTGGTGGCCTTTTTTTCTAAAATTGAGGCTTCATGGCAGCAGTTTATATGATGTTATAGGAAGCCTTGCTGCAAGATCCAGTTTTTACAACATCCCAAGGATGTGGGCGTGGTCTCGCTTCCTGTTCTACTATTTGGCTTCATTTTTCTCACGACTTCGTTTGGTCTTGGGGTGGGAGCCATGGGAACAAGGGTGCATGTTTACAGATTATTTGCCCCTGGGTGAATCAATCACCCCTGGGGTCGGCATTGTGGACACATAGTACTCTAAGAGAACTTTTCAAGACCTTAAAGGTTTTCCATCTTATTTAGGGCTCCCTTCGGCGTATTTTTGTCTGGTACTACCCTGGTTAACCAGTTCACATATTTAGGATATAATCCCAATCTCTCCTCCTGCGTTCATGACAGCTTCCGGGAATACAGGGAGAGAGCTAATCTCCTTATCCTTGGTCAGCTGTTTGAGGGTGCAGTTTTTCTCTCTCTTGAGAATTTACAGCAACAGTTTTCTCTTCCTCATACTTGTTTTTATAGATATTTGCAATTACTACACTTAATTTCAAGTCTAAAAGAAGACGAGATAGGGTTCTCTGATAACTCTTTATTGGGGGTTATAAAGCAGGCCCCAATGAAGAGAAATATCAGGCTGGTGTCTAAAGTAATCTATTTTTCTTCTCAAGATCAATTGGTTGATCCGTTTCTGCTAAGAGCAAACAAGTGGAGCCAACTCCTTAACTCAGAAATAACGGCCGGCGATCTGAGGCGTAGCAATATTCTGCCGCAATCAGCATTGAATGTGTTGTGTATCAAGGCGCATCATTTCAAATGTATTAACAATCTGTATTAAACTCCCCATCGGCTCTTTGTTATGAAATTACAGGTGGAGGATCGCTGTTTTCGTAGTGGGCTTGAGGGGGCTAATGCAGTTCATGTTTTTGCTTCTTGTTCTACGTCGCGTTTGTCCTGGGAATTTGTCTTTGGAAAGATGTACACTATATAGAATCTTCGGGTTGCAACCGACTCAAAGCTGATTATACTTGGACATTCACTGGCCCTCCATGTTAGACTTGGCATCCTTGGCGTGTATTCCCCCGTCTTTTTGCTTCTGCCTCCTGTATTTTTGCAGTGTGCTGAATTTCGTTTTTGCTGGTCTAGATGCTTTGGGCACTTTGTCACTGCTGATCAGTGCCAAAGTGCAAGTGCTCCCTATGTAAATTGTGAATATGGATTGATGTTTCCATGATTGGCTTGTTTGACTTACTACTAAGTCCCTAGTACAGTGCACTATGTGTGCCCCGGGTCTGTAGGTCAAATGCTGCTAGTAGGCCTGCAGCACTGATTGTGCCACCCATACAAGCAGCCTTGCAAAAGGTTCTCAGACCTGCCACTGTAGTGTCTGTGTGCAGTTTGGTACTGCCAAGTCAACCTGGCAAGTGCACCCACTTGCCAGGCCCTAACCTTCACTTTTCTTACATGTGAGTCACCCTTAAGGTAGGTCCAAGGTACCCCTGTGGGCAGGGTGCAGCATATGTGAAAGGTAGATAGTGAACTACAGTGTATTTTGTTTTTCACCATTGAATGGCTATCTGTCTTATAGGAGAGAATGGGAGTTTATTTATGACATCTTATCAGTATAACTTTCCATTGGGACAAGATAGAAAGATGGAGTTTAGGATCCCTGAACTCAGAATATAAACATGCATCTTTAAGTAAAGATAATTTTTATATTGTGTGTTTGAAAATACCACTTTTAGAAAGTGGGTATTTTCTTGCTTAGCCATCCTGTGTGTCTCTGCTGGTTTGTGGATTGACTGTCTGGCTTTGGAGTGACAGGGGCTGGGGATGTGCATTTACTGTAGACAGCCACTGGGGGGTTGAGATGTGTCCTGCCTTTCCTGGATGATTCAGGGCTGGGCTGCATAGACCTGGGCTGCATTTAGAGTAGGGAGAGGACATTTTCTTGCACCTGAATGGGCTTGGTCTGCCTTACACAATGCTGTCTCCACCTCCTGCCGGGAAGCTGGACCAGAGAGAACAGAACTGGTTTTGACTGAGCACAGAGCCTCTCTGCCACAAGAGAACAAAGAGAAATGGAATATAAATATTGTTGCCCACACCCCAGAACTTTAGAATACTTCTGGACTCAAGAGGAACCTCTGCCAAGGAGAACAGCTGGGAAAGCTGAAGGAGAAGTACTGCCCCTTTGCTGTGTGCTGTCTGGGGTTGGTCTGCAGTGGCTGTTTCTGCCAAGGAGAGGATAAAGACTTTGCTGTGTGCTGTGTATCCTGCTTGAAGATCTCCAAGGGCTGAAGTAGAGCTTGCCAGAGACTTCATCCCCTCTATCATCCTGCATCTGGAACTGCTGTTTCAGCTGCCACAGAGAGAAACTGCAACACCGACGCCAGCGAGCGACTCCGTAACCTGCAACAAAGCTGTGGGCACCGCTCTTGATTTGCACGAAGCACCTCCCCGACTTGCACGGCAGCCCAGACGCCTGCTGACATCGCACCATACCGACTCCGAAGATGCCACAAGACCGCTGCCTGCGCCGGAGCCGAGGGCACCGCTCATGATGCTCACAACGCACCGCCCCAACTCGCACCGCAGTCCTGACTTCACCGACGCTGGTGCTTCATCATCGCGGAGCCGATACCTGACATGGGCGGCCTCCTGAATCCATTGACACTGCACCGTCGTAAGGAACCAATGCCTCACCGCCACCGCGACATCACCTCTCCAGCAACAGTAAGGACCCAACGCCTCACCTCGCCTGCATTGCAGTAAGGAACTGACACCTCACCTCCCCTGTGGTCGTAAGGAACCGGCGCCGCCCGGCGCCAATGAAGGCTCACCTCCCAACGCCATGCACCGTCTTTGCTTTCATCGCTTAGAAAGGTACTGTTCTTTGGGGGTCTGCGTGACTCAGCGCCCGACGCCGCGCATCTCGCAGCCAGCGCCGTACTTTGGATTTTCATCTGTCACGACATCGTAATAGCTCCAGGAGGAGTTATTTGTTGCTACAAGCTTTATTTGTGTGAATAACCTATTTTTGAGGCTATCTTGGTATATGTATTGTGGATTTTTGTTGTTGTTGTTTTGGTCTTGTTTAGTTTAGATAAAGATTACATATTTTTCTAAACTGGTGTGTTGTCCATTTGTAGTATTTTCACTGTATTACTGTATGTGTGCACAAATGCTTTACACCCTGCCTCTGAGATAAGCCTATCTACTTGTGCCAAGCTACCAAGGGGCTGAGCAGGGGTTAATTTAGAAGTGTATCCCCTTACCCTGACTAGGAAGAAGGGTCCCTGCTTGGACAAAGGTGCAAACCATTGCCAACTAGAGACCCCCATTTCTAACACTCCCCCTTTAGCGGGCCTACTTTTCGTCTCAATGTCTCTGGCCAGACTGGTTCTGGCACGTTTTTGGATCTCTAGTGAGCCTCTCGATTTGTGAATCTGGTGGAGGGAATTTCTGAACGTTAGCATGTTGGAAATGGTGTTAATAGAGAACGATCCACAGAGGTGGTGACTGAGCCAGCGCTGGGAGCCATTCCGACTCTGGCTAGCAGATGTGGCTGCTACCCAGGACACATGTGCTTAATTTCGGTTTTTTTTCTCACCACGTTGCTCCCCTCCGCATGTATATGTATTTTATTTTTGTATTATATACAAAGAATCCTTATTTGGGTTGCGGATCGGTTTTGCTGCTCCTCTGGGTGTATCCTTAGTTTAAGGCTTGTTCTAATTTTCTACTGGACATGTAATCTATGTTGTTTCCGGTCTCTGTTCGCTGATTTTGTGTGTTTCAAAAATTATTAATAAAAATCATTTAAACAAAAAAACAATAATTCAATTTCTTTAATAATGTCCTCTCCTCTTGTGGTTCATAAACTTTCAGTTGATATTGGCACAGAAATAGCATAGCAAGGCCTTCTACCTCTGATGGTTCCTCAACTGTCTGTCTCTTTCACCTGTTAGGTGGCTCTGTTTGGGGTCACATTATTTGGTTCTTAATATTACGTTGGCTTATAATAAATGTATTATTTACATATACATTAATATATATATATTTTTTTTCCTATTAGAAACTAAGGTTTTACTTTAAATTGTGTAGGTTTCTTCTATATTACTAATTAGATTACTGATTAAGTTTGCCATAATGCATGGTCGTGCACTAAGTAACATTGAACACGAAATGTCATTACCATTTCTTTAGGCATTATTATTTATGTGCACATTTTTTAAATAAAAATTATATTTGGGAAAAATAAATATGTTGATTAAACATACCTTTTGATTAGTGTCTTGAAGATGATGTGTCAATTAATGATACTCCAGACACTGCCTCTGGTTATAAATTGTATTCAATTAATTGGTTAATTTCAGATGGTGGTGCTTCTGAGCTGGGTTCCCCACCTGTTGCTGCATCCTCCTGCTGGAAGGTTTTCCCTTTGTCCTGGACCTTAGATCATACCAATGTTTCCTTACTCCTGTTGGTGACCCCCTAGCATTATTTTTACCTCGTATAATACCCTACATTTTTTAAAGACACTGAAATAGTTATTGAGGCCTTTCAAATAATTTCTCATTTTTGGCTAAAAATATTCTTCCCCCAAAATTTCGAATTATTTATCACAGATATTTTCTTTTATTCCCTCCTGCGGCTCCTGGCTTGTCATTCTGTTGCACAGAATACAGAGAAGAAATGGAAACATATGCTCCTCTCTCAGACTTTAAATGAATGTCTCTGTCACACTTCCTGGGTCTGTGATGTCATCATTCACTGCCACTGTGAACGTCTCAATTTGTGACAATTTGCAAAGAACACCAAATTGAAAATGAGAGTCATTTTTTAGAAATAGCATATATTAAGGAATTATTATTTGTTAATGTCGATGCTTTGTAATTCAGAAAATGCAATTAATTAAATATTGTAATTTCTGATTTGCCAACTCATAATTTTGTTCGTGGATATTCACATCACATTATTTATGGCATGATCTAGATTTGCATGGTAACTGAAAACCATTAATTTATGGAACACAAACTACATTTGGAGTAGAATACATCACTGGAATTCTTTTACTACAGTATCCCTGTAGTAGAGCAAATTCAACCCGTGAATTATCTTCCTCATTTAACATTGCATCCAGAAATTGAAGGCTTTTACATTGAATGCAAAATTCTAAATGAGGCTGTTAATGCCAAAAACCTGAAGTAAGTATGTAAACTAAGGGCCATATTTATGACCCGATTTGCGTCGCTCTTTGTGATGTGGTGCAAGAGCGACGCAAACCTTAAGTCAGATTTTAGAGGCCACGCAAAGCCACTTTGCGTGGCTCAAAAAATCTGGAGTAACACAACTCGCTGTGTTGCGTTACTCTGCCCTGGGTAGGAGTTGCATGGGCGTTGCAGGGGTGTTCCCACACAACTTCCATGGTAAGTGACGCATTCCTAGATTTACAAGACCTTGTTAATCTGGGAATGCGCCAAAAAGATACGCCTCCCCAGGTGAAGCACAACAAGGAGAAATATCTTTATTTCTCCATATTACTTACTCTTTCTATGTGTACTGTATTCTGCAGCACACATAGAAAGAGGAAAAAGACTCTCAGGATTGTTTGTGTATAGGAAGGTACCCCTACACTGTGGTGCAAGGGGGCCTGCACTGGTGCTAGGCTGCCAAAACGGTGCCAGCGCAAGGGAAAAAGACAGGAATACGCTGTATTGGATACAAAATGGTGCATTACTGCCATTTCCCTGTGATGCAAGTCACCTTGCTGCGCTGCCCTGTGCCACAAAATTTATAAATATGCCCCCAGGTGTGAAACCACTCAAACACCTTCTTATCACATTGACCTATTACAAATAAAGTTTTCTAAAACTGAATAAAGATAAAAAGTTGCATGCGATTCTACAGATTATCTGACAATTCTTTGGAGTTGTTATGAAGTAGGCATGCACATATAAGTCTATGATTTGCGTTCCCCTCATGCTTGTTCCTGGGAATTTTGTGAATCCAACTTAAATCAGAAATATGTGCAAGCCATGGAAGGAAATTTGTCCTATGCAGGTCTTTGACATAAAATAATTGCTTTGTGAAGTGCCCTCAAAATCTTTAGATACGATTACAAAATGAAATGGTTAAAAATCAATACTTTTATCCTACACATTTTCTTACTTTATTTAAAAAAAAACAGAATGGTGCATGTTTGCAATACAAAGAAGCATATTTTACAATGAACGAAGAAGCAGCAAAAAATCATTGATTACAGATTAGGAACAACAAACAAATTACAGTGTTGGGAGCATTTATTGAATCTGCAAGTCGGATGTATGCACTAAATACATCAATGTACATTCAAACACGCGATTGAAAGCATCTGTGTCATACTGCAGACTTGGCTATGTGAGCAGTCAACACTTTGTCACATTACCACCCATCAATGTATTATACAGTGTGGAATAAAACACGCACTTCATGGTTAAGACAATCAACATATAAATTGACGTGAAACTGAAACACGCAAACATACTTAACTGTTTTACAAACCCAAAAACTGAAAGCCAGACAATTTTTGACAAAAAGCAATTTGAGTTTTTGGCAACCTACTGACATAAGAAAGTATTAGGCCTCAAAGAAGTTACATACGTAAAACAACTATACACCGTGAGCAGCTTTGTTTCCAGACTGTACAAGATGGGTCTAATTTGGCTCCCAAAAGGCAACGCCCTAGAATACACTTAAGACTAGATATACAGAAACCAAAATGGTTCCCTGTGGATGGAAACATCACCGAACGGAGGGAAGGTTCACTAGTAAATATTAACATTCTCTGAGAAACCAGCCTTGGTACAAGCAGGTGTTGAGACTTAAAAGTAAATCGAGTAATAGACGAGTATCAAAAATGTACATGTATTAACAATGTTCAAGTCACACAACATTGCATCAATGTGTGCAAATATGTTGGTAAAATCCCATGGACACAGCTTGCTTTATATCTTGTATCACCCTTGTCTTTATCAGTGTTGGAGACACGCTGGGATTGGCTGGGAGGTACGCAGGGGAATCAAATGATGATACTTACTGAGTAGATGAGATTCCCTGGTGCTAGCTGTTCAGTTAAAATGAAACGGCACTAAATGGTGAGTGAGACGTACAAAATTCCACAAGATGCTGAATGGTGAACATTCAAATTAATTGGCCTGGCAGATGCTCTTCTCTTAATTTAGCATTTTTGTTGACAGCCATGAGGCACTTGCAGACATGCTCGGAGAGGGGAGTTGTTGTCACTCTGTAATTTATTTAGATTGGTGACCGTGCAATGATTCAAAAAATTAAACATAGGTCTTCTGATATGAAAATGGCTGAAATGGATGGCCAAAGTCTCTAGCCTACCCAGTTCAGGAGAACAACTACTTAAGAGATGTTTGGCTTCCTACATTCCCACGAGAAGCAAAGCACCAGGCACATCATTCGTGAATGCATGGATTGAAGACCCATAAACTTCAAGTCAAGGCTAGGGTCCTTCATTTAACTACTGGGTTTATTTTGTCTACTGCTCACCCTGTTTCGTCTCTCAGCCAATAACAGTCTAGCTAGCCATCTGATTTAAACTGTACCAGTAAACACTTATGAAGCACATATAGACTACTCTAATTTGAACAACACCCAATTCTCAGTTTACTGCACCATTTGTCATTTTGGGTCTGCCTTCAAGATGTGATAACATTCACAGTGTAAGTAAAACATATAAAACAATCATGTACTAGACCAGAGTTCCTTACATGAAAGCTGATGTAATTTCTATTTACAGAAAAACGTTACGTTAAAAACAGTGAGATTGCAATACTCTAAGTAGGAGGTAAAGCAAAAAGAAAATTAATTAGCCCTATGGCACCAGTCCTATATTTTCTATTATGTATACTATGTACATAGCTATTCCACGGTAGTAGGTAACATTGAGAACCCTTAACAATTACACAATTACAGTTAGAACTATTTAAATTGCGTGAATGAACATTTTGTACCCAACAATTGCCAATGCATTAATTAGGAACCTATGTTACCACACACACACCAACTATTACAAATATAATAGTAAATACTGTAGGTTAAAATTAGTAATTCATGATACCCAAGAATATTCATAGAATAAAATAACAGGCACTTGACATTGTTTTTGTTTGCACTTATGACTTAGGAGGTGGTGACCTGAGGACAAGTCATATCCTTACAGCAAATATAAAAGCTACTCAGACAGGATAAAGCAAAAGATAGGTGTTGAGAAGGAAAGAGAGACAATAGGTCAGAAAAATCCTCCACATGGTCAGTCCAAACAATCTGAGATATAATTCACATGTAGGATATCATGGTAAAAAGGAACTTTACATAGCACACATGTGGGTACACAAAGCAGACAATTCATGTCTATGAATGAAGACAAGTAGCACAATGTGGTTATCTAAAGATAAAGACAAATAGCGCAATATGTTTGAGGTGCAAATGTTATGTGATGGAACAGCTCTTTATGTGCAATCTTCCCATCCACCAAGGGGCCTATTATTAGTCGGATGGAGATGTATCTTCACGAGGAATACCAACTCTCGATTCCAAGTTGACTGGGTGTGAACTCGCACCCAGTATATCTACTTATTCCACAAAGGTCCTCCTGTTGAAAGAAGAAGGTTTTGTTGCACATAAGTGGGCTTGGAATCAGGGCAACATATGTGAGAAAGGTCCTGGTAATTCTGAGACCCAAATGTTAGTCCCTATTCCGGGCCCAAAAACACCTGGTACAGGGGTAGAAGTTCCAGTCAAAAATAGTAATTCTAGTGGTGGTAACCCATGCCTCTTTGCGTGGTGCAACTTGTAATCAGGACTTTTACCTATAAAGTTTGGGCTCTAGGACTTAAATGAATCCTCTATGCCATAAATAGCAGGCATCACTGCTTACTTCCTATTAGTAACAAGACTTGCCTTTCAGTTCTGTGCTTACAGGAGAAGCGTGATGGTAATATCATGTAGCTCCAAATGTAGTGATGCTCGATCCCATAGCCTCGAGCCAACAATTACCAGCCCTGGCACAGTTCATTGGCTGGAAGGTGATCTTTATATTTGCTATTGGATCTTTTATTTATCAGCAGTGCATAAGACAACGTTTTGTTAAACAGTTCCTGGAATTAGTGTAAACTAATTTATTATCTTAAAGGGGGTCTCAAGGATGTTGGCCAAGGGCTTTGTACTAGCACTTCTAGAAGTTTTCAGGTCTATTTACACATTGATAGTTCTCAGCCATCCAGTCATGAACCTAGATTATCCATTCGCAGATATGTTTGTGGTTTGAATGATCCATCAGCTCCAGATTCTAAGTCACATGCCTATGGGCTGACATTCAGTCCAAATGACCTAAATAGTGCCTGAGATGCATTGGGTAGATAATAAACAAGACTACTCCAAACCCCAATATTTACATTGATACTCAGCGGTTTTTATTGTAACATGAGCACTGTCTGCCCAGCTCTTTCTGTCAGTGAGATGCATCAGTTATTTCTTCCATCGTCTGATTTTGTACTGAATTTCTATCATGAGGTGTGAAAATACCTGTTTTCAAAAGAGAAATTTGGGGACAATCTCCCATTGAGATAACATACTAATTAATGACCAAAGGTCGTATTACAGAGTTTTCAGTGGCCGGTCCAGTTTTACACCAAAATGTTTGGATTGTATGGACTGCACTGTAACCAATACAAGTTTGTTCTAGTTTTGGCACAGACTTACTGGGCCAAAAAGATTTTGCACAGATCAGTTATCACAAATGACAACGATGCACTTTTCAGGTGGTGAAAATGTTGGTCCAATCTATATAATTTGGCCTCTGATAGCTTGGGTAAAGCATGTGCCCAGTTTTTTATCAGTGTGGCTCGGCAGGGGTCGTAGGGATCTCAGGATAACCCTGCATTTGATAAACAGGTTTATCCCAGGATAACCCTGCACTTGACAAACAGGTTTGCTCTATTTTCCGCTTGGAGGTTGAATCAAACTGTCAGATCATTTCTTTCATAACATCCTTTGCAGCTATAATGACCGATGCAGCAGGCAGTTATTAGAATAAGTCATGGATGCTGTTTTGCCACAGTAAAAGATGGAACATACTTTCGAAAGGCACATAGAGAAAACAATTTCAATTATGACAGCAACCATTGCACTCACTCTCCTTAAATATTGCAGAGATGGCATTAGGATGACGGCACACTTGCCCTCTGGGCGGTATTTGGGACAGCAATCCTCGTGGGATGCTACCGCTGAGGTCTGTCACAACAAAGGCCATACATTTTCACAGGTGTTTGAGCACAAACTGTTTTCTAATTGACTCTGAACATCCTCCTTGGCAGAGGAGAAGTTTAGCAGTTAATGGCACGAAGGCACTATTGGAATAAATTAATAATACAAACTATTTTATCATATTATCTTGGCGGCAATGGTTACATTAGCTTATAATGTGCAATAATTTGTAATGCAAATTTACAAGCTTTTAAATAAATTTTGATATGCAAACTATTGTCGATACACTATAATTTTGATTGGTGCCAGTGCAAAGCTTGTGCCACTGAACTGCATTACGTTTGCACCCACTCATAACTCCCATATACCCTGGCTCTTACTCATAAATAAAATATTAGGTGCCGGAAAGGCAAAATGCATTGATTTAACCTAGCAACCAAAACATACCCTGAACTGACACATTTGGAACACAAGGGAAGCGACAGTTATTGACCAGAAACCATAAAAGTTTTTAATTGTTTTCAATAAATAAAGGTAATTCAGACTAGATTTATATGCTTCATTGTACGAAAAGCATGACACCTACAGCTGTACCAATAGCATCATCAGGGGGTGTAGGACAGAGAATGTTGACTGGCGCCCCCAAGGCAACAGTGTATCTCCATGGTTTATTGGTTTATTCTTTAGTGACTCAGCTGTGTAATACAACGGGAATACAGTCAAATGGTTGAGCTAGATACTTCGTTTTGGTGACTGGTGATGACCTAACTTGCTAGTTTTTATAATATATGCTTGCGGTCTATATGTCATTTGGTTTTCAAGTTACATTATTGTTGCCTAAAATTTTAATATTGCACCCATCTACTGCTCATGTGAAATTTCATTACCTTTCTGAAGGCCTGCATAGTTCTTGAAAGTATGGAGCTTCGGTCTCGACTTAACTATCCAGCCGACAAACCTCTTTTCTTTATCCATGACTGGCGGACACTTGCTTCATGAAAGATATAGCAAATACTTAATTCATATTCTACTTCTGGCTCTGCACATTATCAAACCACCATGCCTTATGAAAATGTTGAAGCACAACATTGTAATCTAAAAGGGACCTGCTGTTGTCTACACAAAGGTGGTGCTGACAAGTCCTGTCTCTATGAGCAGTGGTTATATAAGATGTCCCACAAGGACACATGGAACATCCATCACTGTCTTTTAATGACGGATAAAAGATATTATGGTTTGCCAGGAAGATATGATATATCATCATCTGGAAAAAAAAACCTCGAGCTATCCCTGTTTAGAACACTATTGATAGTAGAGTGTTTGTCGCCCCTTTGTGCCTTTCAACTTTAGAACACTCTGGACTTTTTGAAAAGGGGATGTGGGTACTTAACCTAACAAAGATTCATGCAGGACTCACACTTAGTTTATCATTCTTGAATCGAATAGAGCACGTTACATCAGCCGAGGTGTCCTTCAATATTTTTGTTTCTTTAGATTGACCTCAAAAGTGGTTAAAAATGTTTCCAATTGGCTACCATGATCAAAAGTAACAATGTAGTCTTTATTATTGCATCAGAGGTGATGTATTGGAGCATTAAGAGGTGTATGCACCAATTCACTGTTAAACAACTCCCAGAGAAATATTTAAGGGTGATTATGTGGATTAAATTCCCACAGTTAAAATATTTCTCCAGAGACATTAAATTATGAAAATAAAAACAAAAACAAAGCTTTCTGAGGATTCTTCGAAGTCCTTGACATTTTGACAAGGTGCATTAGACGTACATATGCAATATTTGAACAAAATAAATTATCCCATAGTTTGACTCAGTAGGGCACAATTGCTTAGGTGCCCATTCACAGTTATAATCATGCTGCTATACAGTAATGTTTTCAGTAATAATTGCACATTAAGTAACTTATTACTTAGATTATTGTATGAAACCTAAGGATTCATTGTTTATATATGATGTAACTGCAATTTGGTGGAAGCAACAACTTTCCACAAAACACTTTTTAGTGATGACAAGAAGCAGGTATTTTCAAATTCTAACAAAGCCCTTCCTTGTGGGCTTTATTGAAAACATTCAGAACTCTTACACCAATGATTGACTTGGGGCAACTAGCTGCATACATCTCCTGATGAACTCTGGAAGCTGGCACTACCATTATTTAGGAGGCACATTCAGTGCCCAATCACAGTTCTCAAAACTTATAATTCAACTATGTTTTTAACCAGTTGATAGTCAATGATTCCTAATTTCATATTAAGTGAAAATATATTATATATATTCATTGCCTTTAAATTGAATCTTCAGCTCGGTGGTAGACTCTTCGAACTGGCTAGAGCTTACAACATAATAGGGTTAGGAAAGCATCTTATGGCTTTGCTCCACAGTCAACACTTCTAGTAAGAAACCAATGGTTCTTTGACATTGAGGAGGAAGGGTATGACATGCTAAATTTAAGTCAGCATTTGTTGTTGTGAAATATTTCCAATTAAACAAATATACAAAAAATCTATTTAAAACATCTAGGAAAAGGTCAGATTTCTTATAACTGAGAATTGGAACTATCGCAATAAATCCATGCCAATATTTCATATGTGCTAACTGGTTTACTGTAAGGTCAAATTGTTCTGTCTAACCTCATCCTAAAGACATAAATTAAATCTTCTTTATGTGTTGTAAACAAAACAATACCAGCATTCACAAGAAAGTGACTTTCTTGTCCACTAATGTTATTGTTCGGGGAAAAGTATAATAAAACTGCCGACTAATAAAAGTCGTTACAAAGACCGGTTCAGAAACGTCTGTCGGGAAGCCAGTTAATAGACAGTTGGCCAAACCCCAACTCAATATTAGGAACATCTTATTAGCATTCAAAAGTACAACATGTTCTTAATCGGTAGTAAACACATGACAAGAACTGTGCATTAGTTCACCACCTAACAATGACAGGCTCTTCATGGCTCAGCAGGGCCCCCCTGCACTTTGAAGATACTAGCATTCACTCGTTCCTTCGTTTGAAATGAAGTGATCAGTTTCTTTTGAAAGGTCTTCTTCGTCTGCTCCTTTTGCACTATTCTTCACTTCTGAATGACCGTTCATGTGTTCATCCTCAACATCATCCTCTTCGCTGCTGTCAGGGTTACCTTCAACACTATGCCGGATTCCATATGCAAAGTAAATAATGAAACCTTTGTAAAAGAAAGCAAGGTGTAAGTATGCTAACAGTAGTGAACCTCAAGCAACCCTTTTAATTAACAGTATCACCATACTCTTAACATCGCACAAGTATTTCTTATGGCTGTTCCAAACACAGGTCTTAAACCTTGGAGAGAAACTCCATGCAAATACATTTTTCTTCTATAAAGTAATGCTCCAGGCACAATTTTCAAAGCTGAGGTTGCCTTTGTATGACTTGTATCCTAGTGTCCCCGCAAAGGAATGCATTTCTAAAGCTGCATTATCTCAGTGGCGACCATAAAAAGAAATATCATAAAGGCACATTCAAAATGAAGAAATGCTAATTTTCTTAGTAATAATGCAACAAATACAGAACACTGAAACTGTATATATTTGCAATTTTGTATTCAAATGCAATTTCACTTTTAATTGAAGGGGCTAAGGGTTGGCTTTAGGCTTAGGGTAAGGGTTATAAATGACGTTGGATTTATAGCTAGAGGTGGAAGAAGAACTATGCTGAGGGTAAGGATTTCTCGTAGAGTTGGGGTAAGGGTTAGGACAATGGTTAGGATAAGGCTCCAGGGTAATGTTAGCATATGGGTTAGTTTTGGGGTAATAGTAGATTAATTCTAAGGATTAGGATTGAGCCTATATATTGGTTATAATAGCATTTTCTATTCTGGTTTGCCATTATTGGCAACCTATGCCAGATGAAAATAAAATATATGATTTCTTCATTTTGTACTCAATCGTTGTATATCTTAAGGAATTCTTCATTTTTACCAGGGTCCCACATCACTTTGGACTCTAATTCATAGGTTTTGAATGCATAAATCAAGAGACACTCTTTTAGGGACACCAGTGGGCTATAGTGAAGCTACTGTACCCTGGATGACTAGCTGATAGATTTTTATATGGCCTGAGACTACTGAGCACCTATGACGAATTCTTCATTGTACTGCCACATAATCCATTGCTAATTAAACATCCATATAATCTGTTACACTGGGTTTCAACATCTGCTTTCCAGTACAGATTCCACATCCAACAACAGTAGTAGATGCATGACACCCTGTATTCACAAGCCTGAAAACTGGATCTTTTGTGAAGAAAAGAATAAAAAAATAAACTGATTAAAAATTACTGTCAGGCCTGAAAAGAAATAAACTGACATTTCTAGGGGTGGTCCCTATTACCAGAGAGGAAGAGATAGTATGTCTACAGGAGGATTACTTTATGAAAATAAGTCATACCCAGTGCCATCCAGATGCTAAATCGAATCCATGTATCCCCACTTAACTGCACCATCAAGTAGACGTTCACGAGGACGCTGAACACAGGTAGGAAAGGCAAAAGAGGGACCTACAGAGAGATAAAGTCAAAAAGAACAAATATAACTGTGGTGTGGATTGTTATAATACAGGTATGTGTTCCAAAAGCCCTGTGAATAGCATTCCCAAATGGTAATAATTCTGGAAATGGGTCTGGTCGCACATCAAAAGCAGCTATTAAAAGCCAACTGAAATTCAAGACAAAATATTTTGAAATAAGTTATGACAGAAAGAAAACAAGTTTCCTACTTGTAATAAGCATTCTAATTGAGGTTTATATCAATGGATTATTTCTATTTCAGCAGAGTTAATAAAGACAGAGATCACTTCTAAAAAGTCTAAGGCACATGCTATGGTGTTTGAAGATTCATACAGGCCTGAAGCACTGGCCATACTTTAGGATAACAAATTTCATGCTAAAAAAAAATAATAAAATGAGAAGTCAAAAGAAAATCATATTATTCCCACAATTACCATCAAAACTGATTCATATGACCATGCCACCACAGTTATCAGAGCGTCACTCATTAATGTTCTGTCCCAATACTCAACTTGGTCAATGGCCTTTCCAGCTTAAACCCCTATATTATTTAAAAAAATAAAAATAAAGTCTTCTCTCCCATTACTAGACTGTTAACCAGGCAACATTTCAGTTATGAGCAAAGGCCCAGCTTTTACAGCTGTAGTTTCTTCCCCAGCCTAGGAGCATGCAGATGAATTACTCCACACAGGAGCTGCTATCAATCATTACTTAATTCTTCAGCATGAACTCACACCCTGCGCATTACATCATCCTTCACATTAACCACACCCTAATACCCCCCGCATATTATGTGCTTCCTCTTCAGAGTCTGCAAAGAAAGGTGACTGGACTCTCACCAGTTGTGGAGTGAGGAGTTGATCAATAGGCCCGGAGGGCCTGGCACAGGGCTTGGTTCAGGTCGATTCCCTCCATGGACGCTAGTTGAATGACCCTCTTGAGGGTGCCCATGAATGGTTCAACTACACCACTGGCTTGGAGCCAGAAGGGTGTACTCTTTTGGTGTTTGACGTTGAGTTGGAGAAAAAAGCTCTTTGAACTCTTTGCTACTAATGGGCAGGCCATTATCAGATTTGAGAATTTCGGGGATACCCCACGTTACAAAGATGTCATCAAGCCATTCTATGACTTTGTCATGGATTGTCGAAGATAGGTCTTCCACCATGGGAAAGCATGAATATTCGTCTATGACTACCATGAAATGGTGTCCTTTTCTTAATGGCCAAAAAAGTAAACTGCAAAGTCCCAAACATGAGCATGAAGGTCAGATATTGTCACTGGGTGCTAAGCCCCCTTTGAGGGACAAGCAGTTGCAAATGTGGCACGCCTTCAGCTCCTTCTCGGCTCGCTCATCTAACTGAGAGAACCACACTTGATATTGTAAAGCTCTTTTGGTGGCTATGATACCACGGAGTCCTTCATGGACAAGCTCGATGACTCGCTGTCTTAGGCTTCCAGGTATGACGATTCTCGAGCCTCGCAGTATTATGCCTTCTTGGATGACTGCTAACGCATGCTCAACATTTTTGAACTTTTGGAACTCAACATCAGCGGCAAGGAGCCAGGTACTTCTACTCCATGAGTGCGTGGCAATAAGTTCTTTATTGATGGTCATGTCTTTATCTACATTGGTGGCAGTAATGACTTGTTCCACATACAGAGCCTCTGGTGTGCTGGATCTCACAATAAATTTGAGATATGTTTCAACTGTCCTTGAGGTCCAACTGTAATGAGATAGCGGGACTCATGAAAAATAATCTGCTGGGTTTTGATCCTTCCCCGGTTTGTGCATGATCTTATAGTGGTACTCTTGCAGTCTTAATCTTCACTTCTCGGTGCGAGGGGGCATCTTAGCCTTCGGGTTGGCAAAAATTGCAAGCAACGCCTGGAGATCCATGATGATGGTGAGGCCCTCACCACAGCCAGAGTCTCCTGCTACGACTGAGAGTAGGCACGTTCTGTTTCAGACAGGCTTTAACTGCCATACACCACAATGTGTGTTTGAGCATTCAGATGACCATTGTGTTGAGCATGGATGGCCCCTAGCCCTACCGGGCTCGCATCAACCGTTAGTTCGGTATGTACTTTGTGGTCAAAGTAGGCCATTTCAGTTGTATTCTCAAATCGCATATTTAATGTCTTTGAAACTCTGGTCTCATTCCGGAGACCACCGAAATGGTACATTTTGCTTTGTCAAATCTCTCAATGGGGCACTCACTGTAGCAAAGTTGTTACTGTATCTTGAACAATAACTGCCCATGCCTAGAAAGGATCGCAGCATGGTAACATCTTGGGGTGAGGGGGTGCAAGTGAATAATAGTGCTTGCACTTGTCTGGGTCTGGAGTCATTCACCATCAGAGAATATGTGCCCAAAAAACTTGAGTTTGGTTTTGTGAAACTCACACTTTGCGGCATTCAAAGTGAGACCTGCATCAGCGAGTAATTGGCAGACGTGTAAGAGCTATGTCGTGTTCTTCTTGTGTTCTCCCAAAAACCAGTAAGCCATCACTGTAATTGAAAGCATGAGTAAAGGGTTGGATTACTCGGTGAATAACGTCCTGAAATATCTCAGCAGCTGAAGAAACTCCAAAACTCAGTCTCATATCTGAAGAAACCAAAATGAGTCAAAAAGGTAGTAGTGTACCTGCAGTTCTCTTCCAGCTCCAGTTGATGGTATCCTTTATTCAGGTCAAGACAGGAAAACACTTTGGCTCTGTTCAATTGCATGATCATGTCAGTGATGTGTGGATCAGGGTGTCTCTCCCTCTCAATGGCTTTGTTTGCCTGGCGCATATCGACGCAAAAGCGCATCACTCTGCTACTGTCCTTTTTTGGTACTACTACTACTATGGGCAAAGCCCATGGTGTTGGGCCGGTGGAGCGTTCAATGATGTCATGTTTTAAGAGTGCTTTCAACTTTCTCCCTACAGCTTCTTGTAGATGAAAAGCAACTCTCTGGCGTTGCTGAGCAACAGGGCAAATGTCTTCATTACTGTGAAGCTGTACTTTCATTTTATTGAGTTTTCCCAGGCCATGGAACAATGATGGAAATTGCCTCGTAATCTCAGACTGATCACAGAGGTTGTAGTTGAGGGATATCAAAACTGAGCAAGAAGGCACTTGACGAAGTCCCTTGTCAAACATGAATGGTGGCTCGCACCAATGTCTTTTTGTGTCTCATTGTCGCTGTGAACGACAAGCTTTGCAGTGGCTCAGAAGTGGCCCAGGTATATGCTTTCGTGCCAGGTGGAGTGAGGTGAGGCACAGAGGATAGGCTGTTAAACCTTACCACTGGCATGATGTTAATTGACGCACCACTGTCTATGATGAAAGATTTTGGCTGATAGTTCACTTTCAAAGTGATTTTGGGACAGTGTCCAAATGAAGTTTGTCGCTTTATTTGGTAAGCTGCCTTTGAACTGTGATTATCTTAACAGGCAGCTAACCCCACATGTGCATGACGTTCTCTAGTAGATATCATCAGCGCACACCCATCTTCTTTGCTGGCATTTGATAGTGACGTGAAGAGTCTTTGTCCGATGAGCTTGACGACGATTGATTTTGACTGGTTTCTATTTGTAGCTGATGTTGCTTTTTGGTTTTAGGGGCATGGCGAGAATGCTTCTGGAACATTCTTGTGTCCATCTTTTCTTGCTGTCGTGACACACTTGATTTTTCTTTAGCTTGGCACACAGTTATGAAATGGGTCTCTTTTCCACAACCTTTGCAGACTTGTCCTATGACTCGATTTACCTTCATGGGGAAACAAAAATCCACATCGGAAGCATAGCTTTGTTTCCTTGAAGACAACGACTTTCATGTATCTTGTTTATGCTTGTGCTTGCTTTTCACGATCAATGCTGATTCATTTTGTGCTATTCCTGCTTCCATTTCAGCAGCTTGTCGGTCTGCTCATTCTGCTCTCGCAGCCATCAGCATTTTTTGTAGACTGTGTGTTTCTGTCAGCATGCGCCTTTTAAATGAATCTGAAAAAAAGGCATCAATGACTCTGAGGCGCATGGCTTCTTCATCAGTGAAGTCACAGAACTTGCAATGTTTAATGAGTGCGTCAAATCTTTCAACAAACTCGTCAAGATATACCTTTCATAGTCGACATTGGATTGAACTTGGCCTCAAACGCTTCTTTTAGCTTTGTGTAACCCTGGGTGGAGCAGGAGTAGTGCCTCTACGTGAAGTTCCACGGAGTTGGAAAGCAACTCCGTGGAACTTCGCTATGCTCCGCGCCCGCCCCCCTCCCAAAATAATTAAAAGTAAGTAAAAGGCACTTACCTGCCCCGTGGTTGCCTCCTCCTCGACATCGCCGCTCTCCTGCCTCCTCCTCGCCATCCTGCTTCACTGATAACCCCTACGTTGTACGTCTTGTGAGTGCGGCTTGGAGGAGTCTTGGAGGGGCCGGCTAACTACGCTCCGCCACGGAGTCGTAGTTTTGCCTGAACTCCGCGTTCGCAACGGAACACGGAGTAGGCAAAACTACGTAAACTCCGCTGGCGGAGCATAGTTACCCGCCCGGGGTTACCTTTGTGTACGATTTTACATCAGTCTGTGAGATTTTCTTTAGCACTTCTTTCACGCAATCACCTGCAAGGTTTTTCAAATATTTGATGATCTTCTTGTAATCTTCTTCCTCTAGCGCATTTCTGAAGTCATCGAAGGTTTCGATCCACGCAGCCCACCTCGCACCAATGTTCTGTTTCTTAGAAGTGTTGAAAGGCGGTGGTGGCTGCAGTGTATTTCATGCTCCTTTCTGCCGCCATAGAGAGCACATGCTGTTCAGACAGCTTTCGTTGTGCAGAGCAGCAACAACAACTTCTGTAATTACTGACCTTGTGCTTAAACCTGAGTCGCAGAATGCTTCAATCGTCCTTGACGGTGAGTAAGTTCTCTGTTTCTCATACCTTGTTGTAGTGATCGTTATTTCTGGCTTCGTCTGATTAGGTGCTCTGTATTTGGGGTGCGGCACAGCGTCTGTGTCGACCACCTCGTCAGCGGGTTTGGCGGGCGTTTCAAATATGCTCTTCTGTAGGGCCTTTGATTTCTTCTGCAGCCGTACATGATCTGGAGCAGGGCTTTGACTCCACAAGTGTTGGTCGCAGACTGTTCTTCATCAATTCCAGGCACACGTGGCACGCATGAGCAGTTTGCAGTATTGTTGCAAACTCTCAGGGAGAGCAGTCTTGTCCTCTCGGGCATGTATCCTCTACTCGTCGCCAGTTGTAGTGTCTTCCCAGACCAGGAGCATGTAAATTAATTATGCCACACAGGAGCTGCTATTTTATCCTTCAGCCTACACTTACACACTGCACATTACATCATGCTTCACATTAACCACACCCTAACACCTCCCTGCATATTACGCGTTTCCTCTTTAGAGTCTACCCAGAACTACAAGGGTCCTAGAGCGCACAACATCAATATGCAAACAGCAATGGCCAACCTTGCTCCAGAAGGCCTGGTACATGGTACAATGGGCTTTAAATGTAATACTAAACTCCATGGTGAGCCAGTGGAATGCTTTTAAGAGATATCTGCCCATGTTTCAAGTGAACACCTAGTTTGGTTGTCTGATTTTGTACCAGTAAACTGAGTTCTTTGGGGAAGATAATATAAGTTACATTGCATTTTACGATTCATGCAATGTCCAGGGACCCAGGGATTTGATGACCTCCAATGAGAAATTAGTTTGTTGTTTTGCAGGGCTTTTAGGAGTTTGGCATCTTTGATCAATGATTATATATTGTGGTAGAGGTTAAGCTTTGAGTCGTGAAATATACCCTGATTGCTTGTATATACCCTTGTACTAGTGTTTTTTATCAGGATCGTGGATCATACAGTAGCAGTGCATCTGTCCTGGTGTTCACTGTGTACCAGGTGGCAGAGTTTCCGATTTCACAGAGGTGCCTGGCTCCGCTCACTGTGCCACCTTCAAAGTACATAGCAGTACTTGGGACTATTTTTTAAGTTTTTGTGTTCTTAGTTTCTCACTTTTTTGTTAGTTTGTTTTTGGTTTTCAGTATTCCTGTGACGAAGGGGAGCCTTCTGACGCAGGTGTGAGTGGCTAGACTCCAGTTACTTTTTAATTTCTTCCCCCTTTGATCTACTGACATGGCGCCTTGCGCCATGTACTGGACACACCCATTCTGAGGGTGGTCTATTTCAACCAGATAGCAGCACGTCCATGCAGCATACGTGCCACTGGCACTCCAAAGGCACACCCATCAGTAGCAATCCACACCTGGATTGCGCCCTGCACCAGAAACCCTGGCAGTTTGACCTTGGCGCCCCCTCTTGCATCTCTTACAATCGATTCCAACTTCTTAGCCTTCATGGCTGAGGTAAGGGATTGGAATGTCCCACGGTTGATCTGATGTATTTTTCTGAGGTCTATTGTAAAAAAGTGGAAGTTTAGGCTTAAAGACAAAGCACTCAAGTAGGTGGCACCTGTTAGGCCTATTAGTTCACCTGGTATTGGGCTTTCTGCGGAGGAGGTGTGGGAGGAGGTTGGGAAGGAGGAAATTATGCTAAGTTGTGCACTTATTAATGGCCGCTTGTTAATTGAAAATTAGATTAAAGCCATGGATTTTATTCAAGCACGGAATTTAGACCGTCTTTTTTACTGAAACTTGGGTGCCTGAATACTCCGGTCTGGACCTCATGGAAGCTGCCCCGGCTGGTTACACTATTGTCGGGCAGCTCTGCCTTAACAGACCAGGGAGTGGCCTGGCAATAATTTTTAAAGATTCTTTTCACTGCAGGCTTGAACCTCTCAGCTTGCAGTTGTTTTGTGAGGCGGCTCTGTTTAAGCTGAAAATCCATGCCTCACTAACTCTCATAAGAGTGCTTATCTGTCTCGCCCTCCTGGTCTAGGGCTAACTTTTTGGCTGGTTGTGGCCTTCTGTTTGAACCTTTTTATTCTTGGAGATTTTAACTTTCATTTGGAGTATTCGTCCTGTCGGAACTCATCCACATTTCTTGAATCTATGGCCAGCTGGGGTTTTACTCAAATTGCTCAGTTCCTACTCATGTAGCTGGCCACCCAGTAAATGGGATCTTTTCCAATTCCTCGGAACCAGAATGTCCAGCTCTCAACAAGGGACAACTAAGGCCACCATGTTAAGGCGAGATTGGAGAAAGGTATTGAATGAGGCTTTTAAAGGCGCTCTAGAGATGATTCCTTTTACTGTTAAAGCAGATCCTTACCTTGCGGCCTCTCAATACTCCAAGTGGCTCATGACTGTCCTTGATAGTGCTGCTCCTTTAAAACCTGTTGGGGCTTATAGAAACAAACCTATGGCCCCTTGGTTCTCCGAAAATCTTAGGTTATTGCAAAAGAAGTGTCACCGACAGGAGTGCAAATGGCATTTAATGCTGGATCCCCCTGAAAAATAGACATAGGCTGTTAATGCAGGACTACAAACGTGCTATCTTCAAAGCAAAACCGGAATACCTCACTTTTCAGATTAAAGCTGCTGATGATTTTGCTACAACTCTTTTTGAAGTAGTCAAGCACCTGTCGAGTCCATTGCACTCGTATATGAACAATACTCAATCTTTTTGCAATGACATTGCAGCCTTTCTTCAGTCCAAGGTACTTAATATCTATTCTGAATTCTCCAGTTCTTCTGAATCTAGACTTATGCAGTGCACTCCTTATAATATTTCATGAGACAATGCTTTTGATTTCTCTTCCTTACCTTCTTAGTCTATGTCTCAGGTGGGTAAACTCCTTTCAGGGGTAAATCTGGTTCACCTTTGGACTCTTGCTCCCTGAAAATCTTACGAATGGGATTGTAAGTGATGCTGGAGTGGCTCACACAGACATGTAATATCGTTATTGAAGTGGGTTGTTCCCCCAATTCATGGAAAGAAGCGATCGTCATTCCTATTTTGAAGAAGCCACATCTGGTCCCAAAATATCTCAAAAACTATTGGCCCATTTCTCTCTTGTCCACTCCGGACAAGATCTTAGAAACACATCTAAAGCATCATCTTATGGAGTTCATTGAGAGTCAGAAGCTCTTGGATCCATCCCAGGCACATGACGGAACTGAGCACAGCCCCGATTCACCCTGGTAGCAGCAGTGGACGTTATCAGATCAGTGGTGGATGGTGGGAAGGCAGCCACATGCTTGACCTGTTTGGTGCCTTTGACCCTGTCTCCCCTTCTCTCCTGACATCTCGCCTTGCCCAGATGGGTGTCAAGGCTAAAGCGCCCAGTCTTCTCAAAGCCTTCCTGGTTGATAGAAATCAGACGGTCATGTGTGGACACTTCACTGCGGAATCTGTTCTTCTTCTTCCACAGGGCTCCTCATGAAGTCCCACCCTTTTTAACTTGTATGTGTCATCTTTAGCCAATTTGATCCAATTGTTTGGTTTTCCAGTACTTATGCTAATAACACACAGATTATTGTTAACCTCACAGATGTCATCTCATCAATCGCCACCACTTTCTGGTCCTAACTGCTTGAAATTAGCAGCTGAGTGAAGAAAGACTGCCTGAGGCTGAATGTGGATAAAACTGAGGTTTTGGTTTTTGGCATTCATCACTCAGCTGGTCCATGTTTTGGCGGCCGGAGGAGCTGGGCGAGCGTCCATCTCCAGTCAGCTCAGCCAGGAATTTCGATGTGATCCCGAATGATCAGCTCGTCTTTGATGAACAAGTTAGTCGAACCACCAGCTCTTCTTTTCATTTTTAGATCATTAAAAAAAGTGTTTCTTTTTATTCCGGTTGATCTGCGTAAAGTGGTCGTTCTTGCATTGGTATCATCACGCCTAGACTATTGAAACCCACTGTATCTTAGCATCAACAGGGCTTACCTTAATAGATTACAGGTCACCTAGAATGCGGTGGCTCGTCTACTTTTGGATATCCCTAAATTTCAGCCTGTAGCTCAGGTCCTGAGGGGCCTACATTGATCTCCATCAGGAAAAAATCCCTTTGCATAACCCATAAGGCTCTCTACAAGCGAGGCCCCTGCTTTCTTAGTACTAAATTTCATTGGTATATACCTCGAAGGGTGCTGCAATCTGTCCATAATAAGTCAGTGTTGGTGCACAATATTCAAAAAGCTTGATGGGTGGCAGATCTTTTTCATATGCCACAGCTCGACTATGGAATACGTTGCCCACCATACTGTAGGACTTGAAGATCACTATCTGTTAAGAAGGCTGTTAAAAACGTGGCTATTTTCCCGAGATTCGGTGTAGGGTTAATTTTCTTTTCTATCTCTTTTTTCCCCTGGCATCTGTTCTTTATTTTTATGCTTTTTACTGCCTTGATACCTTCCGGTATTGCGTGCTTTATAGAATTCAATTAAATTAATTTCAATTCAATGACAGGATGGGTAGCTCCATTTTATTCAGTGGTAAACATTAGGGGTGGTGCAGTTTCAATTTTACCAGCTAAGGGCCATATGTATCAAAATGTTGTTTTGCGATTCTCCAATAGCGATTTTTTGCGAATCGCTATTTGAGAATCGCAAAACGCGATGTATGTAGGATTTGCAAAAACTTTTGCTAATCCTACATATTCCTTAATTGCGAATTGCAAATTGCGATTCGCAATTAAGAATACCTCCCATTCATTCCTATGGGCCTAGAGGCCCATAGGAATGAATGGGGAGACATTCGCAATTTGCGAGTACCCATTAGGTACTCGCAAATTGCGAATGCAATTTCAAGGATGCAAGGGTGTCAAAAGGACACCCTGTTGCACCCTGAAATAAGCATGGGTGCAGATGTGGCGCACATACATGCCCTAGGGGCATGTATGTGCGCCACATGGCACTTTGAAAAATGCAAAAAGTGAATTTTTCAAAGAAATCGCAAATTACCACCAACCTGAAGTTGGTGGGAATTTGTGATTCCTTAAGCCAAAATTGCACGACTTGGGTGCTTCCTACATTGCATTTAAGGAATCGCAATTTGCGATTCCTTAAATGCATTTGCAAAATAGGGAATCGCAAATGTTGCGATTCCTTATTTTGCGAGTGGGTTTTACTTTCATACATTGCACACAGCTAAATTGTGATCGAATTTCAGCGTTTGTGATCGCAATTTAGCTTGATACACATGGCCCTAAGTTGGGCAGTGTTAGGAAGTTTGCACTTGATGAAATCAGCTGAAGTTTCCTTACTTCATCCAAGTTAGCTCAGGCACAGTTAAACCCAATGTCCTGCCTTCCCATTGGCAAAACATCCATCTACAAGCAATTTTATTGGTCACTGGCAGCCTGCTACAGGCAGAGGAGATGGTGAACACAGCTCTCGACCACAGGGCCTAAGACTGCTGATCAGGGGACAGTGATTGTAGCAGCCTGGAAGTGGGAGGGACAGGCTGAGGGGCAGGGGACAGTTTGATGAGAGGGTGTGGCCAGGCCGACTCATAATTAATATTAATCAGTGTAGGAGTCTTAAACAACCTGGGCACTGCTGCCAAGCAGTGCAAGACAACTGACTATGCCTCGGCAGTGAAATTGGTTTCTTTCAGTCATGTGGGACTGCAAAAGCTGCTTATCTTTTTTATTTGCAAAGCTTGCAATCTTTTAAAACAATGTGCTAAATTGCAAATCATTTGTATCGAACGCCACAAGTTTGCACACATCTAGCAATCATGACCTCAGTTGTTTCTGACATTGGCCAGACCCTCCATACCATATTATGTAGAGATAGATTTGTGTGTTATCAGAAAGCAATAGAAGTGGTGATATTTGATTTCCTTAGCCTAAAGGGAAAATTCAGATGCTAACTATCATGGGTGATAGAGTGCTACAAAAAACACGTAACCTAGAGGATTCAATTGATCAAATTCTGATATAAAGTTGTGGCTATGTAGAAACAAACTTGTCCACTGTAAAGCAGATCGTTTGATTCCTATGCACTCTCTTAGCCTTTAAAACAGTTGCAAAGGATGTGAATAAGTCCGTCAATGCATCATAACATTTTCTTGTTCTGTTTCTTACCTTCTCACACTTTTGAGGGCAATGGAGCTGATTGTGGTTTTCTGTATGCTACTATGACTGTCTGATTACTTCACCTTTTCAGAAATTAATAATTCACAGGAGACCTAAAGCATAATGTTGTTGAAGGTGTGTTTCTTTGGGGAGGTGATAACTACATACATCTGACAATAAAGAATATTGACATAGAGCGATGATGCCAGGCACTGGACTACAGGCAAGTTCCACATCCTCTTGATCAAAGGAAGATAGACAAGACCACAGAACATGTGAGCAAGAGGTGTGGTATGGGAAAGATTTGAGGCTATTTACTGGGTTCTCCTGAATTTTCACTATTTCAGAGTCAAAGAATTTCTTTTTTTTTTTAAACTCTTTTTATTAAACCAGCTCATGAGGTAGATCATGACAAAAGGTGGGCACATGCATTCAATCAGTCAAGTATGCAGTAACAAATTACATTATGGCAAGGCCAACAAACAATGGTCACTATCGTTCACGCAAGGCGGGTTACATCATAAAAGAATTTCATTAACTCATCAAATCATCAGAACATTTCTGATATGTAGTAGGAAAATTGCTCTGTAAATACTATACCAAAGTAAGGGATAGTGTGCACAGAGTCCAGGGACTCCCCAGTGGTATAGCAGAGGCTAAATTAGGTAAGTACTAACAGCTCTCTTTGTGGTAGTGTAGGCGAGCAGTTAGGCTTATCCAGAGGGTGTTTTAAGCATTTATTGTGTTCACTCAATCAAGGACTGATTACACACACTCAGAGACAGAATCCAGACCAATTAGGTAAGTATAAAAAAGGTATATTTATGTTTTTATTTTAGAACCAAGCAGGACTTAGCACAGGTAAGTAAAATACACTTCTCAAATGCAAGACTGTTCAAGGAAATGCAGTTGTGCTTGAAATTACAATTGTTACAAGTTTGTATATGCTTTGGAAACAGTTTAAATTACACAGTAATTGCTTTTCATTACTCTTTGATTACTTTTTAGATTACTTTGAGTACTGGGGGTGGTATGCCTAGACTTTTTATACTTTGCAATAGAATTTTCTTTTCTTCTTACAACACAGTTCAACACTTAGACATTTTTTAGGCCCAAAATCTCTTTACATGGGTTCCTATGGGGAAAAAGTGTTAGCAGTTTCACAGGTAAGTACACTACTTACAAGGGTGAGTTTTGGGGGTTAGGATCAAGGTTCCCCAAGGTCTAGATGGGCACTCGAGTTGCACCACTAGTGGAACTGGGGCGACCAGGTGCAGAATGCAGGGGCCCAATGTCAGCCAATGGGGTTAAGGGGGCCTTCGGTTAGGGACTTCTGATGAGCAGGCCACTCGGTTGTGGGAACAAAGCTCCTGGGGTTAAGGTCAGCACTGCAGGGACCAACGACCAGCACAGGAGCTGCACCACCAGCAGCACTCGGGCGGCCGGGTGCAGGGTGCAAAGTAGACGTTGGGGACCCTGTGCTTTCTAGTGGAGACGTTCGGTTTTGAAATGCTGCTGCATGTTCGGACAGGGAGGCTTCCTGAAGCTAACCACTGGCTGGAGAGGTAAGTTGGGATCTGGGGGTATGCCTTTGGTACTTGTATAAAGGCAGAGGGCATATCTGTCATGACGGAGTAACCGATCCACCAAACGCTAAATCAGGCCCCAGGTCTGGACTGCTACAACCCATTATTGCATTTAAAATGTGAGGTGTAATCATGCCTCGTTGTTTATAAATATCAACAGAAGCATTCAATGGCAATATAGGGCCATATCACACAGATATAACTCGTGTTATATGCATATAATCATGACAATGTTAACTCAAGTTAGTTTGATATTTAGAGCAATACAGAAACTTTACTAATAAGCACACATTTATTGTGCAAAGGTCAAACAAACTCCCGCTTATTACCACAGCATTGCGAAAGTCACATGAGACAATCATGGTTTACTGCATCACAGATTGCATGTTACTTTACTTTATATGTGAAAGCAACTCTTCTAATAGACACACCGCCTCTTCAGTGTGATTTTACTTTACTACACAAATTCAACTCCTTGCATCTTGGTTTTTACTTAAATACTCTTGCTAACAAATACCCATGGAAAACACCATGGCATAAACCATATATACAGATGGACAGAATGCAATATGCTATTTAATGCCACTGTTATGCCATTTATCACCTCTCTTGAGTGATCATGTGTTTCAAAGTCTGTGCCTATGAGAGCATGATTGTTTGAATGTATTAGTGGAGGTGTGCAAATTCTTATCTCTCTTTGAGCCTCTGTGTTTGAGCCTGTGCCTGAGTATTTAGACTCTTTATCCCAATCAGTGGTGGCGTGGGAATTTCTATCCTTGTCTGTGCATCTGAGTGTACGACTGCACCTATGAGTGCATATGTTTGACTCAATGGCACTGTACAAAAGTATGTTCCTGAGTGAATCTCAGTGTGTGAGCCAGCACTTATGAGTATGTAAGTGTGTTTCTAACTCAGTGGCAATGTGCAAATGCATGTCCCTGAGTGAGCCTGTGTGCATTAGACTGTGTGTGTTAGTATATGTGTCTGTGACAGTGGTGGTGTGCAAGGCGTGTCTCTCTGTGTGCCACTTGAGTATGAGTCTGCACCTGTAAGAGCACAAGTGTTTGTTTGAGTCAGTGACAGTTTGCAAATGATTGTCCCTGTGTATGCCTTTTAGACCTTCAGTTATACTTGCCCATGAATCTGCAATTTTTGTGCACTATGCGCTCATATTGTCTTTCCAATACCGCAGAAGAAGTTAATGCTTTTGCACTGTATTTTTTTTAAAAGAGCATCTTTTTGTAATAATGCTTTTTCTGGTGATATAGGCGATCACACTTAGGTGCATATCTTTATATTCTGCGGACTATTCCACATCTGACTCTGGAATCATGAACAATCGTTTGTGGACGCTACTGATGGCACAGAATCTGCTTAGTTTATTTGTGCTTAAATAGTGCCAATCTGTAACTCGCATTAACTCTAGCTTACATGATTTGCACATGATTTATTCAATAAGTATGCCAATGTTGTCACTCATCAAATTTCACGTTAGTATGTCGACTAAGCACAGAGAACTATACATTTGATTAAACTTAGTTAGCCAAAGTACATTTCAATTTGATGTTGAGTGGGCATATGTGCCTTACTCCATTTTGAATTAAACATAGTGGGCCTGATTCACAAAGGTAAACTTAGACCAAAAGTCTAAGTTTAGACCTGAAGTCTAAGTTTAGACCTAAAGTCTAACTTTACTACTACTAAAGTTAGACTTTTGGTCTAAGTTTAGACCTGAAGGTCTAAACTTAGACTATTGGTCAAAGTTTACTTTTGTGAATCAGGCCCAGTATTTCTGCTTGTTGTGCAAAATATTTTTCTGTTTCAGATAACAAAGGCACCATGTGCTCATTTAAAATGTTATTCTTTGCTATCTTTCATTTTGAAGGTCATAGTGTAGTGATTAGTCGGGTTGGACCAAAACTTCAACACTTGTAGTGGATGAGAAAGCTGAGGAGGCAATATTCTTTTGTCTGATATTGTGGAAGTCACGATGGGAGAAAGAGTTGGCATTGTGTTATTTTGTGAGAAGGATGCTGACACCAAGTACGGAGAGAGCACTGAGCTTTTACTGGTCGTTGCCTGGTGGGACACCTGCAGATTGTATCATTTTTAACAGAAAGTTATGTTTTTAACTGTGTGAAGCTGGTTAGTTTTCAGGCGGACATCTTTTCTCATCTCCTGAGACCAATGCTCCTTATTTTCCTGCTCATAGAGATACCCTCAAAATCAGGTGTCTTTCTTCTCATTCTAATTGGAACCATTATCTGGTTCTTCTTTCAAGTCTGTTTTGGTTGACACCAGCTGCTTCTGAGTTTCCCCAACCAGCTCGCACCTTTAGCTTACAATTAGGGGATTTCCTTTATGGAAATGAGTCTTTGCTTCAATTTGAACATACTGTCCTTTGTAATGCAAGGTTTGCCTTACCAATTGAACTGCTTGGATTATGCTCATGTATGCTGTATTCAAGTGAATTCTGATTTTAATTAATTGAGTTGATTTTGAGATTGTAACTTTACTAATTGGCTAATAAACCTTCATAGTTTTGAAATATACTCCTCTCTTTCATTGCTATGAGGCAAAATCTGCTTCACTGTCAATGCAATGCTAATGAATTTGTGATTTCAGCCTCAGTTTGAGACAAAGACCCCTTTGGGTAGAGGTAGTGGAGATCTGAGAGTGCGCTAAGATTAGCACGGAGATTGGACCATCCTTATCTTATCTCGCTATCACTCCTCATTTCTTTGTCCATGAAAGAACAGTAGAAGTGTGCTTTGTTGCTTCCTATGATGACCACACAAGTTGGAAAACTAAGCATATTTTGTGTAACGCCCTTAACCTTGTTTAATCGTTATGGTCTCCAGACAGTCTTTATTTGTCAGCTGTGACGGCCTCCAGGCCCTGGCAAATTGCGCAAACAGCCCATCCTACAGTGTTGCGAGGTAAAGGGCAGGGTGCCACTTGCAGCTGACTCCCTTAAGGTATTTGTGGCAAAGGGTACCTCACTTTTCTGACAAGAGCATGGGGAGTTATAGTGGCTAAGGGCCCTACATTGCAAAAGAGGTAAAATTGTGCTTTGTTCATGCATTGCTTCCGTGCTCACACTTTAGTTGGAAGAGCAACCATGATCATTGTTTTTATATGTGGTCTACTAAACAAACACACACTCATAGATAAAAAGAATTGTGTGTATTTTCAGAACTGCCATCTGGACACAGGCAGAATCCCAGTGTTTTCTCCTGCCATTCAGCTAAAACTTCCTGCTACTATAAATCGGAGAATAGAGGAATACATGTGTTAATACAGTGGATGAAAAAAAAGCCATTGTAACACATAATTTCCTTAACTTTCATACACAATGGCCACATTTTCTGGGCGGTTTTTACCACCCTTCTCCCCTGTAGCGGCGAGGGTCAAAATATAAGAAGTGTTAAGTTCAATCTCACTTTTCCACATGTTTTACTGTACAAAAACGATTTTTAAACATCTATAAATGAGGCTGTAAGTGTGAGTCAACCTCTATTAGTACATGAGCGTGTGTGTGAGTCAATTGCAGTGTGAGAATCATGTCTCACTGTGTGCCTGTTTGTGCAAGTATCTAGCTGTAAGTATCCAAGTGTGCATGTGAGTCAATGTTGCATTGTGAATTTGTGCCTCTGAATGAGAATCAATGGTTGTGGTGTGTCAATGTTTGAGGGTGCCTCTGTGTGTGAGTCCGTTTTTTTCACCCTCCTACAAAGTCATGATTCAAGTGTGATTCACGACTCATGCAAAATGGAGGTCAGTTTTTGCTACCAAAATTGCATTTGCAATCTTGTAATTAGTCTTGCTTAACACATGGTTTCCTGAATTTTTTTTCTGACAGTTAACATGCTTTCTCCATGCCTCTGGGCCCTCCCAGCACTCCCATGGCATCAGACAACTCTGATCGTGCCTTCTTTAATTTCTGTGTATTGTTTTATATTTATATACATATACATATAGCATTTTGTGGTTTAGGCGTACGTTTGGAGATTCTTCACAAAACTTTCAAAAAAAGTCTAATCCTCCTCAGCTTCTTCATGGAAAGTTTCAGGGTGATCCATCAAGTGGGAGCCGAGAAAAAGGGGGGCCCAAAATCGTTTATCCCCATGAAATAGTCCATAGAAAAATTGAACAGCGATACTGCAAAAATGGCTTATCAGAATTACACCAAATTTAGCACAAAGCTAGATCAAGGTCCAGAAAGTGTGTTTTTGTGATTTGGTATAAATCCATTCAGTAGTTTTTGAGAAGATTAAGGTTTTACATTTATGTATATATCTGGCAGCGGAGAATCCGGCAGATCAAAAGCTAAAATCTGATTGGCTGCCGACACATCAACAAAGATGTGGCTACAGCCATTTTAAGACTAGGGGACTCTGTGCCATACCCTACAAAAAGGATTTAAAAAAACATACATGGGGGGTAACATATAGGGGGCCAAAAACCAAATTGGTTCAATCCCCACTACTATTGCAGAGGCGTCACAGGCACTCCTTACTTATAGGAATATTCAAACTACACCCAGATCTTCTCAAGGCTTTCATACATGCTGTGGCAAGGCTGGGTACTGACTCAGGAAGTCTGATTGTACTTCTGCAATTCTGATATCATTGAAATGGTCGCTGTTGAGACAAGATGTACCACTACAATAGCATGAATTCCACATAATGCAATCCACTAGTAACTAACCATGTGAGTGGGCCAGCACCAACATCCGAACATGGTCAATCTATTTCTCGAAATGCCATCCTTCACAAAAACAGACACTTAAACAATGCTTCTCAAGAAGTGCACATAGGGCATAGAATGCAAACCTTTCAAACATCAGTACCACTTTTTACTGTGGTACGGTAAAAAAGAAGTTGACAAAAACTGCTGTTCCATCATTGCTCCTTTTTTATAAAGGGTTTATGGCAAATTCTACTTATTCTCATAATTCCTCCTTAAATATAAGACAAGCAATCTCGTTAATATTACACATTCTTTATTCACCTGCAATTGTATGTGTTGCAGTTTATATTTGATGATAATCTATTACCCTTTCACTATCATTCATAGCTGTATTACATCTAGCGGTTGCTCATATTATCTAAAACATGTATACTTTGTGTAAGTTTCTATTAACTAGTTTCTATTAATTCATTTCTACCTTTTTGTGTGATTTAGGCAGTGACCTCTCTTGTAACTTGTAACCTCTGTGGCTCAGTCCCTCACTGAGACAGTCCATGTCACATAAAACTGCCAATATAAATACGTATATTCACTGAAAAAACAGTTAGAGGTCAGTTATGGTTCAGCGAATATAAAACTGAAAAAGCCCTGAAATTCACTAGTTATGGCCTGCAATGTACAAGGAAAACCATAACTAATAACTGAAAGGGATACCTACTTAGGACCTGATTTAGAGTTCGGTGGACTGGTTACTCGATCACAAAAGTGACAGATATCCCGTCCGCCATGTTACAAGTGCATTATATCCAATGGCACTTGTAATACCGTGGACAGGATATCTGTCAATTTTGTAATGGAGTAACCCATCCATTAAACTCTAAATCAGGCCCTTATTTCTTTGCTTCCAATTTCGAATTCCTTGACATTTACAGAGCTTTATAAAACTATCAATTTTACTTTTTTTTTAATATATATGTATTTTATCAATCTGCTAATAATATATAGTTTCTAAACAGTTGTGGACTCCCTGAATAGCCATTGCGGACCCCCAGGGGCCAGCAGACCAGAGGTTAAGGACCACTATGATAGGGGATGTACTGAGTGTGGCAGTGGATGTGAGATATACTGTGCAGTGTTTATTTCCAAAGTTATTAGAGAATGAAGTTATCCTTGCCCTCCCATTTACCTTTGCCCACTCAAAATTTGACACAGCCAACAGAAAGCTAAACCTTATATGGGGAGAGGAGTTGGCCTAACGGCTAGGGCGGTCGACCTCAAATCTGGGGAACCGGGTTCGAGTCTCGGCAATGACGCTGAACATCCTGTGATTCTGGGCAAATCACTTAATCTCCCTGTGCCTAACAAAAATGTATGTGTCCTCATGTAACGCAACAGGTGCTATGTAAAGCGCTCCGATACCCGATACCTTCGGGTCAAGTTTGCGCTATATAAAACTCTGTACAATAAAAAAAGAATTATAAACAACTGCCAAATTTTGTGCAGATTCGTTTAATGGTGCCAAATATATTAGTAAATGAATAGTTATTTGTTCCCCTTCAAATCTGTCCCTGAAGGACCTGCATAAAACTGAGAAAAACATGAGAAAGCTAAACTTGCTAGGTGTCTGCCAATTATTGAGCAGGTCAATCAAATAATACCATGCTTATTAGGAAAGCAAAAATGTTTCGACCCCGCGCTCTCTTCTCTCCCCCAATTGAATTGGCACAAAACTCGATATACCAGTACTGGTTGTAACTTGTGAACTGCCTGCTACATTTGATGCAATTTCATCAAGTAGCAATATAGTAATGAGCAAATGAACATTTTCTTGCTGCCCTTTAACTTTGCCCCAGCCTTGATGGGTTAGCACAAAAATGAAATTCCAATAGAAAACCAATCCTACCAAGTACCTGTCAATTTTTGTGCTGGTTTGCAACATAGTTCCAATGTGATTAGCAAATGAACACTTTTTTGCCACCCCTTTTCAACTTTCCTTTCCTCCATATACCCCCATGCACAAGCTTAGAAGTAACAAAAGAAGTCTACACAGGCTAAGTCTCTGCTATATTTCCTGCAGATCCATCAAACAGTGGCAATGTTATTAGTACATCAAAAGTATTTTTTTATCCCAATTTGAGCATCAAGAAACCTAAAATTCCTACACTGGGGGTAACTTTCTAACTGACTGCCACATTTCATCCTAATTCATCACACAGTGCCGAAAGTATAAGCAAATAAAAATCTTATTGAACCCCCTTTAACTTGGCCCCCGTGGAGCACAGTGCCAAACCCACAAGAAAATAAACACTGGCTTGCTCCCCCTTTTTTAACGGGGCTCCCCATGATGGATTTGCCTGAATTTGAACATCACAAGAGTAATCTCAAAATATTAAGTGGCTTCCAATAGAGTTCTGGTGATATTTACAAAGCCTTTGTCATTCAGCCTTGTGGTTTAGAATCCCTTGATGACTATATGGGACCATTTCACACAGTTAGGTATTAAGGCTTTGTTTAGTTTGGTGTAAAAAAAATTAAAACTTGAGTAGTTTTAGGGAAATTGACGTTTAAAAAGTGTTCCAGTGAAAGCACATAGAGGTTAAATTTTAGAGATATCTGGACCAATAATTTGCGGATCGTCTGCAGATTCACAAATACATGGATGATTCCCAAAGCCAATAAAAAAAAAAAAGGCACACCTATGGATTAAGGCTTTTCTGCCACTGCTAAACAAGTCAAGAGCATGAGGGCCAGATGGTATTTCTACTACTAATCTACAATTGATTCAGAATCTTTGGGCACAAGTACTGATGCCGCTGTATAAAGCAGTTATAAAAGAGAACAGAATCCTAGAAACCTGGAATGGTAGTATACGTGTAATAATGTATGAAAAGGGCCCTCGGAGCAGCTACTTAACTACCGGATTACAACACTGCTGGACAGTCCTAGTAAAATCAATTGCCAACATTTATTAAAATTTGAGCAAGAATGGCTAGAAGTTGCACACAGACTTCCAAAAATGAAGATTTTGTTCGGGAAGGCTACTCTACCACTGATTGGTGTTTTCTACTAAAGCTTCTTGCTGAGAAATATGCCATACTGAAGGGCCAACTTCTGTTTGTGATGTACACTGATTCAGCAACAGCATTTGATCATGTCAATTGATAACGTCTATGGAAAAAAATGTATAGATGGGGTATCTCGTCTGGACTACTGAAATTAATAATCAAGCTAAATGAGGGAAAATGGACACAGATCGAGCTGGGATGTAATGGCTCGTTGTCAAAGAATATCGGAACAACTAATTGGTTAAGGCAAGGATGCATATTGGTACCTCTCTTGTGCTCCATATACACCTCAGACACTTTGAAATATCTGGCGAGAGCCCATTCATTCCCACAAAAATTGGCCTACATTTTTTATGCAGATGAAACAATCTTAATCAACCTTACTCTGATCGGTCTACAGAGACAACTAAAGGAATTCGCAAAGTACTGTGAAGCCAATGAATTGTTAATAAACGTAACAAAAATGAAAACTATGGTCTTTACGAAAATAATTAAAGGGATTACATTAAAATGGAGGTTGAATGGTTAACAAGTAGAAACTGCGTCTGAATGCAAGTATTTGGGAATGATCTTTAGAAGTACCCTTTCTTTCAAAAGACACTTTGGATCTCAGACATAAAGATGTACAGCAGTGGCTGGAACACTGGCCTTGTCTAGATCTGGAACCTGGTCACAAATCAGTAGCGGTACTAAGTCTTATAATATGAAAATAGCAAGTCTACTGCAGTTACGGGAGTGAGATAATAGATGAAAAGGTGATGAAGTGTGCTGAGCTAACTGAGATGGATGTATGGAAGAAATGGCTTGGCTTTCCGAAGGTGTAAGTGAACTGTGCTTTAAGGTTGGGTCTCGGCTTGATAAATGTAGAACATAAATATGATCAAAGAACAATGAATTACTGGCATGGTATTTTAACAGCAACAGAAGACAAACTAAAATATATAATCAAATATCTCCTGTGAGAGAAGGTTGTATCATGGATAGCAAATATGGGGAAAAGTATGGCCAAGGTTGACCCATTTGGCTCTACTAATCCAGAATGATGTTCACAGTTACCTAGGAAGAAGGTATTGAAAAATCTTGTTAATGAGCTAGCTATTAAAACAGATTTAGAGGCTTTGAGGGTAAAAAGTAGCTTAATCATATGTGGAATGGTGAATTCTCTGATACAATCCAATCATACCTAAAAGACATAAAGTATAGGAATTTTAGACGGTGTATATTGAAGCTGCGACTGGGGCAAGTGTGTTATTTATTTATGGGAAATTATCTAAGAAGGAGAATGGTCAAAATTCGGGGAATACAGACAAAGGCCTGAAATATGCCATGCTGTTCCCAGCCCGGTTGAGGGTGGAGGCGGAGGGGCGGGCATGGTTTTTCGATCACCCGGAAGCAGTGACCGAATGGCTCGAAAACAGACCGAACTTATCAGGCAACTAGTAGAACAGCCCGGGAGTGGACTAAAGCGACTGACACGAGAACTTGGACACTGACATGCAGCGTCAAGGGCTGGATCCCGCCGAGGGCTCAGGTACCGGGGCCTAGCAGCAGAACTGTTTGATGAAGGGGACCCCTCCGAGACTGTAAGATAGACTGGAGTAAAATAACCTCATTTAGAGAACTTAGTGCTGTCCATATATAGGGGGGAACATGAGACGGACACCACGCACCTCACCTTACTTCTTTTAGTTAACTTGTTGGGCGACAGGCACTCTGCAAGTTTTGACATGGGCAGTTCTAAGCCCAGAGAGCAGGGAAGCAGGGAGGGGGGTTATTGGGTGGGGGTTTTTATGTTGTTGTTTGTTGTGAATTTTATTTCGACATATTGCTCTTATTTTGTAATGGAGACGGGGCAGCACATTCCAATCGATGGCAGGTCAATGGGCTAAAAGTGTAAAAATCCTAAGCTGGAACGTCAATGGGTTGGGAGATAAACTCAAACGTAGTGTGGTCCTACAATATATTAAGAGACAGTCTCCAGACATAGCACTACTCCAGGAGACTCACCTGGTGGGGAACACATGCAGGGCACTCAATAGATGGGGCTATAAGCTGGTAGCGCACGCTGGATTCACGACTAGCTCTAGGGGAGTTGGCATACTGGTGAAAAACTCATTCCCACTTTCAGTAGATTCCACGTGGACAGATGACAGGGGACGTTACATAATAATATCGGGACGTTGGGAGGGACAGACCCTAACGATTGTGTCAGTCTATGTACCCCCTGGCCTACAGAAGGAAACCTTTAAAGACTTAGGTACAATTATCCTAGCACTCCCGGAGGGGCTCCTGGTGGTGGGGGGGGACTTCAACGCTGTAGTGTCGGGCACTCTAGACCGACACCCGCCGCGTGGGCTCGGACCCTCGCAACGTTGTCTGTCTCAATTCATGGATGCGATGGGACTGGCGGATGGGTGGAGGACACATCATCCAGATAAGATTCAACACACCTTCCACTCTGGGGCCCATCACAGTCTTTCACGCATAGATTATCTCCTGGTGCCGGCGCCCCAAATACTGCACCTCCATGAGATACGACACCTAGCACGAGGAATATCAGACCACTCTCCATTGTGGGCCAGTATAGTCCTTAACTATGAAAGGGTAGGCAGAGTTGCACCCATCAACCCCTGGCATTTTCGCAACCCTACTATTCGGAAAGCACTGCTCCTCGGAATTAATCATTACTTCCAAGAAAACGAAGGAACAGTAGATTCTGCACAAACACTATGGGAGGCATTTAAAACAGTCATACGAGGGCAGGCGCTGTCACTGATCGCAGGTACCAAAAAAGAAAGGCAGAAAGAGATGGTTGACGCTGAGGAAGAGATCCTCCGCATGGAGGAGGAACTGGGATCCGAGATCACTACCGAGACTCTCCACTTGTTGCAATTGAAAAGGGACGACTATAGAGCACTAGCCACAGATAGAGCGAGACTTATGGGACGAGAACAACTGGGTAGGCTGTATGACCATGGAGACAAGGCGGGGAAGCTTATTGCATGGCTAGATAAGAAAGAGCTGGCCAATAGACTGGTTCCGGAATTGAAGGGTTCCGATGGCATCCCCATAGTGGACCCTCAAAACATAGCGAATCAATTCGCACACCACTATCAGGGGGTCTACCAGGCTGAAAACACGTTTACGGAGGAAGACTCCAAGTCCTTAATACAAGATATAAAACTTCCCTCATTAACAGCAGAAAATCGCTGCTTTTTAGATTCCGACCTCACTAACGACGAGATAGCACAGGCTATAAGGTCGCTACGCTCGGGCAAAGCCTTGGGGCCCAACGGGATTCCTATCGAACTTTACAAACTCAAACCCGATACACTGGCCCCGCATCTTCGGGCCATGTTTGAGGAAAGCAGAGAACTGGGGACTTTGCCCAAAGACCAGAGAGTGGCTACAGTGGTCACCATTCACAAAGAGGGCAAACCAAAAAATGAATGCGCCTCATACAGGCCTATTTCTCTGCTTAACGCGGAACCCAAAATCCTGGCAAAGCTCCTTGCGAATCGCCTGGTGAAAGTCATCGACACCCTGGTACATCCGGATCAATCGGGGTTCATGCCTCATAGAAATACCGCTCTGAACCTGCGACGGGTGCACGGGGTCCTGGGAAGGGCCGCTACAATACAGGAGGCAGCCATAATAGTATCACTGGACGCAAGAATGGCATTTGACACTCTGGAATGGCCATACCTGTTTGCAGTCCTGGTTAAACTAGGAATCGGACCGAAATATATCCAATGGGTCCGACTTCTCTATTCGGAGCCACTGGCACAAGTCGTAGTTAATAATAAGAAATCGATGATGTTTGAACTCAATCGAGGAACCCGCCAGGGCTGTCCCCTCTCCCCCCTCTTGTTTGCCCTGGCTCTGGAGCCGCTGGCGGCCTGGATCCGCCAAAATCCGGTCATACGAGGTCTGCGGTGGTCCCCCGGACGGGAGGACCGTATCTCACTGTATGCAGACGATATACTGCTCTACATGGCTTCCCCGAAAGCATCACTGATAGCGGTACTAGATATATTGACCATATTTGGCAGGTACTCCGGATTCACAATTAATTGGGGTAAATCCCTTATTTATGTACTGAGCGGTGACCCACCATCCCTGCCACGAGACTGCCCCATACAAATACACACGACAGGATTCAAATACCTAGGTATATTTATTACCCTGGACCGTACTCTTCGGTTCACGAACAATCTCCTCCCGCAGCTGCAACGACTCAAACATGACATAACAACTTGGAAGACGCTCCCCCTTTCACTCCTCGGTAAGGCGGCGCTCTTTAAAATGATGGCGCTACCACGCCTCCTTTATGCGCTGCAAAACTCCATGGACCCAGTCCCTTCCTCATATTTTAAAGAAATTGAAAGCCTACAGAGGGAGCTATTGTGGGAGGGAAAGCCTCGTATAGCCTTTACCAAATTGACGCTTAACTGGTACGATGGAGGGATCAGCCTCCCTGACATCCGGAAATACTACTGGGCCTCACATTTAGCTGCTATTAATCAGGGCACCTATAGCCACCCGGAGGACCCTGGCTATGCCATGGACAAATGGCTCCTCTCGGGCGGGAACTACAACAGAGCACTATATTCCAAGCCCGGGAAATACCCATTGACCGGCCCTACCATGCATTCGGTATCTATCTGGCACAAAGTAAACAGACACATGGGTTGGGATCAGAAACTCACATTAGCAACCCCGCTATAGGATTCCGAAAAATTAGGGAGCCTGTGGAAGACGAAGGGTTTCGATAAGTGGGACCTTATAGGGATCTCACGTATCCGGGACGTTTGGGCCAATGGTGAAACGATTTCCTTCGCCTCCTTAAGACAACAATATGGCATGGCCAACTCCGAACAGTTTCGGTACATACAGATCCGTCATGCACTTGGGATGCACCTCCCGAGGGATTCCTCCCCCCCAGATGCCTCCCCACTAGAAGATAGATTGATGGATGGGCACCTCCCTGAAAAAGCTATATCCTTGACGTACAAAAAGTTAATTAACAATATGGAGGACCCACTCAAGACACTCAGGGAAAAATGGGCAAACGATGGGCTGGAGTTTGATGATGAAGAGTGGCGGGAGGCGGTCTCTTCCCCTCGGGAGGTGGCTATCCAGGCTAGACTAAGATTGGTGCAGCTCAAGATACTTCACAGGGTCTATATGACAGGGCCTGGCCTGGTACGAATGGGTAGGGCAGAAACAGGGGCTTGTAGGCGAAAATGCGGAAGTGAGGGCACATTCATGCACATACTATGGGAATGTGATCATGTACGAACATATTGGCGTGAGATACATAAGATACTCAGTGAAGTGCTGGCATTGGAACTGCGGGTGGAGGTTAAAAGATGTCTCCTGAATGTGTGGGAGCCCACTGACCTTAACATATGCAACCAACACTGGGTCACGTTGGGCCTTATGATTGCAAAGAGAAACATAGCACAACTTTGGGGCGCTCGCAACCACCCAGGGTGGAGGCCTGGAAGAGAGACCTTGACTGGTGTATGTTCAGGGAAAAGACGGTTTACCTGGCTAGGGGTTGCCCCAAGAAATGGTCCCGAATATGGAGCATGTGGAATGACTATCGGGGGGATATCTGCACCCCACCACCACACGATTTCCGAGATGATTCTCCTACCCACTGAAATGTTTTATTGTAATTCAATATATGAGCCCATTTACTGTGTATATGCTATAAAACCGTCCTTTGTCTCCTTCAATTGTATGCTATATGTCGAAGGTTACTTAATAAAAAGAATTATAAAAAAAAAATTCGGGGAATACACTATTATGCCTCTTTTGCCAATAAGGCCATGTACATTAGCTCAACTTATTGTTTTTTCAACACACTTCTTAGCATAAAGGAAGAGACTTCTAATCCCTGTTTTTAGACAAATGGATATCAAAACATTTGATGAACTATTAACCTGTATAATGAATTGGGATGCTACCAATATGGGAAATTTCTAGACGTGAGCAGGATTGAGACAGATCTGAGACATGTATAATAATGTGAGTTATAGAAATGTTATTTTGATGTAAGGTAAAGGACAGATGGACTGGTCTTGTTCCTTTGGTTAAGTAGACAATGATGGTCCCGCTCTGCTTGCTAATTACCAAAGTTGTATCATGTGTTTGCGATCTGATTCTAATGCTAGGTGATGGATATAGTAAACTCGAGCCCTGTCTGCTAATATTTTATGTTGCACTATGCACTGCACTTTTATCTATAATCCATTGCATATTTCACTTTTACTGCACTTATTGCCTTGACTAACCCTTCATCAAATGGAGGAATGTATGTATGACCACATGATGGGGAAATATAATAATATTCTTCTCTTACTTTGACTAACTTGTTTGAAATAAAGGATGTTGCTAGTAACAATCAAAAGTGTACCAATGCCGTTGTTAGTGACCTTATGTTGTTGTATTATCTTCTCAGTAATATATTTATTTGTTCTGATATTTGTATAAGGTATTTTATATGTGATTTTACATAAATAGAAATAAGGATATCACTTTAATGATATTTAAATAACTTAGTTTGTATATACTCATTGTATTGTTATGATAACTTGCCTTTGTAATGTTTGTTTTGCCTAGATTGGCATAGTATCAAACATAAATACACTTGAAACTTGTATCCTTGCTTTGGAGGGCAGACATCATAGGACCTACATATCTTCTCTACACATTTCACAGTTTTTTACTTTAGAAGAGATTGTTGTGCATCCTTGTGAGAAAGTACCTCCTTTTGCGTGGTCACCACCATTTTTTATGAACTGATGCTGGTGGGTTTTAAACACTATGCAGTGTTTTTGCTCTGACAGCCTAAAATATGGTAAAACTGGCTAATCTCCAATTGGCTTATTTAACTTTCCATTAAGGCTATAGAATACGGTGTACAAAAATGACACATGTGGACTGCAGCAGCAATTGTGCCATTCACTAGGATAACAAGGAAAACATTGCTTCAGGCCTACATGTATAGCCTGACTCTGGTAGCTTTGAAACCTGCAGGCAGGCCTGTCACAATAATCGTTTTGACAGTGGGGAACCCTACTGTTTACTGTTAAAAATTAAGGAAGTCACCCCTAAGTAGGCCTTGTAGCCCACAGGGTAGGGGACCCTGGTATTTAAAAGTGGAACGTGTAAGCCTCCAATAGCTATTTACACTGTTAGAGCTGTAGCTGGTTCTATTAAGAAAAAAATTAAGTTCAATGAATGTGTTATTTCTGTATATTTTTGGCTTGGAATAAGGTACAGGAATGGTTCAAACCTCTATTTTTAATATTTATGAAACTTCCAATTCAATAGTGACATTGGATTTTAAGATAACTATCCAGAAAAAGTAACTTTGAAAGTTATACTTTCCTTGCCTAATGCCACTGAAGCTAGCATTGGCCTACCTGCAGCTGGCCTGTCAGTGCTGCTTTGATGAGGTGTGAAATACTGCTGTCAAAGCAGAGACAATGACTTGGACCTGGAAGGATGGCTTGGAGGAGGAATGTGACCCAAAGCAACCCCAGCAAAGCAGTTTAGGAGTGCCCAGGAACTTCACTAACCTAAAAGGGACAAAAGGGAGATGTGTACATTTATAGTTTAATGATAAGACAAGCTGGAGAAGAGAACTCTTTTGATCCCAAAACAAACTTTAGTCTCCTAGCTTAAGTCTTTATTGGAGAGTGGGTCACGCCCCAGAACGAGTTTAAAGTGGATGAGTGAGAGTGGACTGCTCCCCTAGGTGTGTCACAAGCTCCACCCAGGGCCAGAAAGATTTTGACATGTTTGATTTTACTGAGAATGCTGCAGAGTGTCCAGGAGTCACCCCATCCACTGGCTATTGAATTGAACAAACTAGCACCTCATTCCAGTTACTCAAAACACCTCCTGGACATGTGGCGGAATAAAAGAGGACTGGATCTGCTATCTGTAATCTGTGTAGAGACCTGAAAGGATGGACCTGCCCTCTCTTATACCCAGGACTAAGAACTGGACTCCACTGTTCATTTGGTTGACCACCTGCAAGCCTACAGGCACATAAAAAGCTGCAAGGCCTTTTCCTGGAGTTGCCACTTGATCAGTTACAATGGGACCTGGACTGGACCTTGCTGGTTGGCCTCTGCTGGAGTGTGTCCTGGCCTGTGCTGGGAGCATTTCATTTGGCTAAGAGGCACTGTCCCAGAAAGTCTGAACAGTTGGGGCTTATAAAATCTTTGGTCTTCGAAGACCCCTGGAGCATCAGTGGGACGTCACAGTAGAACTTAATCCAAGACAGCTTCAGGCTTGTCCTGCTGGAAAAGTTTGAGTTGCAAAAGATTCCAAAGGTAGGACCAACAAGAGGACTTCAGCAGCACAAAAGTTGATTTTTCTCGCTCAAAGCTTTTCCTGCCAAAACCAACGACTTCAGCAGGACCTCATCCAGCAGCTATCCGGTTTCGAGAGGATGCAGCTTCCAACCCTGCCCCGCTGAAGGATTTCAATTTACTCAAAAAAGACTAAGTCCAGAGGTAAAAACATTGACTGGGACAACCTGATGTGTGTATTTGGCCTTCATTTCATCACTGCCAGACAGAAATTGCACTAGGGCCCTGTCAACGGTGAACTATAATTTCTGGTTGGCAATTTTATTTTCTTGGCACTTTTTGCCTTAGGATGTTAAATATTTATACCTACGGCTCCCCTTATAGAATTTTTGTTATTTTGGTGTCATTTTTCTTAATGTTTAGAAATTGGTTGTGGGATTTTTTTGTGAACATATTCTTGCTGCCCTTTAACTTTGCCCCAGCCTTGATGGGTTAGCACAAAAATGAAATTCCAATAGAAAACCAATCCTACCAAGTACCTGTCAATTTTTGTGCTGGTTTGCAACATAGTTCCAATGTGATTAGCAAATGAACACTTTTTTGCCACCCCTTTTCAACTTTCCTTTCCTCCATATACCCCCATGCACAAGCTTAGAAGTAACAAAAGAAGTCTACACAGGCTAAGTCTCTGCTATATTTCCTGCAGATCCATCAAACAGTGGCAATGTTATTAGTACATCAAAAGTATTTTTTTTATCCCAATTTGAGCATCAAGAAACCTAAAATTCCTACACTGGGGGTAACTTTCTAACTGACTGCCACATTTCATCCTAATTCATCACACAGTGCCGAAAGTATAAGCAAATAAAAATCTTATTGAACCCCTTTAACTTGGCCCCCGTGGAGCACAGTGCCAAACCCACAAGAAAATAAACACTGGCTTGCTCCCCCTTTTTAACGGGGCTCCCCATGATGGATTTGCCTGAATTTGAACATCACAAGAGTAATCTCAAAATATTAAGTGGCTTCCAATAGAGTTCTGGTGATATTTACAAACCCTTTGTCATTCAGCCTTGTGGTTTAGAATCCCTTGATGACTATATGGGACCATTTCACACAGTTAGGTATTAAGGCTATGTTTAGTTTGGTGTAAAAAAAATTAAAACTTGAGTAGTTTTAGGGAAATTGACGTTTAAAAAGTGTTCCAGTGAAAGCACATAGAGGTTAAATTTTAGAGATATCTGGACCAATAATTTGCGGATCGTCTGCAGATTCACAAATACATGGATGATTCCCAAAGCCAATAAAAAAAAAAAAGGCACACCTATGGATTAAGGCTTTTCTGCCACTGCTAAACAAGTCAAGAGCATGAGGGCCAGATGGTATTTCTACTGCTAATCTACAATTGATTCAGAATCTTTGGGCACAAGTACTGATGCCGCTGTATAAAGCAGTTATAAAAGAGAACAGAATCCTAGAAACCTGGAATGGTAGTATACGTGTAATAATGTATGAAAAGGGCCCTCGGAGCAGCTACTTAACTACCGGATTACAACACTGCTGGACAGTCCTAGTAAAATCAATTGCCAACATTTATTAAAATTTGAGCAAGAATGGCTAGAAGTTGCACACAGACTTCCAAAAATGAAGATTTTGTTCGGGGAAGGCTACTCTACCACTGATTGGTGTTTTCTACTAAAGCTTCTTGCTGAGAAATATGCCATACTGAAGGGCCAACTTCTGTTTGTGATGTACACTGATTCAGCAACAGCATTTGATCATGTCAATTGATAACGTCTATGGAAAAAAATGTATAGATGGGGTATCTCGTCTGGACTACTGAAATTAATAATCAAGCTAAATGAGGGAAAATGGACACAGATCGAGCTGGGATGTAATGGCTCGTTGTCAAAGAATATCGGAACAACTAATTGGTTAAGGCAAGGATGCATATTGGTACCTCTCTTGTGCTCCATATACACCTCAGACACTTTGAAATATCTGGCGAGAGCCCATTCATTCCCACAAAAATTGGCCTACATTTTTTATGCAGATGAAACAATCTTAATCAACCTTACTCTGATCGGTCTACAGAGACAACTAAAGGAATTCGCAAAGTACTGTGAAGCCAATGAATTGTTAATAAACATAACAAAAATGAAAACTATGGTCTTTACGAAAATAATTAAAGGGATTACATTAAAATGGAGGTTGAATGGTTAACAAGTAGAAACTGCGTCTGAATGCAAATATTTGGGAATGATCTTTAGAAGTACCCTTTCTTTCAAAAGACACTTTGGATCTCAGACATAAAGATGTACAGCAGTGGCTGGAACACTGGCCTTGTCTAGATCTGGAACCTGGTCACAAATCAGTAGCGGTACTAAGTCTTATAATATGAAAATAGCAAGTCTACTGCAGTTACGGGAGTGAGATAATAGATGAAAAGGTGATGAAGTGTGCTGAGCTAACTGAGATGGATGTATGGAAGAAATGGCTTGGCTTTCCAAAGGTGTAAGTGAACTGTGCTTTAAGGTTGGGTCTCGGCTTGATAAATGTAGAACATAAATATGATCAAAGAACAATGAATTACTGGCATGGTATTTTAACAGCAACAGAAGACAAACTAAAATATATAATCAAATATCTCCTGTGAGAGAAGGTTGTATCATGGATAGCAAATATGGGGAAAAGTATGGCCAAGGTTGACCCATTTGGCTCTACTAATCCAGAATGATGTTCACAGTTACCTAGGAAGAAGGTATTGAAAAATCTTGTTAATGAGCTAGCTATTAAAACAGATTTAGAGGCTTTGAGGGTAAAAAGTAGCTTAATCATATGTGGAATGGTGAATTCTCTGATACAATCCAATCAAACCTAAAAGACATAAAGTATAGGAATTTTAGACGGTGTATATTGAAGCTGCGACTGGGGCAAGTGTGTTATTTATTTATGGGAAATTATCTATGAAGGAGAATGGTCAAAATTCGGGGAATACACTATTATGCCTCTTTTGCCAATAAGGCCATGTACATTAGCTCAACTTATTGTTTTTTCAACACACTTCTTAGCATAATGGAAGAGACTTCTAATCCCTGTTTTTAGACAAATGGATATCAAAACATTTGATGAACTATTAACCTGTATAATGAATTGGGATGCTACCAATATGGGAAATTTCTAGACGTGAGCAGGATTGAGACAGATCTGAGACATGTATAATAATGTGAGTTATAGAAATATTATTTTGATGTAAGGTAAAGGACAGATGGACTGGTCTTGTTCCTTTGGTTAAGTAGACAATGATGGTCCCGCTCTGCTTGCTAATTACCAAAGTTGTATCATGTGTTTGCGATCTGATTCTAATGCTAGGTGATGGATATAGTAAAATCGAGCCCTGTCTGCTAATATTTTATGTTGCACTATGCACTGCACTTTTATCTATAATCCATTGCATATTTCACTTTTACTGCACTTATTGCCTTGACTAACCCTTCATCAAATGGAGGAATGTATGTATGACCACATGATGGGGAAATATAATAATATTCTTCTCTTACTTTGCCTAACTTGTTTGAAATAAAGGATGTTGCTAGTAACAATCAAAAGTGTACCAATGCCGTTGTTAGTGACCTTATGTTGTTGTATTATCTTCTCAGTAATATATTTATTTGTTCTGATATTTGTATAAGGTATTTTATATGTGATTTTACATAAATAGAAATAAGGATATCACTTTAATGATATTTAAATAACTTAGTTTGTATATACTCATTGTATTGTTATGATAACTTGCCTTTGTAATGTTTGTTTTGCCTAGATTGGCATAGTATCAAACATAAATACACTTGAAACTTGTATCCTTGCTTTGGAGGGCAGACATCATAGGACCTACATATCTTCTCTACCCATTTCACAGTTTTTTACTTTAGAAGAGATTGTTGTGCATCCTTGTGAGAAAGTACCTCCTTTTGCGTGGTCACCACCATTTTTTATGAACTGATGCTGGTGGGTTTTAAACACTATGCAGTGTTTTTGCTCTGACAGCCTAAAATATGGTAAAACTGGCTAATCTCCAATTGGCTTATTTAACTTTCCATTAAGGCTATAGAATACGGTGTACAAAAATGACACATGTGGACTGCAGCAGCAATTGTGCCATTCACTAGGATAACAAGGAAAACATTGCTTCAGGCCTACATGTATAGCCTGACTCTGGTAGCTTTGAAACCTGCAGGCAGGCCTGTCACAATAATCGTTTTGACAGTGGGGAACCCTACTGTTTACTGTTAAAAATTAAGGAAGTCACCCCTAAGTAGGCCTTGTAGCCCACAGGGTAGGGGACCCTGGTATTTAAAAGTGGAACGTGTAAGCCTCCAATAGCTATTTACACTGTTAGAGCTGTAGCTGGTTCTATTAAGAAAAAAATTAAGTTCAATGAATGTGTTATTTCTGTATATTTTTGGCTTGGAATAAGGTACAGGAATGGTTCAAACCTCTATTTTTAATATTTATGAAACTTCCAATTCAATAGTGACATTGGATTTTAAGATAACTATCCAGAAAAAGTAACTTTGAAAGTTATACTTTCCTTGCCTAATGCCACTGAAGCTAGCATTGGCCTACCTGCAGCTGGCCTGTGAGTGCTGCTTTGATGAGGTGTGAAATACTGCTGTCAAAGCAGAGACAATGACTTGGACCTGGAAGGATGGCTTGGAGGAGGAATGTGACCCAAAGCAACCCCAGCAAAGCAGTTTAGGAGTGCCCAGGAACTTCACTAACCTAAAAGGGACAAAAGGGAGATGTGTACATTTATAGTTTAATGATAAGACAAGCTGGAGAAGAGAACTCTTTTGATCCCAAAACAAACTTTAGTCTCCTAGCTTAAGTCTTTATTGGAGAGTGGGTCACGCCCCAGAACGAGTTTAAAGTGGATGAGTGAGAGTGGACTGCTCCCCTAGGTGTGTCACAAGCTCCACCCAGGGCCAGAAAGATTTTGACATGTTTGATTTTACTGAGAATGCTGCAGAGTGTCCAGGAGTCACCCCATCCACTGGCTATTGAATTGAACAAACTAGCACCTCATTCCAGTTACTCAAAACACCTCCTGGACATGTGGCGGAATAAAAAAGGACTGGATCTGCTATCTGTAATCTGTGTAGAGACCTGAAAGGATGGACCTGCCCTCTCTTATACCCAGGACTAAGAACTGGACTCCACTGTTCATTTGGTTGACCACCTGCAAGCCTACAGGCACATAAAAAGCTGCAAGGCCTTTTCCTGGAGTTGCCACTTGATCAGTTACAATGGGACCTGGACTGGACCTTGCTGGTTGGCCTCTGCTGGATTGTGTCCTGGCCTGTGCTGGGAGCATTTCATTTGGCTAAGAGGCACTGTCCCAGAAAGTCTGAACAGTTGGGGCTTATAAAATCTTTGGTCTTCGAAGACCCCTGGAGCATCAGTGGGACGTCACAGTAGAACTTACTCCAAGACAGCTTCAGGCTTGTCCTGCTGGAAAAGTTTGAGTTGCAAAAGGTTCCAAAGGTAGGACCAACGAGAGGACTTCAGCAGCACAAAAGTTGATTTTTCTCGCTCAAAGCTTTTCCTGCCAAAACCAACGACTTCAGCAGGACCTCATCCAGCAGCTATCCGGTTTCGAGAGGATGCAGCTTCCAACCCTGCCCCGCTGAAGGATTTCAATTTACTCAAAAAAGACTAAGTCCAGAGGTAAAAACATTGACGGGGACAACCTGATGTGTGTATTTGGCCTTCATTTCATCACTGCCAGACAGAAATTGCACTAGGGCCCTGTCAACGGTGAACTATAATTTCTGGTTGGCAATTTTATTTTCTTGGCACTTTTTGCCTTAGGATGTTAAATATTTATACGGCTCCCCTTATAGAATTTTTGTTATTTTGGTGTCATTTTTCTTAATGTTTAGAAATTGGTTGTGGGATTTTTTTGTGAACATTTTCTTGCTGCCCTTTAACTTTGCCCCAGCCTTGATGGGTTAGCACAAAAATGAAATTCCAATAGAAAACCAATCCTACCAAGTACCTGTCAATTTTTCTGCTGGTTTGCAACATAGTTCCAATGTAATTAGCAAATGAACACTTTTTGCCACCCCTTTTCAACTTTCCTTTCCTCCATATACCCCCATGCACAAGCTTAGAAGTAACAAAAGAAGTCTACACAGGCTAAGTCTCTGCTATATTTCCTGCAGATCCATCAAACAGTGGCAATGTTATTAGTACATCAAAAGTATTTTTTTTATCCCAATTTGAGCATCAAGAAACCTAAAATTCCTACACTGGGGGTAACTTTCTAACTGACTGCCACATTTCATCCTAATTCATCACACAGTGCCGAAAGTATAAGCAAATAAAAATCTTATTGAACCCCTTTAACTTGGCCCCCGTGGAGCACAGTGCCAAACCCACAAGAAAATAAACAGTGGCTTGCTCCCCCTTTTTAACGGGGCTCCCCATGGTGGATTTGCCTGAATTTGAACATCACAAGAGTAATCTCAAAATATTAAGTGGCTTCCAATAGAGTTCTGGTGATATTTACAAACCCTTTGTCATTCAGCCTTGTGGTTTAGAATCCCTTGATGACTATATGGGACCATTTCACACAGTTAGGTATTAAGGCTTTGTTTAGTTTGGTGTAAAAAATTTAAACTTGAGTAGTTTTAGGGAAATTGACGTTTAAAAAGTGTTCCAGTGAAAGCACATAGAGGTTAAATTTTAGAGATATCTGGACCAATAATTTGCGGATCGTCTGCAGATTCACAAATACATGGATGATTCCCAAAGCCAATAAAAAAAAAAAAGGCACACCTATGGATTAAGGCTTTTCTGCCACTGCTAAACAAGTCAAGAGCATGAGGGCCAGATGGTATTTCTACTGCTAATCTACAATTGATTCAGAATCTTTGGGCACAAGTACTGATGCCGCTGTATAAAGCAGTTATAAAAGAGAACAGAATCCTAGAAACCTGGAATGGTAGTATACGTGTAATAATGTATGAAAAGGGCCCTCGGAGCAGCTACTTAACTACCGGATTACAACACTGCTGGACAGTCCTAGTAAAATCAATTGCCAACATTTATTAAAATTTGAGCAAGAATGGCTAGAAGTTGCACACAGACTTCCAAAAATGAAGATTTTGTTCGGGGAAGGCTACTCTACCACTGAATGGTGTTTTCTACTAAAGCTTCTTGCTGAGAAATATGCCATACTGAAGGGCCAACTTCTGTTTGTGATGTACACTGATTCAGCAACAGCATTTGATCATGTCAATTGATAACGTCTATGGAAAAAAATGTATAGATGGGGTATCTCGTCTGGACTACTGAAATTAATAATCAAGCTAAATGAGGGAAAATGGACACAGATCGAGCTGGGATGTAATGGCTCGTTGTCAAAGAATATCGGAACAACTAATTGGTTAAGGCAAGGATGCATATTGGTACCTCTCTTGTGCTCCATATACACCTCAGACACTTTGAAATATCTGGCGAGAGCCCATTCATTCCCACAAAAATTGGCCTACATTTTTTATGCAGATGAAACAATCTTAATCAACCTTACTCTGATCGGTCTACAGAGACAACTAAAGGAATTCGCAAAGTACTGTGAAGCCAATGAATTGTTAATAAACATAACAAAAATGAAAACTATGGTCTTTACGAAAATAATTAAAGGGATTACATTAAAATGGAGGTTGAATGGTTAACAAGTAGAAACTGCGTCTGAATGCAAGTATTTGGGAATGATCTTTGGAAGTACCCTTTCTTTCAAAAGACACTTTGGATCTCAGACATAAAGATGTACAGCAGTGGCTGGAACACTGGCCTTGTCTAGATCTGGAACCTGGTCACAAATCAGTAGCGGTACTAAGTCTTATAATATGAAAATAGCAAGTCTACTGCAGTTACGGGAGTGAGATAATAGATGAAAAGGTGATGAAATGTGCTGAGCTAACTGAGATGGATGTATGGAAGAAATGGCTTGGCTTTCCAAAGGTGTAAGTGAACTGTGCTTTAAGGTTGGGTCTCGGCTTGATAAATGTAGAACATAAATATGATCAAAGAACAATGAATTACTGGCATGGTATTTTAACAGCAACAGAAGACAAACTAAAATATATAATCAAATATCTCCTGTGAGAGAAGGTTGTATCATGGATAGCAAATATGGGGAAAAGTATGGCCAAGGTTGACCCATTTGGCTCTACTAATCCAGAATGATGTTCACAGTTACCTAGGAAGAAGGTATTGAAAAATCTTGTTAATGAGCTAGCTATTAAAACAGATTTAGAGGCTTTGAGGGTAAAAAGTAGCTTAATCATATGTGGAATGGTGAATTCTCTGATACAATCCAATCATACCTAAAAGACATAAAGTATAGGAATTTTAGACGGTGTATATTGAAGCTGCGACTGGGGCAAGTGTGTTATTTATTTATGGGAAATTATCTAAGAAGGAGAATGGTCAAAATTCGGGGAATACACTATTATGCCTCTTTTGCCAATAAGGCCATGTACATTAGCTCAACTTATTGTTTTTTCAACACACTTCTTAGCATAAAGGAAGAGACTTCTAATCCCTGTTTTTAGACAAATGGATATCAAAACATTTGATGAACTATTAACCTGTATAATGAATTGGGATGCTACCAATATGGGAAATTTCTAGACGTGAGCAGGATTGAGACAGATCTGAGACATGTATAATAATGTGAGTTATAGAAATGTTATTTTGATGTAAGGTAAAGGACAGATGGACTGGTCTTGTTCCTTTGGTTAAGTAGACAATGATGGTCCCGCTCTGCTTGCTAATTACCAAAGTTGTATCATGTGTTTGCGATCTGATTCTAATGCTAGGTGATGGATATAGTAAAATCGAGCCCTGTCTGCTAATATTTTATGTTGCACTATGCACTGCACTTTTATCTATAATCCATTGCATATTTCACTTTTACTGCACTTATTGCCTTGACTAACCCTTCATCAAATGGAGGAATGTATGTATGACCACATGATGGGGAAATATAATAATATTCTTCTCTTACTTTGCCTAACTTGTTTGAAATAAAGGATGTTGCTAGTAACAATCAAAAGTGTACCAATGCCGTTGTTAGTGACCTTATGTTGTTGTATTATCTTCTCAGTAATATATTTATTTGTTCTGATATTTGTATAAGGTATTTTATATGTGATTTTACATAAATAGAAATAAGGATATCACTTTAATGATATTTAAATAACTTAGTTTGTATATACTCATTGTATTGTTATGATAACTTGCCTTTGTAATGTTTGTTTTGCCTAGATTGGCATAGTATCAAACATAAATACACTTGAAACTTGTATCCTTGCTTTGGAGGGCAGACATCATAGGACCTACATATCTTCTCTACCCATTTCACAGTTTTTTACTTTAGAAGAGATTGTTGTGCATCCTTGTGAGAAAGTACCTCCTTTTGCGTGGTCACCACCATTTTTTCTGAACTGATGCTGGTGGGTTTTAAACACTATGCAGTGTTTTTGCTCTGACAGCCTAAAATATGGTAAAACTGGCTAATCTCCAATTGGCTTATTTAACTTTCCATTAAGGCTATAGAATACGGTGTACAAAAATGACACATGTGGACTGCAGCAGCAATTGTGCCATTCACTAGGATAACAAGGAAAACATTGCTTCAGGCCTACATGTATAGCCTGACTCTGGTAGCTTTGAAACCTGCAGGCAGGCCTGTCACAATAATCGTTTTGACAGTGGGGAACCCTACTGTTTACTGTTAAAAATTAAGGAAGTCACCCCTAAGTAGGCCTTGTAGCCCACAGGGTAGGGGACCCTGGTATTTAAAAGTGGAACGTGTAAGCCTCCAATAGCTATTTACACTGTTAGAGCTGTAGCTGGTTCTATTAAGAAAAAAATTAAGTTCAATGAATGTGTTATTTCTGTATATTTTTGGCTTGGAATAAGGTACAGGAATGGTTCAAACCTCTATTTTTAATATTTATGAAACTTCCAATTCAATAGTGACATTGGATTTTAAGATAACTATCCAGAAAAAGTAACTTTGAAAGTTATACTTTCCTTGCCTAATGCCACTGAAGCTAGCATTGGCCTACCTGCAGCTGGCCTGTGAGTGCTGCTTTGATGAGGTGTGAAATACTGCTGTCAAAGCAGAGACAATGACTTGGACCTGGAAGGATGGCTTGGAGGAGGAATGTGACCCAAAGCAACCCCAGCAAAGCAGTTTAGGAGTGCCCAGGAACTTCACTAACCTAAAAGGGACAAAAGGGAGATGTGTACATTTATAGTTTAATGATAAGACAAGCTGGAGAAGAGAACTCTTTTGATCCCAAAACAAACTTTAGTCTCCTAGCTTAAGTCTTTATTGGAGAGTGGGTCACGCCCCAGAACGAGTTTAAAGTGGATGAGTGAGAGTGGACTGCTCCCCTAGGTGTGTCACAAGCTCCACCCAGGGCCAGAAAGATTTTGACATGTTTGATTTTACTGAGAATGCTGCAGAGTGTCCAGGAGTCACCCCATCCACTGGCTATTGAATTGAACAAACTAGCACCTCATTCCAGTTACTCAAAACACCTCCTGGACATGTGGCGGAATAAAAGAGGACTGGATCTGCTATCTGTAATCTGTGTAGAGACCTGAAAGGATGGACCTGCCCTCTCTTATACCCAGGACTAAGAACTGGACTCCACTGTTCATTTGGTTGACCACCTGCAAGCCTACAGGCACATAAAAAGCTGCAAGGCCTTTTCCTGGAGTTGCCACTTGATCAGTTACAATGGGACCTGGACTGGACCTTGCTGGTTGGCCTCTGCTGGAGTGTGTCCTGGCCTGTGCTGGGAGCATTTCATTTGGCTAAGAGGCACTGTCCCAGAAAGTCTGAACAGTTGGGGCTTATAAAATCTTTGGTCTTCGAAGACCCCTGGAGCATCAGTGGGACGTCACAGTAGAACTTAATCCAAGACAGCTTCAGGCTTGTCCTGCTGGAAAAGTTTGAGTTGCAAAAGGTTCCAAAGGTAGGACCAACGAGAGGACTTCAGCAGCACAAAAGTTGATTTTTCTCGCTCAAAGCTTTTCCTGCCAAAACCAACGACTTCAGCAGGACCTCATCCAGCAGCTATCCGGTTTCGAGAGGATGCAGCTTCCAACCCTGCCCCGCTGAAGGATTTCAATTTACTCAAAAAAGACTAAGTCCAGAGGTAAAAACATTGACGGGGACAACCTGATGTGTGTATTTGGCCTTCATTTCATCACTGCCAGACAGAAATTGCACTAGGGCCCTGTCAACGGTGAACTATAATTTCTGGTTGGCAATTTTATTTTCTTGGCACTTTTTGCCTTAGGATGTTAAATATTTATACGGCTCCCCTTATAGAATTTTTGTTATTTTGGTGTCATTTTTCTTAATGTTTAGAAATTGGTTGTGGGATTTTTTGTGAACATTTTCTTGCTGCCCTTTAACTTTGCCCCAGCCTTGATGGGTTAGCACAAAAATGAAATTCCAATAGAAAACCAATCCTACCAAGTACCTGTCAATTTTTCTGCTGGTTTGCAACATAGTTCCAATGTAATTAGCAAATGAACACTTTTTTGCCACCCCTTTTCAACTTTCCTTTCCTCCATATACCCCCATGCACAAGCTTAGAAGTAACAAAAGAAGTCTACACAGGCTAAGTCTCTGCTATATTTCCTGCAGATCCATCAAACAGTGGCAATGTTATTAGTACATCAAAAGTATTTTTTTTATCCCAATTTGAGCATCAAGAAACCTAAAATTCCTACACTGGGGGTAACTTTCTAACTGACTGCCACATTTCATCCTAATTCATCACACAGTGCCGAAAGTATAAGCAAATAAAAATCTTATTGAACCCCTTTAACTTGGCCCCCGTGGAGCACAGTGCCAAACCCACAAGAAAATAAACAGTGGCTTGCTCCCCCTTTTTAACGGGGCTCCCCATGGTGGATTTGCCTGAATTTGAACATCACAAGAGTAATCTCAAAATATTAAGTGGCTTCCAATAGAGTTCTGGTGATATTTACAAACCCTTTGTCATTCAGCCTTGTGGTTTAGAATCCCTTGATGACTATATGGGACCATTTCACACAGTTAGGTATTAAGGCTTTGTTTAGTTTGGTGTAAAAAAATTAAAACTTGAGTAGTTTTAGGGAAATTGACGTTTAAAAAGTGTTCCAGTGAAAGCACATAGAGGTTAAATTTTAGAGATATCTGGACCAATAATTTGCGGATCGTCTGCAGATTCACAAATACATGGATGATTCCCAAAGCCAATAAAAAAAAAAAAGGCACACCTATGGATTAAGGCTTTTCTGCCACTGCTAAACAAGTCAAGAGCATGAGGGCCAGATGGTATTTCTACTGCTAATCTACAATTGATTCAGAATCTTTGGGCACAAGTACTGATGCCGCTGTATAAAGCAGTTATAAAAGAGAACAGAATCCTAGAAACCTGGAATGGTAGTATACGTGTAATAATGTATGAAAAGGGCCCTCGGAGCAGCTACTTAACTACCGGATTACAACACTGCTGGACAGTCCTAGTAAAATCAATTGCCAACATTTATTAAAATTTGAGCAAGAATGGCTAGAAGTTGCACACAGACTTCCAAAAATGAAGATTTTGTTCGGGGAAGGCTACTCTACCACTGAATGGTGTTTTCTACTAAAGCTTCTTGCTGAGAAATATGCCATACTGAAGGGCCAACTTCTGTTTGTGATGTACACTGATTCAGCAACAGCATTTGATCATGTCAATTGATAACGTCTATGGAAAAAAATGTATAGATGGGGTATCTCGTCTGGACTACTGAAATTAATAATCAAGCTAAATGAGGGAAAATGGACACAGATCGAGCTGGGATGTAATGGCTCGTTGTCAAAGAATATCGGAACAACTAATTGGTTAAGGCAAGGATGCATATTGGTACCTCTCTTGTGCTCCATATACACCTCAGACACTTTGAAATATCTGGCGAGAGCCCATTCATTCCCACAAAAATTGGCCTACATTTTTTATGCAGATGAAACAATCTTAATCAACCTTACTCTGATCGGTCTACAGAGACAACTAAAGGAATTCGCAAAGTACTGTGAAGCCAATGAATTGTTAATAAACATAACAAAAATGAAAACTATGGTCTTTACGAAAATAATTAAAGGGATTACATTAAAATGGAGGTTGAATGGTTAACAAGTAGAAACTGCGTCTGAATGCAAGTATTTGGGAATGATCTTTGGAAGTACCCTTTCTTTCAAAAGACACTTTGGATCTCAGACATAAAGATGTACAGCAGTGGCTGGAACACTGGCCTTGTCTAGATCTGGAACCTGGTCACAAATCAGTAGCGGTACTAAGTCTTATAATATGAAAATAGCAAGTCTACTGCAGTTACGGGAGTGAGATAATAGATGAAAAGGTGATGAAATTTGCTGAGCTAACTGAGATGGACGTATGGAAGAAATGGCTTGGCTTTCCAAAGGTGTAAGTGAACTGTGCTTTAAGGTTGGGTCTCGGCTTGATAAATGTAGAACATAAATATGATCAAAGAACAATGAATTACTGGCATGGTATTTTAACAGCAACAGAAGACAAACTAAAATATATAATCAAATATCTCCTGTGAGAGAAGGTTGTATCATGGATAGCAAATATGGGGAAAAGTATGGCCAAGGTTGACCCATTTGGCTCTACTAATCCAGAATGATGTTCACAGTTACCTAGGAAGAAGGTATTGAAAAATCTTGTTAATGAGCTAGCTATTAAAACAGATTTAGAGGCTTTGAGGGTAAAAAGTAGCTTAATCATATGTGGAATGGTGAATTCTCTGATACAATCCAATCATACCTAAAAGACATAAAGTATAGGAATTTTAGACGGTGTATATTGAAGCTGCGACTGGGGCAAGTGTGTTATTTATTTATGGGAAATTATCTAAGAAGGAGAATGGTCAAAATTCGGGGAATACACTATTATGCCTCTTTTGCCAATAAGGCCATGTACATTAGCCCAACTTATTGTTTTTTCAACACACTTCTTAGCATAAAGGAAGAGACTTCTAATCCCTGTTTTTAGACAAATGGATATCAAAACATTTGATGAACTATTAACCTGTATAATGAATTGGGATGCTACCAATATGGGAAATTTCTAGACGTGAGCAGGATTGAGACAGATCTGAGACATGTATAATAATGTGAGTTATAGAAATGTTATTTTGATGTAAGGTAAAGGACAGATGGACTGGTCTTGTTCCTTTGGTTAAGTAGACAATGATGGTCCCGCTCTGCTTGCTAATTACCAAAGTTGTATCATGTGTTTGCGATCTGATTCTAATGCTAGGTGATGGATATAGTAAAATCGAGCCCTGTCTGCTAATATTTTATGTTGCACTATGCACTGCACTTTTATCTATAATCCATTGCATATTTCACTTTTACTGCACTTATTGCCTTGACTAACCCTTCATCAAATGGAGGAATGTATGTATGACCACATGATGGGGAAATATAATAATATTCTTCTCTTACTTTACCTAACTTGTTTGAAATAAAGGATGTTGCTAGTAACAATCAAAAGTGTACCAATGCCGTTGTTAGTGACCTTATGTTGTTGTATTATCTTCTCAGTAATATATTTATTTGTTCTGATATTTGTATAAGGTATTTTATATGTGATTTTACATAAATAGAAATAAGGATATCACTTTAATGATATTTAAATAACTTAGTTTGTATATACTCATTGTATTGTTATGATAACTTGCCTTTGTAATGTTTGTTTTGCCTAGATTGGCATAGTATCAAACATAAATACACTTGAAACTTGTATCCTTGCTTTGGAGGGCAGACATCATAGGACCTACATATCTTCTCTACCCATTTCACAGTTTTTTACTTTAGAAGAGATTGTTGTGCATCCTTGTGAGAAAGTGCCTCCTTTTGCGTGGTCACCACCATTTTTTATGAACTGATGCTGGTGGGTTTTAAACACTATGCAGTGTTTTTGCTCTGACAGCCTAAAATATGGTAAAACTGGCTAATCTCCAATTGGCTTATTTAACTTTCCATTAAGGCTATAGAATACGGTGTACAAAAATGACACATGTGGACTGCAGCAGCAATTGTGCCATTCACTAGGATAACAAGGAAAACATTGCTTCAGGCCTACATGTATAGCCTGACTCTGGTAGCTTTGAAACCTGCAGGCAGGCCTGTCACAATAATCGTTTTGACAGTGGGGAACCCTACTGATTACTGTTAAAAATTAAGGAAGTCACCCCTAAGTAGGCCTTGTAGCCCACAGGGTAGGGGACCCTGGTATTTAAAAGTGGAACGTGTAAGCCTCCAATAGCTATTTACACTGTTAGAGCTGTAGCTGGTTCTATTAAGAAAAAAATTAAGTTCAATGAATGTGTTATTTCTGTATATTTTTGGCTTGGAATAAGGTACAGGAATGGTTCAAACCTCTATTTTTAATATTTATGAAACTTCCAATTCAATAGTGACATTGGATTTTAAGATAACTATCCAGAAAAAGTAACCTTGAAAGTTATACTTTCCTTGCCTAATGCCACTGAAGCTAGCATTGGCCTACCTGCAGCTGGCCTGTCAGTGCTGCTTTGATGAGGTGTGAAATACTGCTGTCAAAGCAGAAACAATGACTTGGACCTGGAAGGATGGCTTGGAGGAGGAATGTGACCCAAAGCAACCCCAGCAAAGCAGTTTAGGAGTGCCCAGGAACTTCACTAACCTAAAAGGGACAAAAGGGAGATGTGTACATTTATAGTTTAATGATAAGACAAGCTGGAGAAGAGAACTCTTTTGATCCCAAAACAAACTTTAGTCTCCTAGCTTAAGTCTTTATTGGAGAGTGGGTCACGCCCCAGAACGAGTTTAAAGTGGATGAGTGAGAGTGGACTGCTCCCCTAGGTGTGTCACAAGCTCCACCCAGGGCCAGAAAGATTTTGACATGTTTGATTTTACGGAGAATGCTGCAGAGTGTCCAGGAGTCACCCCATCCACTGGCTATTGAATTGAACAAACTAGCACCTCATTCCAGTTACTCAAAACACCTCCTGGACATGTGGCGGAATAAAAGAGGACTGGATCTGCTATCTGTAATCTGTGTAGAGACCTGAAAGGATGGACCTGCCCTCTCTTATACCCAGGACTAAGAACTGGACTCCACTGTTCATTTGGTTGACCACCTGCAAGCCTACAGGCACATAAAAAGCTGCAAGGCCTTTTCCTGGTGTTGCCACTTGATCAGTTATAATGGGACCTGGACTGGACCTTGCTGGTTGGTCTCTGCTGGAGTGTGTCCTGGCCTGTGCTGGGAGCATTTCATTTGGCTAAGAGGCACTGTCCCAGAAAGTCTGAACAGTTGGGGCTTATAAAATCTTTGGTCTTCGAAGACCCCTGGAGCATCAGTGGGACGTCACAGTAGAACTTAATCCAAGACAGCTTCAGGCTTGTCCTGCTGGAAAAGTTTGAGTTGCAAAAGGTTCCAAAGGTAGGACCAACGAGAGGACTTCAGCAGCACAAAAGTTGATTTTTCTCGCTCAAAGCTTTTCCTGCCAAAACCAACGACTTCAGCAGGACCTCATCCAGCAGCTATCCGGTTTCGAGAGGATGCAGCTTCCAACCCTGCCCCGCTGAAGGATTTCAATTTACTCAAAAAAGACTAAGTCCAGAGGTAAAAACATTGACGGGGACAACCTGATGTGTGTATTTGGCCTTCATTTCATCACTGCCAGACAGAAATTGCACTAGGGCCCTGTCAACGGTGAACTATAATTTCTGGTTGGCAATTTTATTTTCTTGGCACTTTTTGCCTTAGGATGTTAAATATTTATACCTACGGCTCCCCTTATAGAATTTTTGTTATTTTGGTGTCATTTTTCTTAATGTTTAGAAATTGGTTGTGGGATTTTTTTGTGAACATTTTCTTGCTGCCCTTTAACTTTGCCCCAGCCTTGATGGGTTAGCACAAAAATGAAATTCCAATAGAAAACCAATCCTTCCAAGTACCTGTCAATTTTTGTGCTGGTTTGCAACATAGTTCCAATGTGATTAGCAAATGAACACTTTTTTGCCACCCCTTTTCAACTTTCCTTTCCTCCATATACCCCCATGCACAAGCTTAGAAGTAACAAAAGAAGTCTACACAGGCTAAGTCTCTGCTATATTTCCTGCAGATCCATCAAACAGTGGCAATGTTATTAGTACATCAAAAGTATTTTTTTTATCCCAATTTGAGCATCAAGAAACCTAAAATTCCTACACTGGGGGTAACTTTCTAACTGACTGCCACATTTCATCCTAATTCATCACACAGTGCCGAAAGTATAAGCAAATAAAAATCTTATTGAACCCCTTTTAACTTGGCCCCCGTGGAGCACAGTGCCAAACCCACAAGAAAATAAACACTGGCTTGCTCCCCCTTTTTAACGGGGCTCCCCATGATGGATTTGCCTGAATTTGAACATCACAAGAGTAATCTCAAAATATTAAGTGGCTTCCAATAGAGTTCTGGTGATATTTACAAACCCTTTGTCATTCAGCCTTGTGGTTTAGAATCCCTTGATGACTATATGGGACCATTTCACACAGTTAGGTATTAAGGCTTTGTTTAGTTTGGTGTAAAAAAATTAAAACTTGAGTAGTTTTAGGGAAATTGACGTTTAAAAAGTGTTCCAGTGAAAGCACATAGAGGTTAAATTTTAGAGCTATCTGGACCAATAATTTGCGGATCGTCTGCAGATTCACAAATACATGGATGATTCCCAAAGCCAATAAAAAAAAAAAAGGCACACCTATGGATTAAGGCTTTTCTGCCACTGCTAAACAAGTCAAGAGCATGAGGGCCAGATGGTATTTCTACTGCTAATCTACAATTGATTCAGAATCTTTGGGCACAAGTACTGATGCCGCTGTATAAAGCAGTTATAAAAGAGAACAGAATCCTAGAAACCTGGAATGGTAGTATACGTGTAATAATGTATGAAAAGGGCCCTCGGAGCAGCTACTTAACTACCGGATTACAACACTGCTGGACAGTCCTAGTAAAATCAATTGCCAACATTTATTAAAATTTGAGCAAGAATGGCTAGAAGTTGCACACAGACTTCCAAAAATGAAGATTTTGTTCGGGAAGGCTACTCTACCACTGATTGGTGTTTTCTACTAAAGCTTCTTGCTGAGAAATATGCCATACTGAAGGGCCAACTTCTGTTTGTGATGTACACTGATTCAGCAACAGCATTTGATCATGTCAATTGATAACGTCTATGGAAAAAAATGTATAGATGGGGTATCTCGTCTGGACTACTGAAATTAATAATCAAGCTAAATGAGGGAAAATGGACACAGATCGAGCTGGGATGTAATGGCTCGTTGTCAAAGAATATCGGAGCAACTAATTGGTTAAGGCAAGGATGCATATTGGTACCTCTCTTGTGCTCCATATACACCTCAGACACTTTGAAATATCTGGCGAGAGCCCATTCATTCCCACAAAAATTGGCCTACATTTTTTATGCAGATGAAACAATCTTAATCAACCTTACTCTGATCGGTCTACAGAGACAACTAAAGGAATTCGCAAAGTACTGTGAAGCCAATGAATTGTTAATAAACATAACAAAAATGAAAACTATGGTCTTTACGAAAATAATTAAAGGGATTACATTAAAATGGAGGTTGAATGGTTAACAAGTAGAAACTGCGTCTGAATGCAAGTATTTGGGAATGATCTTTAGAAGTACCCTTTCTTTCAAAAGACACTTTGGATCTCAGACATAAAGATGTACAGCAGTGGCTGGAACACTGGCCTTGTCTAGATCTGGAACCTGGTCACAAATCAGTAGCGGTACTAAGTCTTATAATATGAAAATAGCAAGTCTACTGCAGTTACGGGAGTGAGATAATAGATGAAAAGGTGATGAAATTTGCTGAGCTAACTGAGATGGACGTATGGAAGAAATGGCTTGGCTTTCCAAAGGTGTAAGTGAACTGTGCTTTAAGGTTGGGTCTCGGCTTGATAAATGTAGAACATAAATATGATCAAAGAACAATGAATTACTGGCATGGTATTTTAACAGCAACAGAAGACAAACTAAAATATATAATCAAATATCTCCTGTGAGAGAAGGTTGTATCATGGATAGCAAATATGGGGAAAAGTATGGCCAAGGTTGACCCATTTGGCTCTACTAATCCAGAATGATGTTCACAGTTACCTAGGAAGAAGGTATTGAAAAATCTTGTTAATGAGCTAGCTATTAAAACAGATTTAGAGGCTTTGAGGGTAAAAAGTAGCTTAATCATATGTGGAATGGTGAATTCTCTGATACAATCCAATCATACCTAAAAGACATAAAGTATAGGAATTTTAGACGGTGTATATTGAAGCTGCGACTGGGGCAAGTGTGTTATTTATTTATGGGAAATTATCTAAGAAGGAGAATGGTCAAAATTCGGGAATACACTATTATGCCTCTTTTGCCAATAAGGCCATGTACATTAGCCCAACTTATTGTTTTTTCAACACACTTCTTAGCATAAAGGAAGAGACTTCTAATCCCTGTTTTTAGACAAATGGATATCAAAACATTTGATGAACTATTAACCTGTATAATGAATTGGGATGCTACCAATATGGGAAATTTCTAGACGTGAGCAGGATTGAGACAGATCTGAGACATGTATAATAATGTGAGTTATAGAAATGTTATTTTGATGTAAGGTAAAGGACAGATGGACTGGTCTTGTTCCTTTGGTTAAGTAGACAATGATGGTCCCGCTCTGCTTGCTAATTACCAAAGTTGTATCATGTGTTTGCGATCTGATTCTAATGCTAGGTGATGGATATAGTAAAATCGAGCCCTGTCTGCTAATATTTTATGTTGCACTATGCACTGCACTTTTATCTATAATCCATTGCATATTTCACTTTTACTGCACTTATTGCCTTGACTAACCCTTCATCAAATGGAGGAATGTATGTATGACCACATGATGGGGAAATATAATAATATTCTTCTCTTACTTTACCTAACTTGTTTGAAATAAAGGATGTTGCTAGTAACAATCAAAAGTGTACCAATGCCGTTGTTAGTGACCTTATGTTGTTGTATTATCTTCTCAGTAATATATTTATTTGTTCTGATATTTGTATAAGGTATTTTATATGTGATTTTACATAAATAGAAATAAGGATATCACTTTAATGATATTTAAATAACTTAGTTTGTATATACTCATTGTATTGTTATGATAACTTGCCTTTGTAATGTTTGTTTTGCCTAGATTGGCATAGTATCAAACATAAATACACTTGAAACTTGTATCCTTGCTTTGGAGGGCAGACATCATAGGACCTACATATCTTCTCTACCCATTTCACAGTTTTTTACTTTAGAAGAGATTGTTGTGCATCCTTGTGAGAAAGTGCCTCCTTTTGCGTGGTCACCACCATTTTTTATGAACTGATGCTGGTGGGTTTTAAACACTATGCAGTGTTTTTGCTCTGACAGCCTAAAATATGGTAAAACTGGCTAATCTCCAATTGGCTTATTTAACTTTCCATTAAGGCTATAGAATACGGTGTACAAAAATGACACATGTGGACTGCAGCAGCAATTGTGCCATTCACTAGGATAACAAGGAAAACATTGCTTCAGGCCTACATGTATAGCCTGACTCTGGTAGCTTTGAAACCTGCAGGCAGGCCTGTCACAATAATCGTTTTGACAGTGGGGAACCCTACTGATTACTGTTAAAAATTAAGGAAGTCACCCCTAAGTAGGCCTTGTAGCCCACAGGGTAGGGGACCCTGGTATTTAAAAGTGGAACGTGTAAGCCTCCAATAGCTATTTACACTGTTAGAGCTGTAGCTGGTTCTATTAAGAAAAAAATTAAGTTCAATGAATGTGTTATTTCTGTATATTTTTGGCTTGGAATAAGGTACAGGAATGGTTCAAACCTCTATTTTTAATATTTATGAAACTTCCAATTCAATAGTGACATTGGATTTTAAGATAACTATCCAGAAAAAGTAACTTTGAAAGTTATACTTTCCTTGCCTAATGCCACTGAAGCTAGCATTGGCCTACCTGCAGCTGGCCTGTCAGTGCTGCTTTGATGAGGTGTGAAATACTGCTGTCAAAGCAGAAACAATGACTTGGACCTGGAAGGATGGCTTGGAGGAGGAATGTGACCCAAAGCAACCCCAGCAAAGCAGTTTAGGAGTGCCCAGGAACTTCACTAACCTAAAAGGGACAAAGGGAGATGTGTACATTTATAGTTTAATGATAAGACAAGCTGGAGAAGAGAACTCTTTTGATCCCAAAACAAACTTTAGTCTCCTAGCTTAAGTCTTTATTGGAGAGTGGGTCACGCCCCAGAACGAGTTTAAAGTGGATGAGTGAGAGTGGACTGCTCCCCTAGGTGTGTCACAAGCTCCACCCAGGGCCAGAAAGATTTTGACATGTTTGATTTTACGGAGAATGCTGCAGAGTGTCCAGGAGTCACCCCATCCACTGGCTATTGAATTGAACAAACTAGCACCTCATTCCAGTTACTCAAAACACCTCCTGGACATGTGGCGGAATAAAAGAGGACTGGATCTGCTATCTGTAATCTGTGTAGAGACCTGAAAGGATGGACCTGCCCTCTCTTATACCCAGGACTAAGAACTGGACTCCACTGTTCATTTGGTTGACCACCTGCAAGCCTACAGGCACATAAAAAGCTGCAAGGCCTTTTCCTGGTGTTGCCACTTGATCAGTTATAATGGGACCTGGACTGGACCTTGCTGGTTGGTCTCTGCTGGAGTGTGTCCTGGCCTGTGCTGGGAGCATTTCATTTGGCTAAGAGGCACTGTCCCAGAAAGTCTGAACAGTTGGGGCTTATAAAATCTTTGGTCTTCGAAGACCCCTGGAGCATCAGTGGGACGTCACAGTAGAACTTAATCCAAGACAGCTTCAGGCTTGTCCTGCTGGAAAAGTTTGAGTTGCAAAAGGTTCCAAAGGTAGGACCAACGAGAGGACTTCAGCAGCACAAAAGTTGATTTTTCTCGCTCAAAGCTTTTCCTGCCAAAACCAACGACTTCAGCAGGACCTCATCCAGCAGCTATCCGGTTTCGAGAGGATGCAGCTTCCAACCCTGCCCCGCTGAAGGATTTCAATTTACTCAAAAAAGACTAAGTCCAGAGGTAAAAACATTGACGGGGACAACCTGATGTGTGTATTTGGCCTTCATTTCATCACTGCCAGACAGAAATTGCACTAGGGCCCTGTCAACGGTGAACTATAATTTCTGGTTGGCAATTTTATTTTCTTGGCACTTTTTGCCTTAGGATGTTAAATATTTATACCTACGGCTCCCCTTATAGAATTTTTGTTATTTTGGTGTCATTTTTCTTAATGTTTAGAAATTGGTTGTGGGATTTTTTTGTGAACATTTTCTTGCTGCCCTTTAACTTTGCCCCAGCCTTGATGGGTTAGCACAAAAATGAAATTCCAATAGAAAACCAATCCTTCCAAGTACCTGTCAATTTTTGTGCTGGTTTGCAACATAGTTCCAATGTGATTAGCAAATGAACACTTTTTTGCCACCCCTTTTCAACTTTCCTTTCCTCCATATACCCCCATGCACAAGCTTAGAAGTAACAAAAGAAGTCTACACAGGCTAAGTCTCTGCTATATTTCCTGCAGATCCATCAAACAGTGGCAATGTTATTAGTACATCAAAAGTATTTTTTTATCCCAATTTGAGCATCAAGAAACCTAAAATTCCTACACTGGGGGTAACTTTCTAACTGACTGCCACATTTCATCCTAATTCATCACACAGTGCCGAAAGTATAAGCAAATAAAAATCTTATTGAACCCCTTTTAACTTGGCCCCCGTGGAGCACAGTGCCAAACCCACAAGAAAATAAACACTGGCTTGCTCCCCTTTTTAACGGGGCTCCCCATGATGGATTTGCCTGAATTTGAACATCACAAGAGTAATCTCAAAATATTAAGTGGCTTCCAATAGAGTTCTGGTGATATTTACAAACCCTTTGTCATTCAGCCTTGTGGTTTAGAATCCCTTGATGACTATATGGGACCATTTCACACAGTTAGGTATTAAGGCTTTGTTTAGTTTGGTGTAAAAAAATTAAAACTTGAGTAGTTTTAGGGAAATTGACGTTTAAAAAGTGTTCCAGTGAAAGCACATAGAGGTTAAATTTTAGAGCTATCTGGACCAATAATTTGCGGATCGTCTGCAGATTCACAAATACATGGATGATTCCCAAAGCCAATAAAAAAAAAAAAAGGCACACCTATGGATTAAGGCTTTTCTGCCACTGCTAAACAAGTCAAGAGCATGAGGGCCAGATGGTATTTCTACTGCTAATCTACAATTGATTCAGAATCTTTGGGCACAAGTACTGATGCCGCTGTATAAAGCAGTTATAAAAGAGAACAGAATCCTAGAAACCTGGAATGGTAGTATACGTGTAATAATGTATGAAAAGGGCCCTCGGAGCAGCTACTTAACTACCGGATTACAACACTGCTGGACAGTCCTAGTAAAATCAATTGCCAACATTTATTAAAATTTGAGCAAGAATGGCTAGAAGTTGCACACAGACTTCCAAAAATGAAGATTTTGTTCGGGGAAGGCTACTCTACCACTGATTGGTGTTTTCTACTAAAGCTTCTTGCTGAGAAATATGCCATACTGAAGGGCCAACTTCTGTTTGTGATGTACACTGATTCAGCAACAGCATTTGATCATGTCAATTGATAACGTCTATGGAAAAAAATGTATAGATGGGGTATCTCGTCTGGACTACTGAAATTAATAATCAAGCTAAATGAGGGAAAATGGACACAGATCGAGCTGGGATGTAATGGCTCGTTGTCAAAGAATATCGGAGCAACTAATTGGTTAAGGCAAGGATGCATATTGGTACCTCTCTTGTGCTCCATATACACCTCAGACACTTTGAAATATCTGGCGAGAGCCCATTCATTCCCACAAAAATTGGCCTACATTTTTTATGCAGATGAAACAATCTTAATCAACCTTACTCTGATCGGTCTACAGAGACAACTAAAGGAATTCGCAAAGTACTGTGAAGCCAATGAATTGTTAATAAACATAACAAAAATGAAAACTATGGTCTTTACGAAAATAATTAAAGGGATTACATTAAAATGGAGGTTGAATGGTTAACAAGTAGAAACTGCGTCTGAATGCAAGTATTTGGGAATGATCTTTAGAAGTACCCTTTCTTTCAAAAGACACTTTGGATCTCAGACATAAAGATGTACAGCAGTGGCTGGAACACTGGCCTTGTCTAGATCTGGAACCTGGTCACAAATCAGTAGCGGTACTAAGTCTTATAATATGAAAATAGCAAGTCTACTGCAGTTACGGGAGTGAGATAATAGATGAAAAGGTGATGAAGTGTGCTGAGCTAACTGAGATGGATGTATGGAAGAAATGGCTTGGCTTTCCAAAGGTGTAAGTGAACTGTGCTTTAAGGTTGGGTCTCGGCTTGATAAATGTAGAACATAAATATGATCAAAGAACAATGAATTACTGGCATGGTATTTTAACAGCAACAGAAGACAAACTAAAATATATAATCAAATATCTCCTGTGAGAGAAGGTTGTATCATGGATAGCAAATATGGGGAAAAGTATGGCCAAGGTTGACCCATTTGGCTCTACTAATCCAGAATGATGTTCACAGTTACCTAGGAAGAAGGTATTGAAAAATCTTGTTAATGAGCTAGCTATTAAAACAGATTTAGAGGCTTTGAGGGTAAAAAGTAGCTTAATCATATGTGGAATGGTGAATTCTCTGATACAATCCAATCATACCTAAAAGACATAAAGTATAGGAATTTTAGACGGTGTATATTGAAGCTGCGACTGGGGCAAGTGTGTTATTTATTTATGGGAAATTATCTAAGAAGGAGAATGGTCAAAATTCGGGGAATACACTATTATGCCTCTTTTGCCAATAAGGCCATGTACATTAGCTCAACTTATTGTTTTTTCAACACACTTCTTAGCATAAAGGAAGAGACTTCTAATCCCTGTTTTTAGACAAATGGATATCAAAACATTTGATGAACTATTAACCTGTATAATGAATTGGGATGCTACCAATATGGGAAATTTCTAGACGTGAGCAGGATTGAGACAGATCTGAGACATGTATAATAATGTGAGTTATAGAAATGTTATTTTGATGTAAGGTAAAGGACAGATGGACTGGTCTTGTTCCTTTGGTTAAGTAGACAATGATGGTCCCGCTCTGCTTGCTAATTACCAAAGTTGTATCATGTGTTTGCGATCTGATTCTAATGCTAGGTGATGGATATAGTAAAATCGAGCCCTGTCTGCTAATATTTTATGTTGCAATATGCACTGCACTTTTATCTATAATCCATTGCATATTTCACTTTTACTGCACTTATTGCCTTGACTAACCCTTCATCAAATGGAGGAATGTATGTATGACCACATGATGGGGAAATATAATAATATTCTTCTCTTACTTTGCCTAACTTGTTTGAAATAAAGGATGTTGCTAGTAACAATCAAAAGTGTACCAATGCCGTTGTTAGTGACCTTATGTTGTTGTATTATCTTCTCAGTAATATATTTATTTGTTCTGATATTTGTATAAGGTATTTTATATGTGATTTTACATAAATAGAAATAAGGATATCACTTTAATGATATTTAAATAACTTAGTTTGTATATACTCATTGTATTGTTATGATAACTTGCCTTTGTAATGTTTGTTTTGCCTAGATTGGCATAGTATCAAACATAAATACACTTGAAACTTGTATCCTTGCTTTGGAGGGCAGACATCATAGGACCTACATATCTTCTCTACCCATTTCACAGTTTTTTACTTTAGAAGAGATTGTTGTGCATCCTTGTGAGAAAGTACCTCCTTTTGCGTGGTCACCACCATTTTTTATGAACTGATGCTGGTGGGTTTTAAACACTATGCAGTGTTTTTGCTCTGACAGCCTAAAATATGGTAAAACTGGCTAATCTCCAATTGGCTTATTTAACTTTCCATTAAGGCTATAGAATACGGTGTACAAAAATGACACATGTGGACTGCAGCAGCAATTGTGCCATTCACTAGGATAACAAGGAAAACATTGCTTCAGGCCTACATGTATAGCCTGACTCTGGTAGCTTTGAAACCTGCAGGCAGGCCTGTCACAATAATCGTTTTGACAGTGGGGAACCCTACTGTTTACTGTTAAAAATTAAGGAAGTCACCCCTAAGTAGGCCTTGTAGCCCACAGGGTAGGGGACCCTGGTATTTAAAAGTGGAACGTGTAAGCCTCCAATAGCTATTTACACTGTTAGAGCTGTAGCTGGTTCTATTAAGAAAAAAATTAAGTTCAATGAATGTGTTATTTCTGTATATTTTTGGCTTGGAATAAGGTACAGGAATGGTTCAAACCTCTATTTTTAATATTTATGAAACTTCCAATTCAATAGTGACATTGGATTTTAAGATAACTATCCAGAAAAAGTAACTTTGAAAGTTATACTTTCCTTGCCTAATGCCACTGAAGCTAGCATTGGCCTACCTGCAGCTGGCCTGTCAGTGCTGCTTTGATGAGGTGTGAAATACTGCTGTCAAAGCAGAAACAATGACTTGGACCTGGAAGGATGGCTTGGAGGAGGAATGTGACCCAAAGCAACCCCAGCAAAGCAGTTTAGGAGTGCCCAGGAACTTCACTAACCTAAAAGGGACAAAAGGGAGATGTGTACATTTATAGTTTAAAGATAAGACAAGCTGGAGAAGAGAACTCTTTTGATCCCAAAACAAACTTTAGTCTCCTAGCTTAAGTCTTTATTGGAGAGTGGGTCACGCCCCAGAACGAGTTTAAAGTGGATGAGTGAGAGTGGACTGCTCCCCTAGGTGTGTCACAAGCTCCACCCAGGGCCAGAAAGATTTTGACATGTTTGATTTTACGGAGAATGCTGCAGAGTGTCCAGGAGTCACCCCATCCACTGGCTATTGAATTGAACAAACTAGCACCTCATTCCAGTTACTCAAAACACCTCCTGGACATGTGGCGGAATAAAAGAGGACTGGATCTGCTATCTGTAATCTGTGTAGAGACCTGAAAGGATGGACCTGCCCTCTCTTATACCCAGGACTAAGAACTGGACTCCACTGTTCATTTGGTTGACCACCTGCAAGCCTACAGGCACATAAAAAGCTGCAAGGCCTTTTCCTGGTGTTGCCACTTGATCAGTTATAATGGGACCTGGACTGGACCTTGCTGGTTGGTCTCTGCTGGAGTGTGTCCTGGCCTGTGCTGGGAGCATTTCATTTGGCTAAGAGGCACTGTCCCAGAAAGTCTGAACAGTTGGGGCTTATAAAATCTTTGGTCTTCGAAGACCCCTGGAGCATCAGTGGGACGTCACAGTAGAACTTAATCCAAGACAGCTTCAGGCTTGTCCTGCTGGAAAAGTTTGAGTTGCAAAAGGTTCCAAAGGTAGGACCAACGAGAGGACTTCAGCAGCACAAAAGTTGATTTTTCTCGCTCAAAGCTTTTCCTGCCAAAACCAACGACTTCAGCAGGACCTCATCCAGCAGCTATCCGGTTTCGAGAGGATGCAGCTTCCAACCCTGCCCCGCTGAAGGATTTCAATTTACTCAAAAAAGACTAAGTCCAGAGGTAAAAACATTGACGGGGACAACCTGATGTGTGTATTTGGCCTTCATTTCATCACTGCCAGACAGAAATTGCACTAGGGCCCTGTCAACGGTGAACTATAATTTCTGGTTGGCAATTTTATTTTCTTGGCACTTTTTGCCTTAGGATGTTAAATATTTATACCTACGGCTCCCCTTATAGAATTTTTGTTATTTTGGTGTCATTTTTCTTAATGTTTAGAAATTGGTTGTGGGATTTTTTGTGAACATTTTCTTGCTGCCCTTTAACTTTGCCCCAGCCTTGATGGGTTAGCACAAAAATGAAATTCCAATAGAAAACCAATCCTACCAAGTACCTGTCAATTTTTGTGCTGGTTTGCAACATAGTTCCAATGTGATTAGCAAATGAACACTTTTTGCCACCCCTTTTCAACTTTCCTTTCCTCCATATACCCCCATGCACAAGCTTAGAAGTAACAAAAGAAGTCTACACAGGCTAAGTCTCTGCTATATTTCCTGCAGATCCATCAAACAGTGGCAATGTTATTAGTACATCAAAAGTATTTTTTTATCCCAATTTGAGCATCAAGAAACCTAAAATTCCTACACTGGGGGTAACTTTCTAACTGACTGCCACATTTCATCCTAATTCATCACACAGTGCCGAAAGTATAAGCAAATAAAAATCTTATTGAACCCCTTTAACTTGGCCCCCGTGGAGCACAGTGCCAAACCCACAAGAAAATAAACACTGGCTTGCTCCCCCTTTTTAACGGGGCTCCCCATGATGGATTTGCCTGAATTTGAACATCACAAGAGTAATCTCAAAATATTAAGTGGCTTCCAATAGAGTTCTGGTGATATTTACAAACCCTTTGTCATTCAGCCTTGTGGTTTAGAATCCCTTGATGACTATATGGGACCATTTCACACAGTTAGGTATTAAGGCTTTGTTTAGTTTGGTGTAAAAAAAATTAAAACTTGAGTAGTTTTAGGGAAATTGACGTTTAAAAAGTGTTCCAGTGAAAGCACATAGAGGTTAAATTTTAGAGATATCTGGACCAATAATTTGCGGATCGTCTGCAGATTCACAAATACATGGATGATTCCCAAAGCCAATAAAAAAAAAAAAAGGCACACCTATGGATTAAGGCTTTTCTGCCACTGCTAAACAAGTCAAGAGCATGAGGGCCAGATGGTATTTCTACTGCTAATCTACAATTGATTCAGAATCTTTGGGCACAAGTACTGATGCCGCTGTATAAAGCAGTTATAAAAGAGAACAGAATCCTAGAAACCTGGAATGGTAGTATACGTGTAATAATGTATGAAAAGGGCCCTCGGAGCAGCTACTTAACTACCGGATTACAACACTGCTGGACAGTCCTAGTAAAATCAATTGCCAACATTTATTAAAATTTGAGCAAGAATGGCTAGAAGTTGCACACAGACTTCCAAAAATGAAGATTTTGTTCGGGAAGGCTACTCTACCACTGATTGGTGTTTTCTACTAAAGCTTCTTGCTGAGAAATATGCCATACTGAAGGGCCAACTTCTGTTTGTGATGTACACTGATTCAGCAACAGCATTTGATCATGTCAATTGATAACGTCTATGGAAAAAAATGTATAGATGGGGTATCTCGTCTGGACTACTGAAATTAATAATCAAGCTAAATGAGGGAAAATGGACACAGATCGAGCTGGGATGTAATGGCTCGTTGTCAAAGAATATCGGAACAACTAATTGGTTAAGGCAAGGATGCATATTGGTACCTCTCTTGTGCTCCATATACACCTCAGACACTTTGAAATATCTGGCGAGAGCCCATTCATTCCCACAAAAATTGGCCTACATTTTTTATGCAGATGAAACAATCTTAATCAACCTTACTCTGATCGGTCTACAGAGACAACTAAAGGAATTCGCAAAGTACTGTGAAGCCAATGAATTGTTAATAAACATAACAAAAATGAAAACTATGGTCTTTACGAAAATAATTAAAGGGATTACATTAAAATGGAGGTTGAATGGTTAACAAGTAGAAACTGCGTCTGAATGCAAGTATTTGGGAATGATCTTTAGAAGTACCCTTTCTTTCAAAAGACACTTTGGATCTCAGACATAAAGATGTACAGCAGTGGCTGGAACACTGGCCTTGTCTAGATCTGGAACCTGGTCACAAATCAGTAGCGGTACTAAGTCTTATAATATGAAAATAGCAAGTCTACTGCAGTTACGGGAGTGAGATAATAGATGAAAAGGTGATGAAGTGTGCTGAGCTAACTGAGATGGATGTATGGAAGAAATGGCTTGGCTTTCCAAAGGTGTAAGTGAACTGTGCTTTAAGGTTGGGTCTCAGCTTGATAAATGTAGAACATAAATATGATCAAAGAACAATGAATTACTGGCATGGTATTTTAACAGCAACAGAAGACAAACTAAAATATATAATCAAATATCTCCTGTGAGAGAAGGTTGTATCATGGATAGCAAATATGGGGAAAAGTATGGCCAAGGTTGACCCATTTGGCTCTACTAATCCAGAATGATGTTCACAGTTACCTAGGAAGAAGGTATTGAAAAATCTTGTTAATGAGCTAGCTATTAAAACAGATTTAGAGGCTTTGAGGGTAAAAAGTAGCTTAATCATATGTGGAATGGTGAATTCTCTGATACAATCCAATCATACCTAAAAGACATAAAGTATAGGAATTTTAGATGGTGTATATTGAAGCTGCGACTGGGGCAAGTGTGTTATTTATTTATGGGAAATTATCTAAGAAGGAGAATGGTCAAAATTCGGGGAATACACTATTATGCCTCTTTTGCCAATAAGGCCATGTACATTAGCTCAACTTATTGTTTTTTCAACACACTTCTTAGCATAAAGGAAGAGACTTCTAATCCCTGTTTTTAGACAAATGGATATCAAAACATTTGATGAACTATTAACCTGTATAATGAATTGGGATGCTACCAATATGGGAAATTTCTAGACGTGAGCAGGATTGAGACAGATCTGAGACATGTATAATAATGTGAGTTATAGAAATGTTATTTTGATGTAAGGTAAAGGACAGATGGACTGGTCTTGTTCCTTTGGTTAAGTAGACAATGATGGTCCCGCTCTGCTTGCTAATTACCAAAGTTGTATCATGTGTTTGCGATCTGATTCTAATGCTAGGTGATGGATATAGTAAAATCGAGCCCTGTCTGCTAATATTTTATGTTGCACTATGCACTGCACTTTTATCTATAATCCATTGCATATTTCACTTTTACTGCACTTATTGCCTTGACTAACCCTTCATCAAATGGAGGAATGTATGTATGACCACATGATGGGGAAATATAATAATATTCTTCTCTTACTTTGCCTAACTTGTTTGAAATAAAGGATGTTGCTAGTAACAATCAAAAGTGTACCAATGCCGTTGTTAGTGACCTTATGTTGTTGTATTATCTTCTCAGTAATATATTTATTTGTTCTGATATTTGTATAAGGTATTTTATATGTGATTTTACATAAATAGAAATAAGGATATCACTTTAATGATATTTAAATAACTTAGTTTGTATATACTCATTGTATTGTTATGATAACTTGCCTTTGTAATGTTTGTTTTGCCTAGATTGGCATAGTATCAAACATAAATACACTTGAAACTTGTATCCTTGCTTTGGAGGGCAGACATCATAGGACCTACATATCTTCTCTACCCATTTCACAGTTTTTTACTTTAGAAGAGATTGTTGTGCATCCTTGTGAGAAAGTACCTCCTTTTGCGTGGTCACCACCATTTTTTATGAACTGATGCTGGTGGGTTTTAAACACTATGCAGTGTTTTTGCTCTGACAGCCTAAAATATGGTAAAACTGGCTAATCTCCAATTGGCTTATTTAACTTTCCATTAAGGCTATAGAATACGGTGTACAAAAATGACACATGTGGACTGCAGCAGCAATTGTGCCATTCACTAGGATAACAAGGAAAACATTGCTTCAGGCCTACATGTATAGCCTGACTCTGGTAGCTTTGAAACCTGCAGGCAGGCCTGTCACAATAATCGTTTTGACAGTGGGGAACCCTACTGTTTACTGTTAAAAATTAAGGAAGTCACCCCTAAGTAGGCCTTGTAGCCCACAGGGTAGGGGACCCTGGTATTTAAAAGTGGAACGTGTAAGCCTCCAATAGCTATTTACACTGTTAGAGCTGTAGCTGGTTCTATTAAGAAAAAAATTAAGTTCAATGAATGTGTTATTTCTGTATATTTTTGGCTTGGAATAAGGTACAGGAATGGTTCAAACCTCTATTTTTAATATTTATGAAACTTCCAATTCAATAGTGACATTGGATTTTAAGATAACTATCCAGAAAAAGTAACTTTGAAAGTTATACTTTCCTTGCCTAATGCCACTGAAGCTAGCATTGGCCTACCTGCAGCTGGCCTGTCAGTGCTGCTTTGATGAGGTGTGAAATACTGCTGTCAAAGCAGAAACAATGACTTGGACCTGGAAGGATGGCTTGGAGGAGGAATGTGACCCAAAGCAACCCCAGCAAAGCAGTTTAGGAGTGCCCAGGAACTTCACTAACCTAAAAGGGACAAAAGGGAGATGTGTACATTTATAGTTTAATGATAAGACAAGCTGGAGAAGAGAACTCTTTTGATCCCAAAACAAACTTTAGTCTCCTAGCTTAAGTCTTTATTGGAGAGTGGGTCACGCCCCAGAACGAGTTTAAAGTGGATGAGTGAGAGTGGACTGCTCCCCTAGGTGTGTCACAAGCTCCACCCAGGGCCAGAAAGATTTTGACATGTTTGATTTTACTGAGAATGCTGCAGAGTGTCCAGGAGTCACCCCATCCACTGGCTATTGAATTGAACAAACTAGCACCTCATTCCAGTTACTCAAAACACCTCCTGGACATGTGGCGGAATAAAAGAGGACTGGATCTGCTATCTGTAATCTGTGTAGAGACCTGAAAGGATGGACCTGCCCTCTCTTATACCCAGGACTAAGAACTGGACTCCACTGTTCATTTGGTTGACCACCTGCAAGCCTACAGGCACATAAAAAGCTGCAAGGCCTTTTCCTGGAGTTGCTACTTGATCAGTTATAATGGGACCTGGACTGGACCTTGCTGGTTGGTCTCTGCTGGAGTGTGTCCTGGCCTGTGCTGGGAGCATTTCATTTGGCTAAGAGGCACTGTCCCAGAAAGTCTGAACAGTTGGGGCTTATAAAATCTTTGGTCTTCGAAGACCCCTGGAGCATCAGTGGGACGTCACAGTAGAACTTAATCCAAGACAGCTTCAGGCTTGTCCTGCTGGAAAAGTTTGAGTTGCAAAAGGTTCCAAAGGTAGGACCAACGAGAGGACTTCAGCAGCACAAAAGTTGATTTTTCTCGCTCAAAGCTTTTCCTGCCAAAACCAACGACTTCAGCAGGACCTCATCCAGCAGCTATCCGGTTTCGAGAGGATGCAGCTTCCAACCCTGCCCCGCTGAAGGATTTCAATTTACTCAAAAAGACTAAGTCCAGAGGTAAAAACATTGACGGGGACAACCTGATGTGTGTATTTGGCCTTCATTTCATCACTGCCAGACAGAAATTGCACTAGGGCCCTGTCAACGGTGAACTATAATTTCTGGTTGGCAATTTTTTTTTCTTGGCACTTTTTGCCTTAGGATGTTAAATATTTATACCTACGGCTCCCCTTATAGAATTTTTGTTATTTTGGTGTCATTTTTCTTAATGTTTAGAAATTGGTTGTGGGATTTTTATTGCAAATATTTTGCAAATTTTGCAAAAGTTTGCAAATTTTCCTAGGTTAAGTCTGTCTACTCTGTGCCATAACTGCCAGGGGTTGAGCCCAACTCTAAAGTATTGAAACTGTGTGTTTGCCCTGACAGGATGTTGGAGATTATAATTTGGGTATGACTCACATCCTCCCCAACTAATAACTCATTTTCCTACAATCCTTGAGATACAATACAGTTTGTTTTGTGACTGGTGTAAAATGGCCATTGTGGGTTTATGCATATACACACTACCTAGCATACACAAACTCACAGTATTTTTTGTTGGTTAATTACTTACCATGAAAGCAACTTTTTGCTGGTTCTGTGGTTGTCGCCATATGATGAGCACCAGGAGGAGGAAAAGTAGTATAAAAACTGCAAGAAGTCCAATACTCCATGATTCCAGATTCCCAATGGCCTGGACTGCGTAAGTGGTCAGAACACTTAAACCACAAATCAGAATAGCTGTGTAAAAGAACCAAAACCATAAACAATTATGGAAAAGAAGGCTTGTCATAGCTCAAGAAACTACAGAGAAAGGGCTTGAAAACCTTCCCAATACAACATCTCATTATATATCTCTGACAAATATCACATTACAACCCCTTTTCTGCAATGTTCTTAATAAGTATCAAGAAACTTACCCAAGAGACCAACAAGGAAGCTGACTACAGAAGAAGACTGATCTGTCGGCAGACGTGATGGATAGAGAATATTCCGGAAACTTGTCCGTTGCTCTTGTATGATGCTAATCTGGGACTCGTTCTTTGCGGATTCCCTCTCAGATGCCGACAGCATCTCCTTCTCCTCTAGGCATTTTGGTTTCTCATAACCCAAGCCTGGCTGATACCTGTCACAAAGGAATATATATTTATTATTGCCTTGTCCAGCTCACTCAATCTGTGCATAGGCAGCTGTAATTATTCACTGGCAGCCTCATGGGGTAGCACCTGCAATGGTTCGTGGCACAGTGCTTACCAGAGGTGTTTCAGGTGTGGTATGTGAAACACCACACTGTAGGCTGCTGAGGCAGAGCTTGGGAAGAGCAACTCCAGCAGATTGTGTCTCTTCTTTTCTTGTTTCTCTTCAGACATGTTAAAGTGGAAGTTGGTGCTACCATTTATCACAAGACGGGGAAGGCACCCAAACTCAGGTTAGAATCTCACTGCTCTACACCATAAGATACTTTTAGTATATCTTTTTGTTTTAGAGCAGTATTAATGTTTGCACCTTAGCAGTAGGATTTTGACAAAGGCTCTTGAAAAGGCCACCTCCACTCACCATCCCCCTCCTCCACTAGACCGTTTAACCCTTAAATGCCTCAAGACAAAAAGGTCAAAAAATCACACATGAATTTAATTTGAATTTTAATAAGCATTAGCAAGTGGCTTGCAGTGACACGTGATCCCATCAGCCAGTCCTGGCTTTTCAGGCAACAGCACATTACATTCTGGGTATTGTAGTTTGCTTTTAACACTGTCATTATTGGCTCGAAAATCCCAAAATGCAAAGTGATGTTGGCTAAAGAGCCAGTATTGGGTAAAGGTGTCACACATAACATGGAGTCACTGGGCAACTATTTTTAAAAATGTTAGAAACTGGTTTAGTCCATTTAAAAAAATTGGATCGTTTAAGGTGCAAATTCAAACACTGATCACATATTTTGAGAGGATCCACTCTATAATGCGCACCATATATAATGAAATAAAGTTTAACAATGCAAATTGTTTTGGGCTCTGCTGAATGAAAAGTTTATGTCAAGCTCCACTAAAACAGAAGAACGGTTTATCATGGAGAGCAGCAGTACAAAGGTGCATAACATAAAGAAAAGGTACAGGACAAGTGTCAGCTGCAACAGATGCAGCACAAGGTTCTGTCCAACACAGAACAGGTACAACACAGGTAGCAACAGTGCAAGCTTCACTTCCTCAAAGATATAGGTACAATTGAGTATCAGTGGTGCAAGGTTCACTCCATTGCAGAACAAATAAAGATGGTATTGTACTCATATTTATATAACATTTTCCACACTCCTTGCAAGGCCTACAGTGCTGTTGGGATAACAGCAGTGGAAACGCCCCATCTTCATAGAACAGGTACAAAAGAGCCTGTGCAAACCTTTCACTCCCTCAGAGTGTCTTGACTTTAGGCAACAGGAGTGCAAGCCTTCCTCTCTTACATGACAAGTACAAGTTGGGCAGCAGCAGTGCAAGCTTCCCTTCCTCACAGAACACATACAGCTTGGTAACAGCAAACAAGCCTCCTGTTTTCAGAGAAGAGTGCCCCAGGCTTTCTCCCCAGCAGAACAAATATGCCACAGATATGGGACATTGTCCCATTGCTTACAGAACATGAATAGTTTAAGGCAGTTGCAGGTAGGTTATACAGAGGTCTCTGGAGGATGTGCTTAATCCACTTATTTCAGAGCATATGTAGATGAATGAATGAATTTAAAAATTGAATGCTAACATCACTCTTGATCAGGCGTCATTCTCTGTCAGCATACATCACTCTCTTTCATGCTTCCTTTCACTCACAATGCTGTCAATGATTTTTCTGATAGTGGTTTCTCTGAGTTCTGCTTTAGATAAAAAACAAATAAATAAAAAGAAAGTAATTGATTCCAATATGTGTGTGGACTACTTTTGTAGCTGCAAAACTGGTGTCTGCTGAAACCATTGCTGATAAACAACCCTTTAAGTCAATGACTAAAGCTACCTGAACCAAATAGCCAATGGCTGAAATGGCTGTCCAAAATACCCTTTCTATATCTGTATATATTTGTATATGTATGTTCTGCGCTGTGTGCATTAAACAACCCAAATCACACAACAATTGTGTGAAGAGTGTTCTGTGAGCTCTTGGCAGACCACTAATGCTGTCTGGGCCTACTATAAATAGCACATTTCTGAACATGTCAAAATGTGCAGGTAAGATTGTCTTAAATGAGGCTTACCTGAGGATGAGAACACAGGCTGCCACAAGTGAATAGGCAAGAAGGGTGCCCACAGACATCATGTCCACCAGAGCCTTCAGGTCAAAAAGAAATGCCATTACAGCTAAAAGAAAACACAAACAAAGTGATCATACTGACTTATCAGGTGCCAAAGTGAAGGTCAGCCACCAACAGCTTAGCATGACATTCATTACTGCAGGGCCAGTACAATTAGGGCTTCCGTTTTTTAGTGTTGCAAACAATAACTACAGACTTATACAGGGTCTCCATGTTGGTTTCATTCTGCATAGTTCGTAAAAAACTGTAAAACGTATGGATATATAAATTTCAGAGACAGGGAATGTAAGAAATTGTGTTGTTAGTTGACTGGGGTGTGAACTCCGGTCAAGCAGCAACCACAATCCTTCTCAGGGTGAGGAACAAGCCAACCCTAAATTAACCTGTTTTCGAACCTCTGGTAGCTTGGCAGAGAGTAGTCAGGCTTAACTAGAGACACTTCAAACAGTAACACAGTGAAAACACACCACAAAAAAATTCCACAACAGTTTTGAGGAAAAAAAACCGAAATTTAATAAATAAAACAAGACCAAAACGACAACTATCCAATCAGTAGAACTAAAGTTATGCCTGTTTAAAGATTTTAGTGATAATAGCGCCAAAGAGCATGAAGCGCCAACTGTGGATATCTGGTCGTGCCGGACCAGAACAAAGTCATAACTTCAGGCTAACTACGATGGAGCATAGACTATGAACTTAGGAGACCCAGTAAGGCCCGCTGAACAAAATACCTTAAATCCTGGCTTGCGAAGCGTTGTGAGGATCCCTTTATTTTATTTTTATTTATTTAATGAGTTTTATATAGCGCTGGCTAGACCCGTAGGTATCAGAGCGCTTTACATAAGGTTCCACATAATTATACAGTACATTAATTCGGGTAACATCAGTTGCTAGAAAAACATTTCAAGAGCATGGAAGCGAAAAAGGGTAAGGGGGCAGGGAAGGAGGGGTAGGGGAAGATATGACAGGGAGACGAAGGAAAATCTGCCCGAAGACCAGCTGGGTAGGTGACGGCAGGGGGGGAAGTCCAAAGCCCATCTCCTCTTTAGCTATCAGGTAGCTTCACCGAGCAACGGCCAGAACGCTAGGTCTCTATGGGGACACATAAAAAGAGCAAAGAGGACGGGGTAATAGGAGAGAGGAGGGGAAAGGGTAGGGTCAAGGGGTAGGAGGGAGAGAACGACGGAGAAACGAGGGAAAGTCTGCCCAAAGTCCAGCTGGGTAGGTGAGGGCAGAGGGAAAGTCCGCGGCCCATCTCCTCTATAGCTATCATGTAGCTCCACTGGGCTTCGGCCAAAAAGCCAGGTCTCCACGGTCGCTCGCATGTTCAGTGACTAGATGGGTAGGCCAGATGGGTGCTATGATTCGAGTTCTGTTCGAAAGCCCGATTTAGTCCCCGAGTAGTAGTACAGGGCGGAAGGGTCCACTGAGGCAGCCATCTTGAGGTCATGTAAAGGGTTATGTCCATGGTCCGTAGATAGTTGTCCCTGATATGTGCCCAGGTCCTTCTTAGCCCCTGAAATGGTGGGTCTCCTCGAGATGACTCATGGCGGCCATCTTAAGGTCAGGCATGTGCTGGGTGTTTCCGAGTCTCACTGTGCCTGGATCATCTGTTCCTCGTCTTAAGCCCTGTCAAGGTGCCTGAATGACCCTCTCCAGTCTCCCCCCCCCCTGCTGCGGGGGTGCCACCTGCGTGATCTCTCATTAGGGGGTCCCAGCCGCCATTTTGAAGTCAGTCAGGCCGAGACAGGAGCTTTCCCCCCCCCCTCCAGTGGTCGTTTTCCTTGCCCCCTTTCACTTGGCTGGCGGGAGCCCACAGCTGACATGACCCGAGGAGCCACAACAGTCTACTCACCACCCCGGGGCTGCTTCTCACGTGTCCGGTGGGCCCTCCGGTGTTCGCGTCTCCGGCAGCACTTCTCACTGCACTTGCTCACCGGAACGCCTCTTTCACTGCTCCCGGCCGCAGCCACCACCTGGAGCCTCCTCAGCACTCCGGTGCGGCACTATTCCCGGGCTCCCGGACAGTTTCGGCGGTCCCGGCCGGCGCCATCTTAGGTCGCGGCGTGCAAGCCAACCGACCGGCTGTTTGCACCGCAGCGCGTGGTCTTCAGGAGTCCTCCGGTGCGCCTCCGCATCCACCAAGCAATACCACCTCGAGTTTTACGTTTAGCAGAGTTGGATCAACACTATTATGGTGATTAGCAGCGGGCTGGTGACGGAGCTTAAATGGCTCACGTCCGTTCGGCCATCTTGGCTCCTCCTCCACTCCACATCCACATCCCTTGTCGAACATGCATCACGCAGCTGAAGTGATGCGTCTGTTCCGAGATTCTATGAAGCTGTGATGCGAGGGCCTGTGGGACTTGTGATGCGAAGTCCAACATCGAGGATGTGGCGTGCAGTCGGGCGGTGCATCAGTTCCGAAGAGCTGTGAGACTGCAATGCGGAGGCTGGTGCTGAGGCTACCACCGAGGATGGATGCGAGGGACTGCACCAAGGAAGTGTCACACAGTGGCGGTTCTAGGGGACTGTGGTGGCGATGCAGGTGTTTGCGATGGGTCCAATCCATGCAGCATGGAACAGTCCAAAAGAGTGACAGTCCTTTCAGCAGCACAGCAGTGCTTCATTCTGGCAGAGTATACACAGATCCAGAACTGTACTCAAGAGTTGGTGTCTGAGGTCCAGTATTTATACCCAGTTATGCCTTTGAAGTGGGGGAGAAGCTTATAGAGGCTTTCCTTTAAGTGCACAAGTGCCCTGCCTCCCCTGCCCTGGCTCCAGACTAAGTAAGGATAACCAGGATAAGGGATAACCAGGATAAGGGAGTTAGTTACACACTTTAGATAACCCCTGCTCACCCTCTTGGTAGCTTTGCATGAGCAGACAGGCTTATCCCAATGTGTAAAGTATTTGCACCCAAACACACAGTAACACCACACCACAAATGGGCACCACACCAGTTTAGACAAATAAAGTACCTTGATCTAAACCAAACAAGACCAAAACGACATAAATCCAACATACATATATCAAAATATTACTTTTAAAAGTTTTCAAGCAATTTTGTCCATAGAAATCTATGGATGAGTGATTTTACAGAGTGTACCTTCAGCTGCATACAAATTCACAAGGCCAAACAGCTGCAGAGAAGGGAAGCACAGAAAAACACAGCAATTCATTGGTTCCTGAGTCTTCGGGGAGGCGATGCATCAGTTCTGCTGCATGCAGGAGAAGTGTTGCATCGAATCCGGACTGTAAGGGGAAGCGATGCATCGATTCCAAGACAATTCTGGTCTATGGGTGATGCGTCGGAAAACTTGCCGTACATGTGCAATGCGTGGAAATCTGTATGCGCTGGAGGTCGATGCGGCAGTGGCAAAACAGGTGCTGCGTCGATTCTCAGGATTTCCTTAGTTCTTTGCAGTTCTCTGCAGCAGGATCAAACTCCAAGGGCCCAGAATTGAGTTGGCACCATAAGGCAGCTCAGAACTCCCAGCAATGGAGTTCAAGGATACTGCAGTCTTGGAGTTCTTAATTAAACATGATACCACAGCAGGGCAAAAGTTTCAGTCCTTTCCTCTGCCCACAGATAGAAGCAGCAACTGCAGGCCAACCCAACAAAGCAACACACAGCAAAGGGGCAGTAATGCTCCTGGCAGCTCTTCAGCACTTCTTCTTGGCAGGGTCCTCTTAGTTCCAGAAGTGATCTAAAGTTCTGAAGCTTTAGATCCAATACTTAAATCCCATTTTCTCTTTGTAGTCTTTGTTTCCAGAGTCTCTGAGCTCAGTAAAAACCAGTTCTGTCCTCCCTGGTCTAGCTTCGCTACAGGAGGTAGGCGGAGACAGCATTGTGCAGAGCAGACACATCCTAATCAGGTGCTAGTGAAAACACCTCCTATCACTCTAAATGCAGAAAGGTCTATTCAGCCTAGCTATGAGTCACCCAGGAAAGGCAGGACACACCTCAACTCCCCTTGCGACTGTCTAGAGTGAATGCACATCCCCAACTCCTGTCACTCCAAAACCAGACGGTGAATACACAAACAGGCAGTGGTACACAGGATGAATAAACAAGAAAAGAGCCTAAACTCCAAATCTCTAGCTGTTCCCAATTGAAAGTTACACATGTAAAATGTTACAAGGCAGCTCCAATGATAGCCTAGTCCATAGTCCTTGCAATGGTCAGAACATGTAACACAAACCAGTTCATGTCCTACCACTCACATACACTGTGCATTGCCCATGAGGGTACCTTGGGTCTACCATAGGGGTGAATAAAAGGTAGTAAAAGGGAAGGGTTAGGCCTGGCAAGTGGGTGCACTTGCTAGGTCTACATGGCAGTTAAAACTGTGTGCAGACACTGCAGTGGCAGGTTTGAGTCACATTTGAAAAAGGCTACTTGTGTAGGTGGCACAACCAGTGCTGCAGGCCTGCTACTAGCATTTGAGTTACAGACCCTGGCACCCTCGGTGTACTTTACTAGGGACTTACCAGTAAATCAAATATGCCAATCATGGATAACTAATCATATTTACAATTTACATAGGGAGCACTTGCACTTTGACACGGATCAACAGTGGCAAAGTGCCCAAAGCATATAAGCCAGCAAAAAACAAAATCCAGCACACAGTCACAAATGCTGGAGGTAGAGGCAAAAGGTCAGGGGAAACCACGCCAAGGATGCCAAGTCTAACAAACATTATCCAATGGGAGAGGTTGGCCTTGCAGCAGTAAAAAAAACATATTTAAGGGTTTTTCACTACAAGGACATGTAAACCTCAAAAGTACATGTCCAATGTGTTAAATGCACTACACCCTGCCCTTTGGGCTGTCCAGGGCCTACCTTAGGGGTGACTGATATGTATTAAAAAGGAAGGTTTAGGCCTGGCAAATGGTTTACTTTGCAAGGTGGAAATGGCAGTTCAAAACTGCAGGCAGGATGCAATGGCAGGCCTGAGACATGTTACTTAAGTGGGTGGCACAATCCGTGCTGAAGGCCCACTATTAGGTTTTAGTTTACAGGCCCTGGGCACCTAGAGTACAACTGTACTAGGGACTTACAGGTAAATTAAATATGCCAATTGAGCATCACCCAATTTAAAAATGTTTTAAGGGGTGAGCACGTGCACTTTAGCAGTGGTTAGCAGTGGTGCAGTGCCCAGAGTTCTAAGGCCAGCAAAAACAAGATCAGCAAAAATGAGGGGAAGGCAAAATGTTTGGGGAAAGACCACCGTAAGGCTGACAGTTCTAACAGGGAGGTAGTGATAAAACATACCTGGTCACTGTGCCATATGGTCCAATATTGCTAGGACTGTCTTTGGTGTCAAATAATGTAACAAATATTCACAGGCCCAATTAAAAATGAATATTAAATATCACTCATGTAATATAAAGAATTCGTAATGGGTACCATTGTAAAATGGTCCTATATTGCCAGGTTTAGTCAGAGAGCATGCTTTATTTGATGTGTTGTAAGTTCGGTCAGTAGTCTTTGAGGTATTCATGTTTAAAAAAAGTGCAAGTGGGATTTAAAGGGTTAACACTTTTGTATATCTTATCAGTTGAAAAGCAATTTGTTAATGGTTATACATTTGGCACCTTGATAAATATATGCCTGAAATTTGACATACACTTAGTACATTCAGATCTCTATTGTTTGCAGAGGGAGAGAGTTATAGTTACTTCAGTTAACTATGACTGGTGAATTACAGTGGTTTTTGTTTTGTTAAAAAATACAACCTTTTTACTGACATTGCCACGTAACTACAATGTCCCTTTAACCTTAGGTTTTTGCAGTAAATTTTTCAGCTTTTTTTATTGTAAAGTGAGATATTATAGCCATATCTAATTATAGCATCACTGTAACCTTTGTTTTTTTCAGTGAATTTCCAGTTTTTTCAACATAAAGTAATATTTTATTACCATACTTATTTATGCCTCCCCCATGCCACACACAGCTTTGGCTGTTTGCGGTATGGGGTTGGATGCAGGGCCTGACTGCAAGCCAGGTCCTGCACTGATTGTCCAGCAGGCTGCCAACCCCCCACCGTGCACAATCTCTGCCCGTGCACAGTGTGGGGTTAACCTCATTACTGGTAACCTCACTCATAGTTAGGGCAAGATAGACAAGGAACAATTGTCAGGTAGAATCAATGGTCCCTTTCATTGTCCCCAAGGCCCAGGTCTAGAATGTTCACCTTTGGGCCTTGTTCCCAAGAAAGAACCAGGGAAATATTGTTTGATTCATATCCTGTGCTACCTGATTATTGAATCAGTAATTGGCCTAGACTACATGCAGTGCATTTTTAGATCCTCTTAGTTTGACTAGGCCATTGATAAAACCTAAACAAAATGGAAGAGGGGCCATGACAGCAAAATCTGACATTTACATTCAGGCTATTGCAAGTGTACACAGAAGATGTAAGGTTGCAGGGATTTCTATTTGACTGCAATTTCATTGTTGGTAAGGGACTTCCTATGGTCTTCTAAATTGTCTGAGTGTATTTTAAGGCATTTATTTTCTTCCTGGAACAAGTAGTAATACACATGGTGATGTCATATAATATAGTGCACTATCACAAAGACTTCTTGTTCATGATCCCCAGCATAGCTTCATGGCCCAGGAAAATTCTTTGGATGTCCTACTAGTTGCAAACCAGACAGAGGGTCTAACCAAGAAGCCATCATTTTGGGGAATTTAAATAGATTTGCAGTAAGATAAACACATTGTACACATGGGGAATATACTTCAATTCCAGTATGTTATGTAAGCTTGCCTTCATCCTCAAAGGTACCCCTGCATCTGCCGCAGGGGCTGGTGGGGCAGGTAAATTTTGTTCTCCAAGAACACCCCCCCACCACAAGTGGGACGAGCAGTTTCCAAGAATATAGCAGGAGGCATGTTAAGACTCAAGCAAAACATTACCACACAAGGCTTTCAATGGAAGTAAGGATGGGGGGTGAGGATTTGGGTCGAGGTCTGTAATCAGACGCTCCTTTGGTGACAGCCAGTGGCTTCTAAGGTTATGTTAGCCTTATATGCAGACGCTGCTGGAAGCATAGGTTTTGAATAAATCTTTCATGGAAAAGAGTGCATGAAATATTGGCCCCAGAAACGGTTCCAGAGTGACCTGATCAAGAATATGACATTTTTGCAGTTGTTCCAAATACTAGTAGCGGTGCACATCTGGGGAGTCAATTCTAAGGTGCAGAGGATGGTGTTCTGGTCTAAAAGTCGGTCAGCAGTAGTGATCGCCCCAAGGACAAATAAGGCAAACTAGACTGTTGAGCAGTTCTTTCTTGCAGGCTTGATGCCAGTGGAAAAACGTACTCCCTTCGCCTTAGGCTACATCATCAATTTCCTTAAAAGACAGAGGACAGCGAAAGAGTTCAATGGTCAAATGACAAGGCAACTGTCGACAACTGGCTTTATGCCAATGCAAGGCGAGGAGATGGACCCAATGATCTTGATCATGTTAAAAGTAATGGCTGAAGATAAATTACATTACTTGTTAAGCATGTTACCCGTGATTTGTGGTTCTGCCTTCAAATATTACTGTTTCAGCACATCTATGCACTTACCTTCTTTGGCACTTTTGGGGGCTCAGAGCTGGTAGTGGATACAGCACAGGACTAAGTGTAGGGCATTAAATTGGCTGCTGTACTTCTCTATGATAACAATTTTTTCGTAATGACTAGGAATCTGAAATGGATTGGGAAGGTAGGTAAATGTTGGCACATTTAGCCCGCAAATGTGGCTTTTAGAGGTGCCTGCTTACACTCTACTGGGAATGTCCCTGGTGCAGGACATAGAGAGCCTGCTCATTTGAACCTTCATATGTGTGACCACTTTTCAGTTTCTTAAGGTCTGCCAATTAGTCCTGTTTCTCTTCCCATTCCTTTAGGATAGAGACACTAACTTCAGCAGCTGGCATTGAGCTTGTGCTCAGATCAGATTCGGGCGGTGGGGCGCTAGAAGTTTAACGCGTCCCCATCAGATTGAATGCTATTCCCCTTCTACTTTCTGCAGCTGCTCTGCCAAGACCCCATTAGAGGATATGTTGGTATGGTTACTCTTTTATTTGAAGAGCATCTGAAAGATTCTAGGTTCTGGGGTGCATGGTTTGCAAGAAATCTACAAATAATGATCACCACTTCCTGGTCATAGAAGGTTTGAAGCTGAAGCAAGTGTCATTTTAGTTGAAATAAGCCATTGCATTTGGGACTATTCGGGAGCCACAAATCTTGATTTTCTAAAGGGAAGATGAAAGGCAGACTGGCAAAGATAGTAATAATGTGGCTGATATAGAGGTGTATACTATGGGAGACAACACTGATTGCGAGATGCACTCCATTACGAAACGGTGGCTAAAAGCGCTCCACTAAGAAAACGAACAGGTGTTTGTAAAAATAATCGTTGATTTCTTCCCCTCATGATTCAGCATGGATTACTGCAGTTACAAACCAGGAAACTATTTTTTGACTTATTGGGTGCATCTGTCTGGGTTATATGCCAGAATACTGTCTGACATAAGTATTGAGTCCTAAATATTGTTTACAAATATAGCATCCCACTGAGGGTAGATGTTCTACTATTGCACCAATGGGTTGATATTTTTGTGAAAGATCTTTAGGACACAATATTCATGTCAGTTGGTATGATAATGATATTGTAGCTCTCCTTACCTCTTTTATAGATTGCATGGCAAATCCACCAAGGTAACAGATCGCTTTCTAAGTTGCTCTAAGATTTATATAGTGCTTAATTTGCAGAAATAAAAGTGCCAGGATTCAAAGTTTTTCTCAGAATTCTGCCGGCGGTGCTGCGGGATGGTAGGGTTGCCAAATTCCACAGGTGACTAATCTTGATTCCACCTCATGCCTCTTTCATCCACCACCATACACTCCCTGTCCCTGACCTCCCTCTTGGAGGATCTTTTTCTTCCCTGCTTTTTCTCTTTGTCGCTGTTTTCCTTTCCTTCTTCCTTCCTCCTTTTCATCCCTTCTCTCTCTTGTTCTGGGTCAAAGTCTGATGATGAAAAATAAGTGCTGGTGTCTAAAAATGAGTGTCAGCGGGCCCCACCACAAACCACAGGCTTAAAACAGTCCATGAAGGTCAGCAAGAGCACAACGTAGCTCAAAGTGGGCGGCTTTAAAGTCTTAAAAAAAAATTCATGTTTAAAGGGACAAAAGTTGTTATCTGATCAAGGGGCGGGGTATTGGAGTGGTTTTATCTCTAGATGTATGTACTATAATCTGCCATGTGGACAAAGCTTTAATTATATTTAAAATTCTTTCCTCAAAAAGCAATCTTTCAATTGCACCTAAAGTAGTTGGAATTTTTACTTTATTTCTTCTTTCTTTCCTTGGTCAGAGCATAGGCAAATCCAGGTCATTTTTCTGTGATTAAGAACTGGTATTATTAAATCTCCACATCGGATTAACTAGAATCAAAGATTATGGGACTTTTGCAAAATTAAAGCCAGGTCTTAGGCTGAAATCACGGGATACTGCATTCAGAATGCAAACACCATTCAGAGAGGCCTGCAAATCTCTTGCAACATTCATTAACACAGATGCAAGTGCCCGAGAATTCACTTCTCACTTATCTATTTTGTAGAAACCTGGGTAATGATGCGGCCTCAAACGGAGTTGTTACCAGTGTACAGTAAGGTCCATTTAAATGATCTGCTTTGGTTTTAGCTTTAACATATGAACTCTAAGCACTACATATGGCAGAATCATGGAAAAAGAAATAGAGTTTAAAGCCATTCATAAACACTCACCTGACTATCATTCAGGTTCCTGGATATATAAAGGAAAGCCAGGAGAACATGGAGCCAAGATGCGATAAAACCTTTCTTTATTTTAGGTTACGTTTGTGAATTTGTTGGCAGAGATATCAAAGAAGGCTGCCTGTCATTGGCACTGTAACCAGCCAGGTGTTGTACAATATATCTACCAACACAATAACACCATACTCAGTTTTATATATTGTCCAGCCAAAATAGTGTATTTAGAATTTCAACGAGCAGAATATTGTGAAGATAAGTATATATAAGTATGTATAGATTTACTATTCTTAATTCAATATCTGCATACTTTCAACATAAAGGGACCATGACCCTTATCTGGCTTGCCAGAACATGGGCAGCATATTGTGGTGGCCAATACAGTACTCGGATACATGATTCCCATTGAAATGCATTGTAGTGAATGCTAGGTTTTGATGGTCACAAAAAGGAACTCATGTAAAGGGTGATAACAGATTTTAGTCACAATATAAATCATTTGTTGGTGGTGCTATACTTATATTAGAAATTCTGGTCAGTTCGCAGGTGATTTTACCCTGTGAAAAATGCTAAGCCTCGGCTAGGATTTGATGGAACATGTTTGAGAGAAAACTGCTTTCTCTCATGATTTTGACATAGAGGTTATGGAAGGTGCTCCAGAAGCTAAAATGAGAGTACATTTTCTATATGTTAACACTATCTTCCCAAGCCATGTGAGGACAAAGTCTGGTATTCTGAGAAAATCATGTACTTCCAACAGCAGCAGCAGCCTGAAAGTTGATTCCCCAGTGTTCTACTGCAGCACCACCACAGTGTTCTAAATGTGTAGCTAGAATGTTAATATTCAATATTTATGTTAAATGCGTGGCACACCTGAATGCCAATTTGATGTTCTCAAAGCAATAAAATGTTAAGGATTTTTTTTCGAAATTGACAAAATGAGGGGGATTCAGTTTGTCATAGAAATGATGGTTAGTGCTCCAGAAAGCTAAACCAAGCACACATTTTTTTATGAGTTCTCAAATATCTTCCTCATCTATGTCAGTAAAACACTCTGACTTGCAGACTGAAACATATTTTCAACACAAGCACCAGTCTGTCAGTAAACTCCCTAGTGATCAATTTCTCCTTCACCACGTTGTTATAAGGAACAGCTAGCACACAAACATTCTATATTTACTCAGCGAGTAAAAGGGCATGAAAAATATCCATCACTTTTTTTATGAAACTGAGCATCCTTAAAGTTAAATAGTTTATTTAGGAGTTTGAATTATTTGTGATTTAACTCTAAGAATGTTACATGTCACTGTTTAGAACAAATACTAAGTTTTTTTTTTTATTACTGTAGGCAAGGAGTACATGTCTTTTCTTAATTTTAAGTGGGTAAATTAAATAGTCTTGATCTGCTTAATGCTGTAGAAGCTTCCTACAATTGAACTGAAAAATACATTAATATTGTTACTCTACATTTGACTCCACACATGCATATTAACATGGAGTTTACCTCAATTGAAACAGATTCATTATGATGTGATAAAGTGTGCTTTTTCTTGCTTGGATTTAACTAAGCCCCAATTAGGCCTCGTAGTCATTGTAAAAATGGAGGCAAAATCTTGATGCTCGATCTATGTTTATGTTTCTTGTTTGGCACTACATACAGCAAGACGTGGTTTGCTTATTTTGTGTGACACACTGTTCTCAAAGAACTAGCTAAAGGAAGCCATTTGTAACATTTCCAAGGGTCTTCCTGCTAACACACGGCATTGCATTCATTCACAATAGTTCTCTGTTGATTCTCTGGACGGCATTAGGTCACAAGGGTCCATCAGTATTCATGTACTGGGTTAGTGCTAAGGTGCTATGGTTATGTGATGTTTTGAAATGAAAAATATGATTTGTTAGAGCAACGATCATACTATGCTGACTTTGCAATTCTTCTTGATCTTTTGGATCTTTGTTATGGATGCTGCCCAATTTCCTATTGATTTGCTGCATATAGAGACTTAAATTACTTCTTGATTTCGCCTTTATTACTGTATTATTCTGTGTTTGAAAGCCTTTCAGGTAAATTACTTCTATGCATTTCAATGAGATTAACGCTGCATATACATGTACCAAGTATTGTACCTTGAATTTGTAATAAACCTTCATGGTATTCTCTAAATTTCCGATCTCAAACTCCCTTTTTGGGTCAATCCTTCCTTCTTAATTGTATTTTGAAATGCTGTTTTGAATCTTGTCTCTGGGGACACATTACCTCATAGACTTTGAGGTTAATACCATCTTCGATCCACCCAATTTTAGGTGCACTATTGTCATGGAGACTTTCAAGGGGTACAGCACCCCCACAATCACAACACCTGTTATTGACTTGCAAGTCAAAAGTTTGAATCCAGACAGACACTACAAGCCTTTCTTCCTCCTGAAACGCAGGAAGTGAGCAGAATGATCGTTAAAATATCATGCATTGCTTCCATGCAGATCATATATGTGAACCTGATGAGGGATGCCCTTCCTCCTCTCTTTGTTAAGTGGAAGAAATTATTACCACTGAGATGAGTAATAGCAACCTTTATCTTTGGAAGTTCTGAGAGACTGTTAATGTGCATGCACTCAATCCACTGCACTGCCCTACAAGTTTTAAATGAAGCAACTGGTAAGTAAGCTAACTGCTACAAATAAGCATTTTTTTCAAACACATCTAACTTTCCTTTGTTGTAAGAGCAAAACCACTCTGGCCTTTCAGCCAGATTGCTCATCACATGCACCAACAAGTCAGGCAGAATTTTCAATGGAAGATGGAGGAAGAAGACACGAATTTGGAATGTGAGTGTGTACGACGGAATGTTTGTACATGTTTGGAATGTGGGGTGGATGCAAAAACGGGTAAGTGATGGTTGGAGCTAAGCAGGAAGATTGGCCAACATGTTGCATCACTTACTCCATACGTATTTTTTTTCATCTGCAGTAAGCTGCATATCAGCACCACACATTAGCTCACTTTGGTGTAGTTTCCCCTCCATTTGTCGCTGCAAGACAGGCTCGGGCTTGGATAGAAAATAGGCTTGTGCACCAAAATAAAAATGCCATACATTAGTGGAATAAATAGCTAAAAAGGTGTCCCATGTTTGCACAGTAGGGCAGTTTTGAACTTGTAAAGACACATCGCATATGTGTTTTGCAAGGCATGGAGGACCGCATGGATTTGAGCCTGGTGCAGGCAATGTTTGCTTTAATAATCAGGAAATCAAGAGCAAACACATGTCCAGCAGACCGTATAACAGCGTCATAAGCAGTCATAAAACTGGCCCATACACTGACTGACCTGTCAGACTAGACCTTCCATCACTGTCTGATTGCCCTAGAGGCCAGTCTGACCCTGCTGCAGGATTGCAGCAAACAAGAGGAAACTTCTTTAACACTAGAGTGTTGGGCAGTTAAAGGCTAAAGGGCTTTACCACACTGAGCTGGCACCCTTAGGGACTTTGATACAGTCCATTCCCTGCATGCCCAATGCTAGACCTCTCATAGTCTCAACCTCATGGAGGGTGACTGTAAAGCAGACCATCCAGGTAGCTCTCTGCCTCTCTCTCTTTTCGCCCTGTCTCTGTCTGCACCTCCTGCCCAGACTTTAATATCTCCAGACTACAGAACATAACTCCTGCAATCAGCACAGGAAATGGATTGAAAAATATAAAGAAACCATGCCCCTAAGACAGGACCTGCAGAGTAAATTATACCACCAGTTTACTACAATCATAATCTGCCTCTTACACCTCTTCTTCCATCACACCGCACAATACAAGAGATCATATTTCTGGTCACTCAAGCACAACAACAAAAACGCGTCCAGCAGAGAATCTGGCCAAGTACAAAGCTGTTCCAACCATGCCCTTTCTCCCTGGTGTTGTGCATTACTCGTCCAAAGAATGTATTTCAGCGCTGAAAAGAGCTACATAAATACTACTAACAGTGGCAGCTAGTGACATTTGAAAGTGGTAGGGCCAACCGAGCCGAGTGGCCCTGGAAGCAAACACTAAATGTCAATTTATGTAATCATTAATTTGGGCAAGTCTTCCTAAACAAAACCAGGCACACAAAAGCGAGAGATAAGAAGGGGCAGATATTCAGCTCCCTTCCCGGATGCCAAAAAGAGTCCCACTCTCAGTCCAGGGCTCACAATTCATGTATTTACCCTTGACTCGCATCCCTCACCCTCTGCCTCGCTGCCCCCAACCGAGGCTCTTACCTGGTCCGGCGGCCAGCACAAAACTTCAGCATCCTGGGCCGGCTACCAGGGCCGTGGCTGGGGCTGGCAGGTAGGCACAAGTGAGTGTACAGCTACACAGTAGCACAGGCAGTGAGGTCATACCCAGACGCACCGGGCGCACAATGACCCCCTTCACCTGCTCCAGGGAGGAGAGTGCGAAGGCAGAGCTGCTGACACTCTGCTCCCGAAGACCGAAAAGGGCGTCCACGATGACTGGTGTTCATGATGCAGAATGGTGGGCAGTGAAAGGAGGGAACCCTCAGTGTGACTGGAACCGAACCAGTCAGTCATCTGTCTTCTGGGGCAGACAGGAAAGACAGCCCCCCATCTTCAGTTTTGTACTCCACCTCACCACGTCACTTTGGATCACAACTATGACAAAAGTGATATTTGAGTAATGTAAAATAACACAGCCTGTTTCACAGCACTAACAGTTTTTACAACCTCAACACTAGATTCTTCACACAGGCAGTGGTGATCAGCGCAGGCGATGGTTTTCTTTGAGGGCACGGGTTGATATTCGGCCTATATGAACACAACAGGCTTGTCCTCACTGACAACCTACAGTCCATTTTGCAATACGGCTATTCAGATCTAATTCCCTCATCTCTGGACTCCGCTCTCTGCATTGGATAGGTTTCTCGATGCCTAACAAAACATCCAACAAACCTAACCAATCCTGGAGCTGCTCTCATTCCGTTTTCAGCATGACAGTAGCGCTATGATTGGTTGGAGCAGGCTGACACAGTGCTTCTTTTCATACTAGGAGCCTGTGCCTCCAGTCCACCTGGCTGTTACACAGCTGGCATTGGTGTGGACTGAAGAGCGCATGACGGGCTGGCCATTGCAAGTCAGCCGGCCTAACTGACATGCGCACTTTAGACTTTAGGCAAGTCATTCCTGCTGCCAATCAGCAGCAGGAATGGCCCCACCCCAGCGGCAGTTTCTTGTCTAGGGTGGTTTCTTGTCTTGTCTAAGTCGTTGTTCCCACACAGCATTATTTTTTCTTTCTTTCCAGGAGCCGGGACTGCTGCACACTGCCTATTTGCCACTCAGCGTGAGTCAATGACGCTGAATGACACTTCTGGCCTGGGTGGACCCAAAGTCTACACTATTTGCCGGGCTGACGATTTCACAACCCAGAGGCCTTTGTTTCATCAGCACGGCAAACACATAGACTTGAGGGCCAGTCTCCACCCCCGGAGGACATCGGGATAACATTATCCCCAGGCTTTTTAGATTGAGGCCCCGTAGTGCTGAGCTTTCATGTCACTCATTGGATTGAGAGCATGGTCACTCCCACCCTTTCCCAACTCGTCACAGGGGGGTGGTCCCACCCTGTGACGAGTTGGGAAAGGGCAGGGTAAAGGCTTTAGGCAGGCAGGAAGTTGACAACTCGAGTCTGCGCAGTTTTTCATCAAACTTTTTTGAGCCACACTGCGCAGACTCGAGGTGTCTGCTGCCCACACTGCATTTTGTAAGGGGCACGATTAGTGCTGGTGCATCACACTAGTATGATACGACACAGCACAATTGACTGTAGCTGCTAGGAGCAGACTCGTGGCGGCATGGAGCTAAGGTGGTTCCGACGCGCACTACAATTGTGTGTGACTCGAGATGGTGTCCAGACGGTGTCTGGAGACTCCAGATGGTGCCCTGCAGCCTCTAACCCAGTGGACCACGAGGTGAGAGGTTCATATTTTACGGCTCCGTCTGCCCCTGTAAACTTTAGACAAGGAATTGTGTTTGCTTTAGTTTTTACCTCTTTATGCATTTCTCTGTAGTTTTTATACAGTGACTGTTAGAACTCGCCTCATAGGCAGTGCTAATGGTCTTTGTATAACTGGCATTCACGCACCCATTTGAAAGTGCTTTCTTTGACCATAATGATTTTTGTAATACAGGCATTCACGCACATATTTCAAAGTACTTTTATACGCATGCAATAATGTTTTTTGTATAACTGGTTTTCTGAATGCACATATTTGAAAGTGCTTTCATATGCTCGTGTTAATGTTTTTGTTTTCTGAAGAGTTTGGGTGAGATGAAAATGTGTCTAAGATAGCACAGTTTAAGTAAGGAAGCTCTGATTTATCCACGTTTTCTGGTTTCATCATACAAATCAGCCGGTAATTGAGTGTCTATCAGACTTTCTTTGTGTTAAGGCTTTGGTTTTCACCTCTTTGTGCATTTCTCTGTAGTTTTTATATAGCAACTGCAGAACTCGACCTGAAGGCACCCCTAATTGTTTTTGTACAACTGTCATTCTGAACACACATATTTGATTGAATGTGCTTGTATACGTGAAAATGATGGAAAAGAGCTTTGGTGAGATAAAATGTTTGCCTAAGATCACACAATTTAAGTTGTGGAAGCCCTGATTAATCCATGTTTTCTAGTTTTACTTTGTGTAAATCAGCCACTAATGAGCAAAATAGATGGGACAGGCGGTCCCCTTGTTTATGGTGAATGTGAAGACAGCAGTAACTGTAATGCAGTGGAAAATGCTTCATTTTATCAAACTTTTTAAAATAAGATTGGCACAGAAAATGGTGACTGGCCTCCCAGAAAATGCCATGCCGCGCCCCCGTAACAGGCCCCCCTACATGCTCAAACCCCCAAAGGACGAGCCCAGCTGGAGGCCAGCCCCACCACTCTCAAACTTCACCAGCCACCACTGCCCCACCCCGAGATGAGAGACACTGCACTTTACTAAAATGGTCACGTCCATTGACCATTTTATCAAAGCTGCAGCTGCTGCGCTCGCTGACTACTAAACAATTCACCTAAAAATCCCTTAAGCAGAATTTATCGTTTTGCCTTCCCCACACTTTCGTCGAAAGAATATATGAGACAGACAACTGAGATGAAACTCTCATTGAACAGAAGAATGTTTGACCGTGGATGATACAAATAAAAAAAAGAAATTCAATACTGTGCTTCATGAAGACATCTAATAAGAGCATCTTGAGTGAAATGTCTGTCTAATACAAGTACCACATGGATAACAGAGCAGTAACATCAAGATAATATGGAGTTTAATCACATCACTTTTCATCTACAGGTTTAGTTTTGCTGAACCCCATTTTTGACCTCACCTGGGCATGGCTGAGCCATTCATGCTCTTTAAATTAACTGTTACATTTTTAATGTTTGCTTCCTGATATAAAAATAGGGCCTTGGTAAAAAACAAAAACGGAAAATTTGACAACAGAATATAACACCAACATGGAGACCTTATTGAAACAATTTTGAATCAAACGTGACCTGTGTGTGACAGAAGTGATAAGCAGCTTTTTGAGGCCTGTGTTAAAATGGTTCTGCAAACACGGTTTGAATGTGTTTTCTGTGCCATACATCAACCCGAAAGCCATAATTGTACTGTTAACACTTGACACGCTGCACGCTGTTTAATAAATAGAGGTGTCAGCGCAAGGCTGTGACAAAATCACAGCACATCCATGGTGGCGCAAGGGTATCGCAGGCTGGCGCAGGGAAACTGACGCATCTCTACAGATGCGTCAGTTTCTTGTAAATCTGCCCCTTAGATTCCTAGTTGCGCTGTAGCAATTGCACTTATCGTGCAATGGACCCAAAGCGTAACTATAACCTCTTAAGATCGTTTACCTGCTGAGCACAACACAACATGAGGCTGTATGTCTTTAATGTGTTTGTAATGTATTGCACCGTAATGAAACATTTTCAGTGTTATTCGTTTTACCACCTTAATAAAAGAAAACGTGTTACGCATTTGTATTAATATAGTTAATGCATTCAGTCTGACCATTAACGTGCATAAAATCGGAATTCTACCACACTTTTAGGTACACCAAATGTCTCCCAAGTGACCTTCCACAATTCATCCCTTGCACCATTTAACACCGTCAGGTATTACTAAATTTGAGACACGCATGCATGATAAATTAGGAACATGTCCATGCGCCTGCATGCACAACTCACTTCCCATTTTCGTAGAGGCCTTCGTTTTCTCAGCTTACCAGAGAGGAGCCCTGCAGTCAGGGTGGCGGCGACTGGAGACTGCCGCTTACTCACTGTGCCCAGAAATCTAAAGAGCAAACCATCTCGCGCCATGGCAAACATGATTCGAGGCAAAGGGAACAGAGAGCCCAGCAGGCTAGAACAGAAAAATGGGTAAGGTTCAAGTGATAGTTACTACAAGAGCTAATCTACTTCTACAAGTACGCTACACACATAAAACTAAGAAACGTTAGAAATAGAAAACGGACACGTATAGAGACTTACATCTACATGCCAAAAACAGGGGGTGTGGTGGGACAAAGTCAGTAAACGTGTGCTTCATGAAGGGGAGACATCTGGCCACTTTCTCAGTGTTTCGCTCTCACCTGCCACGGCACCGGAGGACATAGTAGCAAGCACGGGGGTCTTCGTCTTGGCATTGATTTGAGCAAGAGATTTGAAAAGCAACCCATCTTCCGCCATAGCATAGATTACACGAGGCATTGGGAAAATTGATCCAAGAAGACTGAATAAAAAGCAAAGACATGCACCAGGGCAAACACAAGGTCATGCACGATTGTAAAAGGTTGTAGGTCACGAGAAAGCGATATGCATAGATCAATGAATTAATTACAGCATGCTACCACAAGAAATTGAAACCAGGGAAAGCATGAGATTGGCTCTTAGGTGCTGGACGCCCATGTGTCACCGGGAACTTCCGCTTTGGTAATTCCTGCCCTGGTGGGAAGGTAATGTCCTTCAACAACAGGAGCCGGACACAGGGTGCACAGAGCTAAGTGCATAATAATAACATCGGCAGAACAATTACAATTGGCATATCAATGCATCTTCTTCAGCAAATCTTCTCCTTTGAGCTCTACTCTAATATCCATTTATTGGTTTGCCTGTCATGCTGGAAAACACTGCAGCTGGTCTGGGGAGGGGAGGCAACATTATCAAATAACATCTTTTATTTAACAAATGCTTTGCTTTTTAAGGAAAACTGAGTGAACAACAATGACAACTTAGTAAATGCTATGGTATTGATGAAGCTGTCCACTTAACACATTAAATATGATATAGGTTTGTAACTTTCTTATGTGAGAGATGTGTTTAACAATCGGCCCGTAATGTTTTGTAGTCAACTATTCTTAAAATAATTGTGAAGACCTCTGAGCCCCAAGGTTGGTACAAATTGAATAAAAGATGCAAATGCTGGGGACAATTACAGATTGCAATGCAGGAAACCTATGGGTTTAGGCAATATTTCAGGATACAATGATAGATCAGGTGATGTGACTAAAAGATGGAAGGAACACAAAGGTGTTATAATGTTTCAGCTCTGGTATGAAGCTTTGATTATAGCTATGACAAACTGAACAACTCTACTTATTACTGTGGTTTGTATCAGAAACACCACTTATCACATATTTTCAAGTATAAAACATATATTCTCCCAACAGGCAGTCCTGTGTTCTTATGTGTTTAGTACAGCACAATTACGTTAGGCTTTCAATAAGACCTGATGCAGACAGAAACCTTACCATAACTATCCAGAGAGTGGCTCTATTTTATGAAGAGACAGAATGGAGAAAATACACCTCTTTCGACTTCTTGTGTGCTCTGCCAACACTAGTGGACTGATACAGCTCAGCCACATAAAAAAGGACGTATAGTTAGTTTTGTCATTTATTTCAAATTAATGGGAAAAGCAAAGGTCCGCCGGGTCAATTAATGAACCAACGGTAAATGTGTAATAGGAACTAGAGCAGTGCTTATGGTTTCATTACAAATACTTAACACAATTGGGGCTCAATCAATGCTCTGGTTTCCAATCCAATGCTGCTTTTTTTTGCTATCTCAGGCCACGTGCCTTCTGCAACACAAGTAACTCCCGACATGTTTCGGACTCCTTGGGTCTCGTAAACGCCCTAGGGCTCAATATGCACCGTACTGTTGAAGCTTAACAAGGACGAATCATATCTAGTTTACCTGTGCTTCTGGCAAAGAGGTAATCTGGCCTGGACTGCCTGTTTTCAGGGAGGGCCAAGAGGCATTTATGCATGTAGCAGCACATCTTGTAATAAGACAGTGTTTTAGAATTTGCCCCAGAGTGGATGCACATCATCATTACCTGTTTTCTTGTGTAGATGGACGATATTTCATACCCTTCCCTTTCCAGGTGTGGAAGGGACTTGTTTTTGATAGAAATATTTTGAGCTTTTTTTAAATATATAAATGGCATAATATCCGTATGGGGGAGGGGGTTGAATGGGTAACATGATGCACGGAATATGGGATGAGAATGTATTAAGTACAATCACCTGATTGTAGAGTCTTCTGTAGCTAATGGCATTTTTCAAACAATAACCAAGTATTAGCCACTATAAAGCTAGTAAAATGGCTTACAGAGTTAACTCTCACCGCTGACATATGCTGTGAATACCAAGTCACGAGTTCAATTACTGTCAAGGCTTATTACGTTTAAGAAAACATGGTGTAGTAATTTGGAGTCTTCCTAACGCAAAACATTCCCTCCAGTACTTCTGTGCACTTGCGACCATGGCTCAGGTTCAGCTTAACCGGTAGTTCAAGCATCAGGGGACAGGCACTTACTCATAGGGTTGGTCCTAATAATATAAGTCAATGTCGTAGCAACGACTCTTGAGTAAAATTACACCCTTAATCCATAAGCGCTTCAGAATTGTGGTGCAAATTTTGGTATCAAACCAGGAAGGCTTTGTAAGGTATATTTATCCCAAAAGGTACAACTATTGGCCATCATTTTCAAGTTATACATTAAATAACCTGCACTGTTCCAAAATATAAAATGTCTCAAATAGTATTACAATTGTCATGGTTAAATACTGAATTACGATGACGGACCCCAGACTGCCTGTCACAAGCATTTAGTGTGTTTATCATTCACACGACATTCCTGCAGAGTGGAATCATAGATTCTGTTCAAACGATTTGCATAAATAAAACAGATGAACTAACTGGTACAGAAAAGGCTTTGTGCTTTGAAATACTACAACGTCTGTGACTTAGTCTGAACAGGACCTCAGGCTCAACTGGATACAGCGTGAATTTGGAGGGCTCCAGCGGACACCTCTTTCAAGAAAACAGGCTGCCGCCCCCTTTCTCCTTGTGACTTGAGTACACTAGGATTTAGGAGCAGAAAACTGAGTAAAGAAGTAGCGATCAGGTTGCAGGATGTCATTAATTAAAAGATTACTTTATCCTCAATTGTCCTCAAGAGTCACACACAAGTTTCAGGAAAGAACTAAATTCCCCTTTTCTTTCAAGAGCAAGAACAGACTACCTATTCGATTCATGATATTTTAGGGCAAAAAACTGACATATGTAGGGGGAGAAGGCTTTCTTGCACACTATGACGAGCCCCTAAACAGCTCTGGGCAAACCGCAGGAGTAAGCTTGTGGGTGAACACTATATCTGTTTCTCCTAATCCGAAAAGCCCACCCACTCTTCAGTGGATGTATTTTCAGACAGGTGTGGCCTTTGTTACTGAGAAATGAGGCAGTACTGACACAAGGCAAAATAGCTGTCTAGTGTGTTAGTTGTAATCAAGATGCAGAGTAGATAATACATACAATGTCACCCACCTTTTGGGAGAGTAGAGTTTAAAACATCTGCATCTCTTACATAGTTATTATGATGCTATTGTGGAGCTTGGTAGCTGCCTTAGCTTGAAATGTAAAACCTTTGAAGGAAGGCAGTGGTTGGCAAGACTATTCACACTGAGGCCACATTGACCAACAAAAGCTTCATCACCCAAAGATGCCCAGGCATATTGGCCACCCAGGTAGCTGCAAGGAGGTCATCCAATTGTGAAATCCATGGCTTAATCGAATGAACAATGTCCAGATCAGAGTTCTCAAGAGAGTGCAAATTCTGTGCAAGTACAAAGATCTGCATTGCTGATCCCCTTTCCTTTCAACAAGCCTCATCGAATCGACCAGAGGAAAAAAACACACTACTCTACCCCTTGCGGAAGACTGTGTGAAACGCACTAGTCATACTGAGTAGATTAGGGGCGTTCCAAATTCTTTTACATATTCTTCAAGGAACACTTAAGCGAAGTGATTTTGGGACCAAGTAGGATAAATATGCTAAGTGATGTAACAAGTGCTCAGTTTGCCCCAGAGGGTACAGTATGTGGGCACCAGTATTTGTTTTTGGCCTTATATTTTGTGGTAAGACTTTGACCCAGGCCAAGAGAGAGAGAGACAGCAAATGGAGAAAGAATGTGAAACAGCGACATAGGCAGAAAGCAATTATGACAAAGAACCTGAAAGAGTAAGATAAATAAACATAAAGTGTAAAATTGTGGAAAACAGCCACGAGGTGGAATCAAATGTAGAAATCATTGATGTTCAGCAACCCAGCAAACAGCAACAGGAGTAGGGATGGCGCGACGGGCTCCTGAAGTTATTATTATTTTTCTAAGTAAACACTGGATGCAAGTTGTATGGATCACGATAGTTGAATTTATTGGACTAAGACCTAGTTTTCAACCATGATAGCACTTTGCTAATGAGACTGTTTATATTTCAAGACTATACTTCAATGAAAAATTAAAAACAGCTATTTTCATCTGCCTCAAGGGGAGCATGCATGTGCTTTAATATTCTTATCAATTCAGAACATTACTTGTGTTGGAAATGGCCCTTTCTGCAGGGTCACCCCAAACGTTTTGGCTTCCTCCTCTTTTTCTGACCTCGTTTTTGCTGACATTAGAAATCTGAGCACTTTACCACTACTAATCAGTGCTAAAATGCATATGCTTTCTCCTCTAAACATGGTGATATTGGCTCATACCCAGTTGGCATATTTAATTTACTTAGAAGTCCCTAGTGAAGTGCACTATATGTGCCCAGGACCTAAAAATTAAATTTGACTAGTGGGCCTGCAGCACTATCTTGTGCTACTCATTTAAGTGACTCCTTAACCATGCCTCAGGGCTGCCACTGCAGAGCCTGTGTGTGCAGTTTAAAACTGCCATGTCGACCTGGCAAGTGAAATCTCTTATATAAATAAATCAAGCAGCAACAATTGCCTGAAATAACTGTGTGCACTACTAGTGCAATGTTTTCACACTTTTATCACAATATTTAACTGAAACTGTCACATTAATAAATCGTGTTTATCCAAAAAACAACGTAGTCATCAATGCATGTCCAAACACATTTTCATTGTTTTACAGGGACAAAACACATTACCAAACAATTCCAATGGATTTACACCATATATTCTGGTGCATTTAATACATTGTACACAATCAAATCAAATAAAATACGATCTTCTTGTTTCATGTTCCGCTCAATAGAGAGAAGCCCTATGCATTTCGAGACCAATCGTCCCTTCTTCAGGTGCCATAACACGCAAAAACGTGAAGGAAAAGATGAGGGAACAAGGCTGTCGCTGCCTGTAACATGTACCGGTACGCTCGGTGAAGTCGAAAACGTGAAAGTGATCTTCCTTTCAATGACAGCAGTTACACACACTGCTGACATTAGAAGTCTGAGCACTTTACCACTACTAACCAGTGCTAAAATGCATATGCTTTCTCCTCTAAACATGGTGATATTGGCTCATACCCAATTGGCATATTTAATTTACTTAGAAGTCCCTAGTAAAGTGCACTGTATGTGCCCAGGACCTAAAAATTAAATGCGACTAGTGGGCCTGCAGCACTATCTTGTGCTACTCATTTAAGTGACTCCTTAACCATGCCTCAGGGCTGCCACTGCAGAGCCTGTGTGTGCAGTTTAAAACTGCCATGTTGACCTGGCAAGTGAAATCTCTTGCCAGGCCTGAACCTTCCCCTTTTTATACATATAAGCCAATCCTTAGGTAGGCCCTGTATAACCCACAGGGCAGGGTGCAGTGTAATTAAAAGGTAAGACATATACCTTTAAACTTTACATGTCTTGGTAGTGAAAAACTCCCAATTTAGTTTTTCACTACTACAAGGCCTATCCCTCTCATAGGATAACATCAGGATTACCTTATTACATCTTTTAAGTGTAACTCCCAATTGTGAAGAGATGGACTTTTTAAGTTTAGTGTCGCTGAACTCATAATTTAAAATCACAACTTATGGCGAAGTTGGATTTTAACTTCCTGTTTAGCAAATGCGACTTTTAAAAAGTTGGCATTTACTTAATTTAGCCATTTGGTACCTTCTGCCTGTCTCTGGAATACACATCTGGGGTGGGTGACAGCTGACTTCCTGTATTCCCTGTAGACAGTTACACACAAAGGAAGGATAGGTGTGCCTGATAAGTTATCTGTATGCAGAACACCCTCTCTTGAACAGGATGGGAAGGAGGAGCTAACACACCTGAAAGAGCTATGCCCTGTTCCCACACAAAGGACTGATTACCCCCCTGTAGTGTGTCTGGAGCAAGGGCAGGAAGGGAGAACCTCGGTGCACTTCAAATCTTTCTTTGAGGTCTCCTCCACTTTAAAGGCACCACTGTGTATTAGTACTGGACCTCTAGCACTACCAAATCAGTACACTTCTGGACCTGAGACTACTCTGCCAGCAAGAACAGCTGCTGTGCTGCAGAAAGTACTACTACTCTACTAGACTGCTGCTTTGCTGAAGTATACCTTGCTGTGCTCTTCCGGTGCTGAGCTGCCCTGCTGCCTGCTGTTCTCCTGCCTGGGGAAACGGACTGGACCTGCATCACTTGAACCCAGAGTGACTCCAAGGACTTGCTGGCTTGCCTCCTGTTCCCAAGTCTCAGGGATATCAAAGACTTAAACCACCTGCATCTGCACCTGGAGTCTGCAAGCTGTGAGTCTGCCCTGCCAAGTGGTGTCTCCCCAGTCCTGGATCCTTGGAAGTGGGCCTAAGGTGCTCTACCTTCTGTGGTTCTCATCGGAACAGATGCAAAGCAATGCAAAGCCCCGCAAAGCCTCGCCGCATACCTCCCAGCCTCACCGGGATCAACACCGGGAGGCGCGGAGCCCTGCAAAGCCTCGCAGCGCTATTGCCAGTCCATCGGAACCAACGGACAGCGACGCCAAGCTTTGCAAAGCCTCGCTGCACAGCTCCCCTGGATCGATGCAGAGCAAAGCCAAGCCCTGCAAAGCCTCACCGCACAGCTCTCCAGGACCGACGCAAAGCGACGCCAAGCCCCGCAAAACCTCACCGCATAGCTTCTTGGAACCGATGCTAGAGAGCATGAAGCCTCGCTAAGCAACGCCGCGCAGACCACGCACCAGGATTTAAGGTACTGTGTACAGCGGGCCCAAGTGTGTCCCTGTAGCGGTCTGCACTTCATCGCAGTCAGCCTGGATTTCTGACTTTGCCCCAGTCCGGCACGACCAGATAACCACAGTCGGTGCGATGCGCTTTTTTGCGCTATTTTCACTTAAATCTTTAATATTGCATATCTCAGGATCTACTTATTGGATTTTAGTCATTGTGGGCTTTTATAAAATGATAATCTATTTTTCTAACCTGGTGTGGAGTCTTTTCGTGGTGTTTTCACCGTGTTTTTATAAGAAATGTTGCACAAATACTTTACACATTCCCTCTTAAATTAAGCCTGACTGCTCTGAGCCAAACTACCAGAGGGTGAGCACAGGATAATTTAGGTTGTGTTGTGGCCTACCCTGACTAGGAGTGTGGTCCTTCTTGGACAGGGTGCACACCTCTGCCAACCAGAAACCGCAAGTTCTAACAACTTAGTTTTGACAATATATTCTAAATATTCTAGAGTGAAAGGGAGAGTGCTAAATAGCACATGCACGAAATTTGCCTGAATTGTTTTGCTTCTGCTTGATGAAGGTTCTGCTTCAGTAAACCAAAGATTCATCACAGAGCATGTCAATCAAAGAATAAAAAGCATGAGAATTCCTCACCATTCTGAACTAGGACCTTAAAAATAAAAAGAATGATAAGTCATCTTTAAAGGTACTAGAACGATCTCCTACATCTGACTACAAATGAGATTAAAGATATGGTGCATGCATAAAGAGCTTCCGGAGCCACTGAAAGATGGCTGCACTTCTGTCATGAAGGAAAACTAGAAAGTTGTTTTATTCATTATTTGTAAAGATCTTATGAAAGTGACGTTGCGGCTTGTGAGATAAATTGAAGTGTACAAAGGAAAGAATGTAATATATAAAAAATCCAAAAGAAACAATCAGAACAGCTAAAGATCTGCATTTGCTGAAACATTCGAGGAAGAGTTTGAGCTTTCAAGGCACCGACTTGGCCAATGAGGATGCATACAAGAAGAAGGTGGCAAAAAAGAACTGCATAGGAAATCTGACTACACAATTTCAGAGTATTGTTAAAAAAGGAACAGCGCCTCTAATCTGGACTAATGACAATGACAAGCACTCTTAGTCCAGGCAAAATATTGGGGCACATTACAGAAAGATTTTGCTCTAACTAGGTGTTTCTTACTGGTGTAGTCCTCTGGGCTTTGTCCTGAGTTGCTGTAGCGAGCCAGTCTTACTTCTAATGCTACGAAGGATGGGCGAGAACACACATTCTGGCCGTTTTTATTTTAAACTCGTGTCTGAGGCTCGAGAATAATTTGTTTTATCTAGAACAAAACTCTGCAGGAAGGCAGTGTGAAGGACAGGCACATGTATGTGCCAAATGACCCTAACTGAGAAAGAGTACCTGAGCTATGTGCATGGTGGAGAAACCTTCTGGGAATAGTACAATTTTATTATGTATATGCCCTCGCTAAAGCCCTTTTCACAATGAGCTTTGGAACCCTTTTGAGTTTTATCATCTTACCTTGTCGAGAGAGCACAGAGGGATCCCACAGCGACAACGTACTTTGCAGGACCCCATCCAACATATTCGAACGCTACCGGAAGTGGGCTCTTTTCATCTAGTAGATAGTATGGCATCATAAGAGTCAAAGCAGCAGACACCCCAAAATAAGCCATGAAGCAGACAAGCAAGGAGACCACAATTCCAATTGGTATGGCTTTTTGAGGATTGCGTACTTCCTCACCTATGGAAGAAAAAGGGAAAGCATTTGTTGGACAGAGGACAGTAACATTACACAGAATGCCAATTTTAGGGTCTATTGTGAGCCAAATATAATGCTGCATTGTTTGTATGTTGTTAATTGACTTCCCACAAGCACAAAATGGGTTTAGGTGGCGATCAATTAAGGAATCTTGGCAAATGCTAATTGTGTCTTAAATCAAAAACATATTCCTACATTAGAAAGCCTTTATTCACAGATATTAACACATAGCAATAATTCAAATTAAGGTGTAAATATATCAAAAACGTACCGCCAGCAGTGATATAAAAGATTTATGAAAAAAAGCAGGGTTTAGTTGATTGTATCCCAACCTTTCCCCCCTCCTTTTCAAATCACAAGAAGAAGTAATGCCACACAAAGAGCAATGGTACAATGAAAACATGTTTTTTGGAGCTGCAACTCCTTTGTTATTAATTCACAGACCATGAAACAAGTATGCAAAACACTTCAGACACTGGCAAAGCCAATCATTTTGGCTTTCATTTTCAGTTATAAGCCAGACCTATTGGATTATCCAATGGTGGGGGAGATGAGGACATGGAAAGAAACGGGAAAGGGAGAGGGGTGGAGAAGAAAAAGTGTGAGCACAGGTAAGTGCGGGCAGATAGAAGTAAAGACAGGGAAATTGTGGGTGGGAAAGGTAAGGACTGGGAGGGATGTGGTCTAGGGCAGAGAGAGGAATGGCAAGTAGAGGAGTGGGCAGCAAGAGGCGTAAATGGAAAGGATTGAGGGCTGGGAGAGGTGCAGACTGGGTGCAGGCCGGGAGATGTATGGGCCGGGAGATGTATGGGCTGGGGAGATGCAGGGAGTCATGGTTAGGGAGTGGTACAGCTAGAGAGAGGTACTGGTTGTGAGAGGTGCGGCCAGTATGTAGGCTGGGAGAGATGTGGGCAGGATAACGTCCGGGCAGGGAGAGTCCGGAAATGGAGCGGAATAAGCATGGAGAGGTAGAGGCAGAGAGAGGTGAAGAAGGGGCAGTGAGAGTCAGGTAGAAGTACAGGGAGGGATACGTACAGGTATGAGGAGCTGTGGGTTTGGAGAAGTAGAAGGAGAGTTATGGGACAGGTTTGTGCATGGAGAATTACAGACAAGGAGACATGCAGACAAGAAAGAAAGAATCAGGAAGAGGTGCGGACAGAGACACGTGGAGGCAGCAATAGGTAAAGTAAAATATGAGGCGAGGGAAAGGTCTGATGAGAGGAGTGGGCTGGGAGAAGTGCAGTCAGATAGGTGTGGGCTAGTCGCAGGCTGGGAGGGGTGCAGAGAGAGATTGGTGGGGGTTAGGCACAGGCTGGGATGGGATGGATGCAGAGAGAGATGGGTGAGGGTTAGTCGCAGGCTGGGAGGGGTGCAGAGAGAGAGATGGGTGAGGGTTAGGTGCAGGCTGGGAGGGATGCAGAGAGAGAATGGTGGGGGTTAGTCGCAGGCTGGGAGGGGTGCAGAGAGAGAATGGTGGGGGTTAGGCACAGGCTGGGATGGGATGGGATGGATGCAGAGAGAGAATGGTGGGGGTTAGTCGCAGGCTGGGAGGGGTGCAGAGAGAGAATGGTGGGGGTTAGGCACAGGCTGGGATGGGATGGGAGGGGTGCAGAGAGTGATGGGTGAGGGTTAGTCGCAGGCTGGGAGGGGTGCACAGAGAGATGGGTGAGGGTTAGACGCAGGCTGGGCGGGATGCAGAGAGAAATGGGTGAGGGTTAGATGCAGGCTGGGAGGGATGCAGAGAGAGAGAGACGGGTGAGGGTTAGACGTGGGCTGGGAGGGGTGCAGAGAGTGATGGGTGAGGGTTAGTCGCAGGCTGGGCGGGATGCAGAGAGAAATGGGTAAGGGTTAGACGCAGGCTGGGAGGGATGCAGAGAGAGATGGATGAGGGTTAGACACGGGCTGGGAGGGGTGCAGAGAGAGGTGGGTAAGGGTTAGACACAGGCTGAGGGATGCAGGGAGAGAAGGTGATGATTATTAAACGCAGGCTAGGAGGAATGCAGAGAGAGATGGGTGTGGGCTAGGCGCAGGCTGGGATGGATGCAGAGAGTGATGGGTGAGGGTTAGTCGCAGGCTGGGCGGGATGCAGAGAGAAATGGGTAAGGGTTAGACGCAGGCTGGGAGGGATGCAGAGAGAGATGGATGAGGGTTAGACACGGGCTGGGAGGGGTGCAGAGAGAGGTGGGTAAGGGTTAGACACAGGCTGAGGGATGCAGGGAGAGAAGGTGATGATTATTAAACGCAGGCTAGGAGGAATGCAGAGAGAGAAGGGTGTGGGTTAGGCGCAGGCTGGGAGGGATGTAGAGAGAGATGGGTGAGGGTTAGACACAGGCTGGGAGGGATGCAGGGCGAGATGGTGATGGTTATTAGAAGCAGGCTGGGAGGGGTGCACAGAGAGATGGGTGAGGGTTAGTCGCAGGCTGGGAGGGGTGCAGAGAGAGAATGGTGGGGGTTAGACGTGGGCTGGGAGGGGTGCAGAGAGAGAATGGTGGGGGTTAGGCACAGGCTGGGATGGGATGGGATGGATGCAGAGAGAGATGGGTGAGGGTTAGTCGCAGGCTGGGAGGGGTGCAGAGAGAGAGATGGGTGAGGGTTAGGTGCAGGCTGGGAGGATGCAGAGAGAGAAGGGTGAGGGTTAGACGCAGGCTGGGCGGGATGCAGAGAGAAATGGGTGAGGGTTAGATGCAGGCTGGGAGGGATGCAGAGAGAGAGAGAGAGACAGTGAGGGTTAGACGTGGGCTGGGAGGGGTGCAGAGAGAGATGGGTGAGGGTTAGACGTAGGCTGGGCAGGATGCAGAGAGAAATGGGTAAGGGTTAGACGCAGGCTGAGAGGGATGCAGAGAGAGATGGATGAGGGTTAGACACGGGCTGGGAGGGGTGCAGAGAGAGGTGGGTGAGGGTTAGACACAGGCTGAGGGATGCAGGGAGAGAAGGTGATGATTATTAAACGCAGGCTAGGAGGAATGCAGAGAGAGATGGGTGTGGGTTAGGCGCAGGCTGTGAGGGATGTAGAGAGAGATGGGTGAGGGTTAGACACAGGCTGGGAGGGATGCAGGGCGAGATGGTGATGGTTATTAGAAGCAGGCTGGGAGGGGTGCAGAGAGAGATAGGCGAGGGTTAGACGCAGGTTGGGAGGGATACAGAGAGAGATGGGAGAGGGTTAGGCACAGGCTGGGAGGGCTGCAGAGAGAGATGGGTGAGGGTTAGATGTAGGCTGGGAGCGGTGCAGAGAGAGACAGGTGAGGGTTAGACACAGGCTGGGAAGGGTGCAGAGAGAGATGGGTGACGGGTAGACGCAGGCTGGGCTGGATGCAGAGAGAGATGGGTGAGGGTTAGGGGCAGGCTGGGAGGGATGCAGAGAGAGATGGGTGAGGGTTAGAAGCAGGCTGGGAGGGGTGCAGAGAGAGATGGGTGAGGATTAGGTGCAAGCTGGGAGAAGTGCAGTCCAATAGGTGTAGGTTAGGTGCAGGCTGGGAGGGATGCAGGGAGAGACGGTGATAGTTAGGCGTGGGCTGGGAGGGGGTGCAGAGAGAGATGGGTGAGGGTTAGGCATAGGCTGGGAGGGATGCAGAGAGAGATGCGAGCTGAAGGAGCGGTTGCTAGGGAAGGGACTAGGGAAGAAGAGGTGTAGCCTGGGATACAAATGGCTTAGATAGATGCAGGCTGAGAAAGACACAGCCAAGGAGAAGTGCAGTCAGAGATAGGTGGGGATGGTTGCAAACTGATAGAGGTGCGACAGGGAGAGGTGGAGATAGACATGAGTGCAGGCCCAGGGGGATGTCGCGAGGCAGAGGTGCAGATAGAGAGAGGTGTGATGTATGTGCAGACTGACAGCAGTGCTGGCAGAGAGGTGCGGCTAGTGATATGTACCAAATGGGTTTAGGCTGAGAGAGATGTGGCCAGGAAGAAGTAAATGCAGTGAATGGTATAAGTAGAGAAACGTGCGACAGGAAGAGAAACGGTTAGAGAGAAATGCAGGAAAAAATGTAAAGTGACATGGGAATAACTAAAATACTGCACTGCTGCCTATGGCTGTACATATGTACCTAATCATGGTTTCAAGGAATGCAAACCTGCAGTAACAATTTTCTGCTGCATTTTTCAGAACGCTTATATGCTTTTCTGTCTTGTTATAAAAGCATGTTGGTGACATTCTAGATAAAAGAATGCCTTCATTTTCTCCCTCCAGTTTCTACAGGACACACATAAAGGAAAGATAACCTGTGGCTAACGTGTTGCTTTACTGATTAAACACAATAACCTTGTGTAGGAAAAGAACAAATAATATCACATAAATAGAGCCTAACAATTAATTGTGCGACATATTTATGGTACATAGGTATTAGCACTTTGTGCTGAAGCTATAAATCCAACAAGATGTTTCCATGACAGCAAAGTAAAACAAAGTAAAGAGAAAGAGAAAATAAGTGATTAGCACCTTGTTATGCCTCGTATTTAAAAGCTACAGGCCTTGTGTGCCCCATCTCCAGTCTAACAAAAGGACTACTTCAGCCCACCACCAAAAACTAATGGAAAGTTAAATGGGATAATACTACTGTTAGACCTGCCATCTTTAGGTGTGTTTTCTCGGTCTTATTGCTTTCTGCCCTTTTTTGACTCTGTTTTAGATGGTTTAGTGTCTCTGCACACTTTCTCACTGCTGTTCAGTGTTAAAGTGCAAGTGCTCCTATTATAAATTGTATTATGGTTTGGTGTTTCCATGATTGGCATATTTGGCTTACTGGTAAGCCCTTAGTAAAGTGCACTGAGAGGGCCAGGGCCTGTAAATCAAATGCTGCTAGTGAGCCTGCAGCACTAATTGCGCCACCCTCACGAGCAGCCTTTCAAAGGGTTCTCAGACCTACCACTGTAGGGACTGCGCACAGTTTTTACTGCCATGTCGAATTGGCAAGTGCACCCACTTGCCAAGCCCTAACCTTCCCTTTTATTACATGTGAGTCACCCCTAAGGTAGGTCCAAGGTACTCCTATGGGCAGTGTGCAGTGTATGTGAAAGGTAGGACATGTGCTGGTGTGTGTGACATGTCCTGATAGTGAACTACAGTGTAATTAGTTTTTCACTGTTGAAAGGCTATCTGTCCTATAGGATAGAATGGAGAATACTATGTATCATTTTACGAGTATATATTCAGATTGGGACAAGATAGAGAAATGGAGTTTAGTACGCCAGAACTCAGAATGTGGAAATGCATCTCTTTGTAAAGATGATTTTTATGTTCTATGTTTGAAAATACCACTTTTAGAAAGTAGGTATTTTCTTGCTTAGCCATCCTGTGTGTCTCTGCTGGGTTGTGGAATGACTGTCTGGCTTTGGAGTGACAGGGGCTGGGGATGTGCATTCTCTTCAGACAGCCACTAGGGGGGTTGAGGTGTGTCCTGCCTTTCCTGGGTGAGTTAGGGCTGGGCTGAATGGACCTGGGCCGCATTTAGAGTAGTGGAAGGAGATTTCCTTGCACCTGAATGGGCCTGGTCTGCCTTGGACAATGCTGTCTCCACCTCCTGCCGGGAAGCTGGGCCAGAGACCACCAAACTGGTTTGGACTGAGCACAGGCACTCTCTGCCCAAGAGAACAAAGAGAAACTGAGTATAAATATTGGGGCCCAGACCCCAGAACTTTAGAACTCGCTTGGATCAAGGAACCTGCCAAGAAGAAGAGCTGGAAGAATTGCCAGGAGGAGTATGCCCCTTTGCTGTGTTGTTGCTTTGCTGGGTTGGCCTGCAGTTGCTGCTTCTGCCTTGGGCAGTGAAAGGACTGGACTGAACATTCTTCACTTGTTGCAGAGTATCTCCAAGGGCTTGAAATAGAGCTTGAAATTCTGAAATGTGGCTAGGTCATACCCTGCGCAATGCTATTTTGATAATCAGGAATATCAAAAATATCTGGAGAGTGCTCGAGGGAACAGTGAGGAAACGGCCACCCGCGTATCCAAAAGTCCTCTGTGCCCACTGGCACACAAAGAGCAAGCCACAATACAAGATCCCAATCCCGAGCAAAAGACACAAATTTATATCGTCAGAAAGTCAGTCCAAGAAGATTTCAATCCAAATGTTTGTATAATATTTCTTCTTTATTTTCTCATCATGTGCAAAGCCATAATTCTTTACAAGTGGCTCATGATAGCGAAAGAACGTAGCCGATATAGTCGAGATGTAGCCAACACGTGTTTTATCTTGGGTGTGTCGCCGATCGACTTCCTCAGGGCTACAATGATAACAATAAAAAACAACATTCAAAAGACGTTCAGTTTTGTTTATTCACATAACGTTATCACTTTAGTGCCAGTCAACTAGATGTTAAAGTTGTATGGCCCAAGAGAAATCCATAATAAGATTTAATAGAAAAAGAAATAAAGGAAAAAACCACCAAAGAATCCACCCAGTGAGAAGAGAGGATCTTTAAAGAGTGCTAGAGATAAAGATCGCATAGGAACTGTAGAAGGTTAAGATCAAGTACCACAAAAGAATCAATAATATTATCAAAGTGAAAGATATGTCAGTCCAACTGAACTATTATACACATGCTCGAGCAAGAAAGAAGTGATTAGTGAAGGGGTGGACACCCCATACGAGCAGTGACTCGAAGTGCACGAATAGAGGATCATGACATCACAGAAGATAGTGATAGTACATAATCCATATAATGCGCAGACATGTCACTCACCAAGCGTAAATTCTAAGGCCGTTGTGTCAGACTCCAAGTAAAACCTGTAAGTAGTCCCATTCAGTATGGGTCTACAAAAGGAAAAAAGAAGAGAGAGGGAATTGGGGAAGTGATCTTGAAAGTCCGTTCAGGTTAAAGCCAGCAAAAGATGATGCCACTTTATATATCGGTATCTAAGCCTAGTGGCATATAAAATGTATTCCGGAAGGTATGTAAATATATAAGTTATTAGTTCCTTAAAAGTTTATACTCCTGCTATAGGGGATAAGTAAGTATTACCTTAGTGAAGCTCGTATCCCAGGGAATACAGCAGGGCGTATGAGCAAATATCTAAAAAAACACAGTCATACAGAGAATCAAAACACCATTAGACAATTATAATTGTCAATCTAAATAATTTAAACTCGTAGGGCGAAGATATATCTAGCTATGTGGTACACAGCCACATTATAGCAAGTGAGGTACCGGTGTCATCAACATACAAAGTAATGGGGATTAATCTCACAAAACAGAGCATAAAGAGTGTCGAATGGCAAAATAACTGTGCGTCTCAACATCCTACGTATAGTCAATGTCTAGTGGGAACAAGTCGACCCGTTAGATATTAAGGGTTCTAAAAATAAAAATGTTACCTCTTAATCACTTGTATTTCGAGTAAAAACGTTTAAATGTATATCTGAAATCAAAATAACATGAATTAAGACACACTTATAAGTGTGAGGTTATCTTGTTATATTGAACATAAATGACTGTCAAGAATAGACGAGGCTACCTGAACAGTTCTAGAAGCATAATATCAAGATATATACCCAAGCGATAACCAAGATACACGGGGTCTTATGGCCAGTTTTTTCGAGATAATGTCACTAAACGAATCAGAAATTGTGTATAAAAGTCAAATGCAGATTCCGAGTTTATGGTTCCTGTGCGTAATAGCATACCACTACCAAAGGTCATATTATATGCGCTACTCGATAAAGTCGGATATCATGGACATTAGATAAAAGTTAATTTTAAAATTTGGGCAACAAGTTCCCATTCGTGGACAATAAGCATTACAAGGTCTAGCCCACATATTTTAAAACATGAAGGAACAGGGGCCGATATTATTGCATAAGTATTGCATATTGCTCTGAGTGTCAATCAAACGACTACAGACATTTAAAAGTAGCTACGCACCAAATAAGAGAAGACTCCGACATCTAAAAGTGACGTGGCCAGACTAGGAGCTAATCCCCGCATTAATAGGGAGTACAAATGTCATGGGCATCAGGCATATGGGCTTACCAGAGGTCGGAGAGTACTCCCGTCGTAGTAGAAAACCGGATTCAGATGAAGTGAAGCCCGGAGTCTCTCCCGTTTAAATAGGCAGGGAAACTAATTAGCGTCTATGTTGTTACCAACAGGAGCAAAAGACGGACTATTCCCCAGCATCATTCCCAATAGTCGCCATCTTGGAGTGAAAAAGGCCATACTATGACTCAAATTATTATCAAATAAACATCCATATCCAATCTAAGACAAAGAGAGGTTGCAACGCTGAGATAGAAAATCTCAAAAAATTTGACAACTAACAGGTTTGTGGAGAGTTTCTAAAAAACACCTATGCATCACTCGCATGCCGCGCTGTGTCAGCATAACCATATCGAAAGAAAATCAACATCCCAATATAAAGCAAAGTATGATATAGAGGACCGCGCTAGACATCATCCGACGTGTCCTAATACAATTGCGGTGCCAATATAACTATAAAAGGCGCTTTGGGAGTGGGACTGTTATCGAAGCAATTTTGTCTAGTAAAGGTTATATTTATTTACGTCGAAAAGATCTCTGTTCTAGGGAACATGAAAAGGCAGATCGCAAGTCTATTTGATCCGCATCCAAAAGACTGAGAGGACTGGGAGAGTATTATCCAAAGTAGAAGGGAGATACATCAATTCACGAAAACTAAGCCCTATTAATGCGGGTATTAGCTCCTAGTCTGGTCACGTCACTTTTAGATGTCGGAGTCTTCTCTTATTTGGTGCGTAGCTACTTTTAAATGTCTGTAGTCGTTTGATTGACACTCGGAGCAATATGCAATAATATCGGCCCCTGTTCCTTCATGTTTTAAAATATGTGGGTTAGACCTTGTAATGCTTATTGTCCACTAATGGGGACTTGTTGCCCAAATTTTAAAATTAACTTTTATCTAATGTCCATGATATCCGAATTTATCGAGTAGCGCATATAATATGACCTTTGGTAGTGGTATGCTATTACGCACAGGAACCATAAACTCGGAATCTGCATTTGACTTTTATACACAATTTCTGATTCGTTTAGCGACATTATCTCGAAAGAACTGGTCATAAGACCCCGTGTATCTTGGTTATCGCTTGGGTATATATCTTGATATTATGCTTCTAGAACTGTTCAGGTAGCCTCGTCTATTCTTGACAGTCATTTATGTTCAATATAACAAGATAACCTCCCACTTATAAGTGTGTCTTAATTCGTGTTATTTTGATTTCAGATATACATTTAAACGTTTTTACTCGAAATACAAGTGATTAAGAGTTAACATTTTTATTTTTTAGAACCCTTAATATCTAACGGATTGACTTGTTCCCACTAGACATTGACTATACGTAGGATGTTGAGACGCACAGTTATTTTGCCATTCAACACTCTTTATGCTCTGTTTTGTGAGATTAATCCCCATTACTTTGTATGTTGATGACACCGGTACCTCACTTGCTATAATGTGGCTGTGTACCACATAGCTAGATATATCTTCGCCCTATGAGTTTAAATTATTTAGATTGACAATTATCATTGTATAATGGTGTTTTGATTCTCTGTATGACTGTGTTTTTTTAGATATTTGCTCATACGCCCTGCTGTATTCCCTGGGATACGAGCTTCACTAAGGTAATACTTACTTATCCCCTATAGCAGGAGTATAAACTTTTAAGGGACTAATAACTTATATATTTACATACCTTCCGGAATACATTTTTTAGGCCACTAGGCTTAGATACCGATATATAAAGTGGCATCATCTTTTGCTGGCTTTAACCTGAACGGACTTTCAAGATCACTTCCCCAATTCCCTCTCTCTTCTTTTTTCCTTTTGTAGACCCATACTGAATGGGACTACTTACAAGTTTTACTTGGAGTCTGGCAGAACGGCCTTAGAATTTACGCTTGGTGAGTGACATGTCTGCGCATTATATGGATTATGTACTATCACTATCTTCTGTGATGTCATGATCCTCTATTCGTGCACTTCGAGTCACCGCTCGTATGGGGTGTCCACCCCTTCACTAATCACTTCTTTCTTGCTCGAGCATGTGTATAATAATTCAGTTGGACTGACACATCTTTCACTTTGATAATATTATTGATTCTTTTGTGGTACTTGATCTTAACCTTCTACAGTTCCTCTGCGATCTTTATCTCTAGCACTCTTTAAAGATCCTCTCTTCTCACTGGGTGGATTCTTTGGTCGTTTTTCCTTTATTTCTTTTTCTATTAAATCTTATTATGGATTTCTCTTGGGCCATACAACTTTAACATCTAGTTGACTGGCACTAAAGTGATAACGTTATGTGAATAAACAAAACTGAACGTCTTTTGAATGTTGTTTTTTATTGTTATCATTGTAGCCCTGAGGAAGTCGATGGGCGACACACCCAAGACTAAACACGTGTTGGCTACATCTTGACTATAACGGCTACGTTCTTTCGCTATCATGAGCCACATGTAAAGAATTATGGCTCTGCACATGATGAGAAAATAAAGAAGAAATATTATACAAACATTTGTATTGAAATCTTCTTGGACTGACTTTCTGACGATATAAATTTGTGTCTTTTGCTCGGGAACGGGATCTTGTATTTTGAAATAGAGCTTGCCTACTGTTCACGAAGTCTCAGGGACAGCAAAGACTTCACTTACCTCTGGGAACCACCTCTGGAACCATGGGGTTCAGTTGCCACAGAGGGAGAAATCATCCGACACCGTCACTGACACCGCTGCGGGCTCCGTGTCCTGAAGGCACCGTAGAGGGCACCACCACACTTTGCACCGCAACCCTGGTCTCTCTGACAACAATGACCGTCACCGCCACCGAGTCACTGCTTGCACCGTGACCTGTGGGCACTGCACACTGCACTGCCTCGCTTCACTATGCCGCCCTGGTCTCACCGACGACATCGCTGCCCACTGACCTCTACACCTGTGACTGCACTGTGGTTTGGGGGCACCACTCGTAAGTCACACAATGCACCACCCCGTCCCACACCGCCGTCTGGGCCGACCGACGCCAGCTCCCATCAACCGACACTGTCGCTTGCACCTTGACCTGTCAGCACCGCCACGAGCACCACCTCACTCCACACTGCAGCCCTGGTCTCACACACGCTGCTGGACGATGTCACCGAGCCGTTGCCTGCACCGCGACTTGAGGGCACCGCACGCCCCTCCGCTACGCTTCACACTGCAACCGCGACGGTTGCCATGACCGGCCCGCACCGACGTGGTCGGCCGGAACCAATTGTACTGTTTACAAGTCTGCTTACACTAACGCCGGTCCACACCGATGCGGTCGGCCGGAACTGTTGGATTCTGTTGTTTTCAGCACCGCGGTAGCCCTGGACAGAGCTACCGGCTTCAAGGAACTGCATTTTAGAGTTATTCTTGCAAAGTGCATATTTTGGATTTCTGTATGTTGGCTTTGTATCGTTTTGGTCTTGTTTGCACAGATAAAGATTGGTTATTTTTCTAAAAGTGGTGTGGTGTCCTTTTGTAGTGTTTTCACTGTATTACTGTTGGTTATGTGCAAATGCTTTACACACTACCTCTGAGATAAGCCTGACTGCCTGTGCCAAGCTACCAAGGGGGTGAGCAGGTGTTATTTTAGTAGTGTATTCCCCTTATCCTGACTAGAAGGAAGTGTCCCTATTTGGACAAAGGTGCAAACCATTGCCAACTAGAGGCCCACATTTCTAACAACTACCATCCTCAAAACACCATGGCTTTGACAGGCGCCATGTACAAACAATTGCAAGGCATGAAAAAACACAAGTAACCCAATGGTTGAAGACGATTGCCCAAAGCCCATTCTCTACATACATGGTCATATTGTACTTTTTGGAATAATTGCTGTCATGAGATATTTCAGATAAAGAATACGAACTATAGTCTTATGCATACCTTCCAATATACTGCCCCTCTACAAGAAGTGTGTGTTCTTCACACCTAGTTCTCACCAATTTACATATAATCAGTTTAAAAGAAGCAAACACATTATTGGTGGGCACCCTTGCACATTATCAAGGAGGCTATGAACTACAGAGCTCTGGAGTTACTGCAACCAGTTTTTTCCTTACCCTTAAATCTAGATGCTTCATGGTCCCAATCTAATGAGAAAAGATTGCAATCGAGGAGCAACTTTCAGTAGCTAAGACTATTAAAAAAGAAATCAGATTTTAAGGAAGCAGATTGCAAACAATAACGTGCCATAAGGTTAGCCAGACTTAAGCACTAATTCTGAAAACAGTATCCAGAGTAAAAAGCATAGGAGATGGATAATGGCTGCCTGGAAGTCTAATTTAATTAGGGAACGTCCTTTACAACGCTACATATATTTTGCTTGTGCATTAATAACTTTGGTGAGCAAGGTTCCTAAATGTAGAAACATGGACAGATGGTACAAAGAATTCAGTGAGCAAGAGACAATAAAGATGCTTTTACAACTAAGGTACTGCAGGGACAAAGCTGGGATCCGAAAAGAATCTCACTACTGAATGGGAGAAAATGCAAAAGAAAGTTTTTGCATGATTGACAGTGAAGTTGCAGATGGTCTTGCTCAACTGATACGTGACTTCAAGATGTCATCAATCATTTGCCACCCTACAACTATGGAACCATTTTTCTGCAAAGAACCTAACCTATCCCTTGAGGATAACTCTCCTCTCGGGTGGAGGAAAGGCTGATTGTAGGTTGATTTCAGGGTTGCTGTATTAAAATTAGGCATTTGAAGTCATGACAGAATGACTTTGGACTACGCTACAGAGAATGCCAGGCTGTGGCATTGGGGGATAGCGGCCAGTCAGGCTCTGGGAGGGAGGCCTTGCAGCTGTGAGCTGTAGCTGAGCTCCCACACATAAAGCACAAACAGCAAGATCTCTCGAGTAAAACGGGTTCTCTGAATACATCTCTGAGTACTTCCTTCATCTTCTGTGGTTTCGCCAAGCATGTAGATAATCCTCAGGTAAAATGCATTATGTGTTGTGTTTAAATCACACCAAGAAAGGATAGAAAACATAATGTCCACACCAGGTCTAAAAAACAGTTTCATCATCATGTATTATTGATTAATCATTTGGCACCTTATGGCCAGCTGGTCTCTCGTTACTATAAACTAATCTCTGCTCCGTGAGCTACATCCATGCTACAATAGTAAGTCACCCTGGCTGAACACAACAGGCCAGGTGCCATCTGTTACATGTAGCCCTCATTTGACTTACTCTCAGGTACATGTTATTAGAGACAAGGGAACCCAATTACTTTGGTCAGGGACCTTGGGTAACAGTACATTATAAACACAGTGGTCCCGGACAAGGACAATAAGAGAAGGAAAAAATAAATATAGACTAGGAATCAGTACTATATTTCTGCTGTCCAGCCGGACAGGATCAATTTAATATTTCAAATTATTAGCAACAGATAAAGTGGGGACACAATCCTGCATCCAACGAGGTATACATAAAACAAAACTAAACAAAACAAAGGCTCAGGCAGAACTAAATGCTTGTATGTAATGCTTTAAATAAAACAAGCATAAATGTGAGGAGACACCGTTACACATGAACAATGACAAATCAGATTGCGTTTACGGTGTACAAAAAGTCTACGACGTTTCGATCCCATGAAAGCAATTGTGGGATAATCATCAGGACATTAAATTACATGCCTGAGTAAATGCCGTTGGTGTAGTGAGGCGGGATCAAGCCTCGCAAGGAGAAATGCCTAGAGTTGGACCGCAGAGGCGTGTCCAAATGGGCAGCAGGTGAGGGAAACAGGAATAGAGTGCTTGCTGTATACAGCGGAGCGACGAGCCGTTACTGAAGTAATAGGCCCCGTAATGTAGGATAGTTAGACCGCAACAGCGTGTCCAGTTGGGGGTCGGAAGAGAAGCCCCTGGAGTCAGGGTAGCCTGAATTGAATGTCCGCTGAATAAAGCGGTGCGGTTGGCCGTTAGGAATGCGAACGCCTCGGTGTGGATCGCGGCGGCGTGTCGAGGCAGTAGCCAGGATACTCTCAGGTACAAGCATTCCCACCTGTATCCCCCTCACCCCTCATGATGACATGGGTGCAAACATTTAAGCTTCTGTAGATGAAGTGACTTTTTGTTTCACCCGTGCCAGTAATGGTACAACACTGCTGCTTTACAGGCAGTCTGGCAATGCCTGTGGGGGCCTCAGCACTGGCTTAATCTTGACTTATGTAGAACCAGCATTGTTATTTTACATACGTTTAAATAATCACAATTTGTATTTTCTTCTTACCAGTTGTTGCAATACAATCAAATCCAACAAAGGCATAAAAGCAGGTCGCTGCCCCAGCCAGGGTTCCTGCAAATCCATAAGGCATAAAACCACCAACTCCATATGAACTGGTAACGTTAGATACTAATGGATTTCTAGAAAAGAAAAGAAACACAAAAGAGACATTACAAGGCAAACAAGAGTGCAACTATATCACTCCTGGAGGCGCTGTCTGTCTTCAGCAGTGCAGTGTTTTACAAGTCCACATACTTTAAAAACCATAATGAAACTAGTGTGTCAAGTCCATCCTTACAGCTGGATGTGCCCCATAATGTCCAAATTGTAACACTTGTATGCGAGTGAGGGCTAGTAGGAAGCACTGGAATTAGATTTGGCATAGCTGGCATGCAGTGCGGCTGACTCCTTTCTAAAGTAGTGGGACGATCAGGCGGGCACTCCAGGAATGCCCTTAGGCACAACCCCAAAGCTCTCAATCGTGGTCTTTTATAAACAGTGTTTATAACGGGCCACGATTAAGAGCTCTAGAGTTGAGGCTGAAGGCAGTGCGAGTTTCTCACAGTGTGTAAAAACAAATTAAACAGTATACTAAATTAAAAGAAAAAAAAACGTTCTTACCTACTCCAGCCCTCTGCTGTCCTGCAGTTCAGCAGCAAAGGGTCGCTCAGCCATCTCCCCTAACCAGTCCAGAAGCTGCTCTCATGCTGTTAACCAACATGAAAGAAGCACCAGGATTGGTTGGAGAGGGCTGGTTCAGCACTCCTACAGGCACTGGAGGCCTGTGCCTGCTCTCCAGCCAGCTTTCTAAGACAGCTCGGGTGGAGAGGTTTAAAGTGCGCATGTCAGACTGGCCGTCACAAGACAGCTGGCCAAACTGACATGCGCACTTTAAACTTTAACTGTGCACCACTCCTCTTCCCCTGCTGCCAGTCAGCAGTGATGGCGTCACCCCAATACTTGGCTTGGGCTGACTGGCTGCACAGAAAAATGAAGCAGTAATAAAATCATTTTATTACCGTTTTCTTTTTCATTTTGCTGGCAGCAGGATGGGAGACGCTTCTCCGCCTTAATGAAGGCACCGCTGCTGCTGGCATGGGCAGTGGTGATGTGAGCCTTCTGAGATTTAACTTGGACCCTGGCAAGTCCTTTTTTTACAAATTAAGCACTGCTACTACTCATATCGGAACGTGAGTGACTAGAGAGAAAAAAGCCTGAGTGCAGAGAGACAAGTCTGAAAGATAATCCACACTGAGTAATCTACCAACAATTCACATCAAATCTCAGCAAGGGGAAGGCATAGGTCCAAATCAGGCAGTATAAGGAGGTGCCCACAATCAAAATAATCAATTGGGTAGTAATGACCATAATTTTTACTAGGTGTGAATGAATACTACCATAATACTGGATTCCCTTGAAGACTCTACAATGCTCACCCTCCCAGACTGAAATGCAATACTGTTCACATTTTGTTCCCTGCCCTAAACGCAGGGCGGAGCATTCTAAGAATGATACAGGTTTCTGGTAGTCTGGCCCTTCTGATTAGCCAAACACATGACTAGAAACCATGAACAGAAAAGATTAGAGCATCTGATAAAACACATGGAACACGCAACATATTTCGTTTTGGTTCTTGTTTATGCTCTATGTATTGCCCATAAGGCTCTACGCAATACGGGTCCTGCATCCCTTATCCAGCGTTTCTGTTGGTACACCCCACTTAGACTTTTACATTCATTGGCCAGCAAAAACATTGTGGTTCCCAAATTTAGACTGGCCCGCTGAGGCGGAAAAAGCTTTATGACCCACACGGCAATACTATGGAACTCCCTACCCTTTGAAATAAAAAAACTCCCACAACCTCTTGCATTTTAGGAAAGCATTGAAAACATGGCTCTTTATCCAATAACTGAGGCTCTCAGGGTTTCACTCACTTAATCTAATCATTTTTATTCAAGGCAGCGCCTTCGGGTATTCGAACGCTATATAAAACCCATTAACATAAAATACCATTTATTATGCAGTGAAAGCATCTCTGCCAAAAACAGAATCCCCAGAAGGGGCAGCTTGACGACCCATTCCAGGTGCACTGAAAGATTCCACTGAATGGAACAGTTCCACCACCTCCTCTTTGTAACACTTTAAAAACATGTAGATTTGATAATAGTGCTACTGCAGTGTTAGTTTGTTGCAAACTTTGTTGATGGCCATTCTACAGCAGCCTGAGAAAGAAAGAGTAAAGTGACCCGACAAGCTCCCTGAATAACTAATCCCTTGAGAAGCATATCAGTGACAAAGCCAAGGTTGACAAGGGCCTAAATTCAAGCAACGAAAATTGGCCTCCTATCCTTAACGAGAGTCGAGGAGATACTCATTTTCCCCTGCCCCCCCACCTCAAGGTGCAGAACTCAGAATAGGGAAGTAATAAGGCTCCCACTGCGGTATCACCTCCCCAAATACCAGCCCAGTTAGAATAAGTACCTAAGATCCAGTTCACAAAGATCCTATAAAGGTTTTCTTTTCAGTGATATCTACATGTCAGAGCATTCAGAAAATCCCCAGGAGTAAGCAGGTCCACCGTAGGTTTCCTTACAGACTTCTCTTCCCTTACACCTAATCCTGAGTAGGGGTGGGTGCAACTAGCGTAATTTTGTGTACCGTAATCATGTGGAATTACCTAATCACTCTGCACAATTAGGCAGAATTACGCATTTAACACTATTTTCTAGTCCCAAAAATGCCCCCTCATGTCCAAAATAGAAGCGAGGATACATTTTGCAATAATAGTGCTAAATTCAACAGAACATAGCGAATGCAAGCAGCCAATTGCACTTGGTAATTGTGCACTTCGGGTAGGATTTCCCCCACCTTACTCCCAGCATTATAGCCCTAGTTTGTTAGTGCAAAAAAAATGGAAGCAAGTATTTATTTTGCACAAGTAAAATAGTGCTAAATGCAACAGAAAATAAGCACCAGCGCGAGCAGCCTCTCGTGGTCACTAAATGTGCTTTTGGATAGGATGTTTTCCCTAAACTACTCTTAATTATGTGAGCAGGTGTAATCGCGTTATTATTGGTAAGTCTGCATCAAAGAGTAAATCAGAATTACCAAAATTACTTCGATTACTCTGGCATAATTAATATTACTCAAAGGCCTAATCCTGAGGGCAATCCATAGGAGGAACAAAAACTGGCAAAACCATCAAGTCTAGCCTAAATGTAAAGGTGCTTCCTCAATTTGTGTGTGTAATGTGCGCCTGTATGAGTGGGAGTATTATGTACATCACACTGCATTTTAACTCAAGCCACTTGCTGCAGAGATCTCTTTGCATGCAACACATTCTATTAAGATACCTCTGGTGGTTAATGCACATGTTGGAGAGATGCATGTGTAATTCCTAGGTTAGCCTGCCTTCTGCAAAACGTAGGATTTAATGTGTAGGTCACAAATTTGTATATCATGTAGGATACCTTAGTGTAATAATGCTGTTGTTGCTGAGATTCTTGTGTTACCTGAAGGTGTTAAGTTACAACAGTACAATCATTGCAGTTTCTTTTGCTTGCAGTGAAACTCACTCATAACATTTTCATTAATGATACAAGCGTTGATAAAATCAATCGGTCTCGCCTTTCTAATATGAGAATTGAGATGTTGGCTTTGCCAATCTTTGCTTGTAAAGTATAGTTTAAAAATAAAAGTGAAAAAAGCAAATACATGTCGTATGGCACCTCATAACTGTACATTGAAATCAATGTTATCAATCTTTATAAATGCCATTGTTAGAAATGGGATCTCTAGTTGGCAAGGGCTTGCACCTTTGTCCAAGTAGGGACCCTTCTTCCTAGTCAGGGTAAGGGTGTTACACTCGTGAAGTAACCCCTGCTCACCCTCGTGGTAGCTTGGCACGAGCAGTCAGGCTTAATTCAGAGGCAGTGTGTAAAGCATTTGCACATAACCAACAGTAATACAGGGTAAGCACTACAAACGGACACCACACCAGTTTAGAAAAATAACCAATATTTTATATACTCAAGACAAGACCAATTACGACAAAAATCCACAATACTGTACTTTACGAATGAATGCTTGATACGGTAACTTCCTCTTTGCAGGAATAGCACAAAAGCAAAGTTCGTACGAGTCGGTAGCTCCGTCCGAGCCTACCGTGATGCTGAAAACCACAGAGTCTAACAGTTCCAGCCGACCGCGTCGATACGGGCCAGCAGAGTCATGAACAGACTCGGTTACAGTACCTTTCTCGTTGTGGCTGGTACGGAGTGTACGAGCCGGTCGGCGTTCGTCGCGGTTGCGGTGCAAGACGGAGCGATGCAAGGTGCGGTGTCCCTCGATGCGGTGCAGGCAGCGGCTCGATGAGCGTCGTGCAGACGGAGTCGGTGACTCCAAGGCGTGCGATGCAGGGTGAGACGATGCTCGATGCGGTGCTGACAGGTTGCGATGCAGGCGACCTAGCCGGAGTGCGGGAGCTGGCGTCGGACAGCGGTGCGAGTCGGAGCGGTGCGTCACAGACGTGCGAGCGGTGCCCCAAATGCGGTGCGGTCACGACTCTTGAGCCAGTTGCAGCGACCGCGTCGGTCGGGTCCGGTTGGTTCAGTGAAGCGATGCGATGCGAACTGCGGTGCCCACAGGTCACGGTGCAAGCAGCGGCTCGATGTTGGCGGCGTCGGACGTCGCCCACGGTGAGACCAGGGTTGCGATGCCGGGCGATGTGGTCTGCGGTGCAAACAGGTCACCGGCCAGGGATGGATTCGGTTGACGGAGTCGGGTGCAGTTCCCTTCCTCTGTGGCGACTGAAACAGCGTTCCAGAAGCGGTACCCAGAGGCTTGTGAAGTCTTTGTAGTCCCTGAGACTTCTTAACAGGAGGCAAGCTCGGTTCCAGGCCCTTGGAGATACTCAACACAAGTTTGTAGAAAGTTCAGTCCAGTCCTTTCACTGCCCAAGGCAGAAGCAGCAGCTGCAGGCCAACCCAACAAAGCAACAACACAGCAAAGGGGCAGTACTCCTCCTGGCAGCTCTTCCAGCTCTTCGTCTTGGCAGGTTCCTTGATTCCAGCGAGATCTAAATTCATGGGGTCAGGCCCCAATATTTATATCCCAAATTCATTTGTTCTCTGAAGGCAGAGAGGAGTTTGCCTAGTCCAAACCAGTTCTGGAGCACTTTGTTGACAAGTCTCCGTCCCTTCTTTCAGTGAGTAGGCCAGGGACATCAGACGCACCACAGGAGGTGGAGCCAGCATTGTGGAGGGAAGGCACTGTCCTATTCAGGGCCCAGGTGCGACCCCTCCCACCCATCTACATGTAGATCTTGCTATTCAGCCCTGTGCTGACTCACCCTGTCTCCTGGCATCCCCCTGTCACTCACATTCCAGACAAGGAATACACAACCTCGCGGAGGCAGGCTTGGATGGTTAGACAAGAAAATACCCACTTTCTAAAAGTGGTATTTTCAAACACAGAATGTTAAAACCAACTTCACTAAAAGATGCATTTTATCATTCTGAGTCCAGGCATACTAAACTCGAATTTCTACCATGTTCCCGGGGTCAGTTAGGATTATAAGCTGTAATAATCAAAACTGCCCGTTCTGGCCTAGGGGGAACAGGTAGCCTTGCAATAGTGAAAAACTAACTAGGCTGTAATTCACTATCAGGACATGCCACACACACCCGGGCATGTCCTACCTTTCGCATACAACGCACCCTGCCCACAGGGGTACCTTGGGCCTACCTTAGGGGTGACTAACATGTAGCAAAGGGAAGGTTTAGGGACTTGCAAGTGTGTGCACTTGCCAAGTCGACATGGCAGCCCCAGGCTGCGCACAGGCTCTGCGATGGCAGGCCTGAGTTACACTTTACGGGCTGTTTGCGTGGGTGGCACAATCCAGTGCTGCAGCCCACCAACAGCATTTGGTCTATAGGCCCTGGCACTCGCAGTGCACTTTACAAGGGACTGACACATAAACCAAATAGGTCAATCATGGAAACACCAATCCATAACACATTTTATACAAGAGCACTTGCACTTTCCCACTGGACAGCAGTGAGAAAAGTGCGCAGAATCATTACACCAACAAAAACAGAGTCAAAACCGGGAGGTCAGAAAGCAAAAAGTCAGGGGAAACACGCCAAAAGATGCCAAGTCTAACACATGTCCCCTCCAGCTGAAAGTAGGGAGAACTACCCAACCCCATTGGAGTTCTCTTCACTAAGGCGGAAGAACCTGGACAGACCATCTGCGTTGGCGTGTTCTGTACCAGGACGGTGTTCCACCGTAAAGTCCATTCCCTGTAGGGAGATGGACCACCTCAGCAGTTTTGGATTCTCACCCCTCATTTGCATCAACCATCTGAGGGGCCTGTGGTCTGTCTGAACCCGGAAGTGAGTCCCAAACAGGTATGGTCTCAACTTCTTCAGCGCCCAGACCACAGCAAAAGCTTCCCTTTCTATGGCACTCCACCTCTGTTCCCTGGGAAGTAGTCTCCTGCTAAGGAAGACTACAGGCTGATCCAGGCCCTCTTCGTTCAGTTGTGAGAGCACCGCTCCCACACCATGCTCTGAAGCGTCAGTCTGCACGACAAATTCTTTGGAGAAGTCAGGTGCCTTGAGCACGGGCGCCGTGCACATGGCTGCCTTCAGGGCATCAAAAGCTTTCTGGCAGGACTCAGTCCAGATCACTTTCCTGGGCTGCCTCTTAGAGGTCAGCTCTGTTAAGGGGGCAACGATGGTGCCATAGCCCTTAACAAATCTCCTATAGTAACCGGTGAGACCTAAGAAGGCTCTCACCTCTGTCTGGGTCTTGGGGGTTCCCAAGCCAGAATGGTGTCAATCTTGGGTTGTAGGGGCGCCACCTGGCCGCTTCCTACCTGGTGTCCCAAGTACACCACAGAACCCTGCCCGATCTGGCACTTACTGGCCTTGATCGTGAGGCCTGCACCTTGCAGAGCCCTCAACACTTTCTCAAGGTGCTGTAAATGTTCTTCCCAGCTGGAACTGAACACAGCAATGTCATCCAGGTAGGCGGCACTGAAATCCTCCAGCCCAGCCAACACCTGATTGACCAACCTCTGAAAGGTGGCAGGGGCATTCTTCAACCCAAAGGGCATCACCCGGAATTGGTAATGACCTTCTGGGGTTGAGAATGCTGATCTCTCCTTGGCCCCATCGGTTAAGGCAATCTGCCAATACCCAGACGTCAAATCAAACGTGCTGAGGAACCGGGCAGCTCCCAACCGATCAATGAGCTCATCAGCTCTGGGGATGGGGTGCGCGTCAGTCCTGGTGACGGCATTGAGCCCACGGTAGTCCACACAAAACCGGAGTTCTGGAGTGGCACCGGGCGCAGCAGCCTTTGGGACCAAGACCACTGGGCTGGCCCAAGGACTGTGGGAGGGCTCAATCACCCCTAACGCCAACATCTTAGAGACCTCCTCCTTGATGCTGGCTCTGACCCGGTCAGTCAACCTGTAAATCTTGTGCTTCACAGGAGGGCTGTCACCGGTGTCCACGTCATGGGTACACCAGTGAGTAACACCGGGGTCAGAGAGAACAGTGGGGCGAACTGTCCCAACAACTGGCGACAGTCCCCCTGCTGCTCCTGAGTCAGAGTAGGGGAGAGGATCACACCCTCTACTGACCCATCATGCTCCTTGGTAGACAGGAGGTCAGGGAGAGGCTCACTCTCCTCTTCCACTCCATCATCGGTCGCCAAGAGCATACTCACTTCGGACCTCTCGAAGTGGGGTTTGAGGCGGTTCACGTGAAGGACCCTCAAAGGGTTCCTTGGAGCCTGCAAATCCACCAGGTAGGTGACGTCACTTTTGCGCTCCTTTACCTCATATGGCCCAGTCCACTTGTCCTGCAAGGCACAAGGTGCCACTGGGGCCATTACCCACACTTTTGCCCAGGTTGAAATTCGACCAGAGTGGCGTTCTGGTCATACCATCTCTTCATTTCTTCCTGGCTGGCTTCTAGGTTCGCCTGAGCGAGTTTCCTGAAGCGGGCAGTTTGGTTTCTAAAGGCCAGCATGTAGCTAAATACATCCTGGGGAGTTTTCCTGGGAGCCGCCTCCCAGCCTTCCTTTACCAAACTCAGAGGTCCTCTGACAGGGTGGCCATACAGGAGCTCAAAGGGGCTGTACCCAAGAGACTTCTGAGGCACCTCCCTGTACGCAAAGAGTAGGCATGGCAAGAGGACGTCCCACTTACGCCTCATGGGTTCTGTTAGACCCTTGATCATGCCTTTCAAGGTCTGGTTGAATCTCTCCACCAGACCGTTTCCTTGTGGGTGGTAAGGAGTGGTGAACTTGTAGGTTACACCACACTCCTTCCACAGGGATGTCATATACTTCGATATGAAATTGGTCCCCCTATCAGAAACCACCTCTCTGGGGAATCCCACACGGGAAAAGATCCCCATTAACGCCCGGCCCACCACTGGCGCCGTCGTTGTCCTGAGAGGGATTGCCTCGGGGTACCGGGTGGCATGGTCCACCAAGACCAGGATGTACCTGTTGCCCATGGCTGTCTTTGGATCCAGTGGCCCCACAATATCCATCCCTACCCTTTCAAAGGGTGTTCCAACAACAGGAAAAGGTTGGAGAGGAGCTTTGACCTTCCTCCCACTCTTACCACTTGCCTGGCAAGTTTGGCAAGACCTACAGTGTGCATCTGACTGCCTTCGCATTTGGGGCCAAAGAAGTGGGTGACAAGCCTGTCAAAGGTCTTGTCCTGCCCCAAATGTCCTGCCAAAGGCACGTCATGAGCCAAACCCAGTAGGAAGGTCCTGAAGCGCTGGGGTACCACCAGCACACGGGCTGACCCAGGCTCAGCAACCTTAGGCTCACTGTATAGGAGACCACTCTCCCAGTAGATCAGATGTGACCCGGACTGATTACCAGCTGCCTGGTCTGCAGCCTGCCGCCGCAGACCCTCCAGAGTAGGGCACTCGTTCTGCTCCCTGCAGAACTCCTCCCTGGTGGGACCCCCTTCTTGCTGCCAATGGGTCAGCTCAGAGATGTCTCCCAGTTCGGCTACCTGCTCCCCTGTAGGCACCGGGGCGTCCCCCTCGAGGTCCGCCTCCTCCCGGTCCGTGGGAACTTCGGGGGCTGGTTTCCCGCGCCCCCTGCCCTTTCTCTTGGCAGGGACTTGGGCCCCTGTTCCAGGCTCCAAGTCCTCTTGATCACCCTTTCTGGCTGCCATTGACCGAGTAGACACGCATGCCCACTCTGGCAACCCAAGCATCTCCAAGTGCGACCTGAGCTCAACCTCCTTCCATAAGGACTGCTCCAGGTCGTTTCCTAGCAGACAATCTACAGGCATGGTAGGGCTCACAACCACCCTCAAGGGACCTGAGACCCCCCATTCAAAGGGAACCTGCGCCACCATACATTGGCGCTCTGAGTTGTCTACTGCAACTACTTGGTGGAATGCCCCGGGGACTACTTGCTTCTCAGACACCAGGTGACACCGGACTGAGGTCACACTGGCTCCAGTGTCTCTGAGAGCCTCTACCCTTTTCCCATTAATGGTCACCCAGGTGCTATATTTCTTTGTGTTAGGGGGCACCTGGTTTCCTGGGACCATCTCACTGTCCCCTAGTGAGACAAGGGTCATTTCTGCGGGATCCCCACCCTCCTGTGGGCACCCCTCCTCCCCAAGCGCTACACTAGCCAACACTTTGGACTGTCCAACGGTGGGTGGCTGTGTCCCCTTCGGGCACTTGGGGTCCCCCTTAAAGTGACCTACCTGGTCACATGCATAACACTTGCGGGGGCCGGTCTCAACAGGCTTCCCTGTAGAGACCCCTTTCTTCTTATCACCGGGGGCTGGGAACCTTTACCCTGGGTACTAGTTTGGGGCCCTTTAGAGAACTCCTGTGCTTTACCCTTGTCCCCCCACCTTTCTGCTGGGGACCCTGCCCACCTTTGGCTGAGTCTCCCCCAAACGCTTTCTTGTGGACCCTGGTACTCACCCAGCGGTCCGCTTCCATAGCAAGCTTCCTGGGGTCAGTTAGCTTACTATCAACTAGGTGCTGGCGCAGATCTGCAAAACATAGACTAGACAAGTGCTCCCATGCAATCAAGTTGTAGAGCCCCTGAAAATCTGTTACACTACTGCCCTTCACCCAACCATCCAGAGACCTGCAGAACACTTCCACACATTCCAACCAAGTGTTGGCATCAGACTTCTTACTGGACCTGAACTGATCCCTGTACTTTTCAGGAGTAAGACCATACTTCGTGAGAAGGGCATCCTTCATGTCAGCATAGGTGAGGTGATACCCCTTACCCAAAGCTATCAGAGCATCCCTTGCTTCTTCAGGGAAAAGTGGCCACAATCCTGCTCCCCAATTCTCCTCAGGGACCCCATTCATGTGTATGGCTGCCTCATAACCCTGAAACCACCTTTGTATGTCATCCCCTTCTTGAACTCCTTGCCTACGTTCTTGGGAATGTGCACAATCCTGTCTGCCTTTCTGGACGAATTGCTGCCACCATCTGAGCCTGACTTACTCCTAAGTTCTAGCTCCTTCAGTTCTCTCTCATGCTCTAAGAGCATCTTCCTCTCCTCCATGGCCAATCTCTTCTCCTCCTGCTCACTCTCCAGCCTGAGCTTCTGCAGCTCAAACTGCCTTGCCTCCCGCCTGTCCTCCAGCTCCTCTGGGGACAGACTGCTGCTGCCTGACCTGGCGGGTTCCCCCCTACCCAAAAGCACATCCACCCTGGAAATAGGCTCCTCCGCCTCCTCACTGAGATTACCAGGATGCCCATTGGCATGTCTGGCTGCTACCCAGGCCCTCAGCGCCTTCTGTAGCTCCTCCTTCCTTGTGAGGCCTTTAATTTGGACTTTCAGGTTTTTACAAATCGCTCGTAACTCCTTTACGGCGTAGGATTCCAACCTGTCCTCCTCAAAGATAACTTCCAGAGATGCAACGGATGATGCAATTGATTCAGGCATGACAGAAGTAGTGAGTTGAAACTGGCAAGATCAAAAATAGGCCAAAAGAAAAAGAACCAGTATGTGGTACGTAATGGTCTGCGATATGGTAGTAGTGCACACCAATCACTGTAAGTCAAGTGCAAACACAAGTCCTATCCTCACCGCTGACAACCAATGTTAGAAATGGGATCTCTAGTTGGCAAGGGCTTGCACCTTTGTCCAAGTAGGGACCCTTCTTCCTAGTCAGGGTTAGGGTGTTACACTCGTGAAGTAACCCCTGCTCACCCTCGTGGTAGCTTGGCACGAGCAGTCAGGCTTAATTCAGAGGCAGTGTGTAAAGCATTTGCACATAACCAACAGTAATACAGGGTAAGCACTACAAACGGACACCACACCAGTTTAGAAAAATAACCAATATTTTATATACTCAAGACAAGACCAATTACGACAAAAATCCACAATACTGTACTTTACGAATGAATGCTTGATACGGTAACTTCCTCTTTGCAGGAATAGCACAAAAGCAAAGTTCGTACGAGTCGGTAGCTCCGTCCGAGCCTACCGTGATGCTGAAAACCACAGAGTCTAACAGTTCCAGCCGACCGCGTCGATACGGGCCAGCAGAGTCATGAACAGACTCGGTTACAGTACCTTTCTCGTTGTGGCTGGTACGGAGTGTACGAGCCGGTCGGCGTTCGTCGCGGTTGCGGTGCAAGACGGAGCGATGCAAGGTGCGGTGTCCCTCGATGCGGTGCAGGCAGCGGCTCGATGAGCGTCGTGCAGACGGAGTCGGTGAGTCCAAGGCGTGCGATGCAGGGTGAGACGATGCTCGATGCGGTGCTGACAGGTTGCGATGCAGGCGACCTAGCCGGAGTGCGGGAGCTGGCGTCGGACAGCGGTGCGAGTCGGAGCGGTGCGTCGCAGACGTGCGAGCGGTGCCCCAAATGCGGTGCGGTCACGACTCTTGAGCCAGTTGCAGCGACCGCGTCGGTCGGGTCCGGTTGGTTCAGTGAAGCGATGCGATGCGAACTGCGGTGCCCACAGGTCACGGTGCAAGCAGCGGCTCGATGTTGGCGGCGTCGGACGTCGCCCACGGTGAGACCAGGGTTGCGATGCCGGGCGATGCGGTCTGCGGTGCAAACAGGTCACCGGCCAGGGATGGATTCGGTTGACTGAGTCGGGTGCAGTTCCCTTCCTCTGTGGCGACTGAAACAGCGTTCCAGAAGCGGTACCCAGAGGCTTGTGAAGTCTTTGTAGTCCCTGAGACTTCTTAACAGGAGGCCAGCTCGGTTCCAGGCCCTTGGAGATACTCAACACAAGTTTGTAGAAAGTTCAGTCCAGTCCTTTCACTGCCCAAGGCAGAAGCAGCAGCTGCAGGCCAACCCAACAAAGCAACAACACAGCAAAGGGGCAGTACTCCTCCTGGCAGCTCTTCCAGCTCTTCGTCTTGGCAGGTTCCTTGATTCCAGCGAGATCTAAATTCATGGGGTCAGGCCCCAATATTTATATCCCAAATTCATTTGTTCTCTGAAGGCAGAGAGGATTTTGCCTAGTCCAAACCAGTTCTGGAGCACTTTGTTGACAAGTCTCCGTCCCTTCTTTCAGTGAGTAGGCCAGGGACATCAGACGCACCACAGGAGGTGGAGCCAGCATTGTGGAGGGAAGGCACTGTCCTATTCAGGGCCCAGGTGCGACCCCTCCCACCCATCTACATGTAGATCTTGCTATTCAGCCCTGTGCTGACTCACCCTGTCTCCTGGCATCCCCCTGTCACTCACATTCCAGACAAGGAATACACAACCTCGCGGAGGCAGGCTTGGATGGTTAGACAAGAAAATACCCACTTTCTAAAAGTGGTATTTTCAAACACAGAATGTTAAAACCAACTTCACTAAAAGATGCATTTTATCATTCTGAGTCCAGGCATACTAAACTCGAATTTCTACCATGTTCCCGGGGTCAGTTAGGATTATAAGCTGTAATAATCAAAACTGCCCGTTCTGGCCTAGGGGGAACAGGTAGCCTTGCAATAGTGAAAAACTAACTAGGCTGTAATTCACTATCAGGACATGCCACACACACCCGGGCATGTCCTACCTTTCGCATACAACGCACCCTGCCCACAGGGGTACCTTGGGCCTACCTTAGGGGTGACTAACATGTAGCAAAGGGAAGGTTTAGGGACTTGCAAGTGTGTGCACTTGCCAAGTCGACATGGCAGCCCCAGGCTGCGCACAGGCTCTGCGATGGCAGGCCTGAGTTACACTTTACGGGCTGTTTGCGTGGGTGGCACAATCCAGTGCTGCAGCCCACCAACAGCATTTGGTCTATAGGCCCTGGCACTCGCAGTGCACTTTACAAGGGACTGACACATAAACCAAATAGGTCAATCATGGAAACACCAATCCATAACACATTTTATACAGGAGCACTTGCACTTTCCCACTGGACAGCAGTGAGAAAAGTGCGCAGAATCATTACACCAACAAAAACAGAGTCAAAACCGGGAGGTCAGAAAGCAAAAAGTCAGGGGAAACACGCCAAAAGATGCCAAGTCTAACACATGTCCCCTCCAGCTGAAAGTAGGGAGAACTACCCAACCCCATTGGAGTTCTCTTCACTAAGGCGGAAGAACCTGGACAGACCATCTGCGTTGGCGTGTTCTGTACCAGGACGGTGTTCCACCGTAAAGTCCATTCCCTGTAGGGAGATGGACCACCTCAGCAGTTTTGGATTCTCACCCCTCATTTGCATCAACCATCTGAGGGGCCTGTGGTCTGTCTGAACCCGGAAGTGAGTCCCAAACAGGTATGGTCTCAACTTCTTCAGCGCCCAGACCACAGCAAAAGCTTCCCTTTCTATGGCACTCCACCTCTGTTCCCTGGGAAGTAGTCTCCTGCTAAGGAAGACTACAGGCTGATCCAGGCCCTCTTCGTTCAGTTGTGAGAGCACCGCTCCCACACCATGCTCTGAAGCGTCAGTCTGCACGACAAATTCTTTGGAGAAGTCAGGTGCCTTGAGCACGGGCGCCGTGCACATGGCTGCCTTCAGGGCATCAAAAGCTTTCTGGCAGGACTCAGTCCAGATCACTTTCCTGGGCTGCCTCTTAGAGGTCAGCTCTGTTAAGGGGGCAACGATGGTGCCATAGCCCTTAACAAATCTCCTATAGTAACCGGTGAGACCTAAGAAGGCTCTCACCTCTGTCTGGGTCTTGGGGGTTCCCAAGCCAGAATGGTGTCAATCTTGGGTTGTAGGGGCGCCACCTGGCCGCTTCCTACCTGGTGTCCCAAGTACACCACAGAACCCTGCCCGATCTGGCACTTACTGGCCTTGATCGTGAGGCCTGCACCTTGCAGAGCCCTCAACACTTTCTCAAGGTGCTGTAAATGTTCTTCCCAGCTGGAACTGAACACAGCAATGTCATCCAGGTAGGCGGCACTGAAATCCTCCAGCCCAGCCAACACCTGATTGACCAACCTCTGAAAGGTGGCAGGGGCATTCTTCAACCCAAAGGGCATCACCCGGAATTGGTAATGACCTTCTGGGGTTGAGAATGCTGATCTCTCCTTGGCCCCATCGGTTAAGGCAATCTGCCAATACCCAGACGTCAAATCAAACGTGCTGAGGAACCGGGCAGCTCCCAACCGATCAATGAGCTCATCAGCTCTGGGGATGGGGTGCGCGTCAGTCCTGGTGACGGCATTGAGCCCACGGTAGTCCACACAAAACCGGAGTTCTGGAGTGGCACCGGGCGCAGCAGCCTTTGGGACCAAGACCACTGGGATGGCCCAAGGACTGTGGGAGGGCTCAATCACCCCTAACGCCAACATCTTAGAGACCTCCTCCTTGATGCTGACTCTGACCCGGTCAGTCAACCTGTAAATCTTGTGCTTCACAGGAGGGCTGTCACCGGTGTCCACGTCATGGGTACACCAGTGAGTAACACCGGGGGTCAGAGAGAACAGTGGGGCGAACTGTCCCAACAACTGGCGACAGTCCCCCTGCTGCTCCTGAGTCAGAGTAGGGGAGAGGATCACACCCTCTACTGACCCATCATGCTCCTTGGTAGACAGGAGGTCAGGGAGAGGCTCACTCTCCTCTTCCACCCCATCATCGGTCGCCAAGAGCATACTCACTTCGGACCTCTCGAAGTGGGGTTTGAGGCGGTTCACGTGAAGGACCCTCAAAGGGTTCCTTGGAGCCTGCAAATCCACCAGGTAGGTGACGTCACTTTTGCGCTCCTTTACCTCATATGGCCCAGTCCACTTGTCCTGCAAGGCACAAGGTGCCACTGGGGCCATTACCCACACTTTTTGCCCAGGTTGAAATTCGACCAGAGTGGCGTTCTGGTCATACCATCTCTTCATTTCTTCCTGGCTGGCTTCTAGGTTCGCCTGAGCGAGTTTCCTGAAGCGGGCAGTTTGGTTTCTAAAGGCCAGCATGTAGCTAAATACATCCTGGGGAGTTTTCCTGGGAGCCGCCTCCCAGCCTTCCTTTACCAAACTCAGAGGTCCTCTGACAGGGTGGCCATACAGGAGCTCAAAGGGGCTGTACCCAAGAGACTTCTGAGGCACCTCCCTGTACGCAAAGAGTAGGCATGGCAAGAGGACGTCCCACTTACGCCTCATGGGTTCTGTTAGACCCTTGATCATGCCTTTCAAGGTCTGGTTGAATCTCTCCACCAGACCGTTTCCTTGTGGGTGGTAAGGAGTGGTGAACTTGTAGGTTACACCACACTCCTTCCACAGGGATGTCATATACTTCGATATGAAATTGGTCCCCCTATCAGAAACCACCTCTCTGGGGAATCCCACATGGGAAAAGATCCCCAATAACGCCCGGCCCACCACTGGCGCCGTCGTTGTCCTGAGAGGGATTGCCTCGGGGTACCGGGTGGCATGGTCCACCAAGACCAGGATGTACCTGTTGCCCATGGCTGTCTTTGGATCCAGTGGCCCCACAATATCCATCCCTACCCTTTCAAAGGGTGTTCCAACAACAGGAAAAGGTTGGAGAGGAGCTTTGACCTTCCTCCCACTCTTACCACTTGCCTGGCAAGTTTGGCAAGACCTACAGTGTGCATCTGACTGCCTTCGCATTTGGGGCCAAAAGAAGTGGGTGACAAGCCTGTCAAAGGTCTTGTCCTGCCCCAAATGTCCTGCCAAAGGCACGTCATGAGCCAAACCCAGTAGGAAGGTCCTGAAGCGCTGGGGTACCACCAGCACACGGGCTGACCCAGGCTCAGCAACCTTAGGCTCACTGTATAGGAGACCACTCTCCCAGTAGATCAGATGTGACCCGGACTGATTACCAGCTGCCTGGTCTGCAGCCTGCCGCCGCAGACCCTCCAGAGTAGGGCACTCGTTCTGCTCCCTGCAGAACTCCTCCCTGGTGGGACCCCCTTCTTGCTGCCAATGGGTCAGCTCAGAGATGTCTCCCAGTTCGGCTACCTGCTCCCCTGTAGGCACCGGGCGTCCCCCTCGAGGTCCGCCTCCTCCCGGTCCGTGGGAACTTCGGGGGCTGGTTTCCCGCGCCCCCTGCCCTTTCTCTTGGCAGGGACTTGGGCCCCTGTTCCAGGCTCCAAGTCCTCTTGATCACCCTTTCTGGCTGCCATTGACCGAGTAGACACGCATGCCCACTCTGGCAACCCAAGCATCTCCAAGTGCGACCTGAGCTCAACCTCCTTCCATAAGGACTGCTCCAGGTCGTTTCCTAGCAGACAATCTACAGGCATGGTAGGGCTCACAACCACCCTCAAGGGACCTGAGACCCCCCATTCAAAGGGAACCTGCGCCACCATACATTGGCGCTCTGAGTTGTCTACTGCAACTACTTGGTGGAATGCCCCGGGGACTACTTGCTTCTCAGACACCAGGTGACACCGGACTGAGGTCACACTGGCTCCAGTGTCTCTGAGAGCCTCTACCCTTTTCCCATTAATGGTCACCCAGGTGCTATATTTCTTTGTGTTAGGGGGCACCTGGTTTCCTGGGACCATCTCACTGTCCCCTAGTGAGACAAGGGTCATTTCTGCGGGATCCCCACCCTCCTGTGGGCACCCCTCCTCCCCAAGCGCTACACTAGCCAACACTTTGGACTGTCCACCGGTGGGTGGCTGTGTCCCCTTCGGGCACTTGGGGTCCCCCTTAAAGTGACCTACCTGGTCACATGCATAACACTTGCGGGGGCCGGTCTCAACAGGCTTCCCTGTAGAGACCCTTTCTTCTTATCACCGGGGGCTGGGAACCTTTACCCTGGGTACTAGTTTGGGGCCCTTTAGAGAACTCCTGTGCTTTACCCTTGTCCCCCCACCTTTCTGCTGGGGACCCTGCCCACCTTTGGCTGAGTCTCCCCCAAACGCTTTCTTGTGGACCCTGGTACTCACCCAGCGGTCCGCTTCCATAGCAAGCTTCCTGGGGTCAGTTAGCTTACTATCAACTAGGTGCTGGCGCAGATCTGCAAAACATAGACTAGACAAGTGCTCCCATGCAATCAAGTTGTAGAGCCCCTGAAAATCTGTTACACTACTGCCCTTCACCCAACCATCCAGAGACCTGCAGAACACTTCCACACATTCCAACCAAGTGTTGGCATCAGACTTCTTACTGGACCTGAACTGATCCCTGTACTTTTCAGGAGTAAGACCATACTTCGTGAGAAGGGCATCCTTCATGTCAGCATAGGTGAGGTGATACCCCTTACCCAAAGCTATCAGAGCATCCCTTGCTTCTTCAGGGAAAAGTGGCCACAATCCTGCTCCCCAATTCTCCTCAGGGACCCCATTCATGTGTATGGCTGCCTCATAACCCTGAAACCACCTTTGTATGTCATCCCCCTTCTTGAACTCCTTGCCTACGTTCTTGGGAATGTGCACAATCCTGTCTGCCTTTCTGGACGAATTGCTGCCACCATCTGAGCCTGACTTACTCCTAAGTTCTAGCTCCTTCAGTTCTCTCTCATGCTCTAAGAGCATCTTCCTCTCCTCCATGGCCAATCTCTTCTCCTCCCGCTCACTCTCCAGCCTGAGCTTCTGCAGCTCAAACTGCCTTGCCTCCCGCCTGTCCTCCAGCTCCTCTGGGGACAGACTGCTGCTGCCTGACCTGGCGGGTTCCCCCTACCCAAAAGCACATCCACCCTGGAAATAGGCTCCTCCGCCTCCTCACTGAGATTACCAGGATGCCCATTGGCATGTCTGGCTGCTACCCAGGCCCTCAGCGCCTTCTGTAGCTCCTCCTTCCTTGTGAGGCCTTTAATTTGGACTTTCAGGTTTTTACAAATCGCTCGTAACTCCTTTACGGCGTAGGATTCCAACCTGTCCTCCTCAAAGATAACTTCCAGAGATGCAACGGATGATGCAATTGATTCAGGCATGACAGAAGTAGTGAGTTGAAACTGGCAAGATCAAAAATAGGCCAAAAGAAAAAGAACCAGTATGTGGTACGTAATGGTCTGCGATATGGTAGTAGTGCACACCAATCACTGTAAGTCAAGTGCAAACACAAGTCCTATCCTCACCGCTGACAACCAATGTTAGAAATGGGATCTCTAGTTGGCAAGGGCTTGCACCTTTGTCCAAGTAGGGACCCTTCTTCCTAGTCAGGGTTAGGGTGTTACACTCGTGAAGTAACCCCTGCTCACCCTCGTGGTAGCTTGGCACGAGCAGTCAGGCTTAATTCAGAGGCAGTGTGTAAAGCATTTGCACATAACCAACAGTAATACAGGGTAAGCACTACAAACGGACACCACACCAGTTTAGAAAAATAACCAATATTTTATATACTCAAGACAAGACCAATTACGACAAAAATCCACAATACTGTACTTTACGAATGAATGCTTGATACGGTAACTTCCTCTTTGCAGGAATAGCACAAAAGCAAAGTTCGTACGAGTCGGTAGCTCCGTCCGAGCCTACCGTGATGCTGAAAACCACAGAGTCTAACAGTTCCAGCCGACCGCGTCGATACGGGCCAGCAGAGTCATGAACAGACTCGGTTACAGTACCTTTCTCGTTGTGGCTGGTACGGAGTGTACGAGCCGGTCGGCGTTCGTCGCGGTTGCGGTGCAAGACGGAGCGATGCAAGGTGCGGTGTCCCTCGATGCGGTGCAGGCAGCGGCTCGATGAGCGTCGTGCAGACGGAGTCGGTGAGTCCAAGGCGTGCGATTCAGGGTGAGACGATGCTCGATGCGGTGCTGACAGGTTGCGATGCAGGCGACCTAGCCGGAGTGCGGGAGCTGGCGTCGGACAGCGGTGCGAGTCGGAGCGGTGCGTCGCAGACGTGCGAGCGGTGCCCCAAATGCGGTGCGGTCACGACTCTTGAGCCAGTTGCAGCGACCGCGTCGGTCGGGTCCGGTTGGTTCAGTGAAGCGATGCGATGCGAACTGCGGTGCCCACAGGTCACGGTGCAAGCAGCGGCTCGATGTTGGCGGCGTCGGACGTCGCCCACGGTGAGACCAGGGTTGCGATGCCGGGCGATGCGGTCTGCGGTGCAAACAGGTCACCGGCCAGGGATGGATTCGGTTGACTGAGTCGGGTGCAGTTCCCTTCCTCTGTGGCGACTGAAACAGCGTTCCAGAAGCGGTACCCAGAGGCTTGTGAAGTCTTTGTAGTCCCTGAGACTTCTTAACAGGAGGCCAGCTCGGTTCCAGGCCCTTGGAGATACTCAACACAAGTTTGTAGAAAGTTCAGTCCAGTCCTTTCACTGCCCAAGGCAGAAGCAGCAGCTGCAGGCCAACCCAACAAAGCAACAACACAGCAAAGGGGCAGTACTCCTCCTGGCAGCTCTTCCAGCTCTTCGTCTTGGCAGGTTCCTTGATTCCAGCGAGATCTAAATTCATGGGGTCAGGCCCCAATATTTATATCCCAAATTCATTTGTTCTCTGAAGGCAGAGAGGATTTTGCCTAGTCCAAACCAGTTCTGGAGCACTTTGTTGACAAGTCTCCGTCCCTTCTTTCAGTGAGTAGGCCAGGGACATCAGACGCACCACAGGAGGTGGAGCCAGCATTGTGGAGGGAAGGCACTGTCCTATTCAGGGCCCAGGTGCGACCCCTCCCACCCATCTACATGTAGATCTTGCTATTCAGCCCTGTGCTGACTCACCCTGTCTCCTGGCATCCCCCTGTCACTCACATTCCAGACAAGGAATACACAACCTCGCGGAGGCAGGCTTGGATGGTTAGACAAGAAAATACCCACTTTCTAAAAGTGGTATTTTCAAACACAGAATGTTAAAACCAACTTCACTAAAAGATGCATTTTATCATTCTGAGTCCAGGCATACTAAACTCGAATTTCTACCATGTTCCCGGGGTCAGTTAGGATTATAAGCTGTAATAATCAAAACTGCCCGTTCTGGCCTAGGGGGAACAGGTAGCCTTGCAATAGTGAAAAACTAACTAGGCTGTAATTCACTATCAGGACATGCCACACACACCCGGGCATGTCCTACCTTTCGCATACAACGCACCCTGCCCACAGGGGTACCTTGGGCCTACCTTAGGGGTGACTAACATGTAGCAAAGGGAAGGTTTAGGGACTTGCAAGTGTGTGCACTTGCCAAGTCGACATGGCAGCCCCAGGCTGCGCACAGGCTCTGCGATGGCAGGCCTGAGTTACACTTTACGGGCTGTTTGCGTGGGTGGCACAATCCAGTGCTGCAGCCCACCAACAGCATTTGGTCTATAGGCCCTGGCACTCGCAGTGCACTTTACAAGGGACTGACACATAAACCAAATAGGTCAATCATGGAAACACCAATCCATAACACATTTTATACAGGAGCACTTGCACTTTCCCACTGGACAGCAGTGAGAAAAGTGCGCAGAATCATTACACCAGCAAAAACAGAGTCAAAACCGGGAGGTCAGAAAGCAAAAAGTCAGGGGAAACACGCCAAAAGATGCCAAGTCTAACAGCCATGGTTTATTTTTCAAATACTTTTCACTCTGGAAACTCTGAACAGAATTTAAAAAGAATATGGAAATGCACTGAATGAAAAAGAAAAAAGTAATTTCCTATATATTCACAATAGTGCTTTCTCAAATAGACACCTTGCACTATCTTGTAGACATGACAAAAAAAAGCATGAAGTAAGGTTCCTCTACTGGGGCAAGTGTGCCACTGGGGACAAGAAGTGTAAACCACAGCTGAAAAGCAAGTCATTGTGATCGAGGACCGTGAACCACAGCAGAACACGTTTTCTCAAAGAGGGATGTGCATAGGGCAATGGGTTGAGGAGGCGGTGATTGGAAAGTGGGCAGTATATGGGAGGCTTTTGTAGGAAAGGGATGGGAGGTAGCAAATTTCTAGTGTGATAGCTGCCCTAGTGTACTCTACAGAAAAATAAAAAATAGGCATACTAATATGAAGGATGAAAGCGCTTGACAGGAGTAAGCACTGTACTTGGGACTGGACTGTGGGGGAAGAAGAACACACACACTTGTGAACACATACTGCAGAAGGATTAGTTATATGTTAAAAATTAGGACTCATTCTACAGGAGGGTGATGAGCAAACACTAGTTAAGAATGCACACTACAGGATGAGAATGAAAATGTGAACATATGCAGAACATACACTCAAGAAGAAAAGTGTAAACCTGTAAAACTTGCAACACTGGAGGATGGGGTCACATGAATGTGCAGGATGGGCACATTAGGAAAATGAAGAGTGTGAAACTGGAGAGCACAACCAGTACAAGAACAAGCATTGGTAAATGCATTAGGTTTCGCCTATGTGATTAATAATAATTTCTTTGGGGTTGTATATTTCAGCTTGGTGAGCAGTTGTGCAATATAAGTTACTGAAACTATGTAAAGGTGTTATGACTTGTTTTTTGAGAAAGGCAATAAGTGCAGTAACTAGGTTTTTCACACAATTATGGATTTTACGCATTTGCCGCATAATTCATCATCAGATGCATAATCTGCAGATTTTAACAACAAAACAAAATGTTTCTAGCCCAAATGCTTCAAAAGTTACTGAAAACACAGTGACGTGTGGTGCCGCGCAGTGAAATGCCCATTGCAAAGGTTGACTGGTCACCTTTCTGTTGCTTATTGCTATATTTAGGTGTTGAACCGGTACTAATGAGCTGCGACCTACGTCCAGGCAGTGCTAACAAGTGTAACAAGCAACATGAGGGAGGAGGGTGTGAAACATAACAGAGAGTGGGGGCACTGGGTAACATAACGGAGAGCAGGAGGAGGGTGGGGGGCTCGGTAACATAATGTAGAACGGGAGGAGTGTAGAGGGGCTGGGTGACATAACGTAGAATGAGAGGAGTGCAGAGGGGCTGGGTGACATAACGTAGAATGGGAGGAGTGCAGAGGGGCTGGGCGACATAACGTAGAATGGGAGGAGTGCAGAGGGGCTGGGCGACATAACGTAGAATGGGAGGAGTGCAGAGGGGCTGGGTGACATAACGTAGAATGGGAGGAGTGCAGAGGGGCTGGGCGACATAATGTAGAATGGGAGGAGTGCGGGGAGCTGGGTGACATAACGTAGAACGGGAGGAGTATAGAGGGGCTGGGTGTCATAACGTAGAATGGGAGGAGTGCAGAGGGGCTGGGCGACATAACGTAGAATGGGAGGAGTGCAGAGGGGCTGGGCGACATAACGTAGAATGGGAGGAGTGCAGAGGGGCTGGGCGACATAACGTAGAATGGGAGGAGTGCGGGGAGCTGGGTGACATAACGTAGAATGGGAGGAGTGCAGAGGGGCTGGGCGACATAACGTAGAATGGGAGGAGTGCAGAGGGGCTGGGCGACATAACGTAGAATGGGAGGAGTGCAGAGGGGCTGGGCGACATAACGTAGAATGGGAGGAGTGCGGGGAGCTGGGTGACATAACGTAGAATGGGAGGAGTGCAGAGGGGCTGGGCGACATAACGTAGAATGGGAGGAGTGCAGAGGGGCTGGGCGACATAACGTAGAATGGGAGGAGTGCAGAGGGGCTGGGCGACATAACGTAGCATGGGAGGAGTGCAGAGGGGCTGGGCGACATAACGTAGAATGGGAGGAGTGCGGGGAGCTGGGTGACATAACGTAGAATGGGAGGAGTGCAGAGGGGCTGGGCGACATAACGTAGAATGGGAGGAGTGCAGAGGGGCTGGGCGACATAACGTAGAATGAGAGGAGTGCGGGAGCTGGGTGACATAACGTAGAATGGGAGGAGTGCGGGGAGCTGGGTGACATAACGCAGAGCGGGGCAGGGGTCTGGGTGACATAACAGAAAGTGCTGTGCAGGCGAAACCTAATCAAAAGCACAGCGTTTAATATCATGCTGGTTAATTTGGTCTGTGTTTAACATCATGCTGATGAATGCGGCTTATGTTTAACTTCATGATGGTGAAGGCTGTTTATATTTAGTATGATACCCTTTCAGATAAACTTAACTCTCCTGCATCTCCAGAGTATCTTTTAGCAAAATTAAGCCCTGTTTGTTATTCTGTACAGTAAACTGTTTTCTGCTAGCATTAGAGACACCATGTCTCCCTAGTGAAGAATGTGTGCTTGGGGTTTGAAACAAAAGGAAAAGAGTGTCAGCACAAAAGAGACAAATGCATTAGCTTGGTTTGTCTAGTGAAGGGTGGAGACAATTCCCAAGTGTAACCCTGTATTTACAAAAACAGTTTTGTATGGATCCTGTTCTGCCAACACTGCCAATCCAGTGCTTAATTTGTGCAAGCGAGGATTATACTGATGCCAACATTCTAAATACCACAGAAATAAATGATTTAAATAGGCATTACATAGCGTACAGGAAACATGTATTTTAAAGAGAAGCTTGTGTTGAGCAGACCTTCATTTCTCAAATATAATGGATCCTTCTTCTCAGATGTGTTAAGGAGCAAAAATGCAGCAGGTTGTTGAAAGCAGCAGCCTGTACAAAAAACGTTTACTGTGTTCAAGCCCAACACTTGTTTGCAGGAATGTCTATATGCTCGTCTGTGTGCAGCACCTTCACTCATTGACCTGACATGCGAATCAGGTTAAATAGTAACTAATATAAAAACGTGTGAAGTTTTTTAATATATACACAGCAGTGCTATCCATATATCAAGTTTACAGGTTGACACACTGGAAATGCTAAATATGCGCTATAGCTACATTATGCGCTATAATGCGCTTTCTGAAAGATAACTTTAAGGCCTTCTAATTTTGTACATATAGTAACATGCAGACGGGGCACAGAAAGGTAAAAACCTGTAAACTGGGCATCAAATGGAACTCTGTGCATGTATTAATCAGTCTGAAGTCGTTGGAGAACCAAAAGGTGCTAGGGGGGTGATGAACAGTCAGTGTTGTTATTGGAACAAAAAAGTAAATGGCAACACAAGCTCCCACCACATCCCCTCCCCCTCTAGGCTGTAAAACAGTCCAAATAACAGTGCAATGTTTGCAGCCAGCCAGTGTGTACTGCCTCGCATTCCTTTTGGCTTCTTTGCATTGTAGTCACTTGCACTGCAACTAAAACAAAAGAAAACGGCAACAAAGAGAGACCGGAAGAACGGGCCAGGTTTAAAAAAAAAAACTCAACACTACAACCTACCAACCTACAAGTGACACCCGTCACACATACAGAAGTGCAGTGCCAGAGAAAGGCAGCCACATGGTGAAAACAGCATTGTTGAACTCCTGTTTGCATGCATGCTTTCACTACACTCGCTTTCTAGGTCGAGCTTAGCGTTGCAGCGCATGCGCTGCTCGCTTTACGAGGCATGCAGTATTCAGTATAGCGTGGAAGCTTCTTGGAAGCTCCGCCCACTCTCCGCCCATCTTTTTCATTGGCTTAGGTCCTAAATGCTGCCTTCCGATTGGTTTTAGGCTTGAAAGTCCCTCCTCATGACAGCCATGTCTTCATTTGTATCCTTCCATGGCTACTGGCCCCTTTACTCCGAACACTATTTTCTTCCCTGTCTCCCCCCTCCCGCCCCCTCCCGCAGTCAGTGACTTCTCGGCCCCCCCTTCCTCCCCCCCACTCCCGTTCGTGCCTTTTCGCCCCCGCACTCTCGTTTCCAATGCAATAGGTCTCGCCTAAATGCGAGTCCTATTGCATTGCAAATGCTTGTTTACCATGGGACAAATCGCCTACACTGCTCTTTACCTATGAAGTGGAGTACTGTACCAACTGCTCTACCCATGGAGCTGTTCACGACTCGCTGCGCTGCCCCTTCGGCGCTTGCAGGAATTTCATCCCGCCGCAGCCGGGCGACCTGTGCCCTCTGAGAGACGTGCAAAGCCCATCGGCAACCGCGGACCGAAGGCTCAGGAGGCAACCGGAAGCTCTACAGGTAAATAATTACTTGGGCGGTGGTGCAGACTTTGAGCCAGGCTCAGTCCCTGTTCTACAATTGCTTCAGTGCCGAAGTCACCGTAAACATTTAATTATTTCATGAAATTAGCTAGTGAGGGGAACCCGGTTCGAGTCTCGGTGCTGGCTCAACATACTGCGACTCTCGGCAAATCACGTAATCTTGTGTGCCTATGCAAAATGGATGTGTAAAGCGCCCAGATAATTTCGGGTCAAGTTTGCGCCTTATATAAAAACTGCTGCAAAAGTCAGAGGCTTTCATGAATGAGCATGACGGGACAAAGGCATCTGGACTTCCAGCTCCTTCATTATCATCTGGGAGACTCTTTAAAACTGGTCATAGCGGCCCAAGCCATTGAAACTCCACAAGAATCGGTAAAAACAAGCAAAGACTTTCCAAAAGAAAAAAAATACAGAGTACGCTTTTATGTGAGGTCTGCCGGAGAGGCGGGGAAGCCGTTGGGTAATTTCCGTGTTGTCTCATTGTCCGCGTGCACCCTGGTTATTCTCGTGATCTTGTCCAGGCCCAGCTGCAGCACGGCTGGGCTGCACAGCGTCTTGCCTGTCCTAGTGAAGAGCGGACTGGCACTCGGTTAAGGAAAACCTACGGTACACAAATAACTGCTGAATAAACATATTAGCGTGTTAGCGCTCACAACAGAGGCATGAGGCGACAAGCAGGGCCGGACTGGCCGCAGCGGGCACCGGGCGTTTCCCCGATGGGCCGCCAGGGTGGGGGCCGGTTTTGGGCCCCTGGGGGGCCGTTTTTGTTACAGGTACGTTTTTGCAGCATAGCTGCAATATCGGCCCTGTAACAAAATCGGACGAAACCGGCCCTCGCAAACAGCTCGGCCGTACCCCCCAACCCCACCGGGGGGCCGGCCGAGCACTTTGCCAGGGCCGGTTTTGGTTCCCAGTCCGGCCCTGGCGACAAGGCTATCATGTGCACATCGCACGGTGTTTCATAAATGTGGAATGCAACGGAAGCACTGTATCCTTCTGTGCCTAAATACAGTTACGTGTTAATTAACGGTTAAGGTGGCAAATTACCGAGGACCATCGCCTTTGATTGAGCACTAGCACAGAATAACAACAGACACTTTATTTATACAGCGATGTGATGTGGAAAGAGGCAGGCTGTGGCGTAACGGCCAAAGCGGCCGACTCGGCTCAACACTGGAGGCGCACTCATACACTGCCCGTATTTATTAACATTTAGCTACTGCTTATTTCTGTTTTTTTTTTTTTAAACATTATTAATGTGGCAGCCTTACTATCACAATATCTTAATGAACTGAGCTGGGGCTGCTGACATTTCCGTAAACAGCCACAGAAGCAAGAAGGTGACTCAAGAGGATTGTGAAGTCAATGAAAGGCTAACGCTCTCCCTTAAATACAGAAAACACATCCTTCGTCTTCTGAACAATTTTGCACTTAACGAGAACGTATAAAACAATTCAGCTACCGGAATGTAGTGCAGACATTTAGTTAAACAAGAAGAATCAACATATTAAGTTAATGCTTTACAACAAAGTACACAACACATGAAGCCTGCAGGTTGGCTTTCAATTTATGTCTCTTCTGAAGCACTCTACTCCTCATAGTTGAAGTGAGATTTAGCAGCTATAATTGTGCAGAAGTCTGGCCCCAGCCAGATGCCACTGCTTGCTTTTGCACCTGTGGAGAGGATAGGAAGCGTTGTCTCCATAGAGTGAACAGAAGTTGAGCAATTGTCTGGAATTAAACTTCTGTCTAACATGCTGTCACTCTGGGCAAATCAGGGCCTAAAAATGAATGTGACTTTGTGTTATGTAATTTGGTACTCATGTAATGCGATACAATGCCATTTGGCCAAGTTTGCGCTATAAAAAAAAATGCAAACATACATTTAAAAATCCCACTACTACCGGTTATTGAGGCCCTTGTGTGGGTGTGTGCTTATAGGTGCTGGCCCGCATAGGCGTTTTCAAGGGCATCTACGTGTGCTTGGGACAAAGTTGGAGGTGTGCAGACATGAGCCGCTGGGTGCATCTTCCTGCTTGGGAAAAGGAAACTAGCATTAATGTGTGCTTTAAAGTCATTGTGGACACCTCATTTTAATAATGAGGGCTTCTCAGGGGTAATCTGGAAACTGACATCATGACAATATGTCTGAGCAGCACAATCGACAGACTGATGTCTTCGAGGAGGGCAATCATTAATTTAATTAGTACCCATGGTTATTTGGCACACTGCATCAGGGTACGTACATCAAACTGTGATAGTAGGGCCCTGCTTTTATATTATATAAGCACCCTGGCATATTTGATCATTAATAAGACATACAGCATCACCCTGCCATATTATGGCAGTAGTTCAGTTGGTATTTCAATTTTGACACCAGCATGTTGATGAATGGGCTATTAACTGGGATAGTGACTGTTAGAAATGGGATCTCTGGTTGGCTAAGGCTTGCGCCAAAGCCAGGCAGAGACCACCACTCTAGTCAGGGCGAGGGAGTTACACGCCAAAGATAACCCCTGCTCACCCCCTTGGTAGCTTGGCACGAGCAGTCAGGCTTATCCCGGAGGCAATGTGTAAAGCGTTTGCGCACGCGCACAGCAACAACATACCAGGCACACTACAAAAGGAACTCCACACAAGGTTATATCAAAAATATCCTTTGTATTCTCATAACACATTAGAATAGTACTCGCACAATATACATGGTGCCACCTGGCACTAGGTCATATTTACAAGGGAATTATTTACACATGACAGGGCCACTTGGACCACTGTCAGAACCATCACAAAGTGAACTTAGTAAAAGTAAAACGGATCATAACCGTACAACCAGTACACACTGGTAATCACCGTACTTAGCATCAGCCTGTAACATAAACTACATTATGCACAGTATCACATCAGGCGCGAATTACATTCTGCGCCAACCTCATAAGCCTAAACGCATTAGACCATAACCTCACCAGCATAAACATATTACGCATTAGTCCTCACCAGCATACACGCAGTATGCAATAATCTCATTAGCATAAAGCCACATCTAGAGGCATAACAGGGTGCGTAAAGCATAGTAAATGCATCACATTTCCTAGCACCACATATTAGGACACAAATCACATTTAGAGCCTGGCGCCCTATAAACCCACCAGTCCCCCTGGCCAACTGGCCATCTCCAAAGGGGCTCAAATGCCCCGTGTCCAGAATGTCAGGGCTGCTGCCTAGCAGCTGAATCCACAGTGCGCCACTGCGCAAAACTAAACGTGGCAGCTGCCCACTAATTGCTGGGCAGCTGGGAAACTCACTGTCACTCACTGTGCCTCTGGTCCCTCTCAGGGACTCTCTCTCAATTGTGCCCAGTTCATGGCACTTTGCATAAAGGAGGGGGGCCCGGCACCTCTGTGCCCTCTGGACCCTCCTAGTGGCATTAAATCACATGCCCCCATCGTTGGGGCGGCCCGCTCTCTTGCGGGACCACCCAGGCACCGACAATGTGCCTCGATATGCCCCCGGGCCTCTGTGGCCCTCAGGGGCTCTAAAAACCAAGATGCCCCCTTCGTGGAGCGCACTGGCGCTTTAACAAAACATGCCAGCCTCGTTGGAGCGGCCCGCTGCCAGCCGGGGCCGCTCGGAATGCAGAGATAGCGCCGTGCCTCGAAGCGGGCACCAACAAGGCCCGTGTAAGCCCCACGGGGCTCTTCAATCAAAGCAGGCTCCCGTTCGACCCCACTCACCGGAGTCTTAACGCGGCTTCCTGCCTCCTCCGGTCACCGGCGATCTCTGCTCTGCGCTGGGACCGGCACCATTCCTCCTGAGGAGCCCGCGAGGCTCCCCCTGCACGCTCCTTTACCCGGTCCCTCCCTGGGGATACGGGACTTGGCAGGGGAGCCCGCGAGGCTCCAGACGTCTTCCTTCTCTCACGGATGGGGGCCTCGTGTGCCTCCGGCCTCACTGCCCTTCCGCTTCCATCCATACGGCCCCGCCCACAACCAGGCGGGCCGCAGATCGCGGCGGAGGTCTTTCCTCCCTTTTCTCGGCGGCAATGAGGGGTAGGCTCCCTCTTCATAAAAGGGGTAGGCACCCGCTCGTGCACACAAATGCGGGGTGGGCACCCGCTATTTAAATAAAACCATAAGCGGGGTGGGCTCCCGCTCGATACACAAAGAATGCGTGGTGGGCTCCCGCCTCCGGCAGCATCACGGGGGAATCCCTCACGCCGGGATTCCCTCTCCAAGGGCTGCAGCGCCGCGCTGCGAAGCCCACGCTCTCCTCCAGCTTGAGTCCATTAAAGAATTAGAGCACAGCGCTCACCAGGCGCTAGAAGCAGGCAAAGTCCTGTAGGTCCTTAGGGATAAAGGGGCTATGCAGGGCCCAGGGAGGCAAGCCCTCCTAGCAGCCCCCCCTGGGCCCCAGCAGCAGCACGCCCCAGCAGGATCAGCACACCAGAACTGAACAACAAACATGGGGTCACAGCCCCTTCTTTTATACACCCTTTTCCTTTGTCTAAAGGTGCAGTGGTTTAGGGGAGCTTTGGAGCACTTTGTTTTGCTCAGCTCCTCTCTCCTTTTCATAGTGTAGGCTAGGGACATCAGACGCACCACAAGAGGTGGAGCCAGCATTGTAGAGGGAAGGCACAGTCCTATTCAGGTCCCAGGTGCAACTCCTCCCACCCATCTACATGGAGATCTCTCCATTCAGCCCTGCGCTGACTCACCCTGCCCCTCCTGGAGCCACACACACCTCCCAGCCCCTGTCACTCACAAGCCAGACATGCAATTCACATCAGGCAGGCAGACACAGAGCACACAGAAATGCCAACTTCTAGAAGTGGCATTTCTACACTAGTCATAATAAATCTGCGCACACCATTGCGCAGCATTTATTCTCACGAGTTCGCACATACTAAACTCGACCCTGCACTCCCCTCATACCAGGAATTACCATGGACACACATATCCCCCATGCATTCCTATGGGAGGGCAGGCTAATCTCACCACACGCACTCAGAGCGTGCACGCACTTTACACTGGGCCACAGTGCTAAAGTGCGCAGAGGCCAAAAATCACTACCACTATGTCAGAGCTTAAGGCAAAAAGTTCAGGGGTGAACCTGCCAAAAAGGCCCAAGTCCAACACAACCCCCTTCCAGCCAAAACGCAGGGCAGACCAATCACCACTGTGATGGGCTTCCCTGCTTGGGGCGATAGAACACGGACGCGGGCCCGCACTGCAGGGACACCCTCCGGTTCTACGCCACTCTGAACCCATGTGGTTCCCTCTGAAAAATAAACTCAGGACCAACTAGGCTACCCCACTGGTACTCTCTAGTTGTCCACGGCCAGGACCAGGCCCTAGGCCACCCAGATACCACTGGTCCTTGCCAATCCAGAGTGGGGGGGGCAGTAACCCCTGGCATCCAATAGCCATTCTCCACTCTCCCTTCTCAGTGTAGTTCCAAACTACCACTGATCCTCCAACCTAGGGTCCACACCCTCAGGCTGACCAGAGGTCACGGGTGAAACGTCTCCTCACCCCACCTCCCTTCTGGCGTTCCGCACTCTCCCAGGAGAAGTAACCCCAGAACACAACTCTCCCACCAGTTCAGGTCCTCTCTCCATCACTGGTCTATCACCTGGGACATAAATTCACCGGCTGCACCGGGGTCAGAGGCGAGGGCTCCCTCCCCCTGCACCCCCTTCCAGAGTCCGATACCCTCCCAACTGGAGTGGTACCCCCCAGAAGGCAAACCGGCCAGGGGACTGATTACAGCCGCCCTGCCGTCCAGGACAGGCAAACACCTGAACCTGGCTCCCCAACCCAGGGACGCTACCCTTTGGTCAGATGCCCAGCGAACCAGGACTTCACGGGGAGCACGCATGCCCCCGCTTGAGGGTGACACATAGCTAATGTGTCGTGTGACAGTCTACCTGGCGCCGATCTCACGACCTCCTGTCCATCTGACAGTGCGTGAAGATCCCCCAGGACAGAGGTGGCGTCACCATGGCCAATCATTGGCGACTCAGCCCTTCTGGCTGGCCCCTGACCCACTGGTTCTTCCACTGGGGACTCTTTCCCCCTCTCACCCCTCCATCTGGACTTCTGCGCCCTCCACTTAGGAGTGGCACTGATAGAGCGAAATGTTCTTGTGAATTGTAGGGGTGCATCATAATCATTGATAGGCCGCATCCACATGTATTCAGACATATATTCGTATATTCAGTTTCATATTCATGTATGTTTAGTAAAGAATGAATAGTTCGCTGAGACAAAGTGAACCCAGTAGCATAATGGTGTTAGGATATTGATGTAATGTAATGCTTATTAAATTGTGTGAACATAATGCATAGAGAAATTAGTTCGTGGATGCAATGTAATTGCAGTAGTTTAAACGTGCACCATATTAAAGTTGCACATGTAATTCATTGTTTGCATATGAAGTGTAATGAAAATGCTTATAGGGAAACATAAGATGTGTGTTTAAAAGTTATATGTAAAGGCCTGACTACATATATGCTTAGGGAAGGCCTGGTTAATTCTTATGTTAGCTTATTTTTGTAGGCAGTAAAAAGATTCTCTTGGTAAGGCTCTCTGGACACAAACGGTAGATTTAATTTGCACAGTAGAAGGTTTCTGTTGAAAGTATCTTTTGTTGCAGGTGCAAGGACACATGTCTCGTTAGTAAGACTAACTCTTTGTTTTCGAAAGCTAGAGAGAGGGGAGGCATGGTACGGGGAGTGAAAAGGAATGTAGGGATGATACTTTCGGCGGAGAAGGTGCCTGGGACTCAAGGTCAACGCAACCGTCCAGGATGAAGTCACCGTTTCAGTGGAAAAGCACAAGAAAGAAGACCTGGCCAAGGAGGCGGGACAAAGGCGTGTACAATTGTATTGGGGTTTTTGTATTAGGGATAGTGCCCTGAGGGAGGAGGCCAGAGAAGAGGTAGGGGAGACCTGAGAGAAGGACAGAGCTGAGCTTAGGTACTATGTGATTGCACTTCTTAGGAAGTCTTCACAGCTGACACCTTTTATTCTTTCTTGCCTGGGAAAATCGTTATGCAGGGATGTCACTTAGCGTTAGTGTAGGGACAGCAATTGATTTTAAGCTTGTTTAGGCCAATGAAGAGCAACTTAGAAATAGGAGCAATCATAGTCTGGTTGGTCCTCCTAGAACTTTCTATTCTTCTTATCCTGAGTCGGATGAGATTCTTGCGTAGATTATTATTTGTATTAGTGCCCATCTATTTCTTTAACCTCGTGTTGAGGTGCTTGCACGTTCAGTTATTTTTGGCGATAATACATTCTCAAACTTGAATTCGGAGTCAGTGGTCCTTTCAGACAAAATGAATGCTGTTATATAACCAGATGAGATTCTCTCCTTTACACTATTCAACAGGTAAAAAGATCTTGGCGACCAGAAGGTTCTTATAGATAATTAGATAAGAATCGGCGTTATCAGTTGGTAGCAGAGTAGGATGGTTACCTTTGATGGTAAGGGGAGATCTAGAGCAAGATAGGAGACTAAGTTGCCCCATAGAGCCCGAGTGAAGCTGATCCAGAGGACCGCGGGAGAAGGATGTCGGAGGTCGTGGAAAACTGACGGAGAGTGACTGTGCGGCGGAAGTAGCAGTTCGTAGTAGAGTGAGTATGAAAAGAGTGATGTTTGGTAGATTGCGGTGTTTTATTGTTGTGTGATGTCTAGCGGAGTTGGAACGAGAGTTGTGTGATTGAGAAACGGACCGTGAGCGCGCGCGGGACCGGGAGATTTATTGTGGTGTAGAATACACCCAGAGTTGAGAACGTTGACCAGAGTTGTGGGGGTCACGAGACGTCATTGACAGACCCACTGAAGATAGGGAACACATGAGTGAGTGTGTGAATAACCAACGCAGGTCGTAGGTTATTGTGTGCAGAACATCGAATGATTGAATCCTATCGAGTGTGCTAAAGGCGATTGTCCGGTCGTTTCGCGGAGAGACGATTGCCAGATTGAGGTCAACAAGCTCAAGAGGCTGATCGGTCATTGGTAAGACTGACGGTCAGAGAGGTAATTGTTCGGTAGGACGGACATTATTTCAGAGCATGACTGGGACAGATGCGAGCGAGAACACGTGAATTAGAAAGGAGGGGAACTGCTGCGAGCGGAGGAAAAGTGACGTCAGAACAGTGCCGCGCTGCGATAGGCCGGTTGGTGTGAACCGCGCTGGGATTGGAGGATTGGAATCAGGAAGTAAAAGCGGACATTTTGAGTGCAAATACAAAGTTGATTCATCATGAAATGTTTTAAAGCTTTAAGGGAACTTTGTAGAGGTGATAGACATGTGGTTGTTCGGGAGGGAGAGGAAGCTCCTCCCGAGGATACACCAGCACATTATATGGCAAAGAATGTAGGATTGCATACCATAATTTGGCTTGAGAATTGGCATAAAATGACAGAAGCAGAAGGAGAATTGTCGTTCCCTCGATATGGTACTTTCAGGTTAGAGGTGCTGTACCAGCTCAAGAGTGTAATGGCTTCATTACGACCACTACCCAGACCAACACAGTTTGAGGCACTACATGCGTGGATAAGGGCAGCGTATGATAGGAAGAAGGACAGATGTCAAGAAAGGGTGAAGAAATCGGTCAGGGCATTTCAAGATGCAAGGTGGGATGCCTTGGAGAAAAGGTGGAGAGCAGACACGATCGAAGGAGATAAGTTATACCCACTGCTGATACAAAATGGAAAGATTACAAGAATCGATGAGGACGACAGTGATCTAGATGACAGTTTGTTGGATAGGATGTTGGCAGAGAGGCCACCACCATTTAACCCAGATTCAGAAGAGGGAAAGACGACCCCAGCAGTAGCAATAGTTGATGAGAGCCAGAACCAGACTAGCATGAGAGTAGTGGGAAGAATTTCCACAGGAACGGAGGGGGCTACGGCGTCTATGATAACACAGCCTCCTGCGGGGAACACAAGATTACCGGACTCCTTGACAGTACCGGTTACCATTGGCCCTATAGTACCGGTATATGACCCAGACCGAGTGAGAGAAGGGAGCTCCGTGCCGATGAGAAGGGAAGAAGGAAACAGTGAGAGTGGGAATGGGTTTGGAGTAAGGGTGGTTCATTTCCCAAGACCAATAGACACAAGTACGCCGTTACCGGCTACTGCGGACTCTTCATGTGGGCGGGAAGAAGAGAGACCAGAAATACCGAGGTCTTTACGGGAATCTAAGTCAGCTTTGAGGGAGTGGACACCAACAGTAACGAACCAAGAGGATAGGATGCAAAGAGATAGGGCACAAAATGTCTCGGAAGACAGACCAGGTTCCAGGAATATGGAAGGGAATAGGTCACAAGGACAGAATAGTGACTGTGATGAGCGGGACGGCTCAGGTTGTCGAGATGTACTGAGGAGTGCAGTACAGGCAAGGTTGCTAGACGTAGTGAGGCTGAAAGCAGAGGTAGACGAAATGATCAGTGGGGGTCTGCCTTTGGAAAGGATAGAAATTTATGGATCAGATGAGCTGCTGTTTGTAGCAAAAGATGTGACTCGAAAAGCTAGAATGGCACATGATAGATTGAAGGAATTGGCCAAAAGATATGAGGTGGACCTGAACAAAACTAAAGCGTTGCAGGGACCACATAGATTGCATTACAGTGATCAGGAGTTGGAGGAGAAAAGAATCACAGGATTAAAGACGCACACCAGAGACCTGATCATAGGAATGAGAATATGGATTTTGTTGGACAAATGGGAAGAAAGGTGGTCCAAAAAGAAACCAGTAAAGAGAGCAGAAGGGGAAACGCCGCCGCCAGGAGGGGGGCGACGGGTGTTGGAAATTTTCCTTTACGGGAAGTACAGAATGGAGGGTACGTGCATGTGCCGTGGAATAGAGGTGATTTGGCTGCATTTACAAATGATTTTCCTCGGCTGAGGGAAAAACCGGTGGAGTGGTACAAGCAGGTTGAGCGGTTTGTGAAGATTTCAAAAGTATTGTGGATTGATTTGAACACCTTGTTTGACATAGTGGTACCAGGAGATTTGTGGACAGCATGTAAAGTCGCTATTGAGTGGCCGACTTCAGAACCGAAAAGAGAGGCGGTTACAAATGGTCCATCACCTGATGTCATGAAAAAGTATGAGCAGGTGATTACATGGTTGAAGTCGAAGATTTCACCTCAGGATATAGATTGGGTTAAGATAGATCGGACTGTACAGGAACCCAAGGAAACGGTGCATGAGTATTACGAAAGACTTCTGCAAGTTTTTAAACAGTATAGTGGGTTAGATGTTTTGGACCCTAAGGATATGGGACAGTTTGTCTCAAAGTTTGTAACGGGTCTGAGAGGGGAAATCAGCCTCATGATACAGCACCATTTGATCTGCTGGCAGAACAAGCCACTAGATGAAATTTTGCGGTATGCGAGATACTGTAGTGATGAGGTGGAATCAAAACATCGAAAGCTAAAAGACAAATTAATGCTTGTCCAGATGCAGACAGCACAGAGTCAGCCTAGTGGAGGGACCTTGGGGAGAAAGCAAGGAAATTTCCAGGGAAACCAGAATGGGCAGGTACAGGGAAAGGGAAAACCAGTAGACCCCAAGACAGGAGTGGACGTGGCCACACTAAAGAAGACCACTGCGTGTCATCTTTGTCGCCAGGTCGGACATTGGAAACGCGAGTGTCCTTTGAACCCAGCTAATCAGGTACAGGAAGAGGAAGAGGGGGCTCAGGCACCCGCGCAAGAGGTAGTTAACACAATAACGAGACCTAGGACGATGAAAGGGGGGTTTACAATTCTCACGCTCAGATTCCCCAAGCTCCAAGGTTTTCACAAGGAACACGAACGTACCAACAGATGCCCCTGTTCGAACGCTATGATGAGGATAGCTTAGACCCTTTATCCTGACGGTGCCTGAGGGGGAGGAAGACTGCACACTTGGAGCGGTCTTAGAGGTAGACCAGAGAGGACCTTTTGTAGAGGCAGAGATTGAGGGCAATCCTGCAACACTTTTGGTTGATACTGGAGCTACCCGGTCTACTGTAAGATCTGCAGTAGTCCCTAACCTACCCCTCTCGGGACAATCAATCCAGGTTGTTGGAGTAGCGAACAAGAAAATAAGCAGCCCATTGACAGAACCGATCTTAGTAAAGATAGGTACTTTCCAAACTAGACATCAGTTTGTAGTGTGTGATACGAGTCCAGTTTGTCTTTTGGGAAGAGATCTGTTGTGCAAGTTGAACTGCACGATTTATTGTACACCACGGGGAGTGGAGGTCCAGACGATAGATGACGATGCGGACTTTAAAATTACCAATCAGCTTCTGTGTATAGATCTGTACCCAATGGTGACTGTGGAAGAACTTCCACATGATCTGAGAGACGCAGTGTCGCCTGTGGTGTGGGATTTCGCAGGCGATGAAATAGGTTTAATCAGAGGGGTTGAACCAGTGCGGATTGAGGTGAAACAGAATGTTGATTTCCCAAGAACACCTCAATACAACCTGTCGACAGAAACGATTGCAGGAATAAAACCTGTGATCGAGACTTTCATTGAGAAGGGTATTTTGAAGGAGATCAGAGGTAGTCCCTGTAATTCACCCATAATGGGACTACAGAAACCGAGCGGGAAATACAGGATCGTGCAAGACCTGCGAAAGGTCAACATGATAGTTGTCCCTTGTTGTCCAGTGGTACCGAATCCTTCAGTAATACTGTTCCAGATCCCATGTGAAGCCGAGTGGTTTACGGTTATCGATTTGTGTCAAGCTTTCTTTTCGATACCGCTCCACGAGGAAAGCCAATTACTTTTTGCGTTCAGGCTAGAAAATCGCGTGTTAACATGGTGTCGTATCCCTCAAGGGTATACGGAAAGTCCATCGATCTTTAACCAGATCCTGAAGAAGAACCTTGAGAGTCTTGTGTTGCCGCAGAACTCGGTTCTCGTGCAGTACATAGATGACTTGCTCATTGCCTCAGAAACAGAAGATGCTTGCAGAATTGACACAGTAGCCTTGTTGAACCACTTAGCAGAGAATGGACATAAGGTGTCCCCGAACAAGCTGCAGTACTGTTTGAATGAGGTACAGTACTTGGGACACAGATTAGAAAAAGGCAAGAGGAAGGTGTCACCAGATCGAATTGAGGCAATAATGAGCATGGCAGTACCCACTACACAGAGGGAAGTTAGGATGTTTCTGGGAATGGTTGGCTATTGTCGACAGTGGATTCCTAGTTTCTCCTTGAGAGCAAAGCCTCTGCAGAGGCTTACACACAAGGATGTGAGTGATCCGGTACCATGGGACGAGGAGTGCTTGGTGTCATTCCTGAAGCTGAGAGATGATTTGTGCAGGGCTCCCGCACTGGGAATGCCTGATTACAACAAGGCCTTTTCATTGTTTTGTTACGAGAGAGGAGGATGTGCATTAGCAGTGTTAGCTCAGAACCATGGAGGTGTCCGTAGACCAGTTGCCTATTTTTCAGCTACTTTAGATCCAGTAGCTTCTGCGTTGCCCGGATGTCTAAGATCCGTTGCTGCAACAGGTGTCAGCATTGAAAGATGTGAAAGCATTGTAATGGGACATCCATTGACTGTACATGTGCCACATTCGGTTGAGTTATTAATGACCAGGACCAAGACCCAGCACCTAACGAACAATAGGTTAACGAGGTACGAGCAAGTCATACTTGCCGCAGAGAATGTGACTCTGAAAAGGTGCTCCATCTTGAACCCTGCGACATTGATGCCTATACCGAACACAGATGATGAAGATTGTGAGGACCATGATTGTCTCGATGTGACCGAACTTTGCACCAAACCGAGACCTGACATTGTCGATGAGCCATTGGCTGACCCAGATGAAATTTTCTTTGTCGATGGTTCATGCTTAAGAGACAGTGTGGGGCAATTAAGAGCAGCGTTTGCTGTATGTACCATTTCAGGAGTGGTCGACGCTGCTTGCCTAGAAGGAGTACGCTCCGCGCAGGTAGCTGAGATCATTGCCTTGACCCGTGCCTGTTTGGCCGCTGATCGAATTCGAATCACGATTTACACAGACAGCCAATACGGCTTTGGCGTGGTGCATGACTTCGGGCAGTTATGGTCTCAGAGGGGATTTTTGACATCATCTGGCTCACCCATTCGTAATGGAGAATATGTAAGACAATTGTTAGAAGCATTACAGCATCCGAAAGAAATTGCTGTTGTAAAGTGTTCAGCCCATGGGAAGGGGGAGGACTTTGTATCCTTGGGTAATAACTACGCAGATGAGGTAGCCCGCTTCTGCGCAGAACAAGGATGCATATTCACAGGAAGAGAGATAGAAGAGAGCCAAGAGGGAACCGATCTCAGCATAATGTTGACCATGGCAGACACTTGGGAAGAGCTTAAGCGATTGCAGGATGAAGTTTCTAACCAGGAGAGAGAGGGATGGATCAAAGCTGGGTGTGAGAAAGGAGACGTGGATGTTTGGGTATCAAATGATGGGAGAGCTGTGTTGCCGGAGGAATTGCTGAGTCCGATGGCAAGACTGATACATGGACAGGCACACCTTGGTAGAGACGCAATGATGAGAGTGTTCAGACAGACGTGGTATAACCCACGGTTCCGAGCAATGGCTGAGACGGTATGTCAGAGGTGTGTTACTTGTCAACAGATGAATGCCGGAAAGAAAACTGTAGTTACATTGAGTCATATTGGAAGGTCAGGAGGGCCCTTCAATAGATTACAGTTGGATTTCGTGGAGATGCCTAGGTGCAATGGCTTGAGGTACATTCTAGTGATAGTATGTGTATTCTCACGGTGGGTGGAGGCTTACCCCACACGCAGGTGTGACACTCTGACAGTGGCTAAATTATTGTTGAGGGAGCTTATCCCTAGATTCGGGATCCCGACCTCTTTGGAATCAGATAGAGGAGGGCACTTCCATAGCGAAATCATGAAGTTACTTTGTGCAGCATTGAACATTGACCAGAGACTCCATTGTAGTTACAGACCGGAGGCTTCTGGGATGGTGGAACAAGTTAATGGAACTTTGAAAGCCCGGATGGCAAAAATGTGTTCTTCGACATCCCTGCAATGGCCCGACGCCTTGCCTTTGGTGCTGATGAGCATGCGAAGTGTCCCAGACAGAAAGACTGGGTTGTCCCCACACGAAATCCTAATGGGAAGGGCAATGAGACTGCCAGCAGTACCAGCTACAGCCTTGATAAGCATCACTGATGATTTGATTCTCGATTACTGTAAAGGACTCTCTGATGTGGTCCGTTCTGTATCCCAGCAGGTGCAAGCAGCTGTGGTTCCAGCCTCGAGTGATCTGTGCCACGACTTGTGTCCCGGTGACTGGGTGCTAGTCCGGAAGCACGTGAGGAAGAGTTGTTTGGATGCCCGTTGGCGTGGTCCGTATCAGGTGATTCTGATCACGAACACAGCAGTAAAGTGTGGAGGATTGCCGAACTGGGTGCATGCTTCCCATACCCGCAGAGTTCCAGCACCCTTGGAAGAAACAGCTCCTCTCGTAAATGAAAATCCAGCTGATGTGGCAAGGCCACATGGGAGGACAAGTCAAGCTGTAAGGGTCGCTGACACAGCTGGTGGTGCACTAGAGCAAACAGAAGGGGGTTTCCACAGTTCGAACCCTGACTCAGACACCGAAGAAGGAGATGGTGCAGTGGGCGGAGAAGAGTCAAATTCAAAAGAAAGAGGAAGTAGTGCACTGGGTATAGAAGGGGAAGGCAGACAAACGAACAGACGTGCAGAAAGTTGGCCTGAGAGACAGAGGCGACTGAACTTGAGGTTAGCACCTGAAAGAGACCTTGCTCCAGTGTCTGAAGTATCTGAAACGGAAGCAAGTGACGAAGACCAAGCACAAGACAGTCGGCGAAGGTCAAAGAGAACAAGAGTGCCTTGTCGCAGATACTCTACCCCTGAGTGGACTTACACTGTGTTTGATGCAGGGGGTGGTGAGTACGGGAAGACTGAGGTCAGTGGAAGTGGTCTGTCGGAGCCCGAATGTGGTGGTGAAGGTGGTGCTGCGGATGCCAGGGCTCGAGATAGAGGGAACACTGACACTCACGGTTCCGAATCCCCCGCTTCTGAGTGAAGTCCGAAACTTGCTTTTGCATCGACTCGAATTCCCGCCTTTTGGAGTTGAGCCGTTTTCACATGAAGTGCTGATTTTGCGTCTTGAACTTTTGTATCACGTTCTGGTCTTGCTCAATGAGGATCTCATTGTGGATCAGTTATGAACTGTAAATAAAAGTCTAAAAGAAGAAGATAACCTAGGTCCGAGTGGAAGAAGAATAAACTTAGGGACTTTCCACAAGAAGAGGAACGAAAACTAGGGAAGTCTTTTTCTGGACTGTGTAAATAAGTTGTGATCGGAAAGGGAAAGCCCGGAAATTTCATGGTTGCTCGAGCTGGTTAAGCAAGTCATAAATAAAGGACAGAGACTTTTCTGAGTTCTTTGCGATAACCAAGACTTTTTGAGAACTTTCGAAACCATGGAGCCGGGAAATCCCAATCGTAGAGCAAAGTGGATTATAGGCATTCTTATAAGTAGTGTGATAATTTCTATAATCATAGTAGTTGTAGTCTCATATACTGGTTCGCATGAGCCAGAAGTAGAGGCAGTGACAGGGACACCGACACCTATCACACCTAGTCAGAAGGGGGTAGACAGGGCAGCTGATAGAGCTATGATATTAGAAGAAAGTCGTAGATTACATGTAGATTTGTCTAAGGGTGATTTTAAGCTTAATGCGTATGCTAAGTTGTTGTATGAGTATGTTGACGTGATGGATGCGAAAGATTGTTATGTGTGTATGCAGTTGCCTACTTCGGTGGATGAGGGTATTAGGTATCATCATCTTCCACTGACTTATGGTATTTCTTGTAGTCTTTTGCTTAGTTTGTTTTATGAGAGAGAGCAGTTCGAGTATTTCTTTTCCAATTTCGACGCAGTGCTTCCTGAAGTCCCAGCTTACAAGCATTTGAATAAGTATGATTATTATAAGACCGAGGACAGACTGAGGAAGTACTTCATACCGAGTTTGGAATTGGATACAGCATTCGCACACAGACACAATCTGACATGCTTGATGTCGGATGTAGAGAGAAAGTTTGTAGATCAGGTTGAAGATAGGTATAGAAAGCTGACTGAATCCCGAGATTTAGGGCATCACAGGACAGATTGGACGGAGGAAGAACGGTTGCATAAGACCAGGGGAAGCTATGGTCCTATAGCGTTAGATAAGGAGCAGAGGGGTAAGTTGTGTATAAGGCGTTATCAGACTTACTACGAAAAGGTTCCAGTGGGACAGAGTACTTGTGATCACGTTTTCACCATGGCAGATGTGGCAAAAGATTTTCTCCAAGGTCCTGTACAAGTGATACCTACGGTGTATTACGTATGTGGGAAGAATGCTTATGTGAGGTTGCCTGCAAATTGGTATGGAACTTGTTATTTGTCAATAATATTTCCAAAGATTTACCATACAGAAGACTTAAATCTTCTGGAGGGTGGAGAGCATTCAAGAACGAAAAGAGCTGCAAGTGCAGGAATCGTTGTGGGGGATATCTTTGGAGCCATGATACCTAGTCTAGGAGTAGTCTTGAATGATGTGAAGATCCGGAGGTTAGCGACTGTGGTGGATGAATTTTCGATGAACACAGCAAAGTCGTTGGTGTTGGTGGAAGGAGAGATGTTGTCGATAAGGGGTATGGTTTTGCAGAATCGCCTTGCTTTGGATGTCCTATTGGCAAAAGAGGGCGGAGTCTGTAAAATGCTGAAGGTTCAAGAGTGCTGCACTTATATACCAGACCGTAGCAAGGATCTGGAGAAATATATAAGTAACATCACTATGATCCACACAAAGATAGCGGATTTGACCGAAGAAGGGGCCTGGGAAAAGGTCGGAAAGGGTTTTGGTCAAGTGGGAGGTTGGTTTGCGAACCTAGGAAAGGGATTCCTTGGGTACTTCCTGAGACCACTCCTTATTTTGGTGGTTTGTGTGGCTGGCTTGTGGATTATGATCAAGGCCTACAAGTGGTATCGAGCAGGCAGAGTCAAGAGAGCTTTGAGGGAAAATGACATGAGATTGGCAAGATTGCAGGACAATCAGTATCAAAGGCTCAAGAGCATGGAGAAATTCAGATCAGGGAAGATGGGAACAAGTTCTGTTTAGGTCGGTTCCTTCTCCGAGGGAGTAGAATGAGATGTGATGACAGGAGTCATCAAAGGGGGAACTGATAGAGCGAAATGTTCTTGTGAATTGTAGGGGTGCATCATAATCATTGATAGGCCGCATCCACATGTATTCAGACATATATTCGTATATTCAGTTTCATATTCATGTATGTTTAGTAAAGAATGAATAGTTCGCTGAGACAAAGTGAACCCAGTAGCATAATGGTGTTAGGATATTGATGTAATGTAATGCTTATTAAATTGTGTGAACATAATGCATAGAGAAATTAGTTCGTGGATGCAATGTAATTGCAGTAGTTTAAACGTGCACCATATTAAAGTTGCACATGTAATTCATTGTTTGCATATGAAGTGTAATGAAAATGCTTATAGGGAAACATAAGATGTGTGTTTAAAAGTTATATGTAAAGGCCTGACTACATATATGCTTAGGGAAGGCCTGGTTAATTCTTATGTTAGCTTATTTTTGTAGGCAGTAAAAAGATTCTCTTGGTAAGGCTCTCTGGACACAAACGGTAGATTTAATTTGCACAGTAGAAGGTTTCTGTTGAAAGTATCTTTTGTTGCAGGTGCAAGGACACATGTCTCGTTAGTAAGACTAACTCTTTGTTTTCGAAAGCTAGAGAGAGGGGAGGCATGGTACGGGGAGTGAAAAGGAATGTAGGGATGATACTTTCGGCGGAGAAGGTGCCTGGGACTCAAGGTCAACGCAACCGTCCAGGATGAAGTCACCGTTTCAGTGGAAAAGCACAAGAAAGAAGACCTGGCCAAGGAGGCGGGACAAAGGCGTGTACAATTGTATTGGGGTTTTTGTATTAGGGATAGTGCCCTGAGGGAGGAGGCCAGAGAAGAGGTAGGGGAGACCTGAGAGAAGGACAGAGCTGAGCTTAGGTACTATGTGATTGCACTTCTTAGGAAGTCTTCACAGCTGACACCTTTTATTCTTTCTTGCCTGGGAAAATCGTTATGCAGGGATGTCACTTAGCGTTAGTGTAGGGACAGCAATTGATTTTAAGCTTGTTTAGGCCAATGAAGAGCAACTTAGAAATAGGAGCAATCATAGTCTGGTTGGTCCTCCTAGAACTTTCTATTCTTCTTATCCTGAGTCGGATGAGATTCTTGCGTAGATTATTATTTGTATTAGTGCCCATCTATTTCTTTAACCTCGTGTTGAGGTGCTTGCACGTTCAGTTATTTTTGGCGATAATAAATTCTCAAACTTGAATTCGGAGTCAGTGGTCCTTTCAGACAAAATGAATGCTGTTATATAACCAGATGAGATTCTCTCCTTTACACTATTCAACAGGTAAAAAGATCTTGGCGACCAGAAGGTTCTTATAGATAATTAGATAAGAATCGGCGTTATCAGCACCGCCAGACACCAGAACCACTGGAGCTCTGCTAACAGAGGCTCCACGTTCTCTAGACACTGGGAGATCCCCCCTCAAAATGACCTACCAGTACAGTCTAGGCCCCAACCTGGTGTTCCCTGAAAGAACCATCCAGGCCCTGAGACTGGGTTTCGGGCACCTTGGGACACGCAGCCCCACACTCACTCCTTCTCCACAGAGACAGGACGTGAGCCCCTACACCCCTCCTACCACACCGGGACCTAGCTGGGCTACTCTGAACCTCTTCCACCACGCAGGTCCGGAAGATACCTGAGCCACTCCTTTTAAGATCACTCCCAAATGCCTCTTCAGATCCTCTAACACGCAGCCAGAGGTCTGCCTCCCGTGCAGGTTCCCTGGAAACAGAGAGCTCACACCCAATCGTCCAGTGCACACACCCCTCATCCACATACGCCCCCTCAGACTGGTGAGACAGCATCTACTGCCCCTGAATCTCAACCTATCCCCCTCTTACTGGGAACCAGGTACCATACTCTGGGAACTGGGAATGGGACTTCCTGCACTGGACTTCATATTGCTGCCACCACTGGATCCCACCCTTACTGGGGATTCCAGAAAACTCACACTGCACTTAGGGGATAATCTACCCTCCCGAGCTAGTGACTCCATACCAGTTAAGTCCTACTGTAGGCCAACCCAAGAACCAGCGCAATGGCTCAAGGGCAGTCTCTCCTCCAGATTCTCTGGTTTCTGTCCTTGGCAGGACACCCAACTCATAGTGCACAAGAGAACACATTTCCCAAAAAAGAACACTTTTAAGGATAAAACAAAATCAGAAACAATAATCCCCAACATGTGACTATCTAAAATGCAGAGTTTTGTAATGCAGCCAGTTGTCGCTGTGGTACTGTGCAAACGCAAGTCCTAATCCCCACCGCTGACAACCAATGTTAGAAATGGGATCTCTGGTTGGCTAAGGCTTGCGCCAAAGCCAGGCAGAGACCACCACTCTAGTCAGGGCGAGGGACCCCTGCTCACCCCCTTTGGTAGCTTGGCACGAGCAGTCAGGCTTATCCCGGAGGCAATGTGTAAAGCGTTTGCGCACGCGCACAGCAACAACATACCAGGCACACTACAAAAGGAACTCCACACAAGGTTATATCAAAAATAGCCTTTGTATTCTCATAACACATTAGAATAGTACTCGCACAATATGACCTAGTGCCAGGTGGCACCATGTATATTGTGCGAGTACTATTCTAATGTGTTATGAGAATAACAAGCATTGCAAATGCTTGTTAAAAGTGAAAGCACTGCGCGTCTGCGCGGACAACACAGGAAGATGAGGAAGTGGATGCCTGCTTGTGCCACGGCATAACTAGGCAGTGCATGCTTCGTTCATGCTTTGAGTACATTGGCTTTTTAAAAGTTAAAACACTGCATGTCTGCTGATTACGGACAACACGTGAAGATGAGGAAGTGGATGCCTGCATTCCTTTTGGTTTCTTTGCGTTGTAGTCACTTGCACTGCAACTAAAACAAAAGAAAAGGGCAACAAAGGGACACAGGAGGAATGGGCCAGGTTACAAAAAATAAACAAAACCTCAACACTCACCCTGCAAGTGACGCTCGTCACACATACAGACTTGCAGTGCCAGAGAAAGGCAGCCACATGGAGAAAGCAGCATTGCTGAACTCCTGTCTGCATGCATGCTTTCACTACACTCGCTTTTTAAAAGTGAAAGCACTGCGCGTCTGCTGCTTACGGCACCACGGGGCAAACTAAAACAAAAGAAATGGGCAACAAAGCCCACGGCACTCTGGAAGCGCTGTAATTTTAAAGTAAGGGTGTAGCTCTTGTTTTTAATTCTCAATGTTCCGATACTGCTTGAGACGCTTAAAAGAAGTCCCACCAAAGAGGATTAACACAGTACTTTGCCGATGGGAAACTGATGAGAGAAACACACATGAAGAACAGGAAATAAAAGCCTACAACCAATAGAAACAAGGAAAAGTAAAGTGACAACCACAAGGACCAATAAGAAGTGAAGGCGGGATGTGAAGTAAGTCCATTTTAGATATATTTATTGCAATAGATTTCACAACCACAGCGAAAGCACTGTGCAGGTGAAACCTAAAAAGGGGACATGCAGGAATGAAGAACACACAAAAAGTATGAAGTACACCATCTGAGAATGCACTCTTGAAGTTATATTCCTGGCGAGGAGCATGTGCAACAGGAGATGGAGCTCATGAGTGTACGTTATGCACATCATGTGTGCACTTGCAAGGGATGAGGCTTGTGCACCAGTGCACAAGTGCACTAGGCAGCGTGTACCATAGAAGGGACTTGGTATGCTTATAACTGAGCAACTCATGACAGTAAAAGTACAACTTGGAAACACATTATGCTGTAGATCATGCAGAAATAAGCATGAGGAATTTGCAATACCAAGCACTTGTAGAGAAATGCCGTTAGACACATTACCTATTTCAAAAGACTGTACAAAGCATGCATCTTATAAGACCCCTCAGAGCACATCACAGCAACTTCATGAACAAGCGGCGACGGCAATAGTGTTTTCTTGCTTGAACGCCATCATCACCTGGTTACTGTGTCACTTCATTTGAGACACTTTTCCTTAAGGAGACAAAAGCCCCTGCTAATCCACCTTTCACTCATCTAGAATTCTGATTACACATTAAAAAGGTTGGGAAGGGGTTCCATGGACGCCCAGACATTCCCATGCAGGGGGGTGGAGTCACTCACTGCGCCTTCCTGCAGGGGAATCTCTGCCCCTCTTTTCAAGTGCAGGCTAGCGGCCACCTCTCCAGTGGAAGGAGACTCAGCAGCTGCAACCAGGGGCGTAACACAGGCCCCCGCAGCCCCCGCGTTGCGTGGGGGCCCACGCTCCAGTGGCCCCCTCAGCGTGGAGCCAGTAAGCACTACACAGACATCTGTGACCGTCTGGAAATTTTTGATTGGAAATTCATTACTACGTAGGTTACATAACTTATGTTAAGATACGCTGACACTCGCTCTAGTAAACTTCATAAATTAAACAGGGGTGGGGCGGGCTCAAGGGGCCCCCTCAGCGGAAATGGTGATGGTGCGCAGCGTGCAGATGTCCCCGCCTCCGCGTCTGCGCAGTCTTTCTCTTCACCCTTAGGGTGGGGCTGATGACCACCAATTGCATTGCGGCTCGCGCAATTAAAAGTGTGCGTGCTGTGACTGGTGAGGCGAGGAGGCATCCCAGAGGTCAGAGACGACTGAGAGGTACTGTGCGATCTCCGGCCATAATTGAATTATTTCTAGCCCCTGGCTAGTGGCTATCCTTGCCCTGTCTTCTCTTCTGCCGCCCGCAGGTGAGTCTGTCTGTCGGGGTGGGATGGAATGGGATTCATGCATGCATCATCATGGGCAGTGGGCGCCCCGGGCGGGCGGCCGGGCCGGCATTAAAAGCAAAAAGTAATATGTTCCCGGCCCGGTTCTGCACAGTGGAGTTAGGAGACCGTGAAGATACATATCTCCAGTTTGTGAGTGAGAGCGGAGCGAGGTGGCTGCGGCTTCCGCAGTGTCGCAGGCCGTGGCCAGCTGCAATAAATCAAAATTTGTAATCATGATGATTGTCACTGTGACCGTGACAATCATCATGATTTAAATGTTTGATTTATTGCAGCCAGTGTGCGCGCAGTGCAACTGCATGCATCATGGGGCGGGCAGGCGGCCGACTGCTGGGCCGCAATTTAGGAGTATAATACAGGCCCCGGGCCTGGTTCTGCCAGGCGCTGCGCAGTGGAGACCGTGACGAGGATTGCCAGCGGCAGCCCCAGTTTCAGTTTGTGAGTGAGAGCGAGGTGGATGGTGGTTGTGGTCTGCCCCGTTAATAGTGCATTTCTGTTACTTCATCTCACCAGTGGTTGGTGACAAGTGATCTTTGAAAGTGGTGAGGCTGAAGCCGAACACTTGCCTGAGTTCCAGCAGCGAAAGGAAGGAAGGGAGACAGGTTTATTTAAGGAGAGTTTGGGAGTTCTTCACACCACCCCCCCACAGAAAATTGTGAGAAAAGCAGGTCAAACGGTGCTTTTAAGACACATTATTCAAATGAATGTGCTAATGTGAGCCCCACGCTTTGAAAGGGCGCTCTCGAAACATTCCCAGTACTTCCACGGTGTGCCAAAGAGGCCTGACATGTCCACGCACCTGCCCCCTTTGTAAGTTTAGCCTAGAGCCGGCTTTATTTCTCTACCAGCCTCATATTTCCCAAAACATTCATAAATTCATTCATGCATGTGCAGCCTCTGCAGTCAGCTGTCTTCATCCAGTGATTTGTACAAGGGCCCTTCACCTTTTGCCTTCACTCCCACAGCATACAGCATGGCTAGGGGTCAGCCCAAGCAAGCTGCTGTGTCACTTCACTGTGACGGACAGAAACCCCTTTTGCGCACGTGTGCACATCCGCCTAAAAAGGTAGTTCACCGGGGTTGGTGGACCTAAAAAGCCAGGACTGGCTTAATGTGCCGCACAAGACAATCCGTCACTTGGCAACGAGATAAAAGATTAACAAATTAGGTTTCGGATTGTGATGCTCGTCCTTTATTATCGGTAGAATTCAAAGGGTACTCCATGAAGGGCTGAGATGGCAGACAGTGATTTCACGTGCAGATGTCACCATCCTAGTGGTAATGATGAAGCATTCACACTCCTCTAAAACAATGGAGCCTACTAAAAACGTCACAGCCCACCATAATATGAGCCTCTGTGGGGTGTGGGCTGTGCCTCATAAGACCGACTGACACTCCCATCACTCGTATGGTCACACTGGGTAGCAGCATTAGCTGCACCTGAACGCATCGGTGATGATGATATGAAAGCGTCACTGCTGGCACCCCAGCTTCCATGCAGAGCCGGGCTTCGGGGCGCTTTCACGAGCCCCTCGAGTGGTGCTCGAGCTCCAGTACCCCACACTGAAGCTGCTTCCTGTACATTACGCCTTCGCCAAAGTAAACTCTTGTTTTCACTGGGATTAACTATTTATTGTTCTAAGTTTTATATTTGTGTTTTTTAAACTATGAAATTCCTCATTTACAGTTCATTCAATATCCCCGTATACCTCTTTCCATATCCTGCACATATTTCTTTTCCCCAAAATCCCTATACTGTCAACAACCACACTGACGCCCGTTGGCACTTTTCTTTTGTACTCTCTGTGACTGGTTTGTCATCCATTTTTCGTTCCTCACTCTCTCTCTGTCCTACACACACTTATCCTCTAAATCCACTTGCTCCATAGAGGTGAGCGTGCCACTGAAAGCTCGAGCCAGGCTCGAGGCTGAAGCGTGGCTCTGGCTCAGCTCGAGGTCCTGTTGAAATCTTGAGCCCATATCGAGCCGAGCTTACGTGTGGCTTCTGTGTGCTGCCCTCCTGTATCCTGGGTGTGGCGTTAGGACCAGAACTGTCGTCTTTGGACCTGAGGAAGCAGGTTCGAGTCTCGGCGTCGGCTTAACATCCTGTGACTCTGGGCAAATCACTTCATCCATTCCTCCCAGTAAACAATGGGCGGTGTCCTTGTGTAATGTAAGGGGGTTCTATGTAAAGCGCTCAAACGCCTTCGAAAGGTGCACAAAGAGATAAAGAGAAAGCCTTGACATAAGGAATATTGCTTTTTAATAATCTGGGTCACGCAAAGGGTTTGTCATGTCTTGCCTCTTAGTTCTCTTATGCTTCATGTTTAAAAATTATCACTTTTATTAAAGTACTATAATGTGAGGCATTAATTTGAAAGCTTCCACGTGCTAAAGAAATAAACTTTTGAATTTGAAGAGACTTTATCGTTTATTACATGATGTTTGGTTTATGATTTACATAGTAAACATGTTCAGGGCTCTGCTTGTCCACCGGCTCTAAGATCCAAGGCAGACTCTTGGCTCTCCATTCTTATTTGTTGGCTCGCCTACCTCTACTGCTCCATCCCTCTCTGCCTTCTAGCGGTATTTCATCCACTTTATGTACCCTCCCGTTTTCGCACCACCATTCTATTGGCTCCCAGACTCCGGAATAAGCTCCACATTACAGTTCTTAAAGATGACCAATTCACTGCTTGTTGCCAATTTCGATTGTGATTTCTAATATTAATTCCCCATGAGCTTATCATGTGCTTTAAAGGCTTCTATCGGTTTACTCTATGTGTACAGAGCCTTGGAGAAAGGCGTTCAAATAAATTCAATATATAAATACAAATATACAAAATGCCTGCCGGGCACAGCTGAAGGCCCTAACCATGTTCTCTAGACACTGGTGCATGGTGTGAGTGAGATGCCCTGCTCTGTACCAGATGGTTGTATCAATATAGTCTGCTGTGGCTAAGACAGACTCCGCTCTTTAATCATCTAGTAAAAGTGACAAGCAGTAAAACAGTAGTAAGGCAGAAGGCTGGTCTAGATAGGACTTTCTCAGGCTAAGTTACACTGATGTAGGCCACTCTGTGGGTTTCCTTACTTTTATTTATTTCAATTACATGTTTCAATTATACAGCCCCTCGCCCTAATAAAAACTTTAGTTTGTGCCGTGACTCATTTCTTCCTTACTGAAGTGAGCAACTCAAGATGAATAAACTCATACTGAATATTGTCGGACTGAAAAGGAAAGACCGTATTTAGAGTTCGCAATCAATGTTACTATAGCTTAAATACTCCTATCACACGTGCAAGCACAGTAACTCCACTGAGCCATAAGCCAGATGGAATAAGTTGATCCCACCCTGAGCCAACCCAATGCCCAAGTAACGTTAGTACTGTAATGAGCCTCAAGCTAATATTACCTTTAAGCCACAGCGAGACTAGACCTAGTAACTTCATTCTTCCCTGAGCATGGGTGCAGCAATCTCAGGCTCTGAGAAGAGGCCACACATTGCAGAATAAAAATGGAAGCCCATAAACAATGCCCCGAATGGGTCCAAGTCTGTAAAATATATTTATATATATATATATATATATATATATATATATACATATATATATATATATATATATATATATATAAAAACACTGAATTTGACTATCTCCTTCTTAAAAAGATGATACTGCAGACAATGTGTGTTTGGAAGGTAGTTTTCATGTTCATGTCCTTCATAAAATACTGTAGCTGTTTTGGTTAAGTCAGCAACACAAGACAGTTAATGACACTGGATCATATTGACTACTGGTACCAATATTAAAGAATGTATATTGTCGGTTGAGTTTTTATGGAATTGCAGGTTTGGGTTTGTCTTTCAAAGTTTCAAGGTATTGTCCATTAATGTCAATTCTAATTCAGACCCTTCATAGTTGTTCTTCAGCCATAGGCAGTTCCTGAGACAATAGGATCACTCCTTGGCATTGTTCTGATTGCTGCCTCAGTTAAATAATCTGCTTTTGACTTTATTGTTACAAATGGCGTAGCTTATATGTTAAGAGGGTTTCCCACTTTTTCATTAGAACTTTGAGAAAGACAATATAGAGGCATTTAATTAAAATGTTGGAGGTTTCAAAGCAAAATATGGCAGATTTTTGGGTGGTGGGGCAAAGTGGTAAGTGGTGGGCTGGGCTGCCGGGAGGGGGGGCGGTCCGCTGGGGGGGGCCCCCTCCATGTGCTTTGCAGGGGGGCCCCCTCAAGTTTCGTTACGCCACTGGCTGCAACCAGATGGTCCGCCTTTCACTAATGCGCTGCCCCCAGTGTAGATGCCAGTTCTATGGCATACTGGTCGGTTCTTTAATTAACATAAGTATAAATGGCAAAGGAATATGCACAAGTGCCATTTTACTGGAACGTGTTAATGAAACCTTATTATGAATCACATCCACACATAAGTAAAGTCAATAGATGGTGGTTTTACAACTGGATTGTAGGAAGGAAGTGTGATATATCTTAGACTCAAGTTCTTTCTCTGAGAAAACCACATTAAAGTGCATCTGCCCGCACAAAGGCAAAGTTAGTTCACTGAAGGACAAGGACAAAGGGCAAACCGCAAACAGAAACAGAGCTAAAAATATAAGGGTTTGTTTGTGTTCTTGGAAATAGGTCCCAGTGCTTAAATGTAAAAGCTTGAATACAGTCTTCTAGTAATAAACAGTGTCCCTGAATACAAGGTTGTGCCTCTATGAGCATAAGGCATGATGAACCATTCAACCCTACACCAAATCAACGCGGGAATATGAACAGCACTACATATACACAACATTTAAAACAAAAGTTAACACTAACAACCGGTCAAAGATGGAAAAAAGTGGGAAGTCGGACTTTGGGGCCTTGTCAGGGGTATGAAGCACAAGGCAAATGTTCTAATACAGATTACTCTACAATACATACATACCTACACGGCCGGCAAGGGTCTGCACCCTAGCAACAATAATTCATATTTGTAAAGCGCGAACATATCACCCCATAAGGGTTTCAAGGCGCTGGCGGCCAATGGGGAGATTAAGTGAGCTATTGCCCAGAGTCACATGATGCTGAGCTGGGCTGCCGCCGGCGATTGAACCATGAGGCCCGCGCTCCGGAGTCACCTGCTCTGGCCGCTGCGCCACACCACTCCTATACCATACTCAGCACAACACCATACTTTTTATTTATTTCTTTTGCTTCTACAGAGATAACAACAACAAACAGCATATGGCTTGCTGAAATTACATTTCCTGTTTGCCCCCCAACATCTGGCATAGTGACCATTACAATTTCACTGTGTGATAGATCCACGTGGATTGGTGCTCAGTCACTTCCCCCATCTGTCGAAGACTGATCCCTCAATCTCAAATAGTTCAAAAGCGGTTCCCAAATGTCCTTGGGCCTTGACGTCATTGGTAGCTCCTCTGCATAGAGTTCCAGGTTCTCCTTACAATACACTAGGTCCTTTATCCATTGTTCGGGCAGTGGTACTGCCCTGCTCTCCCAATTCATCGCCACCCTCCTCTTTGCAAGAAGCAATGCAATTTTTATAAACTTGCCAATTGTACCTTTAAGATGGAGCATTAAACATAGTAGACATGCTTGTGTGCTACATTGCAACGCAGTGTCAGTCATAGTTCGCAGCCGAAGTACCACCTCCACGCAGAACTCGCGCACTCGCCGACATTTCCATGCCAAGTGCATGAAGTCTGCCCCCTGCACCCTGCACCTCTTACATGCGTCAGACTCCCTAATACCATATTTATGCAACCTAACTGGTGTATGGTAAACTTGATGCAGATATTTGAAATGAATAATGCGAAGGTTGCCATTCGGCGTCAGGGCACCTGTAGGCTGGCAGCTGTACTCCCATTCTTTCTGTGTGAGCTGGGGCTGAATCTTCTCATTCCAACGGGCTAGGCTTCTATCAGTGGCTGGAAGACTTTTGTCCCTAACCGCTCCGTATAACTTTGTGATTAATTTGTGACGTGTGGGACTTACTAGTAGTGTCTGCAGTGATTGTAGTGTCTGCGGGTCGTCTGGAAAGTTGTGGTAGAGTGCCTGTGCAGCCACCCGGAGTCTGTGGTATGTGAACATGAACAGTGGCATCTTATTTTGTATGTATTGCAACTCCTCTATCGTGAGAAATTTACCATTCGGGAACAAATCTTGCATGTTGTCTATACCAGCTTGCTGAAGAGAGCGCATAGCCCCCGCTTCCTGCGTGACTGATAGTGCTGCATGATGCACTAAGGGGAGCATGGGGGCGTACCGTGGGAGTTTCGCTGCTGAGCGCCCTATAGCCTGCCAGGCTGCGATTGTGCAGTCAATGTTGTTGATTTCAGTGTTGGGTATTCCCCGTTTGGAGTGTGACAGGATGCTGCGTAGAGGAATTGGGTGCGCATCTCCATCTTCCACCGCTACATGTGGAGTAAATGCATGAGGACTGTACCAGTAGTGCACAGAGATAATATGAATACAAATCTGGTATGTTGAAACCTCCCTTTTTGTAGTCCAAAATAAGTGTATCCCAACCCACCCGGGGTTGCCTGCCTCCCCACACCAGTTTCACCAGTTGAGAGAGTATACTCTTAAAAAACTGACTGGGCAGTTTGATGGGTATGTTGCTAAATAGGTACAGAAATCGTGGAAGAACTATCATCTTAATAAGTGCTATTCTGTCCGCATGCGGCAGCCCAATCCACCTAGACACCTGGTGTTCTAGCTTGCTATATGCTGTGCCATAATTTTCCATCACCACTATTTCTGGGTCGCGATGAATCCATATACCCAAGTACTTCACAGGGCCAGCAGACCACTCAACTGGGCACTCCAGAGCATGCGGGGTAGTGCTCTCAGTCAAAGAAACTATGAGCGATTTGTTCCAATTTATGCTGAGTCCCGAGAAGCGCCAGAATCTAATGTATTCCCGTAGAATTGGTGCAAGGTACCTCTGTGGCTCCCTGACAAACAACACCATATCATCGGCATACAGCGAAATACTGACAGGCCGCAGCGCAAAGCGCAATGCCGATTCTCTGTGACACTACCTGATGATGCAGGCCAAAGGCTCCCGCAACACTGAAAATAAGAGCGGCGAGAGAGGGCACCCTTGGCTTGTCCCTCTGCAGATCCGTATAGGATCTGATGTCAGTCCATCTATCCTGACACGCATCCTTGGATCGGCATATAGCAACCGCACCCATCTACAATAGAACTCAGGGAGCCCCATTTTTTTGTAATATCCGGAACATGTTGTTCCACTCAATGGAGTTGAACGCCTTGGCCGCATCTAGCATGACTGCCACCGCTTGAAGGTCGGGGTTTCAGACGTGATACAAGGCAAATATCGTGCGCAAGTTGTGCGACGTAGATCTTTCCGGTATAAAACCAGATTGATCCGGTAGGACCATATTCGGCAGCAAGGGCTGGAGTCTAGTGGCTAGTATCTTTGCCAAAATCTTTGCATCTATGTGACAGTGGGCGGTATGATTCGCATCTGGATGGTGACATCTTTCTTTAGGAGAGTAATTATCAGGGCTTCTCTGAGCGTGGGTGGTAACCTGCCTGTTTCATAGGCCTCCTCATACATGTCCAACAAGTGAGGTACTAACTCGTCTGCAAATTCTTTGTAAAATTCGCTTGTGAGTCCGTCTTGCCCTGGCGTTTTCTTATTCGGGAGGGCCCAAATTGTTTCACGAATTTCAGCCGCCTCGATCGGTTGGGATAAGTACTCCCATTGTCCATTTGACAGCCAGGCAAGTGCAATATCAGCTAGGTATTCATCCAACTAGCTCGGGTCGGCACTGCCCCTTGAAGTGTACAGGTCTGCGTAAAACTTCTGGAATTGCGCTACGATTGCAAGCGAGTGAAGTGAACATTCCCAGAGTCGTCAGTGATCTGTGCTATAGTGTGATGGTCATTCCGTGTCTTTATTCTAACTGCTAGGTTGTGTCCTGGCCTACCACCTTCCCCGTACGCTCGCGCAACATGTCTCTTTGACATGCATCTCACCTCCCCCGCCGCCAACTCATTGTATTCGAACACTAAGGGCCCGATTCCGATGTCGTTCGGAAGGCCTCCGAATTGGATTTAGCTTTACCGGATCCGATTCGTAGCCCTTGCTTGCGACCGAATCGTACACAAGTCCGAACGACCAAGTACGATGCAAAGATCGCGTAAGCGCCGACCGAATCGTTTCTGGACCCGAACCGCTCCGTACGTCTCGTTTGTAGACGAATTGTGCCGCGCAATGGAGCCGATTTCCGACCGAGCGAGTACGATGCACGATTTGGACAGCCGCTTCGCCTTGGTCTCAGCGAGCCGAAACGGCTGTCGGAAGCGTAATTCGGGGGGCCGTACCAGGCCCCCCTTCACCCGTGGCCCTCCGAATCTATCACGGGGGTGCCCATGGGTCCCCCCGATCCAAGCATGCACAGTGTGGCGGGCACCATTGGGTGCCCGCCACAGGGTGTACGCTTTTCCCCACCCACCCTTTTTCTGCTATGGGAGCCTGTGTACGCGTCTGTACACAGGCTCCCATAGAGTTCAATGGGAGACTGAGCAAACCGAGTCCGTAGGCATACAGCAGCATCATACTCGCTCGTTCGGACTCCCGGAGCACGTCTCGCTCGGAAAGCCCTCCGGATCCGAGTCGTACGGAGGGCTTTCCTAGCGAGAACGAAATCGGGCCCAAAGTCTTTAATTTTGGCCAGTGTGTCCGAGCTCGGAGAAACCTCCTGTTCCCGTTCGAGCTGTTTTAGAGCAGTCTCCACCCTCAAGAGTTGTCCCCGAATATCCTTTAGTATGCCCGCATTAGTGCTGATGCATGTCCCTCTAATAGTGGCTTTGAAAACCGCCCAGAGTGTGGCAGCTTCGCTGACCGACCCCTTATTAATACTGAAGTATTGTTGAATAGCTTCCCTGATTGTGGCTTTGTAAGTCGGGTCCAGCAACGCCTCTGCCCTGAATCTCCATGTAAACTGGTGGGGCACGCTGACCGGAATATGCAGAGTGAGCTTGACCGGGTTGCGATCTGACAAGGTTCTAGGCAGCTTACCTATGTCAGACACCCATGCATTCACACCCCCACTGAGTAGCCAATAATCTAATCTCGACCAGCTTCTGTGAGCAGTGGATGTGTGTGTACCTTCCAGCCTGTCAGCATTCCGGATCCTCCACGCATCTAAGAGACCCAGCTCTTCCATCCCACCCCTGATAATGTGGGCTGCTTTAGGGGAGTGCCCCCCCTGTTGACTTGATTTATCCTTGGAGGGATCCAGATGTGTGTTGAGTTCACCTCCACATATTATTTCTGATTTTGGCCACTCACGGAGCACACTCAATAAGCCCACGAAAAAACCTGGCTCATCCGTATACGTTCACTAAAGTCAGAAGCGTCCCACATAGCTTGCCATGGACTATGACGTACCTTCCATTGTCATCTACAATAGATTTAATCAAAGTGAACGGGGTGCCTTTCTTTATGAGTATAAGTACTCCCCTTGCCTACGATCAATACGAAAAAGTCAAACGGAACCCAGCCCAATTTGTGCCCACCCTAGCTTCGGTGTGCCTTGTCAAGTACATTTCCTGAAGGAAAACTACCTTAATAGGATGTCTATCTTAAATGGGCAAGTCCTTGTCTGATTTTTTGGGGGGAGTTCAAACCGCGTACATTCCATGTCACACATGATAACGACCCGCTATCCGCATCTTCCACTCCAGCCATCTAGTATACCAGATACAGAATCTGCAAGCAGAGGCAAACTACTATAAAAAAAGGATCCCCAAGATATCGGCAAGCTATACAAAATAGTCCCACAATTCCCCCCACCCCTCCCTCCCACAGCAGCATCCCAAACATGCTGAAGACAAAGTACCCAAAGACCCAGAACCCCAACCAGAGAACAATACTTATCAGTTCAAAAAAAGGGGATCTCCCACTGGAGGTCCCTCAGGAGCCCGAACAGCCTCTTTACCGGAGGTGGCCAGGCGTGGCAGACACCAAACACCCCCTCGATCTGCACGTATGAGCCAGCAGTGTGAATAACTAATTCGCACATGAACCTTGTTTTCCGCTATCCCCGGGCTGTCAAGCCCACGAACAAATGGTCAGTCAGTGTCCTCTGCCTCTTGCGAGCGATGAGCGTGTTTCGTCTTTGCAACTTTTTTCACAAAATCCTGCACCGCTTTGGGAGAATTGTATATTTTGTACTGTCCGGTTCACTGACAGATTATCGATGCTAAAAACATTGAAAAAAAATATATAGAATGCAAAAATATCGACTCCCTATACTTAAACCGGTAAGTACAAAAATATTGAATCAAAAATATCGAAGTTAAAAATATACATGTAACAAATATCGATTTAAAAATATAAATAAAATAAAATAATATATATTAAATATTAATATTATCTTTAACAAAATAAATTTAATTTAATATAAATTTTAACTAAATATAAAAAATAAACTTAATTTATAAAATTATAAACACCCAAACATAATAATTTATACATATACATATATTTACTTTAAAATAATTTATTAACTATTATCTTTATTTAATTTTTCAACTTTTAAATTATTTAAAAATGAAATATATACATATATCAATAATTCAAAATTTAAAAAAAACATTCTATAATTAATTCAAACATTAAACTATTAAAACACAATTAAAACGTACATTTCGCAATATAATAAATACAACAGTAGGGAAAATGTTGGATAGCGAAATAATTACATTTACTATTCCCACTCCAGTGAGTGCAACAGTAGGGAAAGTGTTGGATAGCAGAGGGGTAAAAATTACTATTCCCACTCCAAAGAGTGCAACAGTAGGGAAAGTGTTGGATAGCGGAGGGGTAAGATTTACTATTCCCACTCCAGTGAGTGCAAAAGTAGGGTAAATGTTGAATAGCGCAAGAATTAAATTTACTATTCCAACTCCAGTGAGTGCAACAGTAGGGAAAGTGCTGGACAGCGGAGGGGTAAAATTACTATTCCCACTCCAGTGAGTGTAACAGTAGGGAAAGTGCTGGATAGCGGAGGGGTAAAAATTACTATTCCCAATCCAGTGAGTGCAACAGTAGGGAAAGTTCTGGATAGCGGAGGGGTAAAAATTATTATTCCCACTCCAGTGAGTGCAACAGTAGGGAAAGTTTTGGATAGCGGAGGGGTAAAAATTACTATTCCTACTCCAGTGAGTGCAACAGTAAGGAAAATGTTGGATAGCGGAGGGGTAAAAATTACTATTCCCACTCCAGTGAGTGCAACAGTAAGGAAAGTGTTGGATAGCAGAGGGGCAAAAATTACTATTCCCACTCCAAAGAGTGCAACAGTAGGGAAAGTGTTAGATAGCGGAGGGGTAAAAATTACTATCCCCACTCCAGGGATTGCAACAGTAGGGAAAGTGCTGGATAGCGAAGGGGTAGAAATTACTATTCCCACTCCAGTGAGTGCAACAGTAGGGAAAGTGCTGGATAGCGAAGGGGTAAAATGACTTTTCCCACTCCAGTGAGTGCAACAGTAGGGAAAGTGCTGGATAGCGGAGGGGTAAAAATGACTATTCCCACTCCAGTGAGTGCAACAGTAGTGAAAGTTTTGGATAGCGGAGGGGTAAAAATTACTATTTCCACTCCAGTGAGTGCAACAGTAGGGAAAATGCTGGATAGCCGAGGGGTAAAAATTACTATTCCCTCTCCAATGAGTGCAACAGTAGGGAAAGTGCTGGATAGCGGAGGGGTAAAAATTATTTTTCCCACTCCATTGAGTGCAACAGTAGGGAAAGTGCTGGATAGCGGAGAGGTAACAATTATTATTCCCACTCCAATGAGTGCAACAGTAGGGAAAGTGCTGGATAGCGGAGGGGTAAAAATTACTTTTCCCACTCCAATTAGTGCAACAGTAGGGCAAATGCTGGATAGCAGGGGGGTAAAAATTACTATTCCCACTCCAGTGAGTGCAACAGTAGGAATAGTGTTGGATAGCAGAGAAACAAAAATTACTAATAACATTTAAACAATAGTTTAAAAATACACGATTAAATATATTAAACATATAAAAAGAACACATATTATAATGTTAATTACATATAACAAAAAAGTACAAATTTCTAAAATAAATTAATAAATGCATTTATAAATAATATTTATATAAAAGGAGCAAATATTAACAAACAAATTATTTAAAACATAAAAGTATTTATTTTATTTCCTACCCTATAACACCACACCAATAAAAAAAAGACTTCAACATTTTTATTTACATTTATTTCCATAATTAGCATAATTAATAATGAATTAAAAACATATTATTAATAAAAAATATAAACATTCATTGAGTACACATTCTTTAACACTATAATATCCACAACACCCCCTAAAATTAATTACACAATTGCCATAATTAATTACTAATGAATTAATTTAAATTAATTAACAATTAATAATTCATCAATAAAAATAAATTACTTCCCACCCATCCCACCATTTACACCTATAAACACCACAACACACACCTTAAATTTATTACACAATTACCATCATTCATTACTAATTAATTAATTTAAATTAACTAATTATTAAATAGTTAATAATAAATTAATTTACACATTTAACACTACAACATCACAATTAAACAAATATTAATAAATAAAAATTATTCAATACATTTTATATAATTAAATTACTTCCCACCCTATTCCCCTATAAACCCACAACCCGCTTCGGAACTAAAAACGCAAAATTCAAATAAAAAAATATTACTAACTACTAAAATTTTAACACATATAATAAAAATACAAACAATTCTTATACAAAAAAACAAACATCACACACATATAAAATATATACAAAAATACATAACATTAATAAAAATTCGATATTTTTAACAACTATATTTTTGTAAACGATATTAAACACTTCGATATTTTTTAAATCGATATTACATACCTAAAATCGATATTCTTGGCCACGAGAATTTGTCTGTCGATATTCCTGACCCACGATATTTTGCCACGATATTTGTGCAATTCGATATTTTTTACTCAATATTCTGTCTCTGCACAGTAATGTCCATCATACTAAATCTGCAGCCTGGCTGGGTACAACATGGCGAAGGTGATGTTCACCTTCTGCAGTTGTTTCTTTACCGCCTGCAATGTAGCTGTAAAATCTGGATAGAATGCGACTTGGAAGCCCTGGTAAGTTAGATCCGCCTTGTCCCGGGCCTGGCGGAGGATCGCGTCCCCGTCCCGGTAGTTGAGCAGTTTAGCTATTACAGGGCGCGGGGGTGTGCCTAGGGGCAGTCTCACCGCCAGTGATCTGTCGGCGCGTTCAACCACCAGTACTGATGAAAAACTTTCCCGGCCAAACAAATCAGTAAGCATCTGCTCCACATACAGCTCCATTTTGCCGGTGTTCGTGGTCTCCGGTATGCCAACGATGCGCACGTTGCTGTGCCGTGAGCACGCCTCCAAGTCTTTATTTTTGGCTTGAATAATACTGATGAGCTTTTCCATTTCAGTGCATTTGCTGGTCGTAGCTTGCACATCATCCTCCACAGTAGACAGTCTCGGCTCCGCCTCCGCAATTCTGGAGGCATGTTTATCCAGTTTGGCCACCATGGAGTCCATGCCCTGGTTTAGGGTATCCATCTTGCTGTCGATAGAGAGAAGGCTTTACTGCATGGCCTGTAGCGACGCCTCGAGCTGCGTGGAACTCTGGGCTACAGGATCTTGCTCCGAGTCGCACTGTGTTGATTTCAGTGTTTTCTTCACCTTGAATGTGAGCCGAGGCTGACCCTTTCTCAGGCTTGCCCATTGTGTCAGCCAGTCCGCCCTCCCGATCCGAAGTAGTGTTGTACGTAGGCCGATCAGGGGCCGGTGTCCGCTCTTGCACCGGTCCGGGTCCAGCACTCCCCCACAGCCGACACAGACGATGCAGGGAACAGAGATGGGGGCCTCTTGATCAGAACACTTTACTTGCTCTCTGCCTCAGACACAGCCCGCAGCTCATAGCATGGGCCCAGCTCCCGCTGACAGCGAGCTTTGGTCGTGGATAGTGTGCTACTCCAGCCTAGCACATTCCAGAAGTATTTTCCTTATGGGTCGGCGCCACCAGCAAAATTATCTCCGGGGGGGTGGGGGTGGGCCCGACTCAGTGCTTGACCACCTCCCCCTAGGAGACCCGGGAGCCCTTCACCGCGCCTGATGTCAGGGGACAATATCATCGTTGCTCCCTGCTGCATAAATCTAGGCCTCACCGCAGTCCAGCAAAATGGTGCCTCCACCCGCAGGCCATTTAAAGTACCCCCGGGCCGCACAGCTCACGCCAGGATAGTTCACCAGAGTGCACCACCAGTGCAGCCACCCCGCTGTTCCTCCCTGGGTCGTCAGCAGCGCTTGCTTTCACCGCAGTCACTCCTCTTGTATTTACTTCTCACCTGCGGTCTCCTCTCCCACAAAGGCCGTGCCCCACCAGGCAGTTTTAGGAAGCGCGGCACCGCCGGTCACGTCGCAGCACACACATCCGGCGCTCTTCACCACAGGTAGGCCAGCGAGTGAGTCGTCGCTTCCCGGTGCCAGTCGCGGCCCGCTCCAGCACACTGCACCCCCAGGCTGAGAACCACAGGCTGAGTAGCTGTTTCGCATTCGCCGTCTAGCGCGCTGATCGGCATCCGACACGGAGGCCCGGGCCCGACACAGCCCACTGCACACTCCGCTCGGTCGCGGCCTCGCCACAGCGATCACAGATTTTTCCAGGTGGCCCTATGGCAGCGGGCACTCACTGCACGCTCGAAACCTGATTTTTGTAGATGGGGATGTTGGATTGGTGGATATTAATCGGATATTGAACGCCTGGCCGGCGGAGCTGTACTAATGTGCGGCCATCTTGCTTCGGGCTCTCTAGTGCCCCCTACTCAGCACAAGACCATAGTTGTCCACACAAAATAGCTACCTACACTTGAGCTGAACTATGTGGGATCCTTGGACTAATGGAAACTGATCACATTTAGCCTATAATTGGACCAAATTTCTTACATTTGTATTAGGGAACAGACGTAAATTGCGAGAGCACCAACAACTGGCCATGCAAAAGCGATGAAATCCATAATGCTCTGGAAAAAATCCTAAGGAGTTAATAAATTCAATGACTTACGTGAACCAGATACCATGTTTGAAAAGCATTGGCAAAGCTAATAGATCTGAGGTTGGCTGCCAGCATGTTGGCTTTGCCAGTGCTTTCATTGTTTCACCATTGCTTTTGCAAAAATTCATTGTAGGGGGAGTTGCTAAGTCTCGCCAATATGAAAAAAGCAACTAAAGGCAACAATATTTTTGAAAACATTTTAATTACAGTGTAATTGAAAGATGTGCAGGGTTCATGCACACTTCAAGCAGCAAACGTCCCTTCAGCCTTTGACTACAGGCTTATTTGGCGAATGATCAATGAAACTGTACACCAGAACAGCAGTACTGCATCTTTGTGAAAGACTCTACAAGTACTTGTGCCTAATTAAAGAGGGACTCTGGTATATGCAAACTTTTCATCAGTCTGAAATCCTCCCAGAACTCCCCAAAAAATGTCATACTCTAATAAGATTATTCATAAAGAAAATTGTGCGCCAGGTATACACCATAAAACATTTCATTTAACATCACAGAAGACTGCGACTTATGGACACGGCAGACTCTGGCATGACTAGAAACAGTTGTGTGATTATCATAGAATGGAATGGCATGTAGTGTGAAGTATGAGCTGATGACAAGCTCTCTGCATCGGTCAAACTGAAATCCATGTGTTTCAAGAATATATGCTCTTTATTGTGCTATTGCATGTAAACAACATATGTTAATGCACATTAAAGTCATACCTATTGGCTTTGACATTGCTTCCTGCTGTTTGTAGTTGTGCCTAATTATTTAATTCCATTGTATTCTATTAATAATGTTAGTTGTTTGAGGTTGCGTACTTTTGTTCATAGTGTATTGCTGTCTACAATTAAATTTCGTAAATACGTTCGCAACTGAGAACAAGCATTTGCAATGCAATAGGTCTCGCATTTACGCAAGTTTGAGCTATTGATATTGTAAATGGCTTTTATTTATGTTTTGGTTTTTAAAACTTAAATAAAAGGCATTGTCATTTGCAATGCTAATAGCTTAAACTCTCGCAAATGCGAGACCTATTGCATTGCAAATGCTTGTTTACAAGGGGGGTGGGTGGGAGGCGCATGCATCTTCAAGTAACCCTGCTGGGACCAAAAAAATAATGAAACTGCCTTTTGTGCTCGCTTGGATCGTCTGTGTACTGTGCTATTTGTGAAAGAGGGAGAAGGTGGCATGGCGGGGAAGGGGGCCTCGGGAAAGCGAAAAGGAAAGACAAGGGGCGGAGAGTTGGGCATTGTGAGTCAGCAACAATGAAATGCTAATGAGACAGACAAGAGAAGGAAGGAGAGACAGAGGATATGAAAGCGGGCGCCGTGCTTAAATTGAAAGTGCTGAGCCCGTGCAGATAAAGTTATGCGCATGGCAGCACGTGAAGCGTCGCCATGCTAATTTAAAAATATCTTTGTAATTAGAAAACTGAATCAGAAGTATAATACACTTAAAAAAAAATACACACATCATCGCGGGAAGACGAAGGCATGGCAGCAGGCGACAGTGGAAAGCTTTGCGAGGTCAGACAGGGAAGGGCTCCGAAGAGGGCATGAAATGTCTCCATGAAGGGCACCGGTGCAGCGAGGATGGCAGCGGAAACCCGGACTCCTGTGCAGCCTTCCTAGTCGGGCAGCGCGCTGAGGTCCGTGAGCGCCTCGTGTGCTCATACAAAGAGAAGGAGCTGTAGCCGGAGCAGAGGGAGGAGACACTGTGTCTGACAGCTTGAAATGGAAACTGAGGGCGAGACACGGGCACTGCCTGCTCAGCCCTCTGAGATCTTGGTGCCTGCTCGGCCTGTAATGTTTGGGCGCTCGTGCGCGTCAGAGAAGGCAGACGCTTTGAGGAGTTGTGTGCACGGGGTTAGCGACACTTGGCAACTTTTTAGCTTTCCTCGCTCTGAAATAGTTGCCACTCTTAAAGAAACTATAAATGAACCACAGGCACCCTTTGCAGGGACTCACAGCAGCAACGCAGCACTCTTCTGTACAGGCACAGAATGAAACACAGACAGACATACACAAAGCTATCCGTGCACAGTGTGCCCGCATATACGCTGCTTTCACAATTGATAGCGCTCCCTACTTCTGTTTAGGTGCCGAAGCGCTTTGTACAGAGTTGTGCGAATGTATACGCACGCGTACAAACTGCATCTCAGTGTACCGACATGTCCGTATGTATATGCAGGCACCACGTATGAACAATGCACAGGGTACTAGTACACAGAGACGTATACACATGAAGTAATCCGGTTTTCGTATATATACACGCACATGTACATCAGGGTCCAAATACCACGAACGTGTACGTATGGAAAAACGTTAGACCTGTACATTTAGAAATGAACCCGTCAGCATAGCGTTATACTACAGAAGCACACACGCCCGGCACGCCCCACAAATGTGGGAAATACATATGTATATCATGTAGACAGAGTGATGCCAACGTACACATTGTATTAGGAAGTCAAATGGAAAAGCGCGAAATATAAGGAAGCGCGCCATTAGGACGCGGCCCCCCGGGAACCCGGCCACGCCCTCGTGGTTCCTCTTCAAAGGATTGGGCGTATCTACAGCGTGAATCACTTCCGGGGCAACGTCGTGATGTCACTTCCGGCCGGAGCAGGCAACAGCGAGGGGGAGGAGTGGGCGTGGGCCTATTTAGGGCAACTTGCCCTGGTCCTCGCCCTCTCTTCCTTACGGCGCCGACCATGGTATGCAGGGGACTCCGTGAATCTCCTCTCTTCCTTTACGGTGCTGGCCCCGAGCTCAGCTGAATCCAGTGAATCTGGTGCGGAATCTATTGCGGGCGTCGTGCCGTCGGAGGATCGGGAGCCGCAGGGGCTTGAGGGCGACTCGCCCAGCTCGAGTGAGGTGCTTGATGGAGGCTCCATGCGGGGGCTGGCAGGCTCGGTTTGGCGTCGTCGTTATCTGGTGAACATACAAGCATTGTTATGGCCGTCTGGGCGGTATTGTTTGTCGCGGGTGAGTGCCATGGTTGCGGTCCCTTCTCGGCTTCATGACGCTCCCGGTCGTGGATCAGGGTTGCGGTCGGGCCTAGTAGGCGTGGGGGGACCGAGTGGTGTCGGATATTAGTTGGGGGCGGGAGGCACCCCCCCCCCTGTTTTTCTGGGGTGGAGGGAGTGATGGTTTTCATCGGAAAACTTGAGTGACTCTAGACGTTCGGAGCTGTGCTGATCGGAAACTTCTAGTGTACGATTGTGGCTGCACGTGCAACTGGAATGAGCTGGTGGTTTCCCTAAGGCCGGCACTCGGTTTGTACGGGATTCCAAAGTATAGAGCTGTATAGCCTGGCCTGTATTTCTAAGCACTGTATCTGTTTACGCTCTGTCGGACTTTGGCAAACAGAGAGTGGGGTTGTTTGGGCGCTTGTCGCCCCGGTTTTAGCGCCTAGAAGTGGATACGGAGGCACTCAGCAGGTGATCATCAGATGCTTTACAGAGCTCAGTGCTTCCACGTGCCAGATGTGGTGCGATGGAGCCAGCGCAGCGGCGGGTCACCGGGCAATGTGATGTTGTACGAGTTACAAAATCACGGTATGTTGGGCGAATGTAATTAATTCTGCCCGTATTCTTAGATATGTAAAGGAGTTCCTCTGCCTTAAGCATTTGTCTTACTTCATGATCATTTTGATTAAGTTTTCTGCAGTTTTGCTGGGTTCTCTGTCTACATCATGAAGGGGGTAAGACGCAGGGCGGGATGCAGCAGCCTGTCTATTGCATTGTTATGACTGTTACATTGAAAATACTTTTTCAGACATCAGCACCATCCGGAACATATCAAAGCATCAGCAACAGAAATGCTGATATTCCCAACGCCAGTTGGCATCCATGAGTTATTAGCGCATATACTCGACCTTGGTGGTGAAGCCATAAAGTTAAATACAGACTTTGCATTCTCGTGGTGGATGTAGCAATTGGTGATACCGACGGCTGGGATCGGGAGTTGGGGGGCACGCAGGTTCCTGCGATCCCGACGCGCAATTTTTGAGGTAGTTCAGTTGTCCGTGAAGTTGAGGAGCCGGGTTCGAGCTTCGGCGGGAACGCTCGAAGTTTGCGATTCTGGAATAATCACTTAATTGCGCATTAGGTGGGTCCATCTGCGGCGCGATTGGTGATCATGCGGGGTGCTTCGTGGCCCACATCGCTCATCGATTTTGGTTTGGTGATTTGGCAAAGTTCATTGTGCTGAGGTTGGACGGGGCACACCGATGATGTGGTGCCCCAGCGGGCGGCTCAAGGCTCGGTGCATTTAGGGCAGGGCGGCTTGGCTGCATCTCAACAGGGTTGTAGTTGAGCTATGGTAGAGGACCCCGTGATTGGGTGCGAGTTTCGGCGGGGACGCTCAACAGTCTGTGATTCGGCGACAAATCACTTAATTTCGCCTTCTATGTGTCCCTCCGTAACGCAATTGGATTATGTAAAGGGCTTGGATACTCCCAAGGCTAACTGGTTGTTTGGAGTGGATATGTTGACACGGTTGCTAGTGCTAAATTCTCTGTAAACTTATAGTTCAACGCAGGTCATTGGTACACGCTTTGAAGGGGTTATGGGGTAATTCGGTGGCTTGGTCCTCTGTGAGGTGGGCGTTACCAGCATCATAGAGTGTTGCAGCGGGAAAGGAGTGAGTGGGAGTAGGATGGGATGCGCTGCATGACCCTGTGAGGGGTGAAGCGAGTAGATAGGGAGGTCTAATGGGGTAAAACATAATGAGGCTCAGTCCTAGGAGAGACGAAAGTATGGTAATGTCTGAAGAGTTACTGTCAGTGTTCCTACAATACAGAAATGAACGTATGCCTGAAATCACGCTGCCCAACTGTGCTGAGAAATGACACATGCGGTGAAACAACCTCTTTCTCTGGCCCAAATTGGTAGTGAATAGAAGGAGAGCTAACACAAGTGCACGCTGCTCTTGGGGAAAGACTGGTATCTGCTTAGAGCACGAGAGTATTAGTGTGGTCATTTCTGCCAGGCACTACGTTATCAGTGGAGCGTTGTTATTAGCGGATGTGGCATCTTCCTGAATGCACTGTCCATGTTTGCTGCATTATCCCCTCCAGCATAGAACGCTCGGGTGCTAGGGGAACGAGGTATACTTTGCGCATGTATGCAGGCTGACATAGAACATGCTCAGTCCTTTGCATTCAGGAGTCAGAGCCGCCCTTATCACGGGGTCTTCTAGGCATTCAGGGGTGGCAGCGCGTAGACAGTTAACATACTTTCTCAAAATGGGGCTTCATGGGCAGCATGTTCAGGTTACACGATTCCGGAATTTCCCCTTTCTGAATACTAGGCGGCCGTGCTGCCTTTCTTCGGGTAATTAGGGTTAGGGAAGGGTCCGGCTTGGCCACCCATCTAAGCATTATTGAATTCAATCTGATTAACCCTCACCTCTTCTGTTACCTGTATTTCCCGTGCCTACGCAGGGACCAGATCTCCCATAGATGCATTGGGGGTTGAACCCTTGTCTCCGGGCTAGGAATCCTCCCCCTAGGCTAACAGGGGGCGCGGTGTACTGTGCGCTGGCAGACTTGCTGGCATGGAACATTCGCTATCGCTTTCTTTCATAAGTCAGAGGCACCCTTAGTACAGGGCTGCCATGCGTTCCGGTGGGGGCAGTGTACAGACAGGCGGCATACTTACATGATTGCCTAATAAAGGGTGCTTACGGGGCAGCATGTTCTGGTTACAGGATTCAGTTATTGTCACTTGCAGGATGCCAGTCAGTCGGGTACCTCGCATTGGTTAATGGGGTGAAGTTGAGTGTCCTGCGAGGCCACCCATCGGTGCATCAGTTAGCTGTCATGATCAGCCACCCCTCTTCTTTGTTTGGGGTTTTCCGCGTTTAATCAGCTTACTACTGGATGAGGCCCGTTAGTGATTCATGACTCAATGTAGCTTCCCATTCATTGCCTGGCCAGAAATCCTTCCTTTGGAGTAAGATGGAATTTACCTGGTTAAAGTGACGCAAAAGCGGCGCAAGGGGCTGGTAAATCTGCCCCTTGATGTGACCATGCATAACAAATTGATTGTGTTTGTCTATAATGCAACTGGTGCCCAGGACAGCGCTCTTATCCCTTCGGGTGGAGTTCGCGCTATATAAATCTTCGGGAAAGAGGTTGGGCAAGGGGGCTTTCGGCACACCTGCATTTATAATACATCACTAATTTTGGGCCGTTCAGGTCCCTTGCCACGTGACACATCTGTGAAGATGATGATGGCTGTTTAGAAATATAGGACTGGGCCAAACGAATCATTCATTATTGGTGCATCTCCCTGTTCTATTTCAAACCGACAGTACCAAAACTCTTCAAACAATCGATATAACCGAAGGCAGAAAAGCTGACTTAATTGGGTTTCAGCTCCCTGTGGGACAAGATCCTAGCAAGTTACATGTGGAGTGACCTCCACTTTGGGGGTAGTCATCCGAGGGATTGGCCTTATTTCCAGCAACAGGTGCAGGGTTATTTTGGGGACCCCTCCAGGGGGAGCAAACTGGTAGGGACATCGCATCCCGGGACAATGGGGGGGTCTGCAGTTCCTGCTCACTGGGTTTGGAGGTAGATGGACTCACTCCCTACTAGGAATGAATCTGTAGCGGCTGGTTGATGCTCAGGGGGGCGTACATGCCCACCGATTATCAGGTGCAGACTTGTGTATAGTTAGGGCAAATCGCGTGCTGGACTATTTCCCGCAGCTGGGGGATCGAGGTAGGAGGTCACTCTAATCAGAATCGGGGCAGCGACATGCGCAGCAAGCCAGATATGTCACCGGACAAGATGGAGGCAGTATATTTGCCAAAGCGATGTAGATACTGGGTCGCTTGCCCGTGCGTTGGGCCCGTATGGCTCTTTTGCAAGCAGCAGCGCGAGTGAAGCTGGGGGCAGTGAGAAGGTCTCCCTCGGGTGAGTGACACGGGTGATCCTCGGATCCCCCACATTGGCAGCTTGCGGAAGACACCATGTGGGACTACAGTTCCCTGAGTTGGTTTATCTTGCATTACAGAGGTAATGATACTGTTGGATTGGGTCAACAGGCCTCGAGGGAGCTCGGTCTGGGTTACCCAAATTTGGATAGGACGTTTCCAAGGTAGCGTGGTCTCATAGCGCCAGGACGAAATTAAGAGCCACGACTAATAATGGGTCGCTTGCCCGTGCGTTGGGCTCGTATGGCTCTTTTGCAACCAGCAGAGCGAGTTGAAGCTGGGGGCGGTGGAAAGGTCTCCCTTGGGTGAGTGACATGGGTGATCCTCGGATCCCACACATTAGCAGCTGGCGGAAGACGCCATGTGGGACTGCTGTCCCCTGAGTTGGTTTATCCCGCATTACAGAGGTAACCAGACTGAGGAACCCATGCATTTGAATTCGACATGGCTCTGAGCCTGAAGATTGATAGGAAGGGTTGCCTTGTGGTGGTGAGGGCGAAGGGCGGTTTGCCCTGGTCACCCTTGTGGCGGTAAGGAGGCCACATAAATTGCCTTACATTGTTAAGGGGAGTCCTCCTGCATACTCCCTAGGCCAGCACTGAGGGGGTGATACGGTAAGCTCACCCCAGAGAGAATGGAGACACCGGCTGGGGACAAGGGCGCCAGTTTACAAACTAGGGCATGGGGCATCCGCCCCTGGTTATTCCCTACGAGCCCCGATGGGCAGCCTGGTGGTGGAGGGGTGGGCCCCTCAGGTGGCGGACAAGGACCAGATGGCAGGGGCTCACCTCTCAAGGACGCAGGTGGGTTGCGCCTTGCGTGGCTCTCAGTTGGTTGGGGGACGCGAGCCAGAAGGCCCCTTAGTGCTGGAGCAATAGACAACATTCTTCTGGTATATAAATTAGGTTCTGTCAGACTTGCTGATGGATTATGATTTTATGATCAACTTAAATGTACATATTGCTTAACGATCGAATTTGATAAATCCATATCGTATTGAATTGTATTAATTATATATTGTCATGTTTGTGTGATGGTTTGTAATAAACATGGCCTCTTTTTCCCACAGCTTTGGTCGTCAAGTATTGATTTGTGGGTTTGGATGGGGGCGGGGCCGGGAGCCAACCTGGGGGGTCCGGGTCCTATGGAAAAGCGCGAAATATAAGGAAGCGCGCCATTAGGACGCGGCCCCCCGGGAACCCGGCCACGCCCTCGTGGTTCCTCTTCAAAGGATTGGGCGTATCTACAGCGTGAATCACTTCCGGGGCAACGTCGTGACGTCACTTCCGGCCGGAGCAGGCAACAGCGAGGGGGAGGAGTGGGCGTGGGCCTATTTAGGGCAACTTGCCCTGGTCCTCGCCCTCTCTTCCTTACGGCGCCGACCCCGGTATGCAGGGGACTCCGTGAATCTCCCACCCACCCATCCCTAGAGGTAGAGCTTGGAAAGGTGTTGGAAGTTGAATAGAGAGTGGCGGTAAGGAGGCCACATAAATTGCCTTACATTGTTAAGGGGAGTCCTCCTGCATACTCCCTAGGCCAGCACTGAGGGGGTGATACGGTAAGCTCACCCCAGAGAGAATGGAGACAACGGCTGGGGGCAAGGGCGCCAGTTTACAAACTAGGGCATGGGGCATCCGCCCCTGGTTATTCCCTACGAGCCCCGATGGGCAGCCTGGTGGTGGAGGGGTGGGCCCCTCAGGTGGCGGACAAGGACCAGATGGCAGGGGCTCACCTCTCAAGGACGCAGGTGGGTTGCGCCTTGCGTGGCTCTCAGTTGGTTGGAGGACGCGAGCCAGAAGGCCCCTTAGTGCTGGAGCAATAGACAACATTCTTCTGGTATATAAATTAGGTTCTGTCAGACTTGCTGATGGATTACGATTTTATGATCAACTTAAATGTACATATTGCTTAACGATCGAATTTGATAAATCCATATCGTATTGAATTGTATTAATTATATATTGTCATGTTTGTGTGATGGTTTGTAATAAACATGGCCTCTTTTACCCACAGCTTTGGTCGTCAAGTATTGATTTGTGGGTTTGGATGGGGGCGGGGCCGGGAGCCAACCTGGGGGGTCCGGGTCCTATACGCCTAGAGCAGGCTCGTGCAACAACTAATAAACATTTTGAACTAGGAGAGATGTAATGTATACCGAGTCAATGCACAGCATACCTCAAGCTCGCACACACATATACACACATGAATGCAAGTGTGCAAATACATATGAAAAAGCAATAACATGCTTGCTGATGCGCTTACACAGAGCGTCATGATAAATATACACATGCAGAAACCCAGAATACACATGGTTTCTGTGCAGATATGCAGAGTTATACAAGTGCACAATTGCACACGTACCTGCGTGTACATATCTAGTACATGCTGTAAATGGTACTAATGTATACGTAGATGAAGCAAAGAATGCACTGTGAGTGTACCTATATTCATGGCATATATGCATACATTTATGTGTCCGTGCTAACTATACGTAGATGGCATTGATGTACATATAAACGTATCCATGATGGCACTGTACATATGTTATTAACATATACATAACAAATACATTGCTAATGAGATATTTAGAGTACAAAAGATGAGTTTTTATTACACACAGACGCTGTGGTTATCACAGACATGTTCTGTAGAGAATCACTGAGGCTCGTGGGCTGCAGAGTACACTTGTGAAGGTATAGCTACAATGTGCAGATAGGCAGGCAGGCACGTAGATAGATAGATAGATAGATAGATAGATTGCTATACAAATAGATAGATAACAGATAGATGGGTAAATAGATAGATAGACAGCATTTATAAATACATAGCAGATACATATATAAATACATAGAAGAATAGATAGATAGACAGATAAATAGCAGATATAGATAGAAAGTAGACAGATTTATAAATAGATAGATAGCAGATACACATATAAACAGATAGATAGACAGCAGATCGGTCGATAGATAGACAGACATAAAAATCCAGATTTGAAATGTAGTAACTGTAGGTGATTGAAGTAATAAAGCTCCGAGAGTGTCACGAGGCTCCCCCAGTGGGCGCTTTCTTCAGGTGATCCATTGCCTGTTTAAGTGCTGTCTCTCCCATCACACAGGTAGTGCGTCCACCATCAGATTATTATTGTTCGCTTTTAAAATCCAAATGGAGGCTCATCCGTCCTGGACGTGCCCTGTTGTGTGCGTTAATGCACCGTGGTCTGATTTTACTCCCTCTCTCAGCAGATCGATTCTCTTCATTATTGCTTAAATGCCCCTATTTGTTATGGTTACTGGTGTGTGTGCTCGGGGTGAGGTGTGAAGCAAGCCCACGGCCAGAGATGTATGTATGCACGACCTGTCAAGGCGTCTTAATCACATACACAATAAACAGCTCCCACCACTGAGCGATCTGTAGGGTAAGGGAGACACCCAAGGTAGCTACATAACTTGCAGTCCCTGGGCCTCCCGTCACACTGGCACCCCACCCGTGTGAACGTGGCTCGAAAAGGCACATAAACCGCTTCCAAGATCGGAGTGGCTGGGCAGGTACACGCTCCGGAGTTCGAGGGGGGGGAGGGGGCTGTTTTTAGATGGGGTAATTGTGAATGTACGGAGGGCATTTCACAGTCACTTTCTTGTGGCCACAGGGATTGCACACGCTGCATATAATATAAACCACTCCCCAAAGGCTCCAGAAGTAGTTAACAAATAGAGATGTATGCCAATGTGAATAACGGGCAGAGGTCGGGTGGAGAAAGTGGCGTGAGCATATTTTAAAGCACCCGAGATAAAAGAACACACATTCAGGGAAGAATAAATACCGCTTCTAAAACCGACCTATCTATACTGTCTGGGACCAGCCAACGTGAACGATTACAGGGTTACATGACTTGTGTAGGGGCAGAGGTGAAACAGCTTAACATAAACGTCATCTTCAGACACAACACTCGCCATACATAAATCGCTTCCACTCAGGAGCGAGATATGCGAGCTCCTGTCGTAGCAGTCGACCCACTCGAGCATTCTTCTGTGCAGCTGGGGAGGGGTTCGGTTGTTGTTCACGCACTTTTAACACAAACTCCCTTGTGTAAAAAAGTAAAGCGCGGGTGCCGCGATTATAGCAAAAGTAAAGAAATAGATGTTTTTTTCTATTTCTTTACTTTTGCAGCAATCGCGGCACCGGCGCTTTACTCATTGTTAAAGGTAAAGCGCCGGTGCCACGATTGCTGCAAAAGTAAAGAAATAGAAAAAAAATCTATTTCTTTTGCTACAATCGCGGCACCCGCGCTTTACTTTTAATTTTATAAGTAAAGCGCAGGTGCCGCGATTATGCGAAAGTGAAACAAAACAAGCACGCAAAGGAAAACCAGTGGTGCGCGCGCACCACAGAGGAGCGGGGGGAGGGAGCGCGGCAGCGAGATGAACGCGCGCTGCTGCGCGTGCTGGCCACCGACGGGAATGGGCGGAGCAAAGGCGGGACATGCGCCCGCCTTTGCCCAATTGCGTGCTGGATTTTTTTTTAAAAAGCACGCGAAAGCCAATGGCAGCCGCGGAAAGCAAAACCACACGCACGAGCGTGTGGTTAGCTTTCTAAAGCCCTTTCTAGAGGTCTCGCGCTGCACACTGCAACGCTAGGCGCGAGACCTAAAAAAGGTAAAGGAGGCATTGCACTGTGGCCTGTTCCATTGGAATAATATGCAGAAGGGTTGGCCAATCTGAGATTTAGATGAGCCTTGCCATTTCATTGGCACAGCTGGTTACAAGGCTCCTTACAATGCCTCCTTAAATCATATAGTATTGATTTTGAACACTTAAGCTCCCAATGAGAAAAGGGAGGTGCAGTTCATCCATGCACCCCGTGGCAGGCACCTCAAGGTGCAGGGATCAACACAAGGGCACCATAGGTGCCCCCTCTGCCTCCAACCGGAGGCCGTGCACCAAGGGGGGCCCTGCTGGGGACCCCAAACACGCTTTCCGACATGGTTTCCATTACAGACAGGCCGGCATGGAAACCATGTTAGAAACCGTGATCATAATCTCAAGGACGGAGAGACCCACCCTTGAGATTACTTGCCGGCTTCCGACTGGCGGACGGGCTCTCCGAGTCCGTCAGAAGCCAACCAGAATGACCGGCTGGTTTACTTTCCGACCGCCTCCAACATAATGAGGCGGTCGGAAAGTAAACTGAGCGGCCCATTACGATGCAGCCCTAAAGGCTCTGACCACAGGTCGGACGGAGCCTTTATGGGCCGTATCGTAATCAGCCCCTTCGTGTAAGTACCCCTAGAGCTCCTACCTCTGCGATCCACCCCCCAATACAAGTAATCACATTCCATCTTACCTGCTCTCTGAATGTCTCAAACTAAAATTATATGACGACTTCTCCAACCTCATCTCCTCAAATGCCTCCAACCCTGACAACTCCTACCTCACTCTCCACAATCACCAGCAGTTTGTGCAAACATTTCCAACTCGGCGTCTTACAAAAGGCCTTGGAATTCCCCATACAGAAGTAAATTAAATTCATAAAGTGAAAGCAACTCCCCTTATGACATACTCAGCATACTTTGCATCAACGTGATCCCAGGGTTCCTCCTGGCATTACACTTTTAACGCTAATTAGGAAGTAAACAATTAAACTGTCCTTGGACCACCAATCGCTGCTTCTATGCTCTGGATATCGCTTTGAGACGTTTCTTTCTGCCCATTGTTAAGAATGTTCCAATGGCGACATAAAAATTAATTTCGGTAAAACAGTCGTCTTCTGCCCCAGATCAGTAAAAGAAAGCATGCACCTTTGAAAACAAATGTGAAATAAAAGAAAGCATGCACCTTTGAAAACAAATGTGAAATAAAAGAAAGCATGCACCTTTGAAAACAAATGTGAAATAAAAGAAAACATGCACCTTTGAAAACAAATGTGAAATAAAAGAAAGCATGCGTATATTACTCGGGTTCAGCCGTGATATTTTTGAGAAATTCTTCAGTTATTTTCCAGTTTCCGATATCCCCTTTGACAAAACCCGCAATCATGACAAAGAGCAGGACGAGGACGTTGATGGCCGTGAAGACTTTGTTTACCCACGCAGATTCTTTCACTCCAAATGACAGAAGGCCTACAAAGGAACGCAACGATGATTAGTTTTACATTTTGTTATTATTTTGGTTTTAGTGTAGGTATTTGATAAAGTGGGGACCCAGCTCCGAGCAGCAGGGAGTGTTTTACGAAGAACATTCATAGGGTAGGCGTATCTCACACACAAGGTACTGTACAAAGAAACGTTGGGCCTGTTTGGTTTATGAATTAGTGCGACAAACCAGAGTCGGTACTGGCTGCTCGAGACTTACTCATGCATTTCAGGAGCTCTATACAAATAAATCACAGGACAATCTTTGTGAATTGTTGCTTTATAAGTATAAGGTCTGTTTAGGACCACAAAGTTAGAAAACTGCAATCTTTGTGAAGGTAGGCAAACTTTCCCCAGCTTTGACAAAGTATACTTCAGCTTTTTTTTTTTTACCTGCAGCCGGATATACGTTCTGAAAAAGCTGGATTGCAGGCTCCAGGAAATTGCCCCGAGTTTTCTTAGCCACGAGTGGCAGTGGGGAAATTGTGCTGCACCATCCATAAATGCTGTCTTGCAAATACAGCATGAAATAGTTATGTGCCTAGAAACATGCAAACATAGAATTTGAGGCTCTCCAATGGCCACAAGCCTCATGAGTCTTTTCACTTCCATTGGTACTCTTGCCATAGGCCTTACATGGCCTCAGCGTCAACATTCGCTCCTCCATACACTTTCACCACTTCCTCTCACTTTGCTTTTTTATATAATACAATGTACTATTTTTATCTGCGCTGATTCAGTTTTACAGTTCTTCGTGAAGGCAGCTGTCACAACATTAAAACATTAACTAAAGTTTTCCCTGTGTTGCCATAACCAAAATATCAGGCAATTTGAGTTGGGATTTTGTTTTAGAGGTCTGCCTGGCACTGTAAGGCTAACCAGGGTGGTTGGAGAAAAAGCCTTTGCAAGAAGCAGGCGCTATAACCTTTGGAGCATTTGCTGCAATAATGTTTCTATTACATTGGGTGGCAACTTCCTCAGAGGCTTAATCAACAAGCATTTGCAATGCAATTGGTCTCGCATTTGCGAGAGTTTAAGTTATTGGCATTGCAAATGATGATGCCTTTTATTTATGTTTTAAAAACCTACACATAAATAAAAGGCATTGTCATTTACAATGCCAAGAGCTCAAACTGTTGCAAATGCGAGACCTATTGCATTGCAAATGCTTGTTTACTATGACCCCCGTCCCCTCTCCATTTCCGGACCTTCTCCTCCTCTCACCTATCTCTCTTTCATCATTATCTCACCGCTCCTCCTTTCACCTCCTATCCCCTTCCGGTCTTTCCCTCCACCACTTCTTTCCCTTTCCAGTCGTCCTCCCTCTCTTTATTCCAAGTTTTCTTTGTAAAAATGTATTAAATGCGTAACATATTTACCAAGGCATATCCACATGATGTATTTTTTGCAAAGTTTATCACTTTGTTTCGCCTGTTGCCGCGCTGTTGCAAAACGCTTTGAGTAATTTCGCAAGCCAAAGGAATGGTGCAGAATGCAGTTGTTCTCTTATTAGTACCAGTGAAAGTGTCTGTACTGTAAAAATAAGTGCGTGGGAAACCAAGAGAGCACTGGCTGGCACGCAGCCCACGACATGTGGTCGACAGAACATGGAAAGAAATACATAAAAAAGACATTTACATAAAATAAGAAGGGACACGCTGGGATGAGAGCCAGATGTGGTTTGTTTTTTACGGGGGGCTCGGGCCTCGTTAAGAAATAATGAGTAACAGCGCCGCGTTTATCGTCCAGTGTCCGCCTTTGAAAAGGCGCTTGCCGTAAAATGCGTGTGCGGGCCTATGTCCCCCACCCCCAGTGCTCTGCCCCACCCCACTGGCATGGGCAGGCTGTCAGGGGGCCCACTGCGGGGCCCCACAATTTGTCACCATGGGATAAAGCTCGGGAATGTGGTCCCAACTTATAAAACCAGAATCTACATGACTCCCAGTGGCAGGGTTCAGGGTCTGGGAAAAGGGGTGTGGGGGGGGAGCGTGGTTAAAACTCAACAGGCGGCCGGCTGCACAAACCAGCGGATCAGCCATGAGGGCAGGGGGCCCACAATCCTGAATCGCCATTGACACAATTATTAATTAGCATTAACACTATTAGAATGCACGAACTCTGTAATCACAGATTGTCTCTAATTGTCTCATTGGGTGAGAGCCCTTCGCTTGACCACCGAGTCTGATCCCTGTTTTTCCCTTCTCTGACGTCAGAGCAGCATTACTCCTGGCCCGGATGTCACGGAATGGGGCAGAGGGTCCTCTTCTAACCGTGGACCCCACAGACACAAGGGAGGCAGCGATCACGAGTGGCGCTCCAGACCCCGACCGACCAACCCCTGTCTCTCCTGTCAGCAGCCGGTCTGCGGAGCCCCTGCTGACAGGGAGCAGCTGTGTTGGTAGATGACGAGCGGTTGTTAGTGAAGCTGTCAGCGCGGCCCAGGCCTTCCGCCCCGCTCACTTACACCGGAGAGCGCACCTTTGGAGGAGTGAAATGTATTTACTTACCTCAGTAGTGGTCTCACGCTACAGCGGACAGACAATAATGACGCTCAGGGCGTTTGCTTCTCGACATCACCACTAACTTCTAATGAGAACAAGCATCGCGCTACTGTACGACCTGGCTTAAAATAAATACATTTAAAAAAAAAAAAAAAACAACACTGAAAGGACACGCACCAAGAAACCACAATGCACGGACAGCGGAGTGCGGGCGGGGTGAGGGGGTGCAAAAATCCACAGTGTGCGGGAGGGGGGGGGCAAAAATTCACGGACAGCGGAGTGCGGGGGGCGAGGGGGTGCATAAATCCACGGACAACGGAGTGCAGGCGGGGGGAGGGTGGTGCGAAAATGCATGGACAACGGAGTGCGATTGCGCTTCGCAGCCAGAATGACAGCAAGAGGCACCATCGCGTACACAGCCGCGAGCGTTACCTGGGGTTCAAGAGGCAAGGCTGGCACCGGCCTGGGGCTCCTCCGGTCTTTGGGACACTAGGCTCCTGGTGAAGCTGCACGGAGAAGGAGCGGGGCAGCCTCATGTTTTGCGGCTGGCGAGGACGGAAGGGGGACAGGAGATGTGCACATTGCGTGTCTGTACGTGCGTGTTCACGTTTACGGGCGCGTTCATAATTGCAGTCCGTCCTGCGCGTGCCTGCGCGTGCACATCTCCTGTCTCCCTTCCGAAGCAAGTGGGTAACAATACATCTCGCTAGCGACAGCGCTTCGCGCTGCGTCTCTAGGCGAGACCTAAAAAGGTGTTTCCCATCAAACTGGATATCAATTGCCTATTCCGTAGTATTCCGCATGAGAAAATAGGATGTAAAACAAACATGCCTAGAAGAATTAACACTGCAAGGCTCAGTCATGTGCCTAAAATTGGCAAAGATGTTAAGATGTTGTAAAGACACTCAGAACTTTATCCAGGGATGGGTGGTAATGGAATAACACATGCCTACTCCTGACCTCCTTGCAGCCTTTGCCATGGGAAAACCTGGGCTTCCTCGTTTCAGAGGGCAGTGGAAGGAGGATGGCAGCAGATACTACTATGTAACAAGAATGGGATGAGTAGCAACACAGGTGGTGGGTGATATTTCATAAATATGAGGAGGGTGGTGCACACACTCCTGGATTAGAGAAAAGATTAGAAAAAATTAATTTAGAGAGGTAAATCAACTTTGTGCGTGCAAACAGGGTATCGCTTACTGATCCAAATGCGTAACTAAAGCCTTCACATATGGAAAGGTTCATCAAGCCCTCTAATAGTACGTTCAGAGAGGCACATGTATCCTTTTCATTTTGTCGCACTTGCAAAGTAAGACAACAAATCTGTTCTACCCAGTTTTTGTCGCTGACGGCCTGATAAATGTGGTAATGAGGGTTTTCTCTAAAAAGTAGTCTGTACACCTAATTTTGTGTTATTTCTACTGCTTAGGATTAAAGGTCACAGCAAACTAAAATTCCTCCCCTTTTAATATGGTGAATATGAAGCTAATCGCAGTGCAAAATGATTTTGCTCTGAAGCTATTTGTTTATACATCGTATTATCTATTTTGTCTGATAAACTTTGTTAAACAACTTAAGTGGCATTGTAGAATCGATTCTAGAACTCCCTTGGCACTCATACAAACATCATGGGGACTAACCCACTTCAGGAAGGGACTGAGTCCATTTGCATTTGTTTGGTAACCAATGAACATTGGTTCTCCCAGCTTGATGTGACAAACCTCGAAGAGGGCAACTTGCCCAGGCACCGCTGCGATTGGAGGAAACTTCATGAGCCGCATTATCTAACTCTTAAGTGCTGCAATGTAGCCATGAAGCACATTAGACTACTTGTGAGCACTGTGATAACAATGTGGGCTACCAAATGACAAGACTTTTCATATAAGACTCCTTTTTGAACAGAGATCCTCCCCATGCGAATTATCCATACAGACTTCTCATTGCGAGACTTAGGCAAGAACAATATTAGCCCGCCATTTACCTGACAGTAGTAATATAAGGAATACTGCAAAAAAGTCTGGGTATTCCGCCAGGCCAGTGGAATTCATTCTGAAGTAGGTTCTGAAAAACTGGCCAATCTGCTTGCCGAGAAGCTCATCAAAGGTCCCGCTCCATGCTCTCGCCACACTTGAGGTACCTGGAGAAGATGCCATATAAAACAGCTTCAAGCTTAGTGCAACCAAGACAAGTAACACAATGATAAACAGAAGTATGTCCCTTCACACAGCTGGATAAAGAAAGGGGAGCAGGCTTACTGATCAAGGAGGAACTGGAGACCATCTTATACGATGACGTAATGGATGAAGGCATGATAATGAAAGACATGACACTAACCATTCCCCTTGAAATCACCAGCTTTCATTGGTAAAAGCTAAGAATTAAACTACGGTTACATAATGATACCATTCATGGTAAAGGGTGAGGTTCAAAATGAGCATTAATAGTGTTAGGACTGGAACACATTAATTAAATAAATGAGTGAAAGTTTAGATATTTCACAAACCAATCGAAAGATAGTTGGAGGCAGAAAAATCCTTAATGTCAAAAGCCTAAATATTAATTCTAATATAAGTTTTCCTGTAAGTTTTATTTGCATTATGGAGTGTGGTTTGTTTATTTATAGAACGTGTGAAATCTACAAGGGTACTTTGCGACATAAATTTACAACAATGCATTTATTGCAGATATTTGTAAAACGACAATATAAAACAGCAGGCAAGAGATCAGAAAGGACATTTAGGATCATCAAGGCATCCCAAGTTCATAGTTTCTAATTTTCTAGGTTTCTACAGACTGCTGAGACCCAAGAGTGCATTGCAGCTATCATTTCCTGTAGAGGCTCAAAGAGAATTTAAGTGGTGCTTTCACGAAATTCAACAGGGCCCCTGTGCGATTTTCCTTTACCCATGGGCAGCACATCAGCCCATTATCAGGCCAGCCACCATAACACTATAAATCCTGAAAAGTTGCCTCTAGGATGTAAAGTACTGAAGGTTCACAACCCATTCCAAAGCTGCAGAAGAATTTAGCCATGACCAGTACTCTAGATCTCACCCTTCTGCCCTCTCCTCCTGTGGAAGTGTTGGTAATGTATTAATGCCTCCATGTACATATCAGGTAACAATATATATGGGATAAAGTACCACTCCGCCATACATTTTAAGGATATTGCAAGTCACAGAGTAGTTCTATGACTATATAGAGGAATGAGGTTGAAGGTGGTGTTCCTTTATAAGCATATGGAACACCAAGGTGACCCCCAATATCCTAATCATGTATGGCAGGGGGTACTTCACTCCTTATGACACATGGGCACATTCACAAACCACTTAAATCCTTGGTGCATAGCTGTTTCATATGAAAAGTGAGCATGTATGCAAAAAATTAAGAAAAATAGAATCTCTAGTGCAAAGTTAAACACATAAAATAAGATGTTAGATGTTTGTTGTAAAAATAAATTTAAACCGGTTTAACACAAGTCAGTGTTTTTAAAAAAAAGGTGCAGTAGCTTGGACTGTGTAGAAACATGAGGAAAGATTCTAACTTTTCTTGAATTACCTAAGGAGTGCAAAGAATAAACATGTTGCCATAAATATCTCCTTTCTGATTGTCACTGTACAGCTAGAAAAATAGAGTAGAAGAAAGAAAAGCCAAGTTTTATTTTCGTTCTTTAAACTACTGCTTTAATTATGCCCTGTATCCTGACCTGCCTTTCCCCTTGGCTGCTGGCTGTGGCAGCAGGCCTTGTGACTTCAAAACTCAACCATAATAAGTTATTAGACTCTAATGGCTACGTGTGCATCACAAATTACCTATTATAAAGAAATTAGAGAAACATTTTTATACAGGGATTGCAGATTCCCAGGTGTCCTAAATGACTTAATGTCACTGCTTTGAGACATTCAAATTCACTAATCCTACATCTCAGAGCTGGAAATACAATAGAACAGTGAGTCCTAACCTTTTGACTTGTGTGGACCCTCACAGAGCCATTACTGGAATCCGGGGACCCCCATTGAGTCTTTAGTGGAAGCTGGGTACCCCTGGCCTAAGAAATTTCTGTGATTTGAACCTCAAAACACCCAAAATACAAAAAACAAGAATTCACCCATCTGGGAGGATTCAGACATCAATTAGATGGGACGGACCTGGATTACTCTAGGCCTTGCAGTGTCCAAGTGCAATATAGCCCGATGCTGGGGAGTGGAAACAGCGCCGAGCCTGAGGGATTGGGGAAAAGATATGGACACAAGTATGATAGTGGAAAAAGCAGTTTACAACATAAGGGGGTGTCCAAAAAATTGGGGAAAAGTCTGGGGCAAATGGAATGATGTCTTGTGGTTTGTGGCCTCCTGGACTGCCTTGCTACGTTGTCTTGGGCCTGGCTGCCATGATGCCTTTTTGCGCACGTTACTTTGTGCTGTTGTTTTTCCAGCCTCTGCTTCTGCCCGGCTATATTAGAACTGTCTGCATATCTGTCTTTCACCTTTTCTCCTGTTCCCTTTGGGCTACGTCTGCACACCATGTACAAGGTCGAAAAACACCGTCCCTTGTTCTTGCTGATCTGGCCAGTCCCTCGCACTTAGACATAACACTAGGTACAGCTGCCCTGGATGAATTCGTGTGCTTTTATTATTGTGTTTTCACGGTTAGAGACACTTGGAGAAAAACCTTTCCAGAGAGAAGAGCTGTGCTTGTCTGATGATGTAAACCTTACATCTAGATCTTGAGGTATGGGGGTTCGCTAGTCAAAGCCCAGAGGTCTTCTGTTTTTATAATAAACTAGCTACTAGCATGGGGAGGGTGGTAAGGTTATTTAGCCCTATATCCACAGCTTTATGAAATGCTTTCCCCGTTTGTATTCTATGGAGTTGTAACTATGCTGATTATATTATCCTTATGCATTATGCTGATAGTACTGGCACATGTACTGTATCTTAGAGCACGGTAGTTGAAATAAACATTTTAAACTATACAGTGTCTCTTCTTACGCACGTTGTGGACAGGTATGAGTGAGTTATGAAAGGGTGTTCTTGCTACTGCGAGTCCTGAGAGAGAGATACCGTGTTCTGGGTTGTCTAATCATTGGTAGCATTGTTGCTAATGAGACGCTACAGCTAGTCGGGTTGGGGTTTTAGGTGCTAAGGTTTATGGTTGGCTCACCACTATATTCCGAGGTCCTATTATCCTGTGCATAGCTCTGTGTATGAGCAGAATCCCTATAACATGGTGCAACCAATGAGTGGGCTGCTTATCTGTGAGACGCTTGAGTAGTACTTGTGCTTGTCCACAACTCCCTTCGCAGACGCTTCCGGAAGCGTGTGTGACGGTGATACCTCCTATATTGACGTTTTTATAGGTTCTTTCAAGCTTGAAGTTGTTAAAAGGTTTTTAAATAAGACCCTCTATTGTGCTGCCTCATATTAGGTTGTCGAGAAATTCTAGCCTGAAATGGCTGTTCAAATTGCGGCACATAGCCGCGCAGCGCTCCGGGCTCACTTAACAGTGTATGGAGTGCCTGACGCGGGTGTCGATCTGATCTTTGTGGTACAAGCAGATCCAGCTTACCACTTTGAGGTGTTTTACTCTTGGGTCACTTTTCTGGCGGTGGATGGGACTGATAATATGTTCCATGAATATACAGCCATCGTAGTTCCTAATCACTATAGACCGTATAGGAACCTTGAAGTACCGCTCACGGCTTGGCAACACCGTGTTTGGTTTGATGTCGCCCTCCCCCAACCGGTTACCGCGGTTCGTTTAGGCCCCTTATCAATTGAAGGGGCCACTTGGCTTGTCTTGGCCGGGTATACCCCACATCCGCGTTATATGACGGTGGCAGTCGGTGAACTGCGTAATTTGCATTCGTCTTTGATACGAGTGCATAGAGCTTTAGTACAGTATGTTACAGGCAACATCCAGGGAGCCCCTCCTGGAGTTGCAGCCCATCCAGCTGGAGCAGGCGGTGTAACCATAAGTCCTGTCATGGTTAATTCGGTGATGGGAAAGCGCCCACAAAATAAGGATGATTTTCCTTATTGGCTTGCAGAAAATTTGACCAGCTGGAGGCAGTTTTTCCAAATACCTCTCCCGTGGAAAAACATAGGATATTGACGATTAGTTTGCCAAAAGACTTAATCCCCGAGTTGGCAGAATTCAACAACTGGGGCAGGGTATTCGCGGCAGTATATGCGAAGTGTTTCGGCACTCCTTACATGACGGTTCTCCCCTCTGTAATTAAACGAGTGCAGGATGAACATGGCCCTGAAGCGGCTGTGGAATTAGGGATGAGACTGGTGGGAGTGTTCGACGTAGTAGCTGATTTGATCCTTGCGAATGTCAAGGGCGATGCAGTTAACTTTCAAGTAGCTAATGCTTTGGCTTTGGTCCCAGATCCGGACAAGCAGCGCAAATTACTGAAAATTATTGCACAGGCTTACAAAACAATTGGCCGCAATAGCCTGGGAGTTAAGCCTTTTGCTAAATCGCAAACACAATCGCAACAACAACCAAAAACTCAGTCTGAGAAGGATGAGAAACCAGTTTTTACTAAAAAGAGCTGGAGGTTGAAAAAACAGGGGAAGCAACAGAAGAAGCCGGGGTCGCGAGGCGCATCCCCGGTTTCCGTCTCTTCTGAACGCACTTATGATTTGAGCGATAGGACGAGAATTAAATCTCCAGAGAGATTTCAAGTCCCTGATTCGCGTTCTCCTCGTTCTTCACAGGCACCAACAACATCGCAGGCTGGTGGAGGAGATCGCCAGGATAGAGGAAGGGGTCGAGAGGCTCCACAGGGACGAGACCAGCCTCGACAACAGGTCAGAGGGAAAGCAGAAGAATTTCAACGCTCTCGCCCACAGTTTCAGAAGAAGAAAGTTGCCGCTGTAACAGCGAGATATGCCACAGACGGTGAGAATGAGACTCCTGAATTGGATGTGGGCAGTGACCCTCCTAGACAGCGCAGCGCAAGTTACCATAGTGCGGGAGGCGCTACGTCCTCATGTGGAGGCGACAGCAACTGAAACATTCATTACTGTCGAGACAGCAGACACCAGAGTGGCACCCCCTGACAGACTATATAATATTGTTATCCAAATTGAAGGTGACATTCAGCGTGTTATTAAAGGGATTTTTTGGGAGAATCTGACCTCTTCATACGACATTCTGTTAGCGGAGGCGGATTGGACGCCCCCGTCGTACTTGCTGCGCGTAAAGGGGAGGAGGTAATCCTTCCGAGCTTTTCTCGTCATGTCCCAAAGGACAAAGCGGAGGCTCTATTAGCTGAGTGGGCCGTGTCCCTGGCTCCAGCGTTATACCGCAACCACGTGGGCTGGGATGAAGACTCTCCCCCCCATGAAATACCTTTGCGGTCGTTGCCACAGCCACAACCCCAATATCCCATCAAACGGGAAGCTAAAGGTCCCGTTTCCGAAATTCTGACCCAGTTAGAATATCAGGGAGTGATTGAAACATGCGTGTCACCCATGAATAATCCCCTTTTCGCGGTTTCTAAACCCGATGGATCGTACCGCTTAGTTTTGGATTACCGACATTTGAACTCTCATTGTCGGACCTTTGCGGTGCAAAACACCCACAGTTCTGCGCTTGTAGACAGTCTTGTTTGTAAGAAATATAAAACTACACTTGACCTATCCAATGGATTCTACACGCACAACTTAGCCCCGGAGAGTAGCCAATGGAGCGCTTTTACCTCCGGTGGTAAATTATTCAAATTCAGGCGTTTACCTATGGGCTACAAGAACAGTCCAGGCGTATTCGCTGCCCGTGTTGTCTCTTTGTTAGACGGCATAGACCCAGATGCATGTTCGTACGTCGATGATATCTATCTGACAGACGACGAATTATTCCCGCATCTTTCCCGAGTGGACCGCATTATTCTAGAGTTTGCGGTTTTAGGTTACAAGTTTAACTTTGCCAAATCTCACATTGCTGAATTTACCGTTTTGATTTTGGGCTATGAGCTCAACAATGAAGGTAAGGGCTTAGCCCCCCATTTCCTAGAGAAATGTGCACTTCTGTGCCCTCCTACTACTCTGAAGAAACTTCAGTCTTTACTGGGTTTTCTGAACTTTGGGCGTACTTACATTCCCGAATATGCCCAGCGTATCAAGCCACTGTATGCCTTGATACAACCTAACTTTTCGAAGTCATGCTGGCTTCCGGAGCATTCCTCCATTCTGCAGTCTTTGCAGACAGACCTGCTTGAGTCTAAATTCCTGTTGACTCGTGATAACCGCACAAACCTGGTAATTAGAATAATTCCAGGGGCAGTGGGTTTCACGTACTTAACCTTTAACGAAGGTGACACAGTACCCATCGCATACAAGTCACATCTTTACACTTCCGCTGAAATGCGCATTTCATCTGTGGAGAAAGTTTTGACTGCAGTGCAGATGGCGATTCTAAAAGAACGCGCACTGGCACAGGGAAAACTCATCCTGGTGGTAACACCATATCCTGCCCTAGAGGCAGTGACAAAGGCAAGTGTTCCGAACTCTAAAGCTTTGCACCCCCGTTGGATACAATGGGCAACATCACTGACATCTCCGGATGTCACTTTTATCTTTGATTCTTCACTTCAGACGCAGGAGTTTTTACAGTATGAATTCGTTCATCCTCCTCCTCTGTCCTTGCTACCGCTTGAGGAATACGAATGTATTATCTATACCGATGGTTCGGCACAACCGGCCACGGGTTCCAAGCATGCTTATTCAGCAGCATGTGCTATTGTTGCAGGTACCTTTGTGAACGGTAAGTTCAAATCAACTGTAGTGCATACTCAGGCACTCAGAGATAGTACTGCACAATTGGCCGTGCTGCGCGCATTGGTGCTCGCACTTGAGTTCGCTACTCCTGATGTGACCACTCGAATTGTATACGATTCTTACTACTGTGTTCAGTCTTACAATGACAATCTGTTCTTTTGGTCGCAAAACGACTACAGAGACGCCAAAGGTAGCACAATTAAGCATAAAATGCTTTTGGTTCGAGTGGCAGATTTGCAACAACGTCTGCCTCTCACACAGGTGGTTCACACACTTGGCAACCAGCGTGTGGGCGCACACGCTGTCGGTAACGGTTTGGCAGACGAAGCTGCCAAATCAGCAGTAGTCACGTGCTCAGTCGCAGCAGTTACCAGATCCATGTCTAAAATAGATACTGATATTTTAGCAGCTATTGCTGCGACGAAGGAAGGTGCTAATTACCCTAGGGGTTTCCCTTCCAAATATTCTTATCAGTTAGGTCCCGAACAGGCTCCTTACGTAAAAATACCCGACGTTGGTGATCGGCTGATTCCCAATGCGGACCGCAGACTTTCCTTGATAACGGCCGCACACGAAGGCATGGCTTCGGCTCATGCTGGAGTGTCTGCGACTGTTTCCATCTTGCAGCAGCGTTACTGGTGGCGTGGTTTATACAAACAAACCCGTACTTATATGCTTTCTTGTGACGTTTGTCAGCGGATTAAGCCTTCCACGGATACACGACCACCACAGACCCCGCTCTGCATTTCTAACAGACCTTTTGGGTGTGTTTACCTGGATCACTGCGGTCCATTTTCATCAGACACTGCCTATCAATATATCTTAGTGGCAGTGGATTCGTGCACACGTTTCATCTGGGTTTGGCCACAACGAAGTGCTGACGCTCGAAATGTCATAAGGGATTTGCGTGTCTTTGTGGGAATTTTCGCCTGTGGCACCTTCCATTCTGACCAAGGTCCGGCGTTTGCCTCTAAGGCTTACAAGGACGCAATGGGTTCACTGGGGGTGCGGTTGAAATTTTCGTCTCCATATCGGCCTGAGGGCAACTCGATTGTTGAACGAATGAACCGTGACTTAAAGCAATCCTTGACAGCTAGAGTCTTAGGTACTGGCAGGAACTGGCTGGCCCACTTGTACACCGTACAACGTGCACTTAATAATCTCCCTAGAAGACCTCTGGGTGGGCGGACCCCATACGAAATGCTCTTTGGCATAAGAATGTTTGTGCCCGACCTTGATGGTCTAGACATGGCGGCGCAATCCGCCATCTTTGATGTAGATAACCATTCTACTATGTTACAGGACTTACAAGAAGCCCGAGACAAACTTGCAATTGCACATTTACCTTCAGCCACAGACACTGCGCTGCAGATTCCGGTTGCCGGCTTGCTTCCGAAGATTGGGGATCTGGTTCGAGAGAAGGTGGAGAACAAAAAAGAATTCGGCCCCTCTTATCGTGCACCAGTTCCAGTCCTTGGCTTGAAGGGAACTCGTACAGTCATCTTACCACCGCTTCCTGGTCGCAAGGAGAACAGATACATCTCAGTGGAAAATGTCAAGCTACAACATCTGGCCGATCCTGAATAGTGTTACACCAGCGGTCTCTTGTCCTGTCATTTCCCGGACGAATGTTCGTGGCCCTCCTGCCCGAACGGTCACTGATGTTGCTATCGAGATGGTAGATTTGCCTGATCGCTTACTCGACTACCCGGACTCCCCCTGCAATGACGAGTCTGAGTATACCTACCCCGCCAACGAGACGGTGGCACACCTACCAACAACGCCACTGAGCCCAACACGTTATTCCTTTGACTCGGATTCCACCTCATCACTTGTCCCGTCCAAATTCAGTGTTTTTGTATCCTGGTTCAGAGACAATTTTTTGATTCCCCCTGGACATACATCTGGTTGGTGCTATTCCTGATTTTTTTGTTCATGTCCATTGGCTTTGTCACAGTGTTTTTTCTACTCATCAATGGACACTATTTACCAGAACGCTCTGCAGTGAACTGTGTCGCTGGAACATTGGCTCCACATTCTTCATCTCACATCATGAAGCGAGACCACACATTAGTGAACATTTCAGCTTTTCCAGTCGCTGATGGAATCGTATGGGATGCAGTAAATTTCCAAATTCATGGACCAACCGAAATTATTAATGTACCAAATGTTCTTCGTGTTTCAATGGGTGATGTCGTAAAAAGTAATATTCATTCTGACGATTGGGATGTGCATGCAGTCGAGGCATTATTTACTGATTTGAAATATTATGCTGCTTTTAATGCTGAAGATTTGTACATGAATTCTGCAAGCTATGCTGATTTGTATTGTTACCAGCATTGGGGCAACCACTTTGTCCAGAAACCAAGTGCACTGCGTGGTCCTTTTAATTACACCCAATGGGAGCATTGTCCGACCCCTTTGTCAGGTAGCTCCCAAACTCTTAGAAATAAGTTTACTTATTTTACAGACTTTGATAGATCGAACCCTGGGTCCTATTATTTTAAATTAAACACTTCGTCCACTCTGAAAATCATGTTGACCCACACCAAATTGCTATATTCGGGTTCCTTTTTGAGCACCTTAGCTGTGGGTGGTTATGAGTACTGGAAGGACACTGTTGACTTGAAATCAATCTGGGGCTCCAATCCATGGCAGGTGCAAGGCACCGAAGCCTTGCACCGTGCTTGCCTTATCCCGGCCCACATTTTATTTCTGAATAATACCATCTATCAAACTACGTGTTGGGGTTTGGCTTCTTCCAAACAATTGCAAGCACCTTCCATTCCTGCATTGTCTTCCACTCCCAACGGGAGCTTGCATTTCAATGTGTCCCTTACAATATTGCAAGCTCTGTTTCAGAACAATTCGTTTAATGTCTCTACGCTTGTTCAGTCAGCCTGGTTGGCTTAGCCCATAGCGTCTAATGCATGCCAACTGCGTTTTCATGACTCAGTTCCTGGTTACAAACAGGATAGGCCAGATCCAAGGTTTTCTGACTCTCGTACTGTAACAACATATTCTGTTGGTAAATTATGTAAACAGTGGTTGCAGCACTCTTCCCTAGATTCTGTTAAACAACATTTATCCCTCCTATCAGGCAACATTGATCTGTCCGACTTTATTTTGGGGCCTCGTGGTCCACGACCTAAGAGATTCATTTATGAAACTTATAATGAACTCTGGAAGCTTTCGCAAATTGAAGCTGCTTCCCGTCTACGGGAAATAGATCAAGCCAATTTGGAAAAGGTGCTTGCTGTTGTTGACAATAGTATTAATACCCTGTCTTCCCGCATTTACACGTTAGAGAATATTGTGTCCTCTGTTGTTGATATTGTACAAGATGATGTTTCGGTGTTATATCATGGGCAAAATCAATTGCGTTCAGTTATGCAGTTTGCATGGACTTTGCAGACACTTAAGTTAGGTAAAGTTCCTTGGCATTTTTTGAACACCTCTGCCTTATTCCTGCCTTTTAACTTAACTGATAAACAGCAGTTCATGTCCATGAAGGATGCAGCATACACTCTGTTACATATCGAGAAAATAGAGCCCTTACCTTTCTCTGTGGCGGAATTGGATTCCGCAGTGTGGCTAGTTCATGGGGTTATCGCCTTGCCTTTTTCTTTGTTTGAATTTAGTTCGTGCATGAAGCATTATCCTGTGGGCCGTTTCCAGCCCTTGGGCAGTGCCTTCCTGCATGAACTTTGGTCCCTGCCTTTCATGTTTAAATGCCTTAGAGACGGAAAGGAGGTTTTTCTCATGGGGGAGTCATGTGATTCAACTGTGGGTCATTCCCTTATTTGCAAACACATTAAATTGCACGGAGCTTGTAACGTTTCGGCTCCGAATCTTGCTTGTGTATTAAAGGGCATTCCTGCTCCTGCTATTTCTCCTACTTTCACTGTGCTTGAAAATGGTAGCTATCTGCTTTTGAATAACCAAGACTGCTGTGGCATGCTGGCTGGCATACCCTATATTGTTACAGTTTCACACAGGGTTGTCTGCTGCAAAAATGTGCTTTTTCCTCCCCCGCACATCATAGATAGTTCCGTTTGGCCTTCCATTCCTACTCTGAAGGTGGATTTCAATAAATTGAGCAGAATAAAGGCGCTATTATTGAACCAGGAGGTTATGCTCACATCCGCCCGGGAGACATTCATTCTCCAGGTGGCAAGTACCCACAGTGAAATACAGGCCCTTTTGAACACTAACCTCCCACAACATTTCGGTGAACTGATTCACCGTGTTTTTAATGCATCACGCACTGAAGGTCTGGTGCACTTTTTTAAAGTTGTGGGCTCTGGCCTTGTGACCTCTTTTCAAACTATTTTTGGTGTAATCCCGGCTTTTATCCATTCCATCTTTTCCAGCGTCTTTGGTGGCTTTCCGTTGATCCTCGCCTTAGCGGCTGGTATACTGCTGTTGGTCTGTTTACTACGCAATGGCTGCACCACCTTGGGCCCTTCTCGACCCAGGTCGACTCCAGGTGCTCCGTGAGCGCATCCTCGCTGGCTTTGGCGTCCTGCCGTTGGCGACACTGAGTGTGTCCTATTCACTTTCTTTTCGCTTTGCGTATTTCACTTGCGTGCAACCTGTGATGTCTTGCATCCGCTGTCCTTTCTCGTGGACCATGGATTATTGCCTCTCCAATACGTCTTTGTCTGTGTTAGACTTGGCATCTTTTGGCGTGTTTCCCCTGACTTTTTGCTTTCTGACCTTCCGGTTTTGACTCTGTTTTTGCTGGTGTAATGATTCTGCGCACTTTCCTCACTGCTGTCCAGTGGGAAAGTGCAAGTGCTCCTGTATAAAATGTGTATGGATTGGTGTTTCCATGATTGGCCTATTTGGTTTATGTGTCAGTCCCTTGTAAAGTGCACTGCGAGTGCCAGGGCCTATAGATCAAATGCTGTTGGTGGGCTGCAGCACTGGATTGTGCCACCCACGCAAACAGCCCGTAAAGTGTAACTCGGGCCTGCCATTGCAGAGCCTGTGCGCAGCCTGGGGCTGCCATGTCGACTTGGCAAGTGCGCACACTTGCAAGTCCCTAAACCTTCCCTTTTCTACATGTTAGTCACCCCTAAGGTAGGCCCAAGGTACCCCTGTGGGCAGGGTGCGTTGTATGCGAAAGGTAGGACATGCCCTGGTGTGTGTGGCATGTCCTGATAGTGAATTACAGCCTAGTTCGTTTTTCACTATTGCAAGGCTACCTGTTCCCCATAGGCCAGAACGGGCAGTTTTGATTATTACAGCTTATAATCCTAACTGATGGTAGAAATTCGAGTTTAGTATGCCTGGACTCAGAATGATAAAATGCATCTTTTAGTGAAGTTGGTTTTAACATTCTGTGTTTGAAAATGCCACTTTTAGAAAGTGGGTATTTTCTTGTCTAACCATCCAAGCCTGCCTCTGCGAGGTTGTGTATTCCTTGTCTGGAGTGTGAGTGACAGGGGCTGGG